>CM052703.1:112159001-112358070 GCA_028551405.1 Uromys caudimaculatus | reverse complement strand
ACACCTAGAAAATATATTCTTGCTCTAACATCAACCTGTAATTTGGCCATTACCATGTCCACAATCAAATCTGTAGGCTTACTCTTGCTACAGGTACTCTATAACCTAACCTTGCAACCAGTTTAATTCCTGTTATTATTTTATGTTGTTTCCCCATACTTTCAAATATTTTCATTCATCTTGCTACACTACCATGTTTGTTCTTGCAAAATCATCAAATGTTTTTTTGCAGAAAAGGTGTGTCACGCAATAAATAATGCAAATGGTTCTTCTTTCCTATTGTAGATTCTACTTTCTGTGCATTGAGCCATGTGGGTTTCTACCAAGGAAGAATATGCAGTCTTCATCACACAAAGCTGATGTGGAGAAGCTTTGTCAGCAGAGTTCACTTCACTTGGAGCCTGTGATCTACCAAGACTTGAGTTGAGTTCATGGCATTGAGTTCTGAACTTAGATGGCAAATATAAAGATGCCTGGTGGTTAATACAAGTCCCTTGCCATAAATGGAAAGAAGAAAATTATGAAACAAAGCATTTTATGATTTCATAGAGCTTGACACATTTACACTATCTTCTCTGAGATCCCACTCAAGAATATTGATTGAAATGCTGATTTAATAATCAGCTCCTGACCTACAAATTGAGGTCATTTTTCCACATCGAATTATCTGTCTTTGTACAGAATTGTAAATAGTCGGGATATTCGGTAGTCTTGGTGATAAAAGGGTGAAGTATGGGATGTCTACACTTCCGGCTGCTCCTAGTGAGGTAGCACAGGAATAGATTCGAAGCCAGTGGCTTCAAAAGATGCCAGCTAATATCCGTGGGTATAGACTCATATATTCCTAATCATGTTCAAATGTTGACATGTAGGGAATGGGGAGATGGCTTAATCAGAAAAGTGCTTGCCTCATGAGCATAAGGCTCTGAGTTCAGATCCTCGCCACTCACATAAAAGCCAGTTGTGCCTGTGCATGCCTGTAAGTAATCCTAAGAAGAGACAGGATGCTCCCTGGGGCTTGCTGGACCGTGAGTCCAGACAAATAGGAAAGTTCCAGGCCAAGTAAAAAATTCTGGCTCAAAAATAAGTTGGAAGAGGAATTTAAGAGGATACTCAACATAGACCTCTTCCTCAAGACATACTCGCACCTGCACACCTCCACGTGTGTATGCACAGATAACTGCCAACTTGTGTCAAATGTATACACAGATAACTGTCAACATGTGTCCAAACAAGTTAGTAAATACCTAGTGTCTTGCATACTGAGTACTGTATTGTTATCAAGCTGCCCCCAACCCATCCTCTGAGAAGGTTCCCAAGCAGCTAAGAGGGTCTCACACAAGCTCAAGTGTAGGCATCTCTCCAAACTGACCAGTGACTATGAGAGGTTTTGCCTATTGGTACAAGCTACATTTCATAAATTTCACTATTTTAAACTAAATGACTCAGTGGGTTTTAGTATATTCACAGACATCTAACCAAAACCTCGATGTAAATCCTTAATATTTTCATTTAGTGTCCCCCTCCTCTCTTTCTCTCTCTCCCTCTGTCTGTCTGTCTCTCTGTGTCTCCCCTCTCTCTTTCTGTGTCTCTCCCTCTTACACACACACACACACACACACACACACACACACACACACACAAACCACACCCACTAATGGTCACCATCCATTCTCCTCTCCATCAGTTTCTGATAAGCTCTTCTACTCTCTTGCATTATGAACTCACTTATTCTAGACAAATCATAAGAATGGAATCTCAAAACACATGCTTTTGTATCTAGCTTATATTCTTATCATGTTTTTAAGAATTAATCAGGACTGGTGGGATGGCTCAGTGGTTAAGAGCACTGACTGCTGTTCCAGAGGTCCTGAGTTCAATTCCCAGCAACCACATGGTGGCTCACAACCATCCATAATGAGATTGGATGCCCTCTTCTGGTGTGTCTGAAGATAGCTACAGTGTACTCGTTAAATAAATAAATAAATCTTCAAAAAAAAAAAAAAAAAAAAAGAATTAATCATATTCCAGCCCTCTTCATGGTTCAGTAATATTCCACTGTCTACCTATATCATAGACTGTAAAATGTGTTTTAGTTGATATATACTTGTATTAATTCCACTTTTAAGATATTCTTAATAGCTATGCTATGCACATTCACAAAGAGAATTTTTCATAAAGCCGTATTTTCAATTCTTTCAGAGTGGACTAGATAGATTATAAGTTAATGTTCAATGTTTTGAAGAAATGCCAGATAATTTACTATCAGCAATAATGAAGCTTTCCATTTTCTAACCTCCTTGCCAACAGTTTTATTATCCGATATTTTTTTTTTTATTTTAGTCTTTCTGGAGGGAAGTAATAGCTCAATGTAGATTTGCAACTAGTTATGTTATACTTTGGACCATGTTTATTTGGTATTTGTAGCTCTTCCTCAGAAAATTTTCTACTGAAATTATTTGATCATGCTTTCCTATTAGGTGTCATTTTCCTGAGTTTTGAGTGCACTTTGGGTACTCTAAATCCTGCTCATTTATCAAATATGTGGTATGTAGATATTTCCTAATTTTTATGATGTTCTTTGAAATGCAAAAGCTTCTCATTCTAAACTTTGTTTTTACTTTTAATTTATTTTTGTATGTTAAAGTGTATATGTATATGAAAATGTATGAGGAGATACACAAATTCCTGTGTGTGTGCATGTATGTGTGTGTGTAGTGTGTGTAGTGTGTACTGTCGTGCGTATGTAGTGTGTGTAGTGTGTGTGTGTGTGTGTGTAGTGTTTGTATGTAGTGTGTGTGTGTATGTGTGTGTGTGTAGGACTGAGATTGATATGAAATGTCTTCTGCAATTTCTCTCTATCTTAGTGTTTTGACACAGGGTTGGTCACTGAACTGGAGCTCACCAAATGACCAGACTCGCTGGTCAGTGAGCCCTCAGAGATCTTTTAACCTCCACCTCTCCAGCACCGGGATTGTGGATGCTCACTGCCACACATAGCTTTTGGCATGGATACTGAGGCTCTAAGCTCATATCTTCATAGTAGTGCAAGAAAAAAAAAAAAAAAACCCTCCTATTTTGATGACTTCCAGCGAACACATTTTACTCTTGCTCGTGTTTTCAGTGCGACTTCTTAGGAACCATAGCCTACTCAAAGTTCTACAGAGATTAGCTACACAATTTCCTTCCAATCGTTTTAATTCTTATGCGTAGATCCTGACTCAACAGTGAGTTAGTTTTTGTGCACGGTTTGGGATATGGAATGTAACTTCCTTTATATGTGACTATCTGGTTGTCCCAGCCACATTTGTTGAAAAGACTATTCTATACCGAATAAGTTATCTTGCCTCCCTCATTATAAATCAGTTGACCACAAATGTACACATTTTCTATTTCTAGATACTCAATTCTACTCTATTGATCCCCATGTCTATGTACGGCAGTACTAAATTGTCTCAGTTATCATAGCTTTGTGATAAGTTTTGAAATTGAGGAGTTAAGCCCTCCAATATTGTCCTCATTTATGGAGATTGTAAGACTATTTTGAGTCCCTCCAATTTCCATACAAATTCTAGAGCTGGTGTGTCGATTTCTGTTTTTAAAAGGCAGGCTACATTTTCACAGAGATTGTGTTAAATCTTAGATCAATTTTTGGAGTCTTGCCATCTTAACAATACTAAAATCTTGTCCATATACGTGTGTACCACTTGTTAAATGAAAATACTTTTTGATAAAAATAAAAAGTATAAATATTTATAAACTGCTGTAATAATGAGCCGGGGGAGGTTATGAATTCATTACTGGCAGTATCCATAGTAGTATAGAGGGAATTCGTCCCTATGAGAGATAGTGCTCTCATCATAATCAAAATCTCAAAGGGAGGCATTTTGGATCTTTCTCTGTTCCTCAATCTATTGGCAGACTTAGGATCATATGGAAATTTTACACTAATTTAAAGTGTCAAAGGACAGCCTTCAGTTCAGTCAAGGTTGAAAAGAGGAGGACTGTGTTCAAGGAAGTTCCCAGACTGACTGAGTCCTAAGGATAGAGTGACTCTGTGATCATGTATCTGGATCCCATTCTCACCCCAATGACTGAGGTGGCCAGCAACTACCCAGAAAACAGAAGGGCTTCACTCCTGTCAACATCCCCATGTGCCCCAAACCAAGGCCTGCCATCTGGGAAGCACTTGAGGTCTCTGCTTTCATGGTTCATATAGGTTTTTGATCCTGGAATAGAAAAGCAAGGAAATGTATAAATGGGTGCAAAGTTTCACTGTCAACCTCATCTCAAAATACAAAGAATCAATTTTAAAGATAGACTCAAACCCAAAATCTGGGAAGCTGTATTTTAAAAACCTAGACAAATAAGATTCTTTTGAATCTTGCTTACTTCTTACAAATGATATCTAGGTCCTTAAAAGCTAATAGCAAATGAGCAAGTATATTCCAGTATGTGAAAAGCAGGCTATGCCAGAGCTAGGGTGTACTAAGAGAGAAAAGCAAAAGGTAGGCTCAGTGCCGGGGGGAAGGGGTAGAGCTTGACAAATATGCTCAAAAAGACTGTCAGTGAACCCCAAATTCTCATGTGACATTCAGCAAAATCTTCAAGGGCCAAAGAGACTTTAAATCTATGAAAAACTGCACCTAAGCACACAACTCCTAGGCTCTACCTAACGTTAACAAAAGCTGCGAAGGGAGAAAGAAAAAAAGATCACTACTACCACCCCCCAAATCCACTGTGTTATTTAACGAATTATCTGCTGCACAGTTTAACACTAACTCCTGACTAGCTTTTGAAGCATAAACGGGTGAGCAACATATGTAGAATGTTCCAGATCTACCTTAAAACTCGACACAGATAAACTGAGAGGCATGGAAGCACTGGATCAACACTTGAACTTGTTACTGAAGTGTCCACATGCAGAGCCCAGACCCCAAAGGTAAACTATATCCTTATATTTTGGAAACTCAAAAAAGAAACCATTCAAATGCATGTACTGAGATCTAGTGATGTATGTATGAGCCACTATTCTGTGTTTCGGTCACGTCTATTTTCCTTAAATAATAAAACCATATTTGTCTAATTTCTCTAATAAGAAGGCATGGTACGCAGAGGCTGAGTGACTTCCCTGTTGCTACACAGAGGCTAATAAGCAGAGTGGAGATTTTAACCCACGTGGAGTGCTGCCAGTATGCTTATACATAACAACTATAATACTCTGCTCCTCCAAGAAGCTAGAGAACTGTGTAACCGTCAACCAGGAATTTGCTTTTTGCTGAGCCAGAGTGACATATGGAGGAAGAAACACTTTCGGATGAAAATCTTCAAGGAGTAAATAGGCTCAAAGGTGTGGGCAGCCAACTGCTGCTATGATATATTTGGATTTTTCACTAGTGTTCTGCCCAGTGGCTATTTTTAATATGAAAGTCTCTATGGTAATTGAGAAGATGTAGCATCACTGCCAGGAATATAGTCAAAATTCTCTCACAATCAAGAGTAGCATCTTCTTGCTTCAAGGCACTATATCTCTAAAGAAAAGAGAGGGGCTCTAAGTTCTGCCTTCTCTGCTTTGTCTCCCAGCATTGATGTCAGCCAACCCTGGCCTGGTCACATCCTTAAACTTCACCCTTTAAGATTATCTGATACATCCATCTTCCATGTACTTTCTGGCATCCTTGACCTCCCAGAAGGTCAGCATCAGAGTAGCTCTGGTTTTCATTTGATCTTAAGTTCACAAAGGCAATGAAACATAAAGACAAAAGGCGTAGAGGAGAGGAAGAGCAAAGTGATTTTTTTGTATATGTTTTGGGCAAAAGAAGAGAGATGACTAGGAAACTAGACTCTTGGGAAGAAAAGAATTGCTCTTCATCAATGGAAAATTCAAGCCACGCATTTAGAAAGGGGTCTTGGAACATTCTGGAAAGGATTCATTAATGATATGGTCTCAGTATGTGATGCTCTGGCTCAAAACACAAGCACACAATGAGCACTCTCCCAACACGCCACCAACATACTGAGAAATGAATATATGACCGTTTCCTCATGAAAATTCAAGGTTCATTTGCACCAAGAAAAGCATGTACTCTTCTGCCTTCCAAAGCATACGAGAAAGAGGAGAGGAGTCTAGAGAAGGCTGAGACAAGAGAAAAAAAATTAGAAAATCTTAACAGATGTGGGGAGTATATGAGAAAGCTGACCTTAAGGCTGTGCAAGAATTAGCTTTGAAACATGGGGTGAATGTAAGCAGGACCAAAGTGACAAAATTAGGCACAGGGCTTTCCCATGTTCATGAACATCTCACAACCATTCTATGCCTCTGGATCTGAGCCAGGAGAAGTGGCAGTGGACAGACTTCATCACCACATAATGTTTTCCACAAGTGAAGCCTTCAATCCTCAAAGTAGCATTTATCATCATCTTATAGCTGGGAAAAATACAGCCCAAAGACCCTAAATAACCTGTGCAAAAATATATGTCATATTTGGAATGTGAAATAATATTTGAGTAACTCTAGAGGTTTCCACCTGACTCATTTTCCCTCTGTTGCCCAAGGCTTCTTGAGCACCAAGGTCCAAACTCTTTGGTTGTTATGGTGGTTTTCCTTGGTTGATGTTATGGGCATTATGGTGCCATTGAAGAAGTCCTGATATAACTTGATATGTTTCTCTGTCAGTAAAGCAGGCATTCGACTAGCTTGCCCCTTAAGCTTTTGAATGTTTCTGATCATCTCAAACAGACTACCACTTCAGCTGCCTGTCCTAAAACAACAACTTTATAGGGACAGGATTTCTTGATGATTGCTCCAAACAGCCACCAGTGTCTTCATAGTAGAAAAACCTACTCATAGGACCATGAGATTGTTCCTAAAATCTAAACTCTGCTCTGTCTTATCTTTATGTAACGTTATTCAACTGTGTGATGAGTCTCTTTATCTGTAAGAAAGTTTAACATCCAAAACTAGAACAGATTACCTCAAACCTGGCTGTAGATAATGGTTCAACTCCAAGGTGACCTCTTTGGTATTCTCTAAATCCTAAATGTCTGGTGTCTCTTTATCTCATAATCTAATGGCCTGACAGAGTCCCAGAGAAGGATGCTAGGAGTACACATTCTTCCTCTTGCTGACTTGAGGCTGTCCCATTCTTTACCACATTCGTTACCACATTCTTTAGTCACAGTCACGACCTATACCTGCATGGAACTCCACCTCCCTTCAATTCACATTTTCTGCCCTGACATTATTAGTAACCTCCCAGACATAGGGCAATACACTTGAAATGACCTAGCCTCAATTAAATAGGGAAGTTCAAGGTTAAGAAGAGACAGCAAGTTTCTATAGGAGAGACCCCTATCCCATAATGCACTGATGAGTAAGAGGTATGCACATCCCTTCCCTAACTTATGTACAGGAGGCTCTTTTTATACGAGTTTCTCACAGGACCAGTGATCTTCAGAATGTACCTAATTTACAGCATCCGTATCTGTCAAAATAGGCTCTGACTTTAAGGAAGAAAATAAAAATCCTCATTACCAAATCCAGTAGGCACTACAGTGGGTGGTAAAACAAGAACATTTCAGTCAGCCAAAAAATATTTTTCCACAACCTCTCATAATTATCCGAGGCTTTTCTCTCCTACTTTCACCCCCTCCATAAAATGTAACTCAGGGAAGGGATTTAAATTGCACAGGGACGAACTTCAGCAGCTATTAATATCTTACGTGTCTCAGGTGTCTTTCTAGGCAAAGTGCTTTTCAGATTAGTGATGGAGGCAGCTTTTCTGCTGAAGCACCTGGTGCAATGCTATGCCCTACCAGGAGCCCACGGAAAGGGGAATGACAGAGCTCATTATACATACCCAGAGGTCATCCGAAAGGGGGATCACTGGTGTCTAGTGGCATCCTCAGCAGAGAGGCTGCTTTATCAGGGCACACTAGCCTTCCATAGATTCACAGCACATACAGTGTGGCAGCTGGCTTAGCATCTGTAAGCTTAACGCTTATAGGAAAACACGGGAGCACAGATGTAGACACGCGCACACGGAGAACAAAGAATAGCTGAACAGAAGCACACTCATGGATTCAACCAATGACAAGCCATGATTGTCTCCGAATTGTGGACTTCAGAATTCAGCATGACTCCGGGTGAGCTCTAAGGGCTTCATATTTTAAATTCTGTGACTCTGGAGGAGCCTACATCCCATTGTTCATTCCCAGCTCCTGGAAGTAAAACTTCTAGGTGGCTGTGGAGTTATAGTGACAAGTGGCCAGGGCTCACCCTCAGCACATCTTCATATTAAGCAGATGCTATGATCCTTTTGATCCTTGCTCCATTATTCATAAAGTCATATCAATTACTGAAATAGTATCTTGACCACTACCAGGAAATGGGATGAGAAGATCCAACTCCATAAGCGTCACCCCCCGTCCTATTCCTGCTGGAAGGTTCTTTTTCCATTAGTAGCAGCTCAGATGTCCCAGACGCCACAGATTAGCCCCCTCCTGGGCCCAAAGGATGTCAACTCTCAGCTAAAGAACAGACTTTTTGTTTTGTTTTCTGTCTGCTTCTCTTGAAATAGAAGAGGTTTTTTGAGTGAGGATAAAGTGCCCACTGCCCAGTTATTATTAAAACCACTAGCTAAAGAGATCAGAGAGAAACCACAGCATCAGCACCATATTCGAGTACTTTAATTCTCTACTTGGTTAAAAATTGAGAATAAATTTGATGATGTTCATGACAATGATGATATTGCTGACGTTAGCTGGTATTCTGTTGAAGGAGATTAACTCCACTTTAAAGACTTCGCCCTCCTCCTGTATTCAACCTAAAAGGTTAACTAACATAGTAGCAAAGTCAGGCGAGGTAAGCAGTATAAATGAATAGGAAAAATCAGGTGTAACACAGTGAGAAAAGAAGAGGCCATAGCAAGGGGCACAAAGCATCTATGTCTAGGTGGTGTTGTGAAGAACTACAATCCAGTGTCGCCAGGCCCTTCTGTTTCCAGGGAAAGGAAATGCAAGTGTTTAATGTGAATGTGCCTGAATTTTACTTTTGAAAATACTGGCATGCTTTGCATTGGTCAAATAACATACTACTGTGTGTTTTACAAGGCCCTGGGGCTACTAGAGTATAACCTTTTTCTTCCAATAACCAGCAAGATGCACTGAAGAGAAGAAGCTAAATGAATCCCTTAAGGACTCACAGCTGAAGTGCTAGAACTGGGTGAGACCTCAAGGCCAGATGGCCTTACATGAGAATCCATGGCCTAGGGTTATAGGAGCCACTTCTATGTCCTGACAGAGGCAGCTGAAAGAACAGACCAGACAGCCCTAGAACAGATATATCCTTAGAGTCACGAAATTGCCTTTGCCAAAGCTCATGATGTACAAATCTTTCAAATGATCATGCATAGAACTTGGCCCCCAATTTCTTTCAGATCTAGAAGCCAAAGACAGTATGGCCCTCTTGCTTGCTTTTTCTTCTCTATGGCCTGGTTCCCTGGACCAGGTTCCTCTCAATCCTGTCAACTTAAGGTCACATTTACCCAATTGATCCAGCCTTTGAGGACAGAACTCCTCACCAAACCTGTTGACCCATCTCTGTCTTGTCCTCCTGCGTCCAATCTCTATCTCTCTCCTTTTACACAGTACCCACCTTTGGGTGTTGGGGTCCAACAGCTCCTCCATCTACCTTTCTCAAAGTTCTATTTGAAAACTTTTACTGTCTCTATTCTTTCTTACTCTGTGTTATCAGAACTTCATTCGCCATCTCAATAATGTTTTTAAGCCGGGTATATGGTGCATGCCCACAATCACAGAACTTGAGACAAGAAGGTTGTGAGTTTAAGGTCACCCTGGACTTCAGTGGGACATCCTTTCTTAAAACAACAACAGCAATAACAGTAACAAAGATTTTGAATGTGACTATTCTGGAGACAAGGGAGAGAAGTATGGAATTGAATTGGCAGTTCTTTCTCTAAGATATTTTAACATTTTTCCCTGGAATAAGAAGAAAATGTCAAGAATAATAAAACTATACCTGTTTTTGCACACAGTGAATAATATATTGAAGATATTCACAAATTACTCACAGGTTCTGTTCCTAGATACTATATAATAAACAATATGGAAAATGTTGCATTTCTAAAAACACACATTATTTATGTTCCAATAGCAGAACTAAAAAATATAAGAACAAAATATATTTTACTGCCCATGCTATAGAATTTATCCCCCCCACCCACACATATATACAAAATATCAAAGAATTTCCATACCAGAAATAACCCGGAAGTCAGCAGGTCTAATTGCACTCTCCAGAGAAGACATATGGCAGAGTTTCTGGCTAACTTGCCTTGATCCCACACGGTGGGTTAATAGCAGCTACCTGAATGTGGCTCATAGCTTTTCAGCTCAGAGTTGTTACCATCATACACATGGTGACCTGCATACTGCTCATGACGGGAAAAACACTCCCTTTTACTTGCCAAATGTTCTTCTCTCTGCTCTTTCCTAATCTGGAGCTTATTTAGAGGGCATATTCTCATTCTTTGACTTGGACTGAAAATGACTGAGAATCTCTAAATACCACAGGCAGGCCATTATACTGCCTCCCGCCTATCACACACTCACCCAGAACTGCAGAGTCTCTCCCCAGATGCACCTCCTCACCTCTGCTCACACTGCCCCTCTCCACCTGGGCTGCCTCTTCCCTTGCCACCTGTAATTCTGTTCATCAGGAGGCATTCACCAAAAGATAGCTCAGCCTCCAGCTTGCTTTACAAAACTCAAAACAGAGAGGGATTGAAACAGTTTAGCTTGGAAACTATTAAAATGTGCCTCTATTCATGAGTCTATGAGGGAATTACAAAATATGCATATTTCATTTTGAACAGGAAGAGGTTAGATGTATCTAAATTCAATATATTAAAGGATCTTTGCTCTGTGCATGTACTTTCAGATCATTGGGGAATCATGATTACATTCTTACTAATCTGATATTTTCTGACAGAAATCACCTCCTTGACCTTGACAGTGAAGCGAAATTTCAGGACTGGGTCATAGTGGGTGGTCACTTCTGCAAAGCCATAATTAAAGGCACATATGCTCTAAAGCTGCAATACAGCCAGCCACCAAGACAAATCAGTATGATGCAGTGAGAGATTTCCTACTATGCACTGCTCCGTAGAAGTGAAAGTATCATTTACAGTTGATGTCATCACAAATGTGCAGAATTAAGCACCCACAGGGATGCTCTTTAAGGCAGAGGACCATCACACGACCCTATAGCTAGAAGTTATGGGCAGCTTCCTCAGCTGTTCTAAGCCCCTCCCACTGTCCCTTCGTTTAATATACACAGACTCAATGATACAGGTCTCCATTAGTCCCAGGAGACTCAGAAATGACTTAGTAGCCGTTCAAAGCTCACATGTTCAAACCTACACTGCTCCAATCCCATTTCTTCCCTTTTATTATGATTCTAAGCCTGGCAAACCTCTCTGTTTGGAGGTCTCAATAACTGCTTTGAAGTCACAGGTTAAGCCAAGACAAGAGGTGAGAAAGCAAGTTAGGGTTCTGGCTTACATGACAGTGACAAAAATAGCCATTCATACCAAAGCAGCTACATCAAGATGACCCACTGTTCACCTGTGTTCACAGCACATGCAATAGAATCTGGAACTTAAATCTTCAGCAAATGTTTACTAGACAAATAATATTTAAAATATGCTATCAACAATTGTACATACTCAAACACCTAGACTTCATAAAATATTTTAGGACAAGGGAACTTTTTGAAGTAGCACAAAGAGTTTAAAGAGAGTTTCTTGCATTTAGACACACACACAAATCCCCAGGTGTGTGACTTGTCAAACAGACTGTGCAGCCCATGATCCGGACTTTAAGATTCAGAAGTGTGGAGCACATTCTGAATCTGCATTGTTAACATGACCCAAGGTGGTACTGATGTTTCTGGTCTGGGGATCTGACCTTAAGAAGCACTGTCTCAGGGTCTCCTGAAATTCTGCAGCAGATAGCTTAAGACCACTGACTGCCCTCCTTTGGATTAAGATATAATTGGACAGCAAAGGTGTGGGATGAAAACCCGGTCCATTTCCTAGCACAGAGCCCTATATGGAATGGACTGCCCACCTGGGCTAGTTGATTAAGAAACCATAAGTAAAAAGCCATATGCTTGGCTGTACACTATCAATCAATTTTCCACAAAACAATGCAGTGCAGGAAGAATCCCCAAGTGCTGTCCATCAACCATAAATTCTGAGAAATCACTTGGAAGTAGGAGAGTAGAAATGAATCCCCTTTGTGATCTGACAGCAGTAAGTCGCCTGAAAGCTACATGGGCATCAAACAGGTGCTTAGTTACAAGCTTGCTTCCTTTTCAATGCTGTTAAGAACTAAGACACTCCTCAAAGATCCATCACACGTAACCGACTTTTGAGATCATGTTTAAAGACTCCAACAGCAGCAGAGTCTGGGTTCAGGAAGCCAGAAGAAATATTGATAGTTAGTAACGCCATGTCTTCCAGGATCTGGTGGGGCCGAGAAGCAGTGCGCCTTGAAACTTACTTCCTAAAATAACCCAGAAGAGCTCCAAACAGAAAGTTATTTGAGGGTCTTAAAATTTGTAGGAGTGCTGGAACAAACTGTACTTGATAAGGTTCAACTGTAGAATTCCCCAAAGACTCTAAAACCAATTTCTGTAGCAATTACTGCACCTGAGCCAGACGGTTCACTTTTGTCAGACGTTGCTTATTAAATGGCCCAGACAAAATCAACTTCTTTGGGAGAAATGAAAAGATTGCATTTCCACTTACAGGTTCGGGAGACGTGAGAAATACCAAGAGACAAGAGCCGCCAGCTTTACATTCGTCCCTTCTTCCAAACATGTATGTGGGTTAATGTCATTAAGATGAGGGCCTGGCCCTCCATCTCCTCATCTATGGATATCCTTCGGAATATTTGTTTTCCTTTGTTTTGTTTTCAGGTTTAAGAGAATAAAGATTCTGTGTTATATAAGGAACTTCAGTGAAAGAACATGGATGAACAAGGAAGGAAAACGTCTCTTAGCCAAGTCCTATTGCTGGAAGAATTTTTGATCCAAGATTTGAAGGCAAAAAAGTACAAGTGAGGATCATATTTCCAATATAAGTGTCTGGTTATAATACTGAGCCCAGCTAGGACCTGACTGTACACAATCACTTCTCGACACCAGAACAATATAGACGCCCCCTCCCCCAAATGTTTGAGGACTAGTAGTTTCTGGGTCCCTACCTTGCTTATTGCTCCTGCAATAAGGGAGCAGGCTTTTCGCTGCAGCATGGTCCCTGAGCCTTTGCCTCTTCAGCTCAGGGGCTTTTTACTTTTTTATCTTTTTTAAAAGCCAAAAGCATTGATCTATCTGTGTTTAGAACTGTGCACAACAAATGAAGGAATAAATTTCTATGTGAACAGACAAAAATGCTAGTTTCAAAATCTAGGCAAACTTCCATTTTTATAAGCCTCTGAAGGCAATATAAATAAATCAGGAGTCGAACTTGCTAGCAGAGATTGCTAAGTCTCATTTTCTAACTACTGCCTCTGTGATGAAAGGCATATCCAGAGGGGATTTCATCTCATTCCTTCCTGGAGCAAGGGTCTTCTTTATCCACTTGGATAAGTCTCTGAATAACCTACTTTGTTTAATCTCAGTATTTTTTAAAATTTTGTTTTCTGAGATTGGTTCTTAATAAGTAGCCTAGGATGGCCTTGAACTCACAACCCTTCTACCTCATCCCCCTGAGTGCTGAAATTACAACTGTTCCATCATCTGTCTTAAAGAGTACCTCTCCCTCTCCCTCATCCTCTCCCTCTCCCTTTCCCTCTCCCTCTCCCTCTCCCTCTCTCTCTCTCTTCCAGGTTATAACCTACTTTTAAAAGACACTAGTAAGAGACATTAGTAGGCACTATGATAAATATAGGTTTGAACTATTTAAATACAAATCTTACAAATTCATAATTATATAATTATTTAATTATATGATTCCATAAATCTATAGGCTCCATCTTCACCAGAGGTTCTTCTAGAGTCACCCTGACCTCCAAGGCCACATCTCCAAAGCCCTGATACCCTCCACTGCTCTTCCTTCACATACTAATGTCATGACTTGGCAGGTCCCTCCTTTGCAACTCAACCTGTTCAATTTTTCCATCTCTTTCTAGTTCCAATATCCCCTCCCCTATAAAGCCCTTACCCACAGCTCTGTTCCTCTAATTTAAACAAACAATTGCTCTGTAAGCACACTCAGCTTTTCAGTTGCAGGCCTCTGTGACACACGTTATATTATACATGTAGCTTCAGGAACTATTTATGGTCTCCCCAGCTAGAGTGTGGACTCCATCACTTGGGGTAGAGCCTACTCTATTTACCCCTCAGCCTCCTGCACTGAGTCTGCAGCATAGGGGTTGCTCCATAATTAGATGCTCTGCACACAAACTATTCTTTGCCCTCAGTTTTCACAGATGCTCCTTTCCAGTTGGCATTGTCCTGGAGAACAAAAGGATATATCTTTATTGGCTTGAGGCTAGCTCCACAATGGCACCAGTGTGGATCCTGCCCACCACACACACATAGCCATTGAAAATGGTTGCATCACTTGTGTGTTTGTATATATGTGTAGGCATCACTCGGTACATGTGTCTGTAGGTGCATGTGTGTTCTCAGGCACACCTGCATATGTGTATATGTGGAAGCCAAAGGACAAGTTTGGGTGTTGTTACTTAGGCACTGTCCAAACTGCTTGTTTGTTAGTGGGGTTTTCTTTTTCTCTTTTTGTTTTGAGATACAATTTCTCACTGGCCTAGAACTCACCAAATAGGGTAGACTGGCTAGCCAGGGAGCCCAGGGATCTACTTGTCTCTGCCTACCCAGAACCAGGATTATAAACACAAGTTATCACTTACAAGGAAGGTATTGTCACTTACAAGACAAGCCCTTTACTATCACCCCAGCCCAGCTGCATCACTTTTGATGACTTGAAATAAAGGTCTATGAAATATTGTTAATTGATAAAGTTGGACTTTTAAAACCATATGCAAAATAGAGTCTCATCTTTACATATAACATGCATGTATATTGGTTTTTGTCTAACTATGTGTTATTTGCTTACATGTGTATATACGTGAAGAAAACAAGTGTGGAACTCAAAATACCATTCATTGCTACATGACATTGCATGTAGTCTGGGATTGAGTCATCACTACATACCATTGCATGCAGTCTGGGGTGGTTCTTCTTTCCTTCTTTTTAACTTTTCTGATGCCCCTCCAATATTTACACTAAGTATGTGTTTTTAAAAACCAAGCACAAACGTTGAGTGTCATTTGATTATTCGTTTACTAGACCATCCCCCCAGAAAGGAAACCCACAGTTGTGAGTCACAGATTATTGCCAACAATAGAGAGATGCAGAAAAAGTCATCCCGGCCACATTTAAAGAACCTAAAGACCCAAAGTCCCTAAGGACTCTGGGTCAGGATATGTGAGGACGAGCCACAGACAGTTTTGTTTAATATTCAGGAATTTACACTTGCATAGTGAACTTTGCTAAATGGTTTAGCGCCCCATTTTGCCATCTTTCTCCTGGATCACATGAGTATGGGGATGTATCTGGGTCACTCTGCTGCAACCAAAAGGAAGGAATGCATGCAATTCCGTTTCAGAGGTCAAGTTGCATGGCACTGCCTTCTCCAGCTGGGTGCAGGACACGCCCCCTCCCAGGGGTCTCTCCTTCACTGCCTCTCACCATTTACATTCCAAAGATGTAAAATGACAAATACTTTTAATACAAGAGACCTGTCATTTATTTATTAGCTGGGGACAGGCTCTGCAGCCGGGAAGGATGCATTATAAATCAAGTCCTTTCTCAGCCATTAAAAATTAATACAGTTCATAATGCAGAACGTCAGTAATTTCTTTATTAGAGCAGAGCACTGTGTTTTTTTTTTTTTTTTTTTTTTGTAGGCTTTGTTTTTACTTCCCCCTCCCCCTTCCTTGAGCATGCTGCTTTTTTTGATGACTGGCTGAGTATTAACTACCCTAGGGAAGAGTGCTATAGTCCCTCTGTGACAGAGGGTAAAATAGAAGACTGCAATCTCCCCTAAGAAATGCAGGGTCACTCTAACTTCCTCACAAGGCTCATATGCAACAGTCCTCATTTGTTTCAGACCCACTCTGCACTCAAAGTGGAAGGCACAATGGCTCCATTTTGTCACAGTTCTTGATGTGTGACACAGGAGCGTTTCTGTTCACATTCCTACCACCTCCAAATTACTCTGGCACTGACAGAAAGACACATGAGCAGAAGTCCAGCCCCTGAGGGGTACTTCCCTCGCTGGCAGCCTGGATCCAGAGATGCTACTAGGTGCAGTGCTGCTCCACTATCCCAAAGCCTAATAGGCTAAGCCTCCAGGATGACCTCCCTTTGTTTCTCCCAGCGAATGGCAACTTCAGACTGGTGAGAGTTTGGAACTAGGAAACCTCTGCTGCCCTTAACTTCAGAAAGGATAAACAGGAAATTCCAGTATATACATTGTCTTCATTCATCCTTAAAAGTAGTAAGGGAGAGGGGCCAGGGCAATAGCTCAGTGAGTAAAATGCTTGCTACTCAACATGGAAGACCTCTTTTCAGATCCCCAGAAACCAGATTATAAACATAGCACAACTGTTTATAATCCCACTGCATCCCTTCTGAGAAATCAGAGGCGACAGACTTGCCTGAAGCTCATGGGCCAGTTACCTGGGTGTATAAAGGAGTGAAAGAGAGATCCTGTCTCAAACAAGATGCAGACCAACACATGAGGTTCTCTGCCCTTTATACTTACACACTAGCATGCCCATGCCCATATAAACACACACACACACACACACACACACACACACACACACACACACACACTGAGGGGTTAGAGTGGTAAGTCCAACCATATCAAACTCCTCACAACCATTGTTAAGAGGTTCAAAACCATTTTATATCTGTCCCCACATCTGCACTCTGACCCTTGTAGTACCTTACTGAGATACAGTGTGGCCAAGGATCTAGCTCTCATTCAGTGCTGATGTCTTTGTCAAGTCAGCCACAAGTGAGTTAAAACTCCTTGGTAACAAATCCCCACAAATCCCCAAGCACATATTTAAAATCTATTTTCAGAATTACACTGAGCATAATTCAACCAATCAATGAGTCATTAGGAGTTTTGTCCCAACACTTCTTCATTACTAGTGGCATTAGGGCCTCGCAACTCAGCAGAATCCCATAGGAAGACTTGCTGTATCACCAGCATTTCTAGGTCTGGAGGCAGAAGCAAATACAGTGCCTGGGGACAGGGCTGGTTACAGTCTGGGTAATAAATTAACCTACACAGCCACCTAGGACTGACTCCTAGGAGACTCAGGCAAGAAAGAAGAGAATGTGGCTCCGAGGACCTTGATCTTCCCCTTCTCTGGGTACGTCTTCCATCCCTTCAACTGTCCATATGTAGCTGGACTCATCTTCCAGGAAGTCTGCCTCCCTCACAGGAGGTAAATCTAGACTGTATTGACAGTGAGGGTGATGCTGGGTCCCATAGGAGCCCAGGAACACTCAAAGGAGACTAACTCTGTTGCTTGCAAGTCAGTACGTGCTAACCAAAATAGCACATGTCTAAAATCCTCCAAGAAGATACTTAGTCTACTTGCACCTAAAGACAAGGTGCAAGTATAGGTCAGCCATCAGGCCTGAGCCAGAAGAGAGAAGCTTGAACACGCATGGGGCTGGTTCTGGATCTGATCACCAAGTGTCCTTGAACAAGTCCCTCAACTTTCTTGAGTTCCTAGGTAATCCCTCCTTGTCAAAGGAAGGAGTCATATGTCATTCCTACTAATTTAATGCAGAAGACTGCCTGAGATAGACAAAGAGGGTGGTAAGCCTTGTATGTCACAGTTCTGTCATGTCCTAACTAGGAGACTACAGCATGTTACTTCCTCTGCCTCAGTTTCCTCGTCTAGGAAATAAGGACAGTCAGAGTACTTACCTCCTAGAGTTTTGTGAAGATTAAACTACTGGCTAAGTCATTACCTTTAGAGTGTCATTGTCCAACCAACAGAATCACTGTTTGGTTTAGACCCTACTATTGAGATAATGGACTTCCAAGTTCAGAGTCGCCTCTCAGTCTGATTTCAGTTTACTGAATTTACTTATCTGCTCTTCCTTTCTGATCCACTCTTCACCATCCACCCGCTCCCACCTACTTCCCAGAAACTGTACCCAAAACTTCTCCCAGAAATTCACAAATGGGTCCAGCTAAGCCCAAGTGTAGACATTCTTGCCTGGGTATTTAAGCACACCCCTGAAATTAGTACAAGCCACCAAACCAGCCCCATAGTGACAACAGCAACCATAAATGACCAGTACCATCTCCCTATGAAGACAGTGATACAAAATAAGAACTACATGGGCTCAGTACTCTCATCTTTCTGCCACCTGTACCTCATAGTGTTCCTGTTCACTCTGAGAAGTAAAGACATTAGCACGGCTGAAATGTGAGTGAGCACATTTTACTCACGGAGAGGGACTGGGGATATTCCCTCATCTCTAATGGTTACTACCATGTTCTCCTGGCAGAATCTTGATTATGTGATGGTGTTCACTCCCTCCACACAGGCATAACAGGGCATATACCTCAGAGGAAATGACTTCCATTCCCAGACCCAGGAGAGACACTTGAGGAGCCTAAAGTGCTTGTGGTAATTCCATTCTGCTTAGGAGCGACTGGCTTTAGAATAAATATGTGACATAGTTCTTCCCAATGAAAACAGGAAAGGAAAAAGTACCTCAATCTCAAACCATGAGGAGTGTTACCATGGTGGTAAATCAAAACCAACGAAGGGATAGGAAAGAGAATCTCAACACAGCAGAGCTGGAGTCCAACTCTGGACTCCCTTGGAACCTTTCTCAATTATTTAATTGATTTAAACAATTATCAAATTCATTATTATCTAGCTCAGTGGAGCAGAATTGTGTACTTTTAGATAAAAATATCTTGACCAATATAATCAAATGTTCTTAACCTGAGATGAGCTCATGATATGGACAAGACTCAGGCTATATACATTGGCATCTGAAGATACAGTCATAGGCATTAAACCCTGATTCTAAAAGCCCCTGTGCTGGCACAGGTATAGGAGACCTCCGTTCACTGTACATAAGCAGTGCCACACATGTGTGTGGGAGAGATGAACTTCCACAAAGCAAAACAAAAGGCAAAAGTAAACCAAAGACTCAAGAAAACAGATGAACCCGTCTGTGAATCTCTCTGTGCTCTCCAGTTGAGTCCACAGCTTTTAAGTTCCAATTAATCCAAAAAGAAATTGGCCAGAACCCTGTCTCATCTGCATCCACCATTTTCCGACCCCAAACGTTTTATAGCTCTGACTCCTAAGAATATCTCTGAAGCTGTGGATCTGAGTAATAAAATGTTATTTCTTGGATTTACTTAAAGTGGCAGAAGGCAAAAGTTCTTAGGTTTTTGAAAATAACTACAAACTTTGAAAGCAGAACATTTTGAGGAACATTAACCCGATGGTCTCCTGAGAAGATGCTCCTAGCAAAACTTGCAACATAGTTGTTGTAAGCAAGGATAATCACATATGTGCTGACGATATGAAGTTGATCAATGACTTTCAAATTCTCGTAGCAGTTTATTTCATAATGGCCATGGTGACTACCTTTTCCTTCCTAAAATTTACAATAGGTCTATGTCTTGGCCATAGTCAAGTAATAGCTGATAGGCAAGCTAGAACAACCCATGTGCATATCACTGTCTATTCTGATGAATAAAGATTCACTGTGACCAATGGTGTAGTTTATTTATTCAACTGCAAGAGCTTGACCCAGCCACTCAGTGCCAAGACCATCATCCTATTTCCTTCCAGAGAGGAGCATTTGTTTCTACCTTCCACACAGTGGTTGGGAAACAGTGGTCCTGAATGTTACCTGGAGCTTGGGTTGCCCTTTTCCTTAGGAGATTTCCCACATGAAATGTCAGATCTGCCCAGAAATGAGGAACACAGTGAAACTCTGGCTATAACCAATGTCTCCTGATATGGAGGTAAGGCTGTCTCAGAAGTGTCTGCAAAGGCTCCTAGGCATAGACCAGGAAATGATTCCTGATTCCTATGAACAGGGCCTGTTGGTACTCTGCCAGAAATCCTAAAGAGTGCCATATCCTAACTCTGGTATTGCCACTGAATGCAGCTTCTTCTTGTCCGTCCTAGAAGCTTAAGAAGAAATATGATCCTATCTGTGCCAAAAGGGATCAGGCCTATCTGGGCATTTCCAGAGTGAGTTACATCAACAAGGAGACACTGAACTCCAGGATGGTCAGAACATGGTCCACTATATGCTCTTATTCACAGAGAATGACAAGCAAAGCTCTAACTCAAGTTTCATGGTATAATACATTGGGAAAACTGAAGACCTAGGGTCATTCTTGTTGGTTTGTTTTTTGAGTGGAGGTAATATTAAATCTCTATCCTCTTGCCTAAACTACCCAAGGACTGAATTAAAGATATGTCACTCCACCCAGGCCAATGTCCTTCTGTAGAAATAATTTTAGTGCCCAGGTTAAGAATCCCACAGGAAGACATACATGTAATAAGTGTTCCCAAACTCATTGGACCATGGAATTTGGGGGAGCCACAGAGGATATGCCTGTTAGCATCCCTCTCTGTATTATTTCTGAAATCCTGAACTAAAGTAAGTTAGAAGAAGATGTAAGGACAACTGGACTCCTGGCTTCCTGGCCAAGGAGAGAGTACAGCATTGAGTCTTAGTGACTGAGCATTAGGAATAGAATATTCCTAATAGAATAGAACAAGAGATCCTGGCATGCTTGGCACATCTCCCATCCTCTCATTTAGTTGATAAATGATCATTCACAGGCACTAGAAATGGTGAAAATTATAATCATTTTCTGTTGGACAGGTCTGATGGAAAGAGAATCCTGATAGTGACCACAATTAATGATGGAGCAACCGCTGCCCTCAAGGTTGGATGTGACCTCATTTCCTTTCCCAGCTTTTTAAAAATAAAAATGATTTTTAAAAAGCAAAGATTAGTGAATACATTCGAACATGTTTCTCCTCACCTTCATGATCTAGCCATGTGAGATGGACATGTTGATGATGGCTCTAACAAAGCTGAACACCAAGAACAGCTTGACTGTTCATCATAATTTCTATTGTCCAGACTTCCCAAGTCACACGAGGTGAAACCAAAATTTGCAGGTAAATAGATGGAGCTAGAAGAGAGCACACTGTGCATGGTATGCCAGACCCAGAAACACAGATATCACATGTTCTCTCTCATAGGGTGCTCCTAGCTCAAAATCTTCAGATTGAGTATTTATCCTGTAGCAACTACAGAAGTTAGGAAAGGAGAGAGAGAGAGGGAAGAAAAGAGGGAGAGAGAGGGTGGGGGAGGGAGAGGGAGAGGGATAGAGAGAGAGATCCTGCTCTTTTAAATAAACTTTGTTTTTATTATTTTCATTACTTTTACACATCGTTTTTTTCTCATGTGTATTTGGGAGGGAGTATGCATGCACATGTGTGGACTTCTGCAGAAGCCAGAGGAGGCTGGGCACTGTCATACTTCACTGTGTTCTTTGAAGACACTGCCCCTCAATGAACCAAAATCTCACTGTTTTGATTAGGCTGGCTGGGCTGCAAGCCCCTCGGATCCTCCTGGCTTTGTCCCCAAGGCTAGGGGTGCTCGCATACAAAGCCAGGCCTGGCCAGGGATTTGAATTCAAGTCCTCATGCTTACACACTGAGCTCTCTTAGCTAGTGAAATATCTCCCCAGTCCTATAGACACTTTTTCTTGATTTTCAAACTCTGCTCCTAAAATAAGTATCTCTGCTTTCTTAGCAACAGAGAAGGTGACTCCCACGTCCTTCCCTTCATGTCGGTGGTGTTTGCTGAGAAGGGCAAGGAATTGTTCTGAGGAATAAGGCAGCGATCATCATCAGCTATCACATTTCTTGTCTAGGCAAGATTCATGAAGAACTTCCTGTGTGCTAAGTCTTCTTGGGCATTTCTAGACTTTGAAATACAAAAAAAAAAAAAAAAAAAAAAGAAGCAGACTGTGATCACTCTTACTGCAACTGGATGGAAAGCATGTGCTCAGCAGTGTCGATACCTGTGTGTCATAAGTTCAAGGCTTGGGAAAGACTTTAAGTCTAAGCAACAATCTTCAGCTCAGTTATAAATCCCGTCTTTGGATTACCGTCTGATGTCTGTGTGCCTCAACTAGCTCAGAATTATTGCCCTTTAAATTTTCAAATCAGTGACTGATGAGATGGCTCAGTCAGTAAAATGCCAGCTGCATATGTAGTTTGGATCATCAGCACCACATAAAAATGCTAGGCATGGTCACCCCCACCGGGAACCCTAGAGTAGAGTTGGGGTTGGTAGGCATAGAACCAGGTGGGGCTCTACTCACTTGTG
Organism: Uromys caudimaculatus; assembly: GCA_028551405.1. Taxonomy (NCBI): domain Eukaryota; kingdom Metazoa; phylum Chordata; class Mammalia; order Rodentia; family Muridae; genus Uromys; species Uromys caudimaculatus. Next base: position 112,335,533 of record CM052703.1, on the reverse strand, counting down.
TTCATCCAATGTAACTAATGTTGGGCTCAGTGAGAGACCCTGTCTCAAACAATGAAGTGTGATAGAGAAAGATGCTCAGTGTCCACCTCTGAACTCCTCTACACACTTACATACAAAGGTAACTAATAATAATATCAACAATGTAATACTACTACTACTACTAATAATAACTCCTATACAGACTCTGTATCTGAAATTGGTCAAGAAGAAAAGTAAACTTATGTCTGAGAAACTCTGAGCTGGAAAAAAAAACTCAGGAGGGAAGTTAGTCTTCCCACTCTGTAAAGACAAGGTTAAGACCAGAATGCACCAGGAAGACAGGTAGTTCTGCTGCCTCTGGAAAGGAAACAAAGTACCCACTTCACGGCCTACTCACTTGCCTCTGCTGGGCATAGCTCCCCATGGGCTCACATTGCACCATAAAATGACACCCCTCCAGGGTGGCTTATCATTCCTTACCTTCAACCCTGAAGTACATCCTTATCCCCCAAGTACATTTTTTATCCAATTACTGTGTATCTACAGTCAGCATAATTATACCTCATTACTTAATTAGCATGACTGCATGCAGTTTCTAACTTTAAGTATGTGATTATGGCCGTGAAGTACAGAACAGACGAGGTCATAGTTATCAACAGAAAGGCAGGTTGCCTTGGCCCAAGGAGAGGAACATGAGTAGGTCTCTTTGTATCAGGTGGCTAAACCTTTGAAGTACAGGTTCAGGTATGTTTAGGGTTTTAAAACCATTTGGAGTGAGTATGTTTATTTAATTTCATGCCCCTATGTAGGGGGGTGTTATCACAAAATAGTATAGTTGAGCTATACCTTACCAGGGGATGCAGATGTTTGTGTCTAGAAATGGTTATTCTCTAGGGGTTGAGAACCTCAAGACAAGTATATGACTATATTCGCATTTCAGCTTAATTAACATTCCTTTTCTTCCAAGATGTCCTATCCTGGCACTCTCCAGATCTTCAAAATAGAAAAGAGGCTGGATATACCAAACCTAGCATCACAGACCTCTCAGAGATCTGCTAAACATCCCAATTAAACTTGAAAATGGGATGAAAGAGAAACCAGAGACGAGCAATCCTAGCTTACGTTCATTTAAAATGGTTCGTGAACTACTGTCTGGAAATCTAGGCCTGGGAATGCCCAGCCACTGGCAAAGTCTAATAGCTAAATGCCACTGACACCTTCATCATGTTTCAGCCCATGGTTCCCCTAAGGGTGCTTGTCAAGATCAACCAGCATAAGAAAGGAGGAGCACATCAGAACCCCACACCTTCACGTCTGTCTCATCCCTGCCATGTCACATCTTGCCAGTGTCACCTCACCCCTCAGCCACAGGCAGCACCCCCATATGTTAACCTTCATTTCTCTGTTGCATACTTCAGGGAGCTTCCAGATCAGCCCTGTAACCAGAGTCCCTTCTTGCCTTTAGTAAGGCCAGTCTGAAATTCTGCAGAAGGAAAAACCAGAAAGGTACACTCTGCCTCTGCAGCAGCTGCTGCTCTTGTGGCCTCGGATATTGGCTCTAGGAGGGGCCTGCTCTTCCCAGACAAAGAAGCCCATTTTCCATATTTCATGTGCAAGTCCGTGATGCTGAGCTAAGTGGCTGGGGAATAAACACCCATCATTACCCTGAGCTAAGCGATGTTTGTTAGTACAGAGGTTGACAGAAATCTATATCATGCAGATGCACTATTAATACTGCATTGCACACACAGGCTCTGCGCTCCCCTCCGCAGCTGGGAAACCAGCCCTGGCAGTTTCTCTTCCAGAAAAGGCAAGCTCCATGACTAATAAGCCCAGAAGCAAAGGAGGAGACAAACCACTTCCTCAACCCCATAAAGGCCACAGACTTGAGTCTCCTTGGCTCTGTTTCCTGGTGTGGAAAGTTCACAAGTCTGAGTGTGAGGGTGTGTAAAGTTGTCATGGGGAAGTGAGGAGGGCTTAAGCCTCCAAACAGGTATGTTGTAGCTGAAGAGATATAAAGAGTGGGATATGCACTCTAGCCCCCACTTCTACACTTAATATGAGACCAATAAATATCTGTAAACTGAATGGTGAACAAAAGAGAAAAGGACTTTGCAAAAACCAACCGATAAAGGAATTTTTGGCAATCTCTGGAGAGAGGGGGGTTGTGAAGAGCTCAGGTAGAGCTTCCAAGGCCTCAGTGATAGAAGGAAGGAATGAACATGAAGTTGGCCAGCCAGGAGGGCCTCGGGGTTGAATGCATGACTGTCCATCAAAATGGAGACTCCCAAGGAAAATTAGAATTGGGGAACCAGCTTGAATGTATTACATGGGATAAATGAAGACATTGGCAAGGCTGCAGAAAAAGCAAAGAAGAAAATAAAGTGGTGATAGTATGTGCCTTTTATCTCAGCAGTCAGGAGGCAGAGGCAAGTGGATCTGAGTTCGAGGCCAGCCTGATCTACAGAGAGAGTTCCAGGACAGCCAGGGCTATACAGAGAAACCCTGTCTCGAAAAGCAGGAAAACAATTAAAAAAAAAAAAAAAAAAAGAATAGATACATAAAAAGGAAGGGCTAATCAGAAGCTTGAAACTGGCCCACAAGAAAGGACTCAGTAAATTCTGTTGATGTTCACTGAAAGCTTGGACACACTGGTAAGCCAAGAGGGCAGCTCTGACGTGAGTGCACCAACTGGCCTTTGACCATGACAAGAGGAAAGTGGTGTGCATTAGTCTGTATAAATATCCACAAGAACTATGTTAACATCTATTGCTGGGGCAATTCAGAGTAGAAGATACCAGAAGGCAGGCAAAGAATGGGTATGCATATCCACAAAGAATCTGAGACAGGAGATGATTAGCAGAGGCCAGTCTAGTGGGAACCAGAAACTACCTGCCTTAGTGCCTCTACTTTGTAGGGCAGTTTGACAGTATCTTATAAAGCTACATAGTCTTAGCATATGCTCCAGGATTGCCCCTAATTATTTATGCACATAAGTACAAAACTTATGTCTACCCATAAACCTGCACATGAATGTTTATATGGCTTTATTGTTCCAAATGGGAAACCATAAACAATGAAGCTGTTAATTGCCCACTTCAAAAAAATTTATTCTGAAGCTTAACTCCTGGTAACTTAGAATGTGAACTCATTTGGAAGTATGGAAACTGCAGATATAGTTATTTTAAGTGATCACACTGGGGTAGAGTGGGCTCCTAATTTAATATGCCTGCTGTCCTTGTTAGAAGCCATGTGAAGATGGATGAAGTGATTCACCTGCAAATTTGAGGAACAGTCAAGGTGCTGGCTGTCCCATCAGACACTGAGAAGCTCAGAAGGATCTGCGAGGGTTTCAGAAAAAGCAATACCCTACCAGCATCTTGATTTCAGACTGTGACAACACACTATGTTGTGCGAAGCTGACTTGTCTGGGGTGCTGTGCTATGGAGCTCTAACAAGCCAATACAATGCCCTTCAGTAGATGCATAGTAAAAGTGTAGCACATCTTGAGAAGTTGAAAAGTTACTCAATAATGAAGAATAATAAGTTATCAGGCTATAGATAGACGTGGCAGAACTTTAGGGGCATACTGCTAAGTGAATGAAGCCAAGCTGGAAGGCTAGTTTCACTGTGACTCCAACTATATGACAAGTAGAAAAGACATGCCACACACAATGGGAACAGTAAAGAGACCAGTGGTTGCGAGGGGCATGAAACATAAGGGATTTTAAGATCAGAACACAGAACTGGCAAACACCAAGAGACAATCCTACTGCAAACTGTGGACTTGAGCTAACAGTAATCTCTCAATATTATCCTAATGCTATCACTTATCAAAACTGAGCCACACTCATGTCAGATTTCAATGATACAGCACCAAACTCTCGTAGGGAGGAGAAGGAAATGGGAACATGTGGGAACTCTACTTTTTGCTCCATTTTAAACCTAAACCTATTCTAAGAAAAAAACAATTATCTAATGCCAGGAGTAGCTACTACCTCACCTGAAGACATGGTCCCTTAGCATCTTGTCTGTAACCAAAGAGGTTATAAGCGCCAAAGATTGACCCAGTCTTTTGACTAAGAATTTTGGTCAACTTTGAACATGCTACATAGAACGTGTTCTCACTCCTATACAGGCTATCTCCCTATGTTCAGGAGGGATTCACAAGTGTCTAGAATTGAAGTGTCATTAGAACATAGTATATTGAGGAAGAAAATGGTATGGGGCAATGCTATACAGAGAAGAGTGGGGGGGGGGATGTTATTTCAAAAGAGGAATTACATACAGCAGTTAGGAAACAATTGCCAGTCTGAAAAGAAGGAATAAAAGCATAATCTACAAGGCTCAATGGGGTGGGGGAGGACTAGGAAGTAGGGGTGGGTCTTAGGAATTAACTATGGTAAGCAGCCAAACTGAGATGGTGACAGCAATGTGTGTCTGCTTCCTTTTGTCTAGAGTCTAGAAGAATGCCTAGCACAAACCCTTCTGACTGTGTATTTGGTGGAGAAGCTAAAGTCTTCCCAGCATGGTGCACAGATGCTAAGATGAATAAAGACTCAGAAACCTGCTCCAGCTGTGTGAAGAGATCAAAGAAAGAGAGTGTTGAATATCCTGGGGATATGGCTCAAGGAGTGAACTAGAAGCTCCATCACGACACAAGTTGTCACGGTGAGTAGAAGAAACAGACAAACATGGTCTTCGAGGAGGACAATAGAAATAGGGTCGGGCTTGGGGACACATTCCTGTTTGCAGGATGTGGGGCACTGACCCTGAGAAAGTGGCTAACACTACTTGGGAACAAAGGCAGACATAGACACCTGAAGACCAAAGGGATGATGAAGATGGAAGCAGATCCTCTTCCCTGCCAACAGCCTGTTTCCTCAACAGAGATTAGGTTCTAAGAAAAGGGATTATCAGAGAGGCCTGAGCTTCATAGACAACCAGGATGCCTTCTTCACAGTCTATGGGAAATAGCAGGAGCCTGACTCTGCAGATGATAGCAAGTCCAGGCCTTTCAAGGATTGACTTTACTGAAGCCTACAAGATACACAAAGGTAATCCAAGACCTAATGTTGCTATGCACACATTTCACCATCTCCATTTAGACAGGTCCATTCTGTCTCATTCTGTAAGATCTAGCCCAAGTCCCTCAGCCATGTGACAAGGAAAGCTATATCCATTTTCTAGTGCTTTTGAGAATCTGGGAATGTTTACATAAATAGCAAGGTGCTTACTAGGCTCAGGCTGGTTACACAGGGCCAAGTAGCTGCATCTTTATTGAGGTCTTTTAGAATCCTGTAAAGGATGAATCAGTTCAGAATAAAGACAATGTCAAATGCAGAGCATTTGTTAGGAACATAAGCAGGGAATGCAAGCATCTGATAAGGGTTTGGTACCAGGTGATCTTTAAATATCCTTGCAGCCTGACATGTGATGAAAAATGTTGTGGACCAGATTGAAGACAGATAGAAAGCAAGAAGCAAGAAGCCAACTAGCATCCTAATCATTCAGGTCAGAAAGGGCCCATGACTTGTGGTAAACACGAGAATAAAGGAAAAAGATACTCTGAGTTTAATCCATTGCTGTCGAGGCTGGGAAATGAGGTCTGCAACCAGGAAGCTCTATGTCCCTACAACGCTCCCAAGTGATGCAGGTTAAAATGGGCGGGGCAAGCCCTGGGATCCACCATATGAATAATATGCTCTCTAAATACCCTGATTTTCACTATCCTTCCAAAGGCATGATCCCAGTCTTATATACAGCACTGTAGCTTCTCCTGTCTATTGATGTGCCAAAGCACATATGTCTTTAACTATTATGATGGCATCCCATTGTACATAGGGTTGTGTCACAGAGTTAGTTCCCTTGATGGATGAAACCTTGGGAATCAGAGACTCACTTCCTCTCCGCCTTTCTGCCCCTGCTTGTGTGAGTCACAGGAGAATTAGCCAAATACAATTATAATGCTCCTGCAAAGTGCTTATCATACCATGCATGTTTTCTAAAAATAATTAGTTATCCACTGTGTATTGATAGGGCCAAATGGACTGTAGCACTAAAAAGACATTTTTCCTGTGGTCCAGGGGCTTGGTCAATTGGAGTCAACCCATGATCTTCCTGTGATAAGGCTTTGTTTGTTCCCTCCAACCCAAGTCTCTGCCAAGAAGCCGAGAATCTATGTCCACCAACCTCTACTTGCTCATTCCCTAGATGGCCATGTTAGCTCATATACCAGAACAAGTTCCAGAAGGAAATCTCTGCATGCTCCATGGTTTTTCTGGTGTGGCGGCTCTTTGGCTGTGATATTTTCCATGATATCCAAGGACACTCAACTGGTCCCAGAGTTCTCTCCACAGCTCTTGAGTTCCCAGGGGACGAAGGTCCTGATGTCTCAAAGGAAACTTCCCTCCCTCTCATATGCCAGATCCACCCTTGTCTTATACTTGTGCAGATGACATGATTAGAGAAAGCTCTAGTAAACAGAATGACCCTAGGAACAGACTCTGTACATCACCAGGCCAGAGCATCTACTTAGAACAGACAGCGATGCTCATCAGTTAAGATTCTGTACTTAGGAATTTGCCTGGTCATTAAAGCTTATTTGCAATCCAGAAACCAATGTCTCTGCATGAACAGTTCCAGCAGAGGCTAAACAGGACCTTAACTGCATGTCTACAGAAAGGTGTGTATGTACACTTTTAATTAGTAGATGAAATTGCTTACATTCATCACACACAACATGTTTTAAGATTATTGTTCCAATTTTCATACCATAAACAAGTGTACTCTTCTGGTGGTCTATTCCAGACTGCATTTCTCACATTTGGTGTTTTTGCCCTAAAATGGCATCTAAGCATAGCTCTGAAATACCATTCTATGACCCCAAACACAAGCTAGTGGCCAGATGTCTTATAGAGAAGTCTGTGTACAAGATGGGTGTTGATCAGCCATATCATATGTGAACGAGTCAGTCATATCTGTTAACTGAGGTGTTTTGTTTTTAACTAAAATCACAACATGAAAGGTTATGTGCAGGTTAGCTGATAAAATATTGCAAGCAGAAGTTCACCAAAACTGAACACCATATTTTCTCTGGGAGCATAGGTTCAGAATTTTCTAATTCACTGTCTCCAGGGACTTAATGGAAAGAACTACTTCAAACAACAGTAAAAACATTTATATTCAAAACAGCAATGGCCAAAGAGCACTTCAGAAGGCTGTCTTTCCTGGCTACCCCCAGTCAGTTCAGACAAATCTGTTCTCAGACAGGCACTTAGCAGTGGCACTGTTCTCTGCACAGCTTTATACTGTAGATCTGAAACCTTATCTCTCCCTATGCCCAACCTTGATCTGGAACCCAGGTATCCTTTGTATGATACTCACATGAAGCCTCTGACAAAACACTACAGCAGATTCCAGATATGGAGGCAAACGATGGCCTGAGTTGACACTAAAACAACCCTGCTCAGTGTGGTAAGGCCTACTAAAAATCTCGAGCCAGAGAAATGGAAATGAAGGCTGATGGGATGACCCAAGACCTAGTCAGCTGCTGGAAGTCCCAGCAGCAACAGTAAGAACTATGAGCTTTGAAGAGTATGACTCAAGTACAGAGAGCCCAGACCAGGGAATGAACAAGAACAGAATATACCTTTTTCCTAGGCCTACCCCCAACTGATTGAGACATGGAAAGAAGCCACTGGTGGGAATTCTGGTAGCTGGAATGGGCCACTCACAGCCTTTGGGTGTTCTGTCTGTATGGTGAGGCCTTTCCCTAACAGGCTACTCCCTTCCCTTCCTGGTATCCCTGCTCACTAGTGCTATCTCTGCACTCTGCTGAGCAGTGGATTAGTCCCTGGGAGGCAGGAGCAGTGTGAAGGGGAGACGCTGTGCATTCATATCACTGGGTCCATTGAGCTTGGGGACATAGGAAGGAAAACAATGCTGGCTAGAGGGACAAGCCACCACAGCTTCAGGAGCTGAGAGGGAATCTAGCAGGGGCTCAGAAGAAATATAAAGAGAGTGGCTGAAACCAACAGCCGGTGAGAAACATGGAGGAGATAGTTGCCCTAGGAAGAGGGAATTCCTAGGGCTTGAGCTGGGATGTTTTTAGGGAGTGCATACTTTGGGTGCTGGGCTGGGCAGCTAGAGAGCCATTTCTATTCAAAGGTACCTATTGCCCTCACTGGCTTCCCCTCCCATGGAGGCCTGTATGGATCTCCTGATGACCTCAGAGGCTGCTGCATAGACAGAGCCAGGCCATGTGTTTTAACAGCTAGGCTGGGTCTGCAGAAAAGCCCAGCCTCTTCTGTGTGCCCTGTCATACAGGAGCACCTCTCCTTATTCAGGGCAATGCTGAGCCAGGTGAATAAAAGATGGAACTAAACATAGACTGTGATTCTCCCTTCCTCAGGGATTCTGCCCACTGGCATCCCTTACCCAGGATATTTTCTACACTTAAAGACAGAGAGGGAGGGTCTCCTAGAAAGTGGGAAGTAGGTAGGTGAAAGGTTAACCTAGAAGGTTCCAGAACCCCAGTGACATGATTTGCTTCCACACCACCCTCCTACAAAGAAAAGGGGGGGGGGGAGGCAGAATCCAATTCTATTACTTACATGTGTCTGGCTTGTGGCAATTATGTCCCTGACGGAAGTACTGGGGGTTCTCGATGACTGGAATGCGGGTCATGCCAATGACCACTGTGTCCGGCCCAGCATCCAGCGATGAGGGCGTAGTGATGCCATGGTTGATGTGGTGCAGTGGGCTGGCCGAGTCCTCCTCTCCACTGATGACAGCCACAGGACCTGCACAAGCCATAGGACACAGGACTCGGTGAGGTCACAGCCACTCAGTACCAGGCCCGCTCTCAGACTCTTCACTACTTCGCCATCATATTTTTCTGAAGAGTACTATCTGTTAGATAAGTATTGCTCAAATTTCCGTGAATTCTCAACTTTGACAACTCCAGCCAAATTCTCTTCCTTGAAAACAACTGACTCTCAGTCATAGACATAGTTCCAAAATAAAAATGAATTGAAATAAACATGACATAAATCTTTTTAATTTCTTCCCAAACCCAAATTAGTTCAAAATAATAAATCTCATAAGTTTATTTATGCATCAATAACAAGACTTAAAAACAGAACCCCTCCTCTACTTGGAGCATTTTTTAAAATCACTGCCATTGAAGAGCTGGGGAGATGACTCGGTTGCTAAAGTCCTTGCCTCACAAGCATGGGGACCTGTGTTATGTCCCCAGCATCTACATAAAAGCCATGGTGGTAAACAGTTTTGATCCCAGTACTGGGTAGGCAGAGCACAGACGATGCCTAGGACTTATTGGCTAGCTATAGAGCCCCAGCTCTGGAAGAGACCCTGTCTAAAGAAAATAAGGTAGAAAGTAATTAAGGAAGATACGCAATGTCAACCTCATGTACACACATACACATACACAGAGAGAGAGAGAGAGAGAGAGAGAGAGAGAGAGAGAGAGAGAGAGAGAGAGCGCCACACACATGCATGTATGCAAAACTCCTTTACCCCAGAAATTCTGATTCGGGTAGTCTTGGGTGTTACCCAGGCATCAAGATTCTAAATGTTTTCCATGTGTTTTGGTGTACAGCCATGACCCAGAATTAGGAGACTGGAGGTTCCACGACCTTCCCCATGGCCATTCACTTTCTAGAGGGTATGATATGACTTCCTCTGGTCTCTGTACTATCTTCCTTTCTCACAGTGTTGCCCTGAGCCTCTCTTACACCATATTTTACAAATGACTGTAGTTAGGCTACATCACTGTTAGCCTGGTGGTAGCTGTGATAGCTGCCCTACTCTTGAAACACCCACACTGCTCCAGTGACTACAAAGCATACATACTACAGCATCACCGACGGAATCACCTGCCTGCCCCCAATCCATGTTCTAACCCAAGAGAAAACCCAGTGTGTAGGTGACTCCAAAGCACAAGTTGACAGAGATAATTAATGCTGCAGTCTTAGCAGAACAATGATTGTGTTTGGTGGCGTGATTCATCCATACATACAAAGAAAATCCTTGTAAAGGGAATTAGCTGCGACTGTTTGTGGCTTCGTACAACTGGCGTTTTAAGTGGCTGCTTTGCTAGACACAGGGTCCCCAGACAAAGCGCCTGCTGCGATTTGGTTTTGCAGCTTGAACAATATTTCCACTGCAGAAATCCATTACATCTTACTGAAGTTTATGGAGAGAATATTTCCCATCAAACAGCGAGGTGAAGCGCCAATGAGGCAGAACTAAATGGAAGACTGGTAAATTCTAACGGCAGACCCTGGATTCCACTCCGTCAGCACAGGCAGGCTTATTCCAACCCATGACAAATGGCTGAGGGTGTCTAGAGACTGTGCAAAAGTGGCAATAAGTGGTTGCCCAAATGCCCAGAGTAATCACCTGTCTTGCATAACGGAATGTGGTCCCGCAAACACTTTCCTCAGAAACTCGTTGGGAAAAACTTCCAGGGTGAGCTGCAGTGAAATGAGGAACACCAAGCCCTTGTATTAGCCACCCCCCCAAACCATCACTAAAATACAAAAGAACTGAAGAAATATTAGTGCCCTAGGAGAAAGAGATGAGAATAAGCAAGACATTCCAACAACATTTGGGGAGTTCAAAAATACATCAAAGGAGGGCAGTGACTCAGAGCAAACCAGGAGAGTTCCATTGGTGTGCACCCTGTTGCGAGTGCATGTACAAGAGGGTATCCAAAGAGGCTCATGGCCTAAGGGATAGGGTGCACAGGAAAATGACAAGGAGGCCCACACCTAGCAAGACACCTAGGACCACAACCTTTCCCCCACCACCCAGGAGGAACAATTTATTCCTACAGAAGTTGAATCAAAAGACATGGGGGAGTACTTGGATGGAGCACAGAGTTCAGCCCTTTCTTTCCGTTCCGAGAACAATCACATTTGTGCACAGCCTGCCTACTACTTCCCGATATCCACTCATCCCAGTACTAGAGGATGGGAAAAGACCCTTCCACAGAGAAAGTCAGAAAGAAGGCTTCCAGATGTTGACATTTTTTTCCTTTTCCTGATGAAAAGCCACCCTGGAATCATTTCCCAGTGAGGCTGACAGCGAGCATGGCAAACTCATGCACACAACCTGGAATCCTTTCAGCCTTCCACTGCTCGGTTCCTAAATATAGAGAGACAGGGCTGTGTGCAAGACTACCACATACCTCAGAAGAGTTTCTGCATGCAAGACAGGCAGTCGGGTGCCCGCAGGAATGGAGGCGATGGACAAAGCAGAAGGCTCAGAAGACCAAAACAAGAACCAATGGTCTAAGAGGTAAACAGGACATCACAACTATTATACAAGGCAGTACTTAAGAGGTGACCAATTCGAAGGTAGGAAAGGGTCATTAAAAACTTGTCATGATCATTTTGAAGTTGATGGAGAGTTTAAGAAGTCAAGAAAATCTTCCAAAAGAAGGAAACTGAAAGGAAAGAAATAAGACCAAGAAGAGAAGTAAATTTCTACGCCAAGATGAAACAAGAGTTTGAAAAGAGTTCTAGGAATGAGAGGAAAAGAACATGAATTTTCAACATGGAATTCTACACACACACATGCATGCGTGCGCATGCACACACACACAGACACACACACACACAGACACACACAGGACCTGTACACTGAACCATCTCCTCCTGGCACGCCTCCAGGAAGAGAATATTGTGGAAAATGTTTTTGCTCAAAAGGGACAAAGGAGGCATTCTGGTGTATTAGACTCCCTGTGAACAACTGCCTTTAATGGCAAGAGCCTGAGATGTGTTTGAAAGGTATTCTCCTGGACACCTGAAAATTGGGAGAGGGATAAATCACCTCAATTAGACTCACTCAGATAGACTCAGATATTCATCATCATCTTTGCCCAGCACTGCCAAATGTTCTTATTAAACTGTGTCCATAATCAGAATAGAACACAGTAGCATCAGTCCAGTGTCTACTACCCAAAGCCCTCTTAATCATCCTCACTGTAAAATAAAAGCCAATAAACTGGGCATATATCCATTCCTCCTAAGGATGTGAAATAACACTCATCATCCCTGCCTGCCTATGGCTGAAACCAGCAGTGTCTGAATGGAACTATAGCACTGAGGTACCATGAGGCTTACTTGGAGATGACTGTTCTGAGTACACAGCATCCCTGGTCCTGGGTAAAGAAGGCAAGTCTCAGATTCATCATGGTATAACTGTGGGCTGTGTTCATAACTAAGAAGGAACGCATATATGAGAACAAAGGCAATAGGGGAAAGTGATGTGCCTGCCATTCAACGTTGTGAACCTAAAACTTCTCTAAAAGTGGGAATGATAATTAAAAAGAAAAACCTAAACGTTTTGAAAAAGCCAGTCTCTGTTCTGAGAGCATGTAGTTCCGTGTAAAGTACTTGCCTAGCATGTGAAAGGCCCTGGGTTTGATCCTCGGCACTGCAATCAAAACAAAAAGTCTCCCAAGCAAGCACCATGGTGTATTTCATTCCTCTAATCTCAGCACTGGGGAGGCAAAGATAAAAGGATTGATAGTTCCGGACAGTCCAGCTACATAAGGACACCATGTCTCAAACTGAAGTTTAAGGAGAAAAACAGGCCAGGGTTATATCTCAGTGGTAGAGAATTTGCCTAGCATACATGAGACTCTTCAGTCCCCTGCACCACATAAATTAATGTGTCCTCATTACATGCAAACATATTTACAAACACTCTTCCAGTAACAGGTTGGGACCCATGGGTAGAGGCACCAGCATTACACTCTAGAAGCTAATTTCTGTTCCAACTCTGGTGGCTCTCATATCAGTCAGGGTGATAGCCACAGACTTGTGCGTGAGGCAGAGCTCCAGTCTTAGAGTCCCTGAGTGGGACCAGTACAGAGCAGTAATCTTGAAGATACAGACTTTTTGTTTTATGCTGTTAAGCTTGGTGAGGTCCCTATCAACTCTCCACAATTAAGGTGTGTTTTGGATCTTTTTATTTAGACTATCTCCATGTTTTACTCCAACTTGAAGAAACTTTTACAAGGACTGGGGAGATGTTTCAATGGGTAAAGTGATGGCTGTGCATGCATGAGGCCTAAATTTGGATTTCCAACACATACATAAAAAACCCCTGTGTGTCTGTCTGTGATCGCAGCACTGAGAGATGAAAATAGGAGGGTTCTGGAGGCTTGCTAGACATCTGGTATAGCCAATCAGTGAACTCCAGGTTCAGTGAGTGGCCCTGTCTCAAAATGAAGAGGTGAAGAATGATAGGCAAAGATACCTGAGGTCATTCCTAGGCTACCCATGTGCACATACCCACACATACACGCTCACAAGGACACACATCCACACACAGACATACACGCTCACACACACTCACATGGACGCACATGTGTGTGTGCGTACACACACACACACACACACACACACTCCTCTACAAAAGTAATCCTTCATTCAAAGGGTAAGTGTGTGCTGGTCTCAATGGGGCAATTCATCTCTCAGTGCCTCCTCTCCACCCTTTGTCCCAAAGATGCGCTTTCATTTCCAGCTGTCCCTGGAATGAGACCATGACCACCAAGATAGGACATGAGAGGTAAAAGAAGCCTGAATGAGCCTCGTGCTTTTTCAGTGTATCAGCATGAAGCAAAACAAGCCAGCCTTTGGATTAAGAACGTGAGTTTTTAAAAACCTCAACCTTTTCCCACTGATAAAAATCAAACACTGACATGTCCCTGGTGTGCGAGAGTTCCGCATCAACAAATCTGGGAGCAGGAACTCATAAACGGAAAGAAGGGAAACCGCAACAAACACAATTAAAAATCCAGCCATGCTTAGAGAGGGATTCCATTTACTATCTCATAAAAAGAGCCTGGTCCTCAGAGGCAAACAAAAGAAAATCAATTTCTTAATTTTTATTGGCAGATGTGGGACAGAAGCCAAGTGAAGAGAGGTTGTGTCTGAGAGCATTCCTGGGGACAAGTCACCCACAGCCTTCAACTCCTGGCCAGATCCAGTGGGCCCTCCACTCTGCTTCCTCCAGCATCGGATATATTTTGCCCTGAGTGACCTCTAGGGCACAGGAGGTTCTGCAGGCTGCCCAACAAGGCATGCCCTCCTCACTACTCGGCTCCTCTCCCAGAAGCATTTCCCAAAAGGCAAGCTTTATTCTCTGGCTCCAATTCCCTCCTAGCCCTTACAGGAACCAAAGGCGGTGTTCATGCTTCATAGCATTCAGAGCCTGGAGATATCTTAGTGATTGAAAATGATGCCTCTGATCAGCCAGCCTGCGAACATGCTTTAGGGAAGGGAAAGCAGACCTGGTATTCTGAAGACTCGGTTCCCTTATCTCATTCAGTCATCGCAACCAGCCCTAGGGAGTTGATCCTCTTATCCGCTGTGATACAGCTGAGGAAATTGAAGCTCAAGTTTTTATAATTTGCCAAGGTCACCCAGTTAATAAATAGTAGATACAGCCATGTCTATCTGGTTTCCAAGTCTGAGTTTAAGAATGGGTCAGTCTCTGTACCTTTCCCAGATACACTGTGTGTGTGTGTGTGTGTGTGTGTGCAGTGTGTGTGTATACAGTCTGTGCAGTGTGTGTGCTGTGTATGTGCAGTGTGTATGTGCAGTGTGTGTGCAGTGTGTATGTGCAGTGTCTGCGCAGTGTGTGTTGTACAGTGTGTGTGCAGTGTGTGTGCAGTGCATGTGTGCACAGTGTGTGCAGTGTGTGTATTGCAATGTGTGTGTGAAGTGTGCAGTGCATGTGCAGTGTGTGTGCAGTGTGTGTGCAGTGTGTGTGCAGTGCATGTGTGCACAGTGTGTGCAGTGTGTGTATTGCAATGTGTATGTGAAGTGTGCAGTGTGTGCGCTGTGTATGTGCAGTGTGTGAGCAGTGTACATGTGCAGTGTGTGTGTGTGTGTGTGTATGTGTGTGTGTGTATGCTGGAGATGAGAAGGAGCCCAATACCTTGTGCGTGCTAAATGAGTGCTCTACCACTGAACTATGCCTGAAGCTTCCAGATCTAACCTTAACACCCAGTTCAGACCCATTCATAAGGGAATGGCTTTGTACAGGAAAGAAAATCACAACATTTCCCTAGGAAACTTTAAAGCTAGAAAACTGCAACACCAAGTTGTAGCAATTAGAAGCAACAGAAAAATTCAAGGGCAAAAAGCATGGGGTCCAGAGAGTGGGAAAATGCTTTCAGCCTAGAGGAAAGGCAGTCGGCCGCCTCCAAAGACTCAGTGTGTAGATGTTGCATCAAGAGGAAAGAAATAATTACCTTCCAATTGCATATCTAAGATGATTACAATCCAAAATACTGGTGTTCTTTGTCCAGAGTCCCCCAAAAGAGTTCTTAGCTCAAGTCTGGACATGTCTTAATTCAGCTCCGCCCACTGTTATATTGTTACTATACACAGTTCAACAAGAAGGCTAGAGAGATGGCTCAGCCATTAAAGCACCCGTTCTGCAAGGAACACAGTCTGGATTCCTATGATCCTCATAAATGCTGGATAGGTGTGGCAGCCAGCTTTTAATTCCAGCACACAGAGGTGGAGACAGAGATTCTGAGGACAAGTTGATTAGCTGGACTTGCTATACAGACAAGCTCTGGATACAATTGGGAGATCCTGTAATTAAGTACAAAGCAATCAAGGAAGGCTCTCAACATCAGCTTTGGGCCTTTACATGCAATATATATGCAAACAAACATGCACACCACACACACACAGATACATGGAAAAAGAGAGTTCAGCAAGCTAACATTATGCCGAAATGAAGTACTTATTTCCCATAAAGATGTATCTATGGCTCCCCCACCCCCTTCATGTTGGGAATTTTGGGACCTGAAAGAAACATCACCTGAGTTTACAGGGCGGTGGTGCATCCAGGTCAAATCACTGTCATCTCCATGCCCCTCACCCACACTCTTCCTCTCCTCCCCTCCCCTCCCCTCCCCCCCCCATGCTGCCTTTTTTTTTTGCACTAACTAAACTGTAGGCCATTATCAAAGAGAATGTGAGCCTCAGTTCCTGCAAGCTGAGCCAGATGCCTCTGACTTTCCTCATTCACAAGTGGAAGTGCCAATATTTCAAAAGCCCACTGGTTGACCCTGGATGGTTTCAGCTGAAACTTCTTTTAACTGCCAGTGAGGTCTGATGAGTTAGAAAGAAGAGACAGACAATGGAGGCTGGAGAGAAGAGAAACTCTTTTCGGGAGAAACCTGGAGCCTCATGGGCATTGTTGCTATGTGGGGCTTCCCAATGAGAAGGTCATCACACGCAGTCAAAACATGTCCAGGCAGCTCTCACAAAGCATTCTTGAACACATGTGGAGTGATGCCCTGGCATACGAGCACCTGTAGAAAATCTAATTCTTTCCCCAGAGTTATGGCCTTCAAAACTCTGTGATAAATCAGAGTAACAATAGTAAGTGCTTGCTGAACATTTAGTGACTACAGATGCTACACTAGACTTTCTGTATATACAATCTCACACAGGGTTCACTGGGACTCACTAATGTAGGTCCTACAAATAGAATCAGAGAAATTAAGTAAACTGCCCAAGGCCACACAGCTAGGAAGTGGCAGTTGCATGCTGCAGATCAGAACTATAAGACTCTGTGGTCTATGTATCTCATCTCTCCTCTAGCTGGCTCAAGGTACACTTGCTTATATCCTCAGTGTGGGGTCCAGAATGAAAACATTCCCAAACATCCTCCAAATTGAAGATGCTGAGAACAAGCCTGGATTTATTGCTGGAGGGAAATCATAAATACCCGACGGCTTTTGCAGTCTACTCAGAGATGCTAAACTCACTTATAAGCCCTAAGCATTCCCACTCAGCTTGCCCGGTACAGATCATATCACTTCATGTCAAACCAAAGGACATTTTACAAAATACACTCTTACTAATTGGATATATATATATCCATCCTTAGGAATCTCAAGTAGGGATGGGGCAGTAAAACTTCAAAATCACATCCCATTTAGAATGGAGGATCCTTTGATTTGGTTCATTTAAATCTGAGGTAGGGAAGCATAGAGAATAGCTTAGCAACTTAGGACTCCACTTGGTTTGGGCTATGCACACATCTGTTCTAACAATACATTTTGGCAATCTAGGACCCTTACCTGTATGTCTGTGCACATAGTAACAGTATATATATATAGATATCTATATAGTGTGTGTGTGTGTGTGTGTATATATATATATATATATATATATACACACACACATACATATAATCTATTGGCAACCTGGAACTCTCATATGCAACTGATTGCATGTGTACCTGCTTTAAATAATAGAAATAAGTTACTCCCTTTAGCAACCCCTTGGTATCACCCCATTTCTGTCTAAACATGTCCCAGAGCACATCTTAAAATCAAGGGGCTGGAGAGATGGCTCATCTGTTAAGAGCTCACTGGCTGCTCTTTCAGAGGACCTGGGTTCAATTCCCAGCACCCACATGGCAGCTGACAACTGACTCTAACTCCAATTCCAGGATATCCAACACCCTCACACAGATAAATATGCAAACAAAACATAAAAAGCAGAGGGAGGGATACGCTGATGTGTCTTGAATTGGTGTGTGTGTGGGTATATATGCAAAAGGAAAACTATATCCCCTAAGTGAACTTTTAAGAAGAATCCACTATTTACCACTGCAGAATTGAGTGTGCATATGATTAAAATAAGAAGCATCATGGGAAGAGACATGCACAGTAAGCAAATCCTTACATAATCCAAGCTTGTCAATCCAAACAAAACCACCTGTTCCACCCTTAGCAACAAGTCCTGTCCTTCTATTGAACACCCCAAGAAGAAGTCCCGAATAAAAGTCAATGTCCTTAAGAGTTCTTTCACTGCATGGCCCACTATCAGTCTTGACAACACATTTCTTATCCATAATCTCACTTTGCTTTTGAATAAAGCTTTCCTGCTACCTTGCAATCTGTATACACTTACTTCAGTGCCTTGGATAAGATGCAAAGAACCTGGAAAGACCCAGCCTAGACTCTTCCCACCAATAACAACCATAAGATCTCTATCAAGGGAAACATTCAGAACTCTAGGAACACTGTTTGCTCACAAACCTCTTCCCTACCTACAGGCTTCATCACTGCCACATCCCTAAGACACACTCAAGGATGACATTCCCATTTCCAAGGTGATGAGACTGAGAGCTAATTGTCAAGGTAAGCCACCATACTGTCAAGGCAAAATCAATCTTCTGGCTCTCTGCCTATTGCTCAGAGGTCACATCAAGTTCCCTCTAAAAACAAATAAAAAGGTGGCCATGAATCTCAATGCACAAAAACAGCATTGCTAGGGGTTACAAAGACTCCCCACCAAGGGGATCATAGAAGTTGTTGATGTTCACACATGGGCTGGAATGAGGTCCTTAGCACATTTGCAGCAGACGCGCAGCCCAATCTCCATGTGAGCCACCCAACAACTGGATCAGAGGCTCTCTCTCTAAAGCTGTAGAGGCTGACTATGGTATCTGTTCCCCAACAGGACTGCCTTGTCTGGCCTCAGTGGGAGAGGATGTGCCTAATTTGGCAGAGACTTGATGTGACAGAGTGAAGGATACCCAAGGGACTCCCACCCTCTCAGAGGAGAAAGAGTTAGAGGATGGACCTGTCTCAATGAGGCAGGGCCCTGGAGGGTGTTAGCACTTGGGATGCTAATTAATTAATTAATTAAAAGTTGGTGCTAATTAATTAATTAATTAAAAGTTACAACTTTCTGAATTTCCATCTTAGGTTTAGAACCTTAGAGATGATTTATAAACAACAGAGTACACATATACATGACAAGAAAAGTAAAACGAATGTAGACATAGGGAAACTGAGCCCCCTACAAGTCATACAAGGCCAAAGTCAACCCAGTGCATTTCCCATAAAATGACTGGACTCCAGGGCTTGCCTTTCTCAGCAGTCCCTGGGATTGGACTAACAAGTTCACTGACTGATTCCCACAGAAGTCAAGGTTCCCACAGCAATATTGCTGAGGCTATAGGTGCCCTGAATTACACTTTCTCACTGCACAGCACAGCCCTGCCCTAGCAAAGGCCCTGGTTGCTCTGTATCCTCTTACCTGTGGCTGCCTGGAGCAGGGTCTGGAATCTGTTCCTGTCAATCAGTATATCTCCCAGACCCAGCTAGCTACCAAGGCTCAGTGTTAATCTCCAACCACCCTGTACATGTAGGTCTCAAGGCTTGGAATACAATTCTCAACTCTGTAACCATGGCCAGGGTGTCCTTTTGGACACATCTCAGACATTCCATGACATTTAACTTGAAGAGGTTATAGGATTTCCCTTATAGGAAAATGTGCATTTGAACTAATCTTGTGATGAGATGGCCCTGGGGTCAGCAGTGACCCCTCTCTTTGCCCATCCCTACACCAAGTCTTAGAAGTCTCTAGACCACAAATTCCATACAGTCAAGGACTCTATCCTGTTTATCCTTGGACTGTTCTTAAAGTTCCCAGTCAGGCCTTTTTAACAGAGTAAGAAATTCGAAAATACGCCTTGTCCAAGCCCTATGCCAACGTACATAAGCATTGCCTCTGTAAATTCGTTCTTTCCCAAGGGCTGCTGTAAGCAAATACCACAAAATAGGTGGCTTAAAAACAACACAAATGTGTTTTCTCACATCTTTGGAGGATGGGCAACTGAGACAGAGGTATTGACAGAGCCATGCTCCCTGGGACATGGGATAGAATCTTCCTTTGCCTCTTTCTAGCTGGCTATCAATCCTTGGCACACATATAGCTTGAAGTTGCCTCACTCCAATCTCAGGGATCACATGGCTTTCTAGCCTCATCACATGGAATTTTCTAGTGTGTCGATCTCCATTAGATCACTTTCTAAGGCCAACAGTCAGCTGAGATTAAGGGCCCAGTCTTCTCCAATATCACTCTATCTTAATGCACCTCTTAATTCCACCTACAGGGATTATTTCCAAAAAAGGAAACAGAGGTTAAGGCCTCAACCTATTTTTTTTACAGGACATAGTTCAACCATGTGTCCCATCTGCTTTTCAAGCAGAACCTGGCTCTGAGTACCAGTGGCAGACACAAGGTGTAATAAACATTACAAGAAGGGTTACAAAGCTGGGGGAGTCTCAGGCTCTGGGAGAAATCGGGAATTCAATCTATAGGCATTCAGCTTCCAGTGACAACTTCCCAGAGATTGTAGCAATATGCCCACATCATATGCTAGAAAGTGACCCCCATCACTATGGTCCAACTTTCTACATCAGCATTTCCTGTTCGTATGTTCAATGGTTGCTACATCATACACGAGACCCTGAAGTAGAGACTTCAGGGATAGAACAAGCTCATGGTTCATACCTAGCTCTGAAAAAAAACTGAGGTCTATACATAGGCCATACATAAGGGACAAGGTATAAAGCATGTGTGACAGTGTTCCCGTTCCAGGTGATCCAGGTGCAACTAGGTACATAGATAGGAAGGTAACACAGGACAGCAGGTCGGAGATTGATCGAAAGCCCAGCTGTACTCTAGCCTTCAGGCCCATCCGCCCACACCTTCCTCCTACAACAAAGCACATGTCCCCATTCCAGTACCCTTCGATGCCTTTACACACAGATTATACCTCCCCTTCTTCAGTGGCCATCACTTTCAAGGAATCTTGAACCTTGGTGGCTGTCTCCTTTCCCACACATCTGGATTGCGCTTAGGTGAGAGCCTCAGCCACCTTTATCAATCCCTTGGCTTGCTCATCCCTTTCATAGACATGCCATAAAAATGATATAAGCATTTCATTCAAACAGCACTGCAGCGCAAGCGGAGGTGGGGTACAGAGGTCAATTGATTGCCAGTGTGTGAAAGTATAAATACAACACCAAAATCAATTGAAATAGCATCATATCAGCTCTGCAATCTCCTCCGTCATAAGGCACACTTTATACACTGAAGTACCTGCTCTTGTTTGTACAGGAGTCCCAGCTCTCCTCCAGGGGCTCCACTGCCAAGCCAAAACAGCCACTGCTATGAGCCCCAGGAAGCCTCTTTAATCATACAACAAGGCAGTGATGCCACATCATGTCTACCTTCACTCCTTCATAGCCAAGCTAGAACCCCCATAGCTCATGCTCACACATATACAAGTTTGAACAAGTTTACAAATTCATACATGAGCAAACACCAGCTCCTTAATTAGGTGCGTACAGATGGCTTGTGTTTCTTTATAATTTGGTTTCTTCCATTTCACAAAACAAAACAAAAAACCTTCTATAGGGACTGTATATTTCTTCCGTGTGGTATTGTCAAGGATATTGGAAGCTTGACTGAACACAACTGGCCCTCCTTAACCTTGGGAAATGCATTTCAAGACCTCAGTGGGCAGCTGAAACTGCAAACAGTACCAAACTATGTACAAGCACTGCAGTAATAATAGTCAATCTGATCACAGAGATGCTCATTAGTAACTAATGTGTGGGTAATATATAAAGCAGGAGATAACAGGGGTGGGGGCGAGATTTCATCACAACTCCAAGAAAAATATGCAGTTTAAAATCTATGACTATCCTGGAATGGTGGTACATATCTACAATCCCAGCATTCAGCAGTTTGGGGTTGAAAGACAGTGTAGGCTATGTATTTAAGCTTTGTCTAAAAAAAAACTACTAAATAAATAAATAAAACCTACAAACTGCTTATTTCCAGAATTTCTGTGTAGAAATCTCCAACTAAAACTTGAAACCACAAAAAGTACAGTTCTAGATATGATTGAACTACTCCACCTTGGGGAGGGGAGGGTTGAGGTGTCTGAGGGAGATTCTATAATAGTCAGGGAAAACTTCAAAGATCTAACCATCTAATATCAAAACTCATATTCTTCAATTTTCTGGTTTCCTGCAATCATTTTTATAGTGTTATTCTTGCACTGATTTCCAGATCGGGTAATAGTATTAAATCAGCCAATCCATAAAAACCTCTCACCCTGATGGTATCTCCTCATCAAAAGCCTGTTTCCTCACACATCCACTAAGCTAAAGGGCGTTCTGGTGAGAAAGTATCCCTGCCAAAAAGGGATTGTTCGTCCAGGCCAGATGGGCCTCATTCTCCTGAGAAGAAGGTGGCCCTGCATCCTGGCTTGCTCAGTACTTGTTATTTCAGCCTAATTGTTTATAGGGCTCCTTTTGACTTAATAACACGATCAATCTAATAATTTCGGTAACTTGTAGCCATATGAGAGAGAAGATAGTCATAGATTAACTCAATAGACATTTTAGACTCCAGACACAAGGGGTAAGTAAGCCAACGGGTCTCTCTAGGCAATGTGCTTCCATTGTAATCTTCTAATACTTTGATAGCTGACGATGGGGAAGCCAAGTGTGTATCTTCAGAATATCCATATAGAACATTGTCCTTCCCAGGCAGTCAATAAATATCACTTGATGATAGATAACGAATAAGGCATTGATTTTCTATTCCCTCTTCTTCCTATGTTCTCTTCTCCCTCCCTCCTTTCTCAGGGTACAGGTCAATCAATCTTAGGCCATCTTGATCTACTTGGAAAGCTTAACTGCCATGAAGCTAAACCACTTGTCCTCTGGCTCCAATCTCTTAGAGAAATTAGTGCCAATAGAAGTGTCAGTATCAATTTCATAATGTTATTGGATGAAGGCAAGCCTGGGCCAAGTCCCATATTCCTAACAGGCTATCAAAGTGATGAGGATTATGGGTAAGGAGACAGACAGCCCTGACAGCAGAGGCAATGACTCAAGATCAATTAGACTGACAAGACCATCTCTAAGCCTCATCGCTTAATGCTGACACGGGTATGATCTCCATGGAGATTTAGGATATAGGATGCAGGTTTGTCTTGTGTCTCTAGGGGCAACTAGGGAGTCCAGGGGCTTTGGTCTTGCACCTATCCCAAGAGGATCTGAGTGAAGACTTCCACAGAACAGGAGTCTGTCCTCATGACGAAAAGACTGAATACCTAACCCCTCCCTTTTTTCCTTCTTGTTCTTGCCTTCAAAAGAAAATGTCAAGATAAAATGTAGACTACGTATTTAAATTTAATTCCTTTGCAGAGTCAAGGGAAGACTTGAGATTATTAAAATGGAAATCAAGATCTTGTAAAAGTCAAACCATCCTAGCAGGAACAGAGATTTATTATGGGAAGCAAAAGCAACAGATGGATGCCACAAGGGTCCGGAGTTCTAATCCAGGTCCTTAGCTAGCACTACTCTAAGTACAACAACATGCAATCAGGAACCAGTCGCTCTTATCTCCCTGGAGCTTTAAATGTCTCCTATAAGGTCAACCATCACCTCGCACTAACCTACAACAGGGAGGAAATGAAATGTCATTGGTGTCAAGAGCAACAGAGGGATTGGCAGAGCGTGTTTTATGAGACCTGGTAAGGTAGAAATTGCTTTTATTTTTCTGTTTGGAAGAAGAAGCACACAAACAGCTTTGGAGCTGGCAATGTAGGATATAAAAGGGCCGAAGAGAGAAAGAAGCTAGCCCTGCCTCCCACTCCCAGGAACTACATGCAAAGGGCATGTTAGCTATGCTTAAGCTACTGCTGTTGCCTACCCAGTATGCTTAAAACCCTCCCGACTCCTCATGCACTTATCTTCCCAGGGCAGCAGGCACAATTTTGAGCCTGCAAGGTTATAGCCATTTAAGCAGGCTTGCTTTATTATTTTTTAATTGCTTAACGATATTGTCTGTTGGTGTTCTATTTCAAGCCCCCACTATGTTTCATAATGGAGTTTAAAATTCCTGCCATTTTCAAGTGTCTGCTTCAGAATACACGAGTGCATTTATGGGGTTAGATAACTCCAATATTAACTGGCTGATCTTGACTTTGACCTAAGCTGTTAAGCTAAGCAAAAATGATACATGGAAAAAAACAGTATAGCAAGTCTTAGTTGGATAGTGTCAAGTGTAGTAAAAAGGCTGTTGTCAGTATTCTCTGGAACTGCTGGCTTCCCAAACACACTGGCCTAATATGCAAATGTGTGGGTCAGGGGATTCCTCCCAAGATGCCTTTAAATAGCAGCCCCTTAAGGACACTATAGCACAGCACAGAATGTGCTAAGGTCATTAACCATTTGAAAGAGTGGTTAGGAGCAAAGAAACTAGAAGCAAACTTTCTGCGAAAGTTTGCTCTAATCACAGAAGGACTAAAATCAAGGAGTAAGCAAATCTAGAAAGCATTAGACAGTAAACAAAGTTTAGTGAACACACATATACTCTCAAATCACCTGGAAAGGAAGTCTCAAGGAGGAACTGTATAGATTAGGTGATCCTGTGAGCATACATGTGGAAGTTATCTTGTGATAATTGAGGTGGGAAGCCCTGCACACTGTGGTTAGTACCATGAGCTATGAAGGGGATTCTAATTTTTAAAAGAAGAGAGGGCTATCTGAACACTGGAATGCATTAATTCTTAGCCCCTTCCTGTGGAAGTTATGTGACTTGCTGCTTCTAGTTCCTACCTACTTTGACAAGTGGCAGAACCACTAGGTCACCAAGATCATGTTTCTGAAAGTCATCATACTGTAGAACTCGAGCTAATAATGGTCATATTTTTAAACATGGCTGACTTTTGATAAGCCATTTGCATCCTATTCTGAGTTCATAGACTCATGGAAGGCTTTACAAATTATATATTAAACATGCATCTTTTCAACATTTACCCAAATAGATTGAATGGTCAATGATATAACATATATTTGCATACAAATAAACTGGATTTTATTTATGAAAAATCCTCTCTCCTCTGGACACTTGGGTATGCCTTCTTATATTTTCTCAGCATATGCAATTGGCCATTTTGTTGAACACATATGGAGGCTGAAAATTGCCTCCAAGCCATTCAAAATCCCGCCAGCATCAAACTGTCTAAACAATCACATCTCCTAATATTGACTGAGTGAAAGGACGTGTTTGTTATTTGCCAAATACATGGTCCACATGCCTGACTCTGTCTCAGCTGGACAACAGTCTGACATTCACCCCAGTTGCTATAGCTCATCCTTCAAACAGACTCTCCTTGGGAAAATACTCATTTCCCCAACTCAATGCAGCACTCCTCTCTACAGCTCCTCTCACAGTTTCCTGTCACTTTTGAAGACCAAGCATCTCTGGACACACCTATTGTGTCTTTCTACTGATTCTCATTCTCTGAGTAAAGAATAAGATTTTCAAGCAAAAGGAACTGTTTGGACTCCCTTCCTCCCTCTTAACTGAGAAACGCAAACTGTGCTTAACACGAGGGGAAAGTGAAGTCACAGCACATTTCAACCATCCTATTAATGACAATGATCTTAGCCAAGTCACTTAACCCCCTTAAGTACTCCTTTCCTCATCTATAAATAGGCTGAGTAATAGTAACTGCTTCATCAGGCCATAGTTGGGGTTAAATAAAATATTTATGGAAAACACTTGGCATGGAGTAAGTGCTCAGTAAATGTGAACTAATAATAATTCTAATAAAAAGAGATCGGAAGTTGGGTAACTCAAGGCTTTTGCCATTGGCACTATAACCCATGCACAAATTACTGGTCTGAGGGACAGCTTCTTTCTTGCTGTATTAACAGCCACTAATGATGGCACTTGTATGTCCTAAAAGCCTTCCATTCCATGCTAGGGCATGAGAACTGGGCAATGTGTATCCCATCTCTGATCAAAGACAGAGAACTCAGTAATGCAGATGAGAAATGAGCTCCATTCCAGGCTTAAGCAAGAAGCTTCACTGACACATTGGCCAGTTCTTCTTAGCTGCCATGGACTTCTACACGGTCTCTTACCTCTCCACCTATTTTAAAGGATAGTGTCTGACTCTACTGGGTAGACACAGTTCTCTCATTTCCATGTACAAATGGTAACTACAGAATAAGTTAAAAGATATAGTTCCAACTCCAAAAATAGGACAGAAAGTACAGATCTGTACAGGAAGTATAGAGTAGATCAGGAGGTATAGAGCAGGAACAGGAAGTACCCAGCAGGACAACAAGTACAAAGCATTTGAACGAGTGTCCTCTCACTTGCTATCATGTCCTGGAGAGAGGCAAAGGGATGACACTGTCTGGAGTTCCATCACCCCAGTCTTTTAATAGAGTGGGAAATATAGGACATTATGGCTCAGGGGAGAACCTGTGACTCACCTGATCATACAAAGCTATAAAGTAGAAAGATCCACAGAACCTTTAAGAGTCCATTTTCTAGTCTTTGGACAAGCATGTTAGAGCGGGAACCCTAGCAGATAAAAGCCCAAGGGCATCTTTCAAAGAGCCATCCAGACTTCTGCTGGAAGAGCTGCCGGAGGCTGGCACAGCAGAAGTGATTCTGACACGAGCCTTGCATTGTGTGATACCGTAAGGTTAAATGTGATTAATGCTGATTGTAATCACTAAGAATTAATAGATTTATTATAATGGTGAGCTAAAAATGACTTATGCTAATAAATCAATGAGGAATAAGACAAAAAAGTTAAAAAGAAAAAAAAAAAGAAAAAAAGAAATCTTCAGGTAATGAGACCAAGGTTTGGGTGGAAAAACTATGAGTGCAGAGATTTGCCAGAAGATATGACAGGCTATGGAGTCGCAACATCCACCCACAGAACTGGTTGTCAGAGTCCCAAGTATTTTAGGAACAAGAAGCTGAAAATAAAGAAATCCTGGGACCCAGGAGGGTATCTATCATAAGTGGAGCCTTGCTAGTTGTATAACTTGAAATGAAGTTGCTGAACTTCTCTGAGCCTTGGTTTCCTTATCTGTAAAGCTAGAGCAATGAGCCTGCATCTTAAGAGCATCCATTTCTCTGAGTCTGCAAACATTCATTCAGAGCCCACTGTATATTAGGGATGGCGTAGGGAACTAAGGATACTGCAGAAACAAACAGAGCTCCTGTCTTGTGTGATGAGAGGCAACAGATGATGGATAATTGAATTGATAAATCTATGTGAGGGAATGATAGCATAAATGAGGGCAGAGTAGAACGAGGGGACAGAGAGTGGTGGGGACTGATTTCATATGGGATGGCTCATAAGAGCTAGTGGGACTAACAAATGCAAAAGGTGTGACCCACAGTCAGCATATGGTACCCCACTTATGAGGCAGACAGAAGCCCTGGTACCTACTAATGAGAACCGTGAAGCTGCACAGAGTGTCAGCATGCTCTGAGGACTGATAATTGGACCTTGGGAAAAACAAGAACAGATCTTGACATCTATATCCTATGATGCCTAAAATTCACCCTGACTTTGACAACAAAAGCTACTGTTTATCTAACTTATAATACACAGTAAAGCCAGAAGGTGCATTGGTTGGGAATAAGAATACGGGACAGTCTCATCAAGTTCAAATCCAAAGTTCTTTGTGAGTTCAGATATACATACTACTCTTCTCTATGTGTCTTGTTTCTCTGTCTGAGTAATTGCAAAGAGATCACAGAACCTATTTGATGAGACTCTAAGACTTTTGTGAGGTTTAAAATACTAAATACAGCACCTGGCACACAGTAGAGCCTAAGTAACCTGAGCCATTCATGGAGTTATTAGATATGATTATGAATAAGGATAGTTAATCAAGATGAGATATTGTGATTACTTAAACTGATAAGAATTTGATTTCATATCCTTTGAAAATGAGTTCTCTTCCCTGCAACTACATTTTGTGAAAAACTTCTTCCCTTCAGGAAGCTGATTCAGGGAGGGTTTGTTCTCTTGTGTGCTGTGCTGCATGTCAGGGAGAAAATATTAGTCTGATAATTCACATGTAGTGGTATTGCCCTGCCTCCATGATAGATGGAGAACCGAGCCCAGCTCAGTACCAGCCTGAGGCCCTACTGGGCAAAAAGAAATGGCAATAATAAAACACTCCTCATTTGTTTGTACTGCCAGCTAGGCAGTCGGTCAATCCAAAAAATATATTGAATCCCAGTTGTGAGCAAAGCATTAAATAATAACATTAATAGCTACCATTTGTGGAGAACTTAATATAAGCTAGATGTAGCATTCTTATCTACTGCTCATAGCCACTTCCTCTGTGAATTCTGTTCTGAGTGTTGCTTTCCCTCAACCTGGGACCCCGTCAGAAGGGACTCCTCTCTACCTTGGTGCCAACCCACACTGCAGTAGGTATCTATACCACCATGTCTTGTAGCTGATAATGGACTTGGGTGACCTATAAGATAGAGGCTCCTTGAGGAAAGGTACATGTCATGCAAAATGAGCAGCACATCAGAAGCATCCAATAGGATGGGAAGGAAAGAACTACTGGAAACAATGAGATGGACAGCTCCTCACATTCCAGGTCTGGAGTAGCCACATAGTATTTGGTAACAAATGCCACCCCACCCCCACCCACTCCCATGGATACAAGTCCCAACACTCCTCGGAATCATTTTCTCCTGTACCATGGAATAGACAGAAGTACTCTCACCCTTAGAATATATGAATGAAAATAATTACAGCAAGAACCATTTTGGAAGTGCCTGCTACATCTCGGGCACTGTTTTTGTTGTGTGTGTTTCATTTCACTTGATCTTTACAATTCCTTGAAGTGGGTGCTTTCAACCTCCCAACTTGAGAGAAAGAGAAACAGAGGGTTGGAGAGTTAGACCCCTTTGCCCAGAAATGGAAAACTTAACACAGCTGAGCTTTCAATCTCTCTGTCTAATTCAGAGCCTGAAGCTCTTCAAAGCATTCAACTGAAAGCCGGTCCCAGGGAGGTGTTCTGTCCAAGAGTGGGAACACCAGTGAGCTGAGAGGGTGGCTGTAAGTGCAAATCCCAGGCCCATGGTACAGACCCAGGGTTTGGCCTTTGGTAGAGGCACCAGAGCCATTTGCCAACAATCCCTTTGCAGCCTTCCCCTTCTCTCCATAGGAAAGAGATTGGAAGAGATCTGTTCCACTTAAACAATTAAAGAGGGTAGAACAGCCAGAATGGGGACATACGTCACCTTGGTGACCCCATACAACCAAACCCACTGGCAGTTCTAGAAAGGAGATACTCCTAATTATTAAAAACTGGGCTTAAGCTCAAACTCTAGTAACAAATTTACAACAACTCATGTTTCCTGGAAATAGGAAACATAATTAGTCTAATGACCTTGAAAACATGGCCATCATCACCTTCATCATTACAGGGTCTCCTTATATTTGCCCAGCACTTGGAGATTCTGAGCATGTTGACATTTGTTCCCCCATTCACCTCTCTCTCCCAGCTACCCCCTGACATAGTTAAGGCACTAAAACGCTTCAGCACAGTAGTAAAGCCAAGAGCCAGTGGTATTTCTCAAGACTATCCCGTCAACCAAGATTCAGTATTTCTGAGCAGCCAATCCAGTGCTAAAGCATGCTCCATTCTAATTCTCCAGTGCTGCAAAATCCCAAGTCATTTAAACGGGGCAGCCATGGAGACTGCTAAATCTAAAGCTGATACTTTTCCCTCCTGACTGGCAGCACAAGGTTGCATTGATAAGGGGAGGAGCATTGGCTGGAAAGGGACTCATCTTATCTAACCCATCACCACTAAGATGAGCCAATCAAAGTCAGGAAAACCTACAGTTGGCAAATGTGCCTTGGCAGCAGAATGATGGTTGAATATAGGTTATGTGAGACATAATTTGTCGTCAGGCTGGAGAAAAGGCTGGCAGTGGAGAAACAACAACAACAAAAACAAGAGTGACAGCTCCTGGGCTGCATGGCACCCAAACAAACTAGTTGTGACAATGGTGGGGAGAAACTGCAAGCACAGACTTCTGACATGAATATATATATATATATATATATCAGTATAGAGTTGAAGAAATGGCTGTCTGAAATGGAAAGAGCAAAAATTTATATCTTTTTATAGCCAATAATTCATACAGAGTGATGGGTTTTAAATATTAATAATAAGTAAAATTTGAGGGCATAAGGTTGGAGATGAAGGGAGATGATAAAAATTCTGTATTTTTTTTTTTTTTTTTTTTTGGCTCAGGAACCAAATTTAGAAAATGAAATCCAGTAAATATTCTACCTATAGTTAGCAATTCTTCTATAGTTTATCTGCCCTGGAGCCTTCCTTCTGCTTCAGAACCAGTATCCTCCTTCAGCTTAATACTGAGCATAATCTGGAGCTGGAAAGAACTCAATTATTGTATGGACTCGAATATCTCCCACAAATTTTAAAAAGGACAGAGACTATGTCTTTAAAGCCACAAGTCACCTGTGCATTCTCTCCTTCAGCAAACATCATCACATCTGTGCATGACTTGAAATTTTTCTATATTAATAGAGACTGGAAGAAAACCCTTCCATCCTGTAGCTGCTATTTTCCTATTGTGATGACTCCACAGAGAGTAGGGAGATCCTCTCCTCTCTGAAAAGTCCCTTATGATGTCACCCTCAATGAAGCAATGGCTTGAATCACATGCTTCCACAGGCAGAAAGCATGTCTGAAATGGGAAGGCTTTGGGGGAGGAGGGTTTCTCAAAACCTCAGATAATGGAGGGGACAAGAAATTCTTGCTGGCTGTCAGGGAGAGGTAAACGTAGTTTTTTGGTACACTGTCAAGTTCAGCTTTAAGGATCATCTTGGGTGTCGGGCTTGCCCTTCTCAGCACTGCACTCTTCCCCTGGAAACTACAGTCAACTTTCAGCTCTTGGTGGTCAAGGTGTACCAAGCCTGCTTACCCAACAGTGGCCGGGCAGCTTCTAGCACACTCTCAAGGCACCTCAGAACGTGTCCACATCTCTCTGGGGGGAGGGATGTTGACTTCTTCCTTCTCTTTCTTCCTTTGCCTCTGAAACAGTGCATCAGTCATGCCTACACCCATGTGGGAGCCTGGCCCACCACTTCAATAGTCAATCATTGCATAGAGAAAGGAAGGACCAGGGACAGACAGAAATAAAATGCTCAGACCCTAGAAGCCCCAGGGTGGCAAAGCACTCCTCCTGAGTCCAATCTTACAGACTCTCCAAACTCACCCCACTGCCTGGCAATTGCAAGATGACAGCAGATGGCAGGAAGGACACCCTGGGGCTGTGGACATTGACAGGGTCTGGAGTGAGTTTCAGAGACTGAGGTTTCTAGGGCCAGAAAAAGAGTTTTCTGCATCGCAAAGCTGGGAAACACAAGGGCTGACATTACGTTCTATTTCTCCCTCTGCCGGCCTAGCAACCTTTGGTGTGTATGGTGATAGGAGAGGGTGCTTAACCTTTCTCACTTCCTTACCTATCAAATGGTAAGCATATGGCAGCCAAACATGGAAAGTCTGTGAAGGTAAATTAATTAATATGTGACACATGTTGGGTTATGTGACACTGATGGGTTAGTACCATCAATGGGGCCAGATAGCTTCCCTCCAAACATAAAAGGACAGTGACAGCTTTGGGTGAAACAGTGGCAATTATGCTTTTGAACCTCTCTCCTTTCTCAACAGACTCCTACCACTCTTCCCAAAGCGCTGGCCCAAAGAAGCCCTTGTGTCCCAACCGTCCATCCTGCCCCAGTGCTTACTGCTGAGAACAGAACTCTGCAGATGACCCAGCCGCTGACCCGCATTTGCAGACATGGCTGTCTCCAGCTCCTCCGTCCTCCTCCCAACCTGATCAAAAGTCATGGGGCTGGAAATGATCAAGGCAGGGTCCTGTTTGAGAGGGCAAGTTAAGAGCTATGTAAATCCCAAGGCCATTGCACCTGGCGTGATGAGGATGGTAGTGGGGGGGAGGGTTCAGGAGTCTGAGAAGATCTCCATCCCTTTCCTCTGCTCCAGCAGAAAGAAATGTAAGACTCTGGCTGCCTCCCAATAATACAGACGTTAATAACGAGTACCATTCTAATTGCTAAGCTATAAGACACACCAGCTCACAGAATGGTATGGCCTCTATTAAACACACACACACACACACACACACACAACCCCCTGATTCAGGCCTTTTATCAGCATGCTGGAAAAGAGAGCACATTATAGCAGCAGTGGGATCAGAGAACAGAAAGAGACCTCAAACCACTTCAAGAGTTTGATGAGCATCTGCTAATGACAAAATAAACAGGACTTCTAATACACTTGAAAGCTATTCATTTAAATAGATTCTTCCACCCCCTCCCTGCTAGTTACTCTGTAATCCAGATAGATCAGGGATGGCTCTGCTGGGAGATAAGAGTCCAGTATCTAAAACAATTTCATCTCCTGAGCCAAACTAGGAATGTCACTTAGCAAGCTTCACACACAGCCTACATGTTCATTCATGGCTGTTCTTTTCTGTCCCCTACGAATCCCATTATAGACACAAACTTGGGTCAACTCATATTGTCCTGAAGTTTTCTCCATGCACACTTAAGTCTGCAATGGTTCACACATTCCATTCTGTGTACAGCTTCCACAGTGCATGGGATTCCTGGCAAGTATACCAAGGCACCTCAACCAACACCGACAGAAGGTATGCCAGCAGGAACTTGTCGCATTTCCCAAAGTATCACCATATCTGCAAGAAATGTGTCCTGCTCTGTGGTGTAAGGGATCAGAAGGGGCACAGTAAGTCTAATGGGCTAAACTGTTCCTGCCCAAGCTCATAGTCAAAGTTGGGTCTCCAATACCTCTGGATAAGCCTGCACGGAGATACAGTCAGTAGAGCAGTCATTAACCTAAAGGGAGGTCATCTGAGCAGATCCTAACCAATGTGACTAGCATCCTTATGGAAAGTTATTAGGACACAGAGTCACATAAAGAAAAAAGATGGCCAGCTCTGTCAAGGAGACAGGCATCAGAGAGACTAATCCTGCCAATCTTGACCTCAATGCTTTAGCCTTTAGGACTGTGGGGAAGTATCCCTCTGTTGTTTAGCCCAGTCTGTAGTATCTGTCTTGGCAACCTTAGCACATGAATAAACTAAGCCAGGAGGAAGCTGTTGCATGGTGAGTTGTATAGTCCCATAAAGGAAGCTCATCACAGGTCAGCTTCTGCACACAGACAACACACCCACCCACAGGAGCATACCCTCCTGTCTCAAAATGGGATGGGGATGGGTAGAAGCTACTCTATATCATCTGTTTTCTCCTTATGCTTTAAATTCTGTATCTAACATAGTGTGTATTAGTTCAGCTCAGTGTCCAAAGCCCAGTACTCCTTAGGTGTCTAAAATTCGTACAGGAGTGATCAAAATCACAGCAGTACAAATAACAACCGCTCTGAAATATTGTTCCGTTCCATTGCTAAGACCTGCCAGTCCATTGTTCCACTGGTACCCCCAAGAATCCTGTTGATATGATGCTGTCTACAACTAGTATCCTAACCTTAGAACTGAGGAGTCTGAAGCAGAGAGACAGATGAGAAAGTTGTCAGGAAGGCTGACAACTGGGATATAAGCCCCTGACATAATCATTACAGGAACCGAAGTTCTTTCCAGTTGCACAAGTATTAACATATTTCTTTTTCGTCCACATGCACAATGGTAGGAGACGTTGGGAAGTTCCGGATCCCTCCTGGAAGGTACCTACAAGGCCAAGGGCAAAGCCTCCAACACTCTTGTCAAGCTCTCCTTAGCCACTGCTACAAACATGTCAGAAATTCCAGGTGTCCGGTGTGAGTTTTGAAGCAGGGAGTAAAGGACAAGAAGCTTCCTGAGAGTCAGAGAGACTAGAGCGAGCCCTGGACCTGTACTCTCAGCATCAGTTTCTTCATTAGAAGCATAAGGACAAGGACCTCATCCCTGGACATCATCTTCTGGGATTATGTTATAGTATAAATATGACAATAATAAGACAAAATAATGAGCTTAGCAAAATGCAATAGCAGGCATTGTTCTGGGGACTGAAGACCCAGGAGAGGTCTGGTAGTAACAGTCCTGTCCTCTCTGGGTGGGTGTTCTAGGGGTTGGGGAGTGATGCGTTCCTATGTGCAGAATGGAAGGCAGGTTGAGGAGAATCAGAAACAAGAAACTCCATTCAAACAAGCATGAATGGACAAAGACAAACCCAAGGATAAGAACTTATTTTGTTCAAGAATAATTATTTCTATCTATTGGTGTCTTCTTCAAGATTATTATACACATTCAAATATAACCAATGTAGGTGATTTTACATAATGGTATTAGACATAGGGTCACAATGTTCTTCTTCTATGTTCTTTCAAAATCTATTTTATTTTTGACTTTGAAGTCATGGTCATTAAATAAAAAAAACTTTGATTTTAGTTTGTTCATCCACTTCTATTATTTGTGTACCTTTATTTATTATTGCATTAAAATATTTATTTTACTATTTCAAAAACAAACCCCCTTCTTGAGCAGCTTCCCAATCTGGCACCAAGTAATCCCTTCGCTTGCCAAGAAAGTGAACTTTTTTCCTTTCCTTGTCTAATAAAAAAAATCAATAAGTCATTAGAGATGCTTTTAATAAAGATTAACTAAATGAATAAATGTAACTTTTACTTGATCATGCATACTCCACTTGATTTGTACTTAGAATAAGGAGAGTATGGTTAAGTTTGAATGCTTGATGATCTCACTGAGCTCCTGCCAGGCCTGTTTCCTTCCTACTGCTGAAGGATTTGATCCCTAGAAGTGCAAAGAGGCCCAGATCACCACTTCACCCACCAGGCATCGGGAGATCAGCCTTCCCACCTCAGAGCACAGTGAGTAGAGTTGCCCAAAATAGCGCCACCCTCTGGTGATAAAAGATGCCCCAGAGCCACCACCCAAGTCCAAATTCAGGCTGAGAAAGGCATGGCTAGAGAAGACAGGCTTGAACTCTCTTGCTCTCCCACGGGGTTAGCACTCACTAAGCAAGTCCCTCACATTTCCTGTTTCTTCATCTGGTGCCTGGCAGGAAGAGGAAACCTAGCCAGCATGGACATCAGAAAGGCTGGGTTGGATCCAGGCTTTCAAAGCCAAGTTCTGGAATCCTCTCTTGGAATGGCTGTGAAGCCTAGGGCTCACAGAGAAGTCTTTGGAGACATTCAGTGCTGGGTTTGAGACTCGGTACTACCTCTTTCC
Organism: Uromys caudimaculatus; assembly: GCA_028551405.1. Lineage (NCBI taxonomy): Eukaryota > Metazoa > Chordata > Mammalia > Rodentia > Muridae > Uromys > Uromys caudimaculatus. The sequence continues at coordinate 112,300,560 of CM052703.1, read as the reverse complement.
CATAGTGAGAGCTTTGTATCTTTTCTAAACACCAGGTCCCTCATTGTTGTCAAACAGAGTGATAACAATAGCCATCTCTCAATGTCTGCAAAGGGTTGAGCCCAAGATGCCCCAGATAAACCAAGACCCACAGATGCTGGAGTCACTAAAATAAAAATGTCATCATACTTCCTTGTAACCTCTGCATACCCTCTTATAGACTTTACACCATTTGTAGATGACTCTTAGTACAGTATAATGAGAATGCTATATAAGAAGATGTTATAGTATATTGTTTAGAGAATAAGAAACACTGTACTTGTTCCATATAGATACATTTTTTTTTATAATAAAGTTGATTTGAGTCTGGTAGATTTGGGTCCACAGATAGAGAAAATAGATAGTAGTAACATCTCCCAGAGCTGTGTTGTAAAGATAAAGGTAATTTGTATAACAGGTATTTGTATAAATAGCAGTTCCTGAGAAGATTAACTATTATTAATTCTTCTCCCATTTTTCTCTGGACATATCTTCTAGAGATAAAGATTTGGTTTCCCTACAGGTCTTGCACCTACTTATGGCTGGGCTCCATTTTAGCCAGTTGGACATCAACAGAAGTGCTAGATTATTGATCCTATGTAGTACCTTTTTAAAGGGTTGAGTAGACCTTCCCTTCCTTGCTTCTGTAGTATTAGCATAATGACTGAACCTCTAGCTACTAACTTAGCCCATGAGGAAAAAGAACAGAGATAGTGGAGTGTAAAGACAAACAGAAAGGTTCTGATGATAACAGAGCTAGACTGGAAACCCTAGATTGCCCTGTCCAAAGCACTTCTTCTCAAAAGAGAAGTACATGTTCATCTTAAAGTCAATTTTTTTCAGTGTTTCGTATTACTTACACCCAAATTAACTCTGCATTCACTGTCTTTGCTATTGTTGATATTATTATTATTTAGTCAGAGGGGTGAGGAATCCCCTTTCTTGTTCTATTGGGTGTTGGCATAACAGTTTTCCCTGTTACAAAAGGCAAAAGCCCATTCTCCTCCAAGTCCAGAATCCTGAATTTTTAGAAGTCCTTATTTTCTTTGTTTTGACCATGTGAAGCATCTAGGAAATCAGGTACCTTCTTACTCTTCTAAAGCAATTTCTATGTTTGGGGAGAAATTTCCTGGATTGGGATTCAGCACTAGACTCAACTCCTTAGGAAAATTACTAGACTCAGCTCATGTACAAACCTGAAAGTTAGCCATTTGTTCCTTTGACATTAAGAGCAATTGAAGTAAACTGTCAAAACAGTGCCTGGAAGGCCACTGTGTGCTCACTATGTGCTCTGCTCTTCAGTAGCATTGGTGTCAATGGAGACAAGGATGAAGAACAGACAGACCTGCTTGTACAGTCTCGGTCCTGTCTCCTCATCCCCTCCCCACCACACACACACACACACACACACACACACACACACACACACACACACACACACACTGTGGCCCTACAGAGCTGTTGGCTCTCTTAAGCAGTCTTCCCACAAGTTTCCTGCTTTCAGAGCTTTCCAAGCTCTGGAAAGAGTTTCCCTAATTAATTTACTCTCTGTGTCCCTGAAGACTCAGCCCAGGTGCCACTTCTTTCAGAAAGCCTAACAGACAGCTCCAACTCAAGTCTTTTCACTAATCTCCTAGAGACATGGTTGGAGGTTATGGCAATCTTTACCTCATACCCCCACACCTTCCTCTGGAAAGTGGGGTCCTCTCAGTTCAGCAAGCATGGCCAGTATCAGTCCCTAACCCTAGCAGGGTACGTCTATTTTTTCTCATGGCCCCATGCCCAGCACATTGGTCTCACATGTTGCATTGGCTGGCTGGGTGGATGGATGAGTTGTTCTTGTCATGAAAGTCCAAATAACTTGCAGGCCAGAAGAAACAAATGCATTTGTTAAAAAGAAAAGCAACCCCCTTGCTTCTGTCTTGGGAGAATAATGTCCCCAACCCCAAAAGAAATATCTCCATTCGAAACTCTAGAATATGACCTTAATTGGAAATAGTATCTTTGTAGTTATAATATAATCCGACTGGATTAGGTTGAGATTTAAATCAAATGAGAAGCATCCTTATAAGAGAATAAAAGAATGTAGACATAGAGGGGGGGTCATATGAAGACAGGGTCTGTACTTTAGTAGTCATAGCCCATGAATGCACCAGAAATCTGGAAATTGGAAGAGATCAGGGAAAACTTTACCCAGGAGCTGTTTGGGAAAAGAGTAGCCTGGTGGCATTTACTTTGGAATTTTGAACTCCATATCTCTGAGAATACATTTCCATTGTTGTGAGCCACCCAGGTTGTAGCGATGAGCTATGAAAACCCCAAGATGTGGTGATTTATTCTGGAAACACAACACAGTGAGCATAGTCACTCTGAGATGCTTGAGATAGACCAAGAACTTTGAGGCCATGCATTCTCTTCCTCTAGTTCTCAACTTCACAATTCTCATCTCGAAATCTTCTTCTCTTGACCCTTTTCTGTACTTTTTCTTTCAAATGCCAGGAAAAGCACATTCATTGTTCCAGATCAACACTCCTACAGTCCCACATATAGAGTCACCATTTTACAGATGAGGTAACCAAGGCTTACAGAGGTTGAATAACTAGCTCTGTGATCCATAGTTGGGACTCCATACAACTTCCATATCTATAGCTTCTAGATTTCCACAGACCCCCCCACCAACAAAGTTCTATGTCCTAATCCAGAAAAGCTGGAGATAATGGAAACCAGGGGCTATAAAGAAGAGCCTAAATACAATTCTAAACACTTTTGTGGATCTCTGCTATTAAAGCTAGTGTCTCATGCCTGATTTTGTGTTTTTGCTTCATTTTGGGATTCAAAATTCATTGTGTGGACAAGTATGGGCTACACTGACTGTCACTACTTCATTTCCCAGAAGTTTAGTGATAGGAACAATAAATGACAGTAACCATTTTATTCCTCTTCCTAAGTAGGTTTAAAGGTTCCTTAAATGTAGAGACTTCATCTTACCTTTTATCATGTCAACGAAGCTGGACACAATCTCAATTATGTGATATATGCTTCATATCAGGCCTTTGCAATGAATCGGGAGCTATGAAAACTAAGGGATTATGTCCACCCATGCTAAGGGTCAACAGGGTCCCTTTCACAGCCACTGACTCAAGCTGCACAGTCATATTTCTCTATGATGGCAAAAGGAAGAAATCACACTAGCTTCTAGCTACTCATAAATAGACAACCTTGCCCTGCAGCCAGTGCGTCCCAGTTTGCTAGCTATCCGGTGTCCAGTGGATCAGTGTCCTGTGCAGCAGTGTGACCATCCATTACTGGGGAGGAAAATAAATCCACACTAATCATAGCTGCTGGCTTGCTAACAGAAAACTTCCTTTTTAGTCCTGTTTCCAGTTCAGGGAACTTTAAAATTAAAGACTAGGGTAAGCAAGGTGGAAGCTCAAGAAGCCCATATGGCCTCTGTCCCCAAATCAGGTGGTTTGAGGCTCTGCCTGGTAAGCAGATGGTGGCTTAGGGCTGCCTGTTCACTGGGCCACTCTCCCTTATGCCTGGAGTATAGAGAAGGGTGTTCCAGGCAGCCAGGACTGGGCAGACACCCCAGAATATCACTGCAGCAGAGCCTATACCCCAACCAGATGCCATCTGGATGCCTGTCCTCATGACTTTTATTCCCATGAATCCTCTGGGGACAAGTCCAGCTAGAGATTTGATCAGCCAAATTCCTATTGGAAGTGTTCTTGGAACTGTTTCACAGCTTATTTATGGAAATCTCTCTTGCCTACAAACAGGTCAGGAATTTTAACTCACTAGAGGACATGTACCCCTAACTCCCTGCTGAAATCCATCTGAAGTTCTCTCATGGGTAGCTATAGGTTGGTGACTTCTCCAGTATACTTCTTGCCTGGTCCTTCTCAAGCTCCATGAATCACATCATCATCTTATTTGTCAAAGGAGGGAGAGGGACTCTGATTTATAGAGGAAAGTCAACTCGGCCAAAATAACCTACCATCAAGGCTAAGCCCTGGAAAGCACACCTCGGCCTCATGACATTTTTGGATAAGACCATAGCAACTAAATCATGTGTAGAAGGCAAAAACTAGTGATGGAAAAGCAGCAACTACCTGAACTTTTGCTCCCTCGGGACAAAGAACTGCAGCTTGGCCTTTTAGCAGAAATAATTCCAAGATCAAAGTCATAGAAAGTGAAGACTAGGCTGTTTTTAATGATCCATAGTCCTTAACCCAAGCCGGAGCAAGACGAGATACTCAGAGGGAATCTCAGGCATGTAAGAGAGTGGTAAGCAAGTGGTCAGCATAGAAAAGTGGCCCCATCTGTGGTGGCAGACTCCCTACCCACCAACCTTGACAAATTACTATTTGGTATAAAAAGCCACACCTAATGACATCAACCCCTGACCCCATCCTTTACTTCAAAAACCAGTTGAAGCCACAAAACCAGATGGGTACAGTCCTGCTACCCTTACTCTCAGTCCATCCATGCCCATTTTGAATTAAAATCCTTGGCCTTGAATAAAGATTCTATAGCAGTGGTTCTCAACCTTCCTAGTGCTGCGACCTCCAACCATAAAATTACTTTCATTTCTATTTCATAACTGTAATTTTGATACTGTTATGATTGATAATGTAAATACTAATATTCAGGATAGCTGCTATGGCTCCTATAGGGATTCCAACCCTCAGGTTGGGAAGCACTGTTCTATACCCATCCAGCACAATCAGAAAGATGTGGCTGGCAGAAACACAAAGTCCTTCCAGTGATTTCTTAGACAGACAGGGAAGTCAAAGACAACTCATGGAGAGGAGAAGCACAAGTGAGCAGTTGCCTATCCTAAGTTCACCCCCCCACCGGCTATATAGGAAGAGGTGGACAATCTCTACATGAAAGGTCACCATGGTGATCAATGATGAAAGCAGTGGCACCTTGGAATGACTCCTCCCTGTGTTGTATGGAGCTGCCATCTCCCAACATACGTCCTGAGTATAATTCAGACAGCCTACTCAGCTGGTTCACCTACTTGGTTAGTGAATGTGCTGCTCACCTCTCTGAATGCTCACAGGACTAGAGCCTTGCACTCTTCCATGAAAAAGACCCAGGCCCTTGTTCCCCCTTCTCAATGACCTCCTTTCCTTCTGGACTCCTCTCATACCCATGTCAGCTTACAGGACTTAGGACTGCCACATCTCCCAGGTCACCCTTTATTGCCTCTGTCCCTCTCTCAGGCCTCATTTATCCGCCTCACACATTCCTCCGTGTAAGCTGCCTGGTGCCTTCTTGGGAGTTTACAGTCTGCCTACGTATTTCAGGCCTTCACTTGGATCGGCTCCATTGAGTGAACATCACTGAGAGGCTGGGTCCCATTCAGCACGGCCCCTCAGAGTTGTACAGCTTCCTACACATCATTTGCATCTCACACCCTCCACATTATCCTACTCTCCACAAAGTCGATATATTTATCCTGAGAGCCTCCCATGGAGCATACCTCCCCACAGTAATTATCTATGGTTTCCATGTACTTATCTCTGGTATCTATTTAGATAGGGTACCTACCATCCCTCCAGGACCTATTTCCATGTTTCTCCGTGTCTATAGTATTTATCTCTATTTTAACATGACTGCCTCTTTTTTTTTATACCCTTAAACTAGGACAGTTCCCAGGGGGATGGGTTCTGCCTGCAGTTAAAAGCACGATGTGATTCTACACGTGCTTAGCAGTTCAATTCGTGGAGGGTCAGACCAGCCATGCTTGTTCAGCAGAAAAACACAGGCTCAAAAAAGCTGCTAGGGCAAAAAGTTTGTGGGAGGGGCCTGTGGGCAAACAGGGGCCTGAGTCAGAGAGGCCCAGCACTGAGAAGCACCATATGCACAGAAGAGAGCAAAGTCAGAAGAATCTAAGGACATGTTCTGGATTCAAGCGCCGGCCGAATCTCTCTTACTGAAGGTGTCTTACTCACTTTGGTTTTCTATAAGGTAAAAATGCCATGCATCCCTAATTCATAATATGTGGTCAAGTGACCACATACTATGTAAAGTACTTAGTTCAGGACTTGACATGGAGCACACGCTCACCAATGAAAACTCCTATTGACCTCACTATTTTGCACTTGATGGAGGTTGTTTTACAGTCAATATCTTTCAGGCCATGGCCATCTTAGGAAAAACACCTCCCAAAGTGCACATTTTTAACTCCAAAACAGAGTAGATAGTGGCTATGTTTAACTCATTAATAAACCTGCCTCTATACTTCCTTTAAATGATATGAGAGATAAAGATACAGAAAAATGATGCTCAGAGGGCCAGAAGGAAGAACACTGTGAGATGCCAGGATCTAGGTTATCAGCCTCAGTTGTGTATGCAAAGGATTTAACTAAGTAGGTGGGGGGAGAAGTACATTTTCAGAGCATGCATAAAGTCCTAAGTTTGATGCCTAGCCTTAAAGACAAAAATAAATATATTAAAGTAATGTTTACGGGGAATTGGAACAGCTTCTGGGTTGTTAACAGTGGCTAAATCAAAGACCTCCTCCTACAGAGCAGCAAGAACGCTGGGGGTCGGAGTGTAGAATCCACAGAGGAGATGCTGAAGCTGAGTACCTGAGTATAGGAATTTGGGGTAGTTTCTGCTTTGTAGCTTAGGACTAAAAAGAAAAGGCAAAAACCAAAACTCATAGATAGTGGATTGTCAGCTCAGAGCCAATCAAAGCAGGAAGAGCAGACTGGGGGAGTGGAGTGAGAAACTCTAAGTGCATGATCATTGGATGGTATGAATGGAGAAGCAGAGGGAGCCAAGAGACCGGGAGTCAAGAGAGGGTACCAAAAGGTGACAGCAGGAAGGAGGATAAGAGACAAGTAGAACAGTCTGGATCATAGGGAAAATCCAAGCCATAGGACAAGCCAAGGCACGGCTATTATGTGGCTAAACTGAGGGGATGCAAAGAAAGAAGGGGGTCAGTGACTAAGGGAGATGAAAACCAGTGAGAGTCATCAGCATTGCCTCAGATGTCAGAACTTCAGGCCTGTTTGTAAGATTTGGGGCAGAGTCCTGACACTTGATTTATCACAGTTACCACCGGGCAAGTTCCCCTGGCCATCTCAAACCCAGATGGCATCAGAATGTAAGAAGAGGACATTAGGAAGGAGGCTGACTAAGCTCACGGTACAAAACTCTGAACGCTTGGGATTCTTACCCCAAGTTTCAATGTGACCTCAACTTTTGTAGTTTATATTCAACCAATGACAAGTTTCCCCAGAGGGAAAGCCTTAAAAGATATTAACCAAGCTTACCAGTCTCAGCAGAGAAAGCTGTGTACAGCAGTGTATGCAAAGCCCTGGGGTCTCTGATGCAGCAACATCAGGAGGACCAAGGCATGTGTGGGATGCTTTGAAGAACTGTGATGCTGCAGATGAGAAGGAGCAAGAAGCAGGATGGTGCCACTCAAGATGGAGGGGTGGCCAGGCCTGTGCTAACAGGACTAGAGACAGATGGGGCCACAACATGAAGGAAGTTGGCATAGGACAGGCAGGGTTTCGCTTCCAAGCTGCCAGATGCCTGCTCTCGCTTTCCATCTGCCTCTCCTCATCCTCACCATTTCCATGGGATGCATCCAAGTGCTGCTGCTGACCTCACAGAGGGAGGCTGGCTTGGTGCAAAGGCCAGGGATCTTGTCATTCATGAATCCATGGTGCCTCTCATTGGCACATTCTGTACCCAGGGAGCCATGTTTCACAGGTCATGGCTTGGAAGCTTAAGAAACCTAAAAAAAAAAAATCCCAGAATGCCGTAGAAGAGCTGTGTTCACCACCATACCACGGATATGTCACAGCCTTGGCTGCCACCAACCCAGTTCGCAGCTTTTTTCTGCCTGCTTTCTTTTCCCTGCTTCTCATCATTCTTTATTGCTATCTTGTAGCATAAGCCATCAGCAGGCACATGAGACTGTCTTGATGGACTCAACAGAAAATGACCTTGGTGGGCAATGCTGTTCCACAAACAAGTCAAAGTGGTAGAAGGAGACCTGTGGAATGCCAAGTACTCTGGGGTCTAACAACACCGTCTTCTCCTTCAGGATCAGCTGAGGATTAATCACAGAGAGAGCTTTCTCCTTTCCCTTTTAGCCCCCAACTTGAGCTGCTTGGGTATGAAATCAGGAATACAGAACCCAGAAAGGGGAAGAGCAGTCACTGCAAATATTGTCTGTCCATCAAGTCCTAAGTATGACCATTTTAGGGCCAGCAGTGGTGAGATGCGCAGAGACATGTGACAAGGTACACAGAAGTGGTACATCACTTTTGCACCCTTCAACTACAGAATCTCCCGTCTAAAGACTTCTCAGTTGCAGGTGGCCCCCAATCAGCCCTAGTCCATTCTCCTCAGAGCAGGGAATTTTCTGCTCTGCCTATCCTAACTCCACTATGTAGCCTTCCCCTTTCTTGACCTTTACAGCCTCTCTGCAGTCCTCATCCCTTCCCCTAACCCAGTGAATACAAGTTGATTCAATTGCACAACCAGTGTCCACTAGGGGTCTGAAGAGTTGCTCAGAACAAGCACCCAAGCTAAGATGACAGCAAAGTCATCTTTCCCTAAACTGGAAGTCAGTAAACAATGCTTCTTGTAACCTAAGTACCATTTTTAATCAGCACCCAAGAAGAAAATGTACAACCAGGTAACAAGGAGGTGAGGAAAGATTCCCAAACCTTTAGCAGAACGAAAAATAAATAAGAAATAGATAAGATATACAAAAAGAGGCATCGTGCTGCCAGAACAATCTGATTAGGATGTGATCCCGTTGTATTCTCTAAGTCCTAACTCACCCTCACTGGTTCTCAGTTGCCTCCAGAAGATGGATGACAGTCTTGCAGGAGGTGACTCCGATTAAATCACAGATTAGATAAGCTTAGAATTGCATACACCTCCCTGCATCTAAGGTCCTAGGGCCTCACAGAAAGTCCACCTGGAGCCAGGGATAGGTTCCTCTTTCCTTCCCATTAACTGAGGAAAGCAGAATCTTCTCTGCATTGGCTCACTTCCCGCTTGAGCACATAATACAAGGAGTCACAGGGCCTACTGCTTAAAGGATTTCATCCTGCCCCTTCCATTTGTGTTCCTCTCCATTGTGTCTACCTAGGATGGCCAAGGTCGGGAGATCAGAGAGGTGAATGTTCAGGTTGGTACAAAGCAATTTCCTTAAGAGCATTGCCTTTCTCTCTGGACATGCGTGTCAGTGTTTCTGATCAGCAGAGAAGAAAAGGCAACATAATGACTGCACCTGTGATGGGCTCTGCATTGACTAATCTTACCAATGCAATCTTACTTAATTTGAATGGCACACCTATGAGGCTAGGTGTTCCTATCCCCATTCCACAATTACATGGATAGGCAAGATGAAGTTGGAAAAACCTAAAGGGCACAAGCCACACAGTCCAGGAAGGGCTGATGCTCCTGAGACTGACTGGCTGTGTAGGGCACCAAGCCCTGTGGTTGAAGGAGGAATACACAGGCCACTCTATGTGTTCTGCTACAAGGCTTCATCCTGATCCCTCTATCCAGCTTCCGAGGCCTGCTTTGAGTACTCTAGTTCTTCACTACCTTTGCCCCTTGGCAGAGCTGCTCAGTCCGTGAAGAATCCTAGAATGCATCCTCACACACTCTGGACAGCCAAGCCCTTCTCATCCACCCACGCCCACCTTCAGGAGGTCCAGAATAAAGGCCCCTAGAAGAACTGAACCTTGGTGTAGGTTTGGATTTCATTGTGTTAAGTAAAGTAAAGGACATTAGATCAGTGAGATGGCTCAGTGGTTAAAGGTGCTTGCCACTAAGCTGATGATGTCATTATGTGGGACTTATACAATGGAAGTAGAGAACAGGCTCCCATAAATTGTTCTTTGACTTCCACAGGCAGACGCCTACACCCCCCCCCACACACACACACACCAAATAAATCCTTTTAAAAACACAATAAGGTTCAATACGTTGGTCAGAGAAGCATTTTTCCGGTAAGAAAAGTGAGAGATCTGTGCTCCCAAGCCTTTTACCAGTCTCAAGTTGCCATTTTATTTATATTCTATTCTTGGGTTTTGTTTCCTTTTCCCCCTATTTCTCTTTTCTTTTTAACTGGGTTTAGTCATATTTAGGCAAAGTAGCCAAAAGCGCCAGGTTATCTGCAGTACAGTCAATTTATTTGGGAAGTTGGGGGCCAGAATTCATGAGTAGGTAAAAGCCCCTGGAATCCAAGAGCTGGTGAGGGCTTTCAGGCTGAAAGGATAAGGAATAGGATGTGGGCAGCCTGGCTAGGGAGAGTAGGAAGCTGGAGAAAGGCAAATGCATGGTGTTCCTGGCAACATCTCTGTGGCCCAATCAGGGCAGCTCCTGTTTAAAGGACAAGAAAAAAAATCTTCACGACACACGGTTACTGTTAGGATTTAGATATGAGGCATTCCCCCCACAAAAGTTCATGTTAGAGGCTTGGACTATTGATAGTGGCACTATTTTAGGGCGGTTTTGAAGCTTTAAGAGGTTCAAGACCTAATGGGAGGACTGTTGTCACTGTGGGAGGGTCCTTAGGGTTTCTTACCTCTGACTACATCCTGTTTCCCCCTCTCTTCCTGTCCACAGTGAAAGGAAGACACTCCTCTGCCATATGCCCCCATTGTTATGAAGTTCTGCCCAAGTACAGATGGCTAAGAAACTACAAATTGAGCCCTCTGAAACCATGAGCAAAATAAGCCCTTCCTCCCTTAAGTTGCTTCTGCCAGGTACACAATCACAGCAATGCAACAGTAACTGAGTCAGCATGTCATATTAGCTTATTCATTTCTTCCAAGCCCCTCAAAGCCTTAGTGCTGAGTTGCAGATGGGAACACTGAGGCTCAAGGAACTTCAGGGCACAAGGTGGTGAGACAGGCTTTGATTGCATATCTTCTAGATCCCAAAGCTAACACTATGGTGAGGACAGCAGTGCTACTCAGTGTGGTCTTGAACCAGCAACATCACCATTGCTTTGGGAAGAATAAGGAATGACCTATGAGGCCCAATCCAGGCTTCCTGGATCTGCTCCTCAGGTGAGACCCAAGACAGGTGTCACAGGACCTCCAAGTGATTCATACCCACACTGCATTTGGACAACCATCCCTGGGAGGGAAGGGCCTGGGCAAAGTATATACTGAATACTTTCCAAGAAAAAATTCTCAGACGCCATGATGATGGATTCTGTTGGTAATTAACAAAGCATAAGACTTATGTATCTCAAAATGGACAATTAAGAACAAGGTGAAATAGAAAAATATATGACGATGCCAGTATCAGGGGGTGGGACATACACTGTAAGGAGAAAGAGAGGCTTTGAATAGTGACACAAGGGTGGCATTCCTATAAAATAGGAGAAAGGCAGGTGCCTCAGAATGCTTTCTTTCTGAGCATTAGTTATTCTAAAAGCAACCTTCGTTTACTAGCACAAAAACACATGAGCTCAGAAAAATTTACCAACTGAAAGTCTATAAAAGATATCATGCTACAAGGCTTGTCTTTGTCACAGAATGATATGAGAATGGGGACAGCCTCTAATATACACTAACTCTGAATGAAGCACCACCATGGAACAAGGTTTATACACCCACTGGACTTAGTTCTCCAAACAGACCCATCATTCCATTCTACAGAAAAAGAGACAGAGGCTCAGAGAGACACAGTATAGTTGCCCTATGTGTGGAGGATATGGATTCGAGGCTATGAAGATATCAAAAACCATAGATGCTCAGATCTCAGCTATGAATTGTGGAGTACCTTACATAACCCGTGCAATCCTCCTGTTTATATTAAATCATCTCTAGATTAATTTTACTACCTAATACAATGTGATTACTACATACATAGTCTCTATATTATGTGGTTTGGGAAACAATGATCAGAAAAAAGCTGAGAGAGAATGAGGGAAGGGGGAATATGTTTAAAATTATAATTTCTGTCCATAATTTTTTTAATCCAGAGACACAGAAACTATGACACAGAGGGCTGGCTGGATCTCACACAAAGTGACACAGATGCGTATACTCTTGCCTTACTGCTTGAAAGATTTGATTCTGTCCCCAACACTGTATCTGTGATGAAGGAAGTGTCTGGCACTGTCCTATATGACAGCCACTAGATACACGGGGTAATTAAGCCCTTGAGATGTGGGTAGTGCTACTGAGAAGCTGAATTTTAAGTTTTATTTGATGTTAATTAGGTTAAGTAACCACATATGACTGGTAGTACCAGTATTAGGAAACCACAGATGTGTCTCTATCTTCACTTTCAAGAAGATCACTGTCCTCTAGATGACTTAAGCTATGAAAGATGCAGAGTCAAACTCTTATCTCAAGCCCTAGGTATAGGGGAGAGCAGTAACTACCATTTCTAGGGTCATTCTTACTAGTACAGGACGGCATCAATGGCTGTGCATGACCTGGCACTCCTGGGACTTGACCAAAGAAAATCTCTAATTTACTTGATCATCCCATTCAGCCATAAAATTAGAGAAATTAATCTTGATATGATGATTTCCCGGAGTTAAAACTTACAAGCCCAGGCTGGAAGTAAATCCTTCTTTAAAAAGAAATATTTGCAGAGAGAATATCATTAAACCCATGGTGGCTTGGAACTCACTAGGTAGTCAAGGCTGGTCTCGAACTCACAGCCCTCCTGCCTTGGTTGCTTAACTGCTATGACTATAAGTGTGTGTCACTACATCTGTCCAAATAACAAATCTTTTTTAAGAGAGTTGTATGAATGTAGACAACTTCCTTGGTTCTTGGAACCTGTTCTGTTGGTTTTTTGTTTTTGCTTTGTTTTTTTGGGGGGAGGGAGTATTGTTGTTGTTGTTCTTTTTAAAAAAGCTACCTTTGGTTGTTGATATATGACCCAGGGCATCTCCACCATCTCCCGACATGTTTCTCAGCTTGGCTCCTCTGCATAATTCCTTTATAATCTGAAAGTGCATATTCCAGGGTCATCTCCTAACTATCTGTGGCTTAGGAAGCATGTCATTCTGCTTTAAACAGCATCCCCCAAAACATTTTCTAGAGTTCATGTCTGAAATCCACAAGCAAACAGTTCAGTCACCTGCAGCAGCCACCTGCAGCACAAAACTCCAGCTGTCCACCTCTCTCACCTATAAGTCACCAAAGGGTCCCAGTGATGGGTCCAGCCATGCTGACTTCTCCTAGCTCAGACTAAATGAGGCCACCTGAGAGCTTTCACTGCCACCCACAGGATCAACAACTCCATTCGAATAATTCTGGCCCCTGTCCAAGTTGACTCCATGGCTAGGATGTCTAAAATCAAATTAATTTTGCCTTCACTAGTATGATTGTCAATAAAAAGTTATTATTCAGTCAGTGGATGTTTTAATTACCCAAATGTCAAGCCCTGTCACTTCCATTAGCAGTATAATGGTCCTAATAGAAAATGCCCTAGAGGAACCCCAGGAGACTCTGGAGCCCTGCTGTGTCCCCAAAGTGGACCCCACCAGAGTCACTTCACACTAACCATTTTGCATGCCCTCCTCACTAGCTCCCTAGAGGGAAGTCTTCTGTCTTGGAGAACATCCTGTGTACCCCCCTTCCCACAATTTCCTCTATTCAGTTTTTCATTGATTTTTCAAGAATTGTAGGCAATGATTGCAGACAATGAATTGGAAGTGCTAAGCACTGTCCCGGGAGGCAAGCAAAGCACCAATCCTGCTACCTGCGGACCAAAACATTCTGCTTCCTTGGGCCTCCGTTTCCTCACCTAAGGTATCAATGTCCATCTTGCTTTTGTATGAAGTAATGCATATAAAGAAGCATATAGCTTAAAGACAGGCACAGGCTTCTTTTCTAGTGTATGGCAGAGTTCGCTCTAATTTAGGACCTGCATAGAGTTGTTCTGTGAGCTCTCCTGAATCTACACTACGCCTTTTATTCCTCTAAAGAGCTCTACATGGCCTCTTTATTTGTGGCCCAATTTATTTAACTGACGATTGTTTGGTGAATGCCTATTGCATGCCAGCACCTGCCCTCAGGCTGAGGAATGCATAAAGAATATAGATAAGGCTCTACTCCCAGACATCTTAAGGAGGGACATGGAAGAATTATCAAATTATCATACATCCAAACTGGTGATAGGGGCATGGGTACATGGCTTTGTGGGTGAGGAAGATTCCTGCAGAAGAAAGAGAACCTGAATTTGTATGTCTAGCACACACATAAAAAGCCTGGCTTGGCCATGAATGTCCACACCCATGAGGAAGAGGGAAGGAGAGAGATTGCCAGACTAGCTGAAAGGCTCCATGAGAGACCACTCCTCAAAGAACTGAAGAGGAGGACTGGATGTCCTCTGGCCTCCAGACACATATGCATGGTGCATGGGCATGTACATCTGCTCATAAAAATGTGTGTGTGTGTGTTCACACACACACACACACACCACTGCATCTCTTCATGCGTGAGTCTCCAAAGAGCACACATGAAACCATTTTCTAAAAACTAGCAAAGAATCCACCGAAGATTGGATATTTACTAATGGTTATTTAAATTCGTGAGGTTGAGTGCATATAAATATTTCTGAAATAACCCCACTTGCTAAACTTGGTCTTGGCTTTGGCCCAGTTTTCCTGTACTTGCCTCTATTCACTGCCTTCTAGTTTCTGCTTCTCAGCATTGTCTTGGCTCTACAACAACATTAGATCTGGAGTCACGAACCGCACGCTTGGAGCTGCCTCCTGCAATGCCATCTCTCCTCCAAACCCCTTCCTTGGCCAACACCCTCCTCTACACCACCCAGCTCTCAGCTTCCCCCACCCTCGCCCTCACCATCAAGTTGTCTCCACTCCTACCAAAAGGAGTTTAAAAATGGAAACCCACATGCATATCAAAACCTTAAGAAAACTGATGCCTTGGAGAGGAGTAAGAGCCTCCTCTCAGGAAGGTGGCTTATGCCTGAGTCCTTTGTCTAGTTGCATCAGACTGGAAGGTTTCTTCTGGCTTGTGTCTCAGTGTGCTGATCACAGCAGGGACATTCTACAACTCATAAATGGTGATGGTGAGGAGGCAGCAAATGGGAAGACAAAAAGCATCTAAAACCTTTCTGCACCAAAGAACAAGGCTGGGACCCAACTCTGTTTCCAGCAGGCGCTCCCCATAGCCCTGGAACCACTTCGCACATCACAAGACCATCACTGGTTCAGTAAATTTTACCCTTTGTAGATCTGCACCCCAAGCACACAACACTGAGTAGCAGTGACTTCAAGGAGCACATGGGACGGCTGACAGCAATGTAACACAGACACAGTCTCTTGAAGAATTCTAATGGTAAATGGGGCACCAAGGGCCTCCAGAGTTACATGGACCCAATCATATCCCCATTGGTTTGAGAAAGGCAATAAGAACAAGACCCTAGCCTGGGGCTAGGCTTCTAAGAATAAACAGGTTCATTTCAGTTGGGCAGAAGCTCCAACCTCCAGCATCGTGGCTTGGTCCTCAGCACAGAAGAACATGAATATTTTCATTCTATTGTAGGCTCTAAGGATGATGACATAGCAACACAGAAATTCTCTGCAGGCAGAGAATTTTATACAAACATCCTCTCTGGTGAGTCAGAATAGGGGCTCTAATGATAAAGCAAGTTTGGGATATCAAGGCTAGAGAAGGACTTTGTCATCATGGTCAGCCCATAGCAAGCAGGTCCTCTGTGTGTAATGGAGCCTTTCTTTCTGCCCCACCAGCCACCAGCCACCAGTGCTGAAGTAAAGGGAGGATTCCAGGATGCCTCCTGCTGCCAGGAAGTACAAAAGGAACTTTGAAAAACACTAACACACCTCTGTCCCTCACAAACCCTGCCTCTAAGCCATTAGCATACTCTAGGCATGAGAGCATGGCTAACTGATGGGGTTGACTGAGGTCAAGAAAACTGTAGCGAAGTCTTCAGATGACTTCAGAACAGATTTTTATTTATCAAATGTGCCATTTGACCCTGAAGTTGCAGACATATCAATTAAAAATGTCTTTTGGAAAACTGGCAAATGATACTCATCAGTGAATTATCAGTAACAAATAACTAGGAAGAGTTGGCCACAGTGGCCCACGCTTATAAATCCCAGCGCTCATTAGTCTGGGGTAGGAGAACTGCCACAAGTCTAGGACACAAAGGACATCCCAGTATGGGATACACTTTGTCTCAAAAGGGAGTTGTGTGGTTGTACTTGGGAGTTCTCGCTATTGGTAAAGTCGCAGCAACGGGGCATGAGTTCAAATCTCTAGCACCCATACAAGAAGTTGGGCACGGTGGCATGCATCAACAATCCTGTCACTGCCGTGGAGACAAAAGGCTCCCTAGAGATTGCTAGGCACCCCTGCAACAGTTTGAAGACACCCAACCTTGATCTCTAGCACACATGCACACATGTGCATGGGCACACACACACAAACAGAGAGAGAGAGAGAGAGAGAGAGAGAGAGAGAGAGAGAGAGAGAGAGAGAGAGAAGAGGGAGAGAGAAGAGGGAGAGAGACAGAGAGAGACAGAGAGAGAGGCTGAGAACCATCTAAATTTCAAGCAATTAAGTTTGCAAATGGCAAGAGGAAGGAAATTAAAGGCACCCCATGATTCCATACCTAGAAATAACCATAGTAAACGCCTAACAAGTTCTTTCCAGTGGTTTTTCCCACATAAATGTCTTCATATCAGGTACAGAATGGGATGGTATTGAATATACTGACTTACAGTCTGACTTTTTCTATGTATCAAATATTATAAGTATCTCACATGACATTAAATATTGTGCTTTTGGCATGTTTTAATGGTTTCATGGTGTTTCATTACTCGAATGAATCATGATTTATATAACAGATTCCTTTCTGTCGGGCATTTCAATCACTTCCAATTTTCCATCATTACACTGCACGACCCTGTAAGTGAACTTGTGTGAACATCTCTGATTATTTCCTTAAGGTAGAAGAAATGCCACGATGTGGAACTATTGAGTCAAAGAGAATATCCACTTTAAAGTTTTTTGAGAAATACTGTCAGGCAACCCTCCAGAGAAGTTGTTTCCCTGTGTTAAGGGCACTAAGAGCCTCTATTTCCCCGCACCAAAAACACTGTTCACTATTATTTTTTCCAATTCAATATGGAGATCAGAATCTTGTAACTGATTTGATTATTGTTCCTTTGATCCCTACTTAAGCTGAACAAATTTCCATATGTTTATTAGCCATTTGCTCTTTTTATTTTAATGCTGGGAATTGTGTGTTCCTGCCTTTTGTTTACCTTTGTCATGCTAACTCTTTGAGGAGTTATTGGATCTCAAAGGTAAATTTACAGGGAAAAGTTGTTCCAAAAGCCACCACAGGCAGCCTGAGAAACAAACATCACTGACAGAAAGCCCCAGTAGGGTTGGCCAAACCCTGCAGTGACTTGGTTCTTCCAATCCCAGGGCCTAGGGAGGGGAGCAGTTGAGGCCAAACCCCAGAAAGATGGAAGCCAGTCTCCCGACTAGTTCACATCAGCAGTGAATGGAAGTGACAAGCATGACACCAGTGGCCACAGTGTGGCAGAAATTTGGGTTCTCCTTTGGAAAAGGAATGAAAGTGGGGAAATACAGATGCAACTGAAAGTATTTGTCCAGCCAATCAAGTCCAAAAATAAAAAGGACTTCTCTCTTGGGAATAGAATATGTGGTACCTGATGTCTCTGTCACCAGGCCTTGTTCCTTTGCCAGAACACTACTTCAAGAGAAGCTGGGTTAAATTAGCCAGAAAGGGAACTGAAAGGCAGAGCTGTGCAAAACTCGTTGCTGGCACTGACTGGCAAAGGGAAGTTGCTCAGGTTGTCCAAAAAACTACTTTCCAAAAGATTGTTGAACCGTGCCCCCTGCACAAGAGTGCCTGACCTGGCTGAGAATCTGTCTTCATACATGAACCCTAAAAATGAGACAGTGTCTTAGGTCCATTGCTAGTGCCAAGGATCAGTAGTTTGTGGGATGGCGGGATTGGGGGGAGGGGGACAGGGTAGGATGGATGCATGGGTACCACACTTGCCAGATAAGTGGTCCAATGTGCACTCTTCTACCCATCAGGGTCTTGGGACATGGGAACTGCTGCTGCCGCACATCCAGGCCACCTACCTTAATCCCACTGACTGTGTTTCCCAAGCACGGCAAAGATAATTCTATCTCTTTGAGCAACTTTCTGCTGTTTCTTACACACTCAACACTTTTCTGGAAGCCTGGAGGCTGGTTATAGATACTTGACCTCATATATGACTCCAACATGCCAAGTCCTTCTGCATCAAAAAGGATGGGGGGTGAGGAATATCTCAAGTTAATTCCTCTCTCCCCTCAAAGACCCATTCTGTTTTAAAGATGGTGGAAAGAGGAGCTGAGGTAGTAGACCCTGTGTAATGAGATGGCAAGAAGTCCCTCAGGCAAGGCAGGCTCACATCCCCCCTCCACTCTAGTCTGCGTTATATGCTCCCAATGAAACTGAGGCTGTTCAGTGTGAACCCACCCAGGTCTGCCATGTTCATCTATGTCTCCAAAGTCCTGCATGGCGTTTTCTTTCCAAGAGTGGCCTTTCCCACGCTTGTTGTATTTGCAATTAGCTTCACCTTTGCACCAACATTCTCTACTGTCAGCTTCTTGGTCACTGCTCAGTCATCTGCCAAACAGTGGTACCCTAGATTCCTCTCAAGTGGAATTTGGAGGGCTGAAGATTTTTTTGGTATGGTTCTTTAATGGAAAAAGTCAATAAGACAACCAAGAATTTTGATCTTAAGTGCACATCTCAAAAAACCTGTATGTGTAAAGTACATGTCTCTGCCACTTCTACCTGGATAAAATGTGGCATTTGCAGTGTTCAGGAAAGCTCTTTCATGCTTCTTTCACTATCAATGCTGCCTTACCCACCACTCAACAATCATCAACATTTACTGGTTTTACTCAGTTTTGACCTTCACTTAGATGGAATCCCATCTCATGTATCTGGCTTCTCTTTGCCAACATAATAGCCATGAGACGTTGATTGAGTTTTCTGCTAGCAATAAACACCAAAGAATTTAGTGAGTCCCACTTCAGAGTACTGTTTGTGCTTTAAAACACGCTCCAAGAAGACTTACACTGCCCTTAGGTGGGTATGAGCTGGTAAAGGGTTTTGTTGGGGAAGGGCTGTCTGCCTGTCTGTCTCCTACTTCATCTCATGAAGCTTTCAACCTATTTTATACAGGGCGTTACTTTCAAGGTTCTCCTGACCAAGGTGTTCTAAGACAAAACCACAACAGTACAGTTCTAGAAGATACACAGGGTCTCTCCAAACATGTTTTGTCTTTGTTCACAGGTCAAAATTTGAGAAGAAAGGGTAAAACCACCAAGAGAAATACACTTTGGGCCATCTGGAGAATTCACAGTGGGAAAAGTCAGGGTTCCTTCTTCCCATGATGAGCACTTTAGCTGTGTCCCACTCCTAATAGTAATAGTAAACATGCTATCCAGGAGACCCAAAAGGGAGGTAGCTAACTTTCCATACCACACCCTAGCCGTTGTCCTCCTGGCCACTAGTAGGCAGTATTGCTAAGAGCCACATTAAGACAACTATATATCTGTTGTCCAGAAGGGTTAAGGCATCTGGCATCTAGATGAGAGAGTTTGCAGACAAGGAGTTGACAGCAATCTCCCCCATGTTAATGGGGTTTGTGATCACTTCTCTTTTACCTCCCACAGGTTCAAGGTCTTTACAGGAATCAGACTTTAGGTTACATCCCCTTTTGAGGGCTCAGGAGACCTCTGAGGAGAACAATTCAACAAAGAACAACAGAAGGAACAGAGGCTAGAGGAGTAGAAATCAAACCTAGCACTTGAAATTCCTCCCTTGGCACTATGCCTTACCACTTAAAGGGGGAGGGGAGGTGGACAAGGCCTCCTCAGCCTCCCCACAGCCTCCGAGTCCATCCTAGACCCTGGCAGAGATAGACACATTTTGACAAACTCTCTTCCTCTTCATTCTGAAGCCCCTGTGGACTGTGAGGGAAATTTAATCCATATGTCTCTGATTCATTTATACTTAACTCATCAACATGTTGTTTTGTAAGAGCTGTTTCGTGTCCAAGTGCCTTTTTTAAAGCTCTTAAAACCACGAGTTTTTTCTTCGAAACAGGAAATGATACTGTGCCAAGAGAAAAGGAACTTGAGCCCTCAGAGGTTCAAACTAGGTTCAAACCTCCTGCTTCCCAAGAGATCCCAACCAATGTGAAAGGAGACCCGTGCCCCTGACCCCTTGATAATAGGCTCAGGGATCAAGACCCTACAAGTAGCCAAAGCTGACCAGACAAGACCTGGAGGAAGTACAGAATGAGGTTGTTTGGGGGTAAAACTCAGCTATTCACAGCCAGGGACCACAGAGGGCTACAGGCTACAGGAGAGAAGGGAACCCGGCCAGGAGTTCGGTTCTGCTCCAGTAGAAGCCACATCTTTACTCAAACAGAATGGCTCCAAGCAGGTTCCTCTGGAAATGACCCTGAGGGCCCTGGTCTGAGCTCAATAGTAAGCTCTGCCAAGATCTCTGAAACAGTCATGAACTAGAAAGGTCCAGATGCATGGGAGAATTAGCATTGCTGCAAACTTGCTTCCATCCCCTACTCGCCCACTGCCTGGCTCTTGTTGAACCTGTTCTGCAGCTGCAATATGCCAAGAGATCCTTCTACCTTCTGACCACCGGCCCAGGGGAACTGAGGCCATAAATGAGTGTCTACACTGAGACAGCTTTCCAGGGAGACAACTCAACAACAGGTGCACAGCTGAAAAGGCCATCCCAGGAGCCATGACAGAGGCTGACAAAGCCAAATCCTCTTCTTGACATGGAAGCATAGAGTCATTACCTAGGCATCCTCATATGTAAGTGTAGATACTGTCCTTGTATTTCAGAGACTTACAGTTCCTGGTTGTCTCCATGGAGAGCAAAAATAGTTGAATAGGAATCCTTGGGGCTAAATAATTCACCAAGTCAAAAGGGGAGGAAAGAAAGCAGCCAAGGTCAGATACAGTGGAAGTTACATCGGTGTAGCAAGGCAGCTCTGCCTATTGAAAGCCCTATCCACTTCTTTTCCTTCATAGAGACAGGATTGAGGTCCAGTACCACCACCATGGGCCTGCAAAAGTGGGGGAAGGGGGCTTTTGGAGGCAGGAATATCATCATTCATGCTAGAGAAGCATACTGCACCACAGTGGGTAAGTAATCACTCAGGGGGAGATCGCTACCCTCCTGCTCACTCCCAGTCTCACTTGAGGCTAAGCTATATGACAAGCATTAGGCAGTAATTGACAAAACAGAAGACAGAGAAAGCTACAAGTCAAACAGTCCAGGGGAATGTCCCATGCTCCTAAAAATCCTCTTGTAACAGGATCATCTGCCACCAGAAAAGTGTGCTCCTTGGAACCATGGACTAAAGAAACGTATAGAAAGAATAGTCTAAGCCAAACTCAGCAGAAGCTAGCTGCAGTGAGCCACGCCTGGTGGATGCACAGCCCTCTGAGCATGAAACAGATGCTTCTCAAAGCAACCAAATCACGGAAGATTGTTGTTACCAAGCATTTTGTAGCAGTAACTGACTAAGACATGTTAATAGGTAGACCATAGAAAATGCAGTTGGGTCAGCTTTTCCTTTTTCCCCAAACCCACCCTGGCTCTTCTGCCTCACAAAGCAGTGAGACTTGGCTTCACCTCACTATATCATGTTTTATTATTTCAATACACAGCCGTCCAATGGATAAGTCTGTACTGGTCGTCAGGGACACAGAGGTAAATGGGATGTGATTATAGCCTAAGGACAAGCGCAGGTTGCAGGGGGGACAGATGGGTAAACAGAATGAGAGTCGGCTGCCACATAGATGATGGCAGTGGCAGAATAAGCCTAGGGTGTAAAGAAGATTGCTAACAAGAACACAGCAAATACAAGAGTGAGCAGGTGGGTTTGGAAGGTTTCGGTACAGAGTTGGTTTAAGATGCCTAAGTCTTAAGCAAGACTGCACTGGGCATAGAATTTCTGGCAGAGCATACTCACTACTCTAAATGCCTCCAGTCCCTGCTCAGCAACATAGTTACAGGTACCACCCACAACTGCTTCCCCTTTTATTCATCTCACCAAAACCCTTTTATTGAGCACCTGCTATATGCTAGGCTTTCGCTGTTTAGTTTTGCAGCCATACACTATGTATGACTATTGAGCACTTCAGGGGTCATTGGTCTGAAATACTATGAACTGTCATTTTAAAAAGCATCCTGAATTCCACAGTGTGGGAGAAAGAGGATTTAAATTATCTCATTGGTTTTTTTAAAACTGATAACACGAAGTGCAGTATTTTTGATACAGTAAGTTAAACAAAGCATACAATTAGTATTCATTTCTATTGTTTTTTATTTACTTTTTGAACATAAGGCTACTATAAAGCTTGACCATGATCATGTTACTGAAATTATAATCCTACCAAATAGAAGTCTATCGTGATCTCTGCCCAAAGGTGGCTTTGTCTTCGAATGTCCTAGAAACTTTGTTAAGACTCTAAAGCCCAGGAAACACCCAGCAGACCACGCAGACCAATAAAACCAGAACCCTAGGAGTAGGATTCAGACATCACAATTTTTCTAGAGTCCCCCAGGCGGCTCCCATGGGCAGTAGAGATGCCTCAGCACAATTGTTCTAGAAAAGCCTGGCAGAAGCACAGGCTCCCAGAGACAGTCAGGGAGCCAGGCTGGACACTGGACAGTTACCTTGGGCCACTAGACAAAAGCAAAACAGTACTGGGTTCATAGAGGCTAGCGCCTCACTGTATTACCCACTCCTGTGGGGTCCCAGAGAGAAGTCAGATTACAGAGCACCTTCTCCTCACCAGACTCTCCTCATCCCCATGCAGCTCACTGCCTGCTGCACCAGGAGAGCAGCTTTCCAGAGGGCATGGCCTCCTTTCAGGATCTGCCCTCCCACACACTTCCAGCCTTCAACACTAGTTACTGAGCATATTCAGATGTAAATGTGCCTGACTGAAAACAGACAGCCTCATGCGGTAGAACACACACATATATACACATACACACACACACACATACATACATACATACATACATACATACATACATACATATATACATACATACACACACATACATACACACACACATACACACACATACACACACACACACATACACACATATACACATACACACATACACACACACATATACACACATACACACACATACATACATACACACACATACACACACACACATACACACACATACACACATATACACATTCACATATACACACACACATATACACACATACACACATACATACACACGCACACACACATACACAAACATACACATACATACACACACACACACACACATACACATAGTTTGTTTGATGTAAGAATATCTGAAACAATTAGTAGCACCCAGCAAGGAACCCAGATGCCAAGTGGTTCCCCAAAGGAGTCAGGAATTGCATGTGTGATGAGAGTTGACTCCTTTTCGCAGTAAAAAGTATTCTGAAACAGAAAGCATGGAGGTGCCAGGGTTGAGCCACTCAGCCAGATCTTCCTCCTTGCTGGGCTTGAAAAGGTTGCTGGGGGCACAGCAGCAATCCAAGATGGGCTCCATTTAGGCTTCCTTCTCCTTCCATGTCACCCACACCGAGTGCCTCCTGCCCCAAGCACTGCTAAGAAATAAACTGCTATTGCCCTTTGGCCTCAGGAATTATGTTGGCCACAGCATACACCCCCTTCCACATGGGGTTCTTCAGACCCCAGTGGGAGCAGGAACATAACAGGTAAGATGCCGGGCTACGTAAGGTTACCTGGGACATAATAGGGCCATGGGTGAAAGTTGGAGGCACCATGCATCATGGGAGTTTCTCAAGAGGGGACAGCCACCTCAGCCAGGGAGGTGACCATTTTAGCCCAACAAGGTATGAGAGGTTCTCCACCATAATTGTGATGATTATAGAGCGGTTTCATAAGCATCTATAAGGTCAAATCCTTAAACCCTGAATTTTCAGTGTTCCCAGGTGACCGTGGATAAGTTGATACCATCTATATATTGGGTTGTCGCTGTTGTAGTGTGACAGAAAGAAGATAGGTCTGGAGACCAACATTCCTGCTCCATACCACACCGCCCACCTCCTGGCTACACTCTTGGGGTGTGGGGGGACAGTAATCCTTCCAGAGCCCCAGTTCTGTTATCTATAAAATAATTTAATAACCAAGTGTCATTAAAATGCATGCTATTCAATCCAACCACGCCATCTCTAGAAACTAAGCCGCCGGCGCATTTTCTAAACAGGGAATCACTGAAATGTCTAACAGGAAATTAATCACATTACAGTGCATCCAGATGATGTAATACTGTCCAAACATTTAAAAAGCCTGTTGCCAGAGACTCTTTAAAGACCTGAGGGGATGTTCATGACATATTACTAAGAGGAAAAGAATGGTTTACAAAAACTAGCTGGGTCGCCATGAGCCTGAGGGCCCTGGGATGGATTGCATTTGAGAAAGATAATCTCCTCTGATAGAAACAGCTTTTTGATTCCATTGAATTCAGCAGGCAACAACCTGTATCCCGGACCACATAGCCCCCCTATGCTATCCTGGCCCTTTTTGGCTGATGTCTCTTGCAGAGGCCAGCAGTGTCCCTTCCAAACTGTCAGCCCTTCCTCTCCTGTGCTTTCCACAAGCCCCAATTTCTCCAAAATCAACAGCTGCTGGGATTTTCTACAGCCTTTGAAGTCTCATGGCCTGACCCCATATAAACATTGTTTCATCCTCTAGAACTCTAGTATTTCATTCCAACTGCACTGTCCTTGGTGGTTTCTGAAAAGCCTACCACAGGGCCCTTGCATCTGCAATCCCCATTCCTAGGGATGCTTTTCCAAGGTCTTTACATGGCTCCCTATCTCACCCCGGTTAGACTTTCTCAGATGACACTTTTTCTATTAGGACATTTATATTAAAATGACAGCCCCCTCCATTCTATTTCTCCTTTAGCATAATCACTGTGTAACACCTGGTGTATCTTGTTTATTTATTGAGTTCATCATTTCTTCCTGTTTTGATGTGAGCTGTCTCTTAGAGAAGTCTTCTCTGTTTTGTTCACTAATATGCCCTCCATGTACAAAATAGTTGCTGGTACAACATAGATGCTCAATAAAATTCTGTTGAATAACTAAGGTTGGCATAGTATAAAATACTGGTTACACTTACATGAAGTAATACATGGCAGTGAAATGGGTCACTGTTATTTATGGTTCACTAATATTTCTTCTTGTGATTTTTTTCAATATTTCCTGAACTATTCACATCATTATATATTCCTTTGGCCTTCAATACTAGCAGCACAATGAGTCTCTCAATAGTTATAATGAAACAATCGGCCTGATTTCATGGTGGTGAACAATGGCCACCTTCCTGCATCAGACAAAACATTTCCAACTCACTTTGGGGTCACAAGAGAATGGCAATAGCCACTTTTATCAGTTAAAAAAAAAAAAAGCTAATTCCTCATGCAGTCTCCACTTTCTCCAGCCCAACACCCTGCTTTTCCCTGTCAGGCCTGAGTGTGTATCCCATAAAACGATCAAGGCCTATTCAGTTACCAGAGCTGCATAAGCCCAACCCCCAACCTGGATCCCACCCTTCGTCTTTTGCCTCCCTAGCTGGACCCATCTTAGACTTCTGTACTCTATGCTCCTCTTGCCAGGAGCACTCTCCTACATGAGTGTGTGATGACAACCCTAAACAGGAATATGGTTTCCTGAACAGAGGTAACCTGAGTTACTTCTTGCACCTTGGGCAGAGAAGCCAAGTGCATAGTGACGCATGCTCAAGGCCTTTCAGCAAAAGTCACACCTTTAAAAATAAGCAGCCAGCATCCCTGTCTCAGAAGAGCTGCTGATTCTGTAACATAATCCCTGTGTCTCCTCTGAGAGCTCTGTGACCCAGAGCAAAAATCAGAGGGCAGAGGTGTGAAGAATCAGACTTCTCCTTGGATGTTGGTCACAGCTTTGCAGTCGGAAATGGGAGCTATGGCGAATTAGGAGCTCGTTTTACAATCCGCAGCTTATCTTCCCCAGTAAAGCCAAGAATGGGTACAATTAGAGCACTTTGTTAACTCAAAGCCTAATTCAAGACATCAGGAGAAAAACAACATGCAAGCTGAGAAATAACACAGATTTGGGCCATCTTAAGGCTGAGAAAGGAATGAGCAGAAAGGGCAAATGAGTTTTGATGTATTGGCGTTGGATAACTAAAGCACTGAGAAGACACTGCTTGAGTCCAAGGCTAACCATACTGTGATCAATTAGTAATATCTGCATGGACATAAGAGTGGGGAGGATTGGGAACATTGTATCTGTATTTTTACCTGGAGAGTTAGGTAAGTAATCCTTGCTCTGGTGACTCATGGCTCACAGATTCTTTTCCTTTTCCTTTTCTTTCTTTCTAAACTAGTGGCTGAATACAGGACCTTGTATATACTGCACAACTGTTTACCACTGAGCTACATTCCCAGAGCTTTTCTTGCTTTTCTTATTTCAAGATAGAATTTCTGTAATTATCCATAATTCCTTGAAGTATTGTATAACCCAGGAAACTTGATCTTGTAATCCTCCTGTCTCCTCCTCCTAAGAAGTTTGTTTGACAAACCTGTGTCACCACACCCAACTTGGATTCTTTATTCTCACAACACACCTGCCACACAAGGTTTCCCAAATTAGGAGCAGTTCTCAGTGTGCTAAGTAAAACTCCACCCATTCCTAGTATGCTCACCAACACACATCAGAACACAAGTTAGTGAAAACATCATGCGTCTGTACCAAGTTATTAGTGGAAAATCTGTAAAAGTTGACACTGAATGTCGATAACAGATTACTTTCATCCTGACTCATAATGGATCCTACATCAAGACAAGGCAAATGAGAGTCAAGGCTCAAAAGCTCCCTCTGCCCTTCTACAGATAGGTACTGAGATACCCAAGCAGAGGAGCCCAGGCTACCAGGCTCTCATCTACTCTCAGCCTAGATCCAACTTCAGTATCCATTTGTTTGCTTAAACACTAATTGTCCCACATTCATTTTTATCTTTATTAATACATGTACTAGATAATTTAGCATTGCATATATAACATAATTATATTTCTATTATATAGTGCAGGTCAAGGGAATGTGTCCGATAACAGTATGTTAATGCCACCCCCATGGATACAATGAACATACCAGAAGACTGTGCAGAGTGTCTGATTAACTCTAGGTCTATTTGAGCAACTGACAGGGGAACAGGAACTGAGCAAGGAGAATCATTTTACCCTGGTGCAAGAGGGAGGAAGAGGCACACTCATAGGCTGACAGTAATTTTCTCGATTGTTCAAAGTCCTATAGAGCATTTTAGCTGTATCTTCATCTCCCTCCCCCAAGGTATTAATGCACTCTCAGGAATCTAAGCTAACTGTTCAAATGCTGGAGTTGTGACTTGGTGGTAAGTACTGGGCTCAATCCTGAGTACTACAAAATTAGATAAATACTCAAATAAATAGCTAGTTTCTTTAGCTAGTTTTAAAAATGGTGTGTGCAAAGACATTCACTTCATTGTTATTGACAACAGTATTTATCATTAAAATGACTAAGAAAATAGTAATGGTTAAATTGACTTGGACTGAAGACCATACAAGCATTTACAAGTTGTGGTTGTCATGATTGTGTAACGCTACAGAGACGACACGACTGTTTGGAAAAGCAAAGGTGGAAATGTGTACAATGGGCTATCAGGAAATACATCAGGATGTGAACAGTGATGACCTGGGTTCTAGGTCAAAGGTAATTTCCTGGTTGTCTCTACTTTCCAGGTTCTCTTTCTGAGCATTTTGTCACTCCGATGAGAGAGGACAAAGTAAATGAGCGTCCTCTTTAAGATGTGAGCAGCTACAAGTGAGCACATGTTCGGGAAAATGCACCTGTCAACCCTGTCTCTCCATTTTGTCAAATTATCTTACAGACTCTATCTCTCCCTCTGACATAATGAACCGAAGGTAAATCTTGTTCAAGCTGCTTCTGAAATGCCACAACATGAGAAGCACGGCTTAAACATGGGCAGTGGATGCTAGGCACGGAAGAGCAGCCAGAGTTTATAAAGAGCAAAGCATTTCCAAACACGGAAGTGATGTCTCTTCCTGATTAACTAAAAGAAGCCAGTGGCTGAGGAGACTGGATGCAAGATGAGAGAGTGAAAGACTTCAGGGAGATGAATGACGTGGCCTCTTCCAAAATCTCCCTGGAAAAATTAATCCAAATTGGCTAGACGCTGCATGCTGCCAGCTCCCAACATTCACAGATCATAAGCTTTATTTACAAGGGCTTATCTCTCAAGCCGTTCATGCACCTGCTGCAAGCCTCACATGAGGGCTGCGAAGGAGCTTGTCTAAGGATGAAAAAAGCCTGGATGGGAATATCTGTTGAATGACAGAAATTAGAATAAAAGGTAATTTATTTTCTTGAGCAGAAGCCTTCACAAGTAGTCACACTATGACAAGGTTAGAGAGAAGCCCAGAGAGTGTGTTACTATCTTTATTGATAGTATAGAATATGTAAAGAGAACATTAAGCCCTGAGGGATGAATCTGGAAGGGCCAGAGTCTAAATGGATGAAAAAACAAAGACAAAAACCAACCAAACAAATAAACAAAAAGAAATGTAAAAATAGATGGAATGGGAAAGATAGGAATTCAGATATAAAATCCAAGTGGAGATAAAAGCCTGGAATTAAAGATAATACTTTAACTATCTGAGCCAGGAAAATGGCTAGGTTAGTTAAGGTACTTACCATTTAAGCATGAGTTCCTAGGTTCAAATCACCAGCACCCATTTGAAAATACAGACACATGTGGTATACACATGTAATCCCAGATCATGGGAGGTAGAGACACAATCTTACTGTCCAGTTAGTCTAGTCAAATCAAAGGAAATACAACAGTTCCACTGAATTTGCCACAGAGACTCTAAGATTGTGGAAGGCATTTGGAGAAGGCAAAGACGAACTGGAGCTTGTCAAGACCCAAAGGGCGGCAGAGGACAGGAGAAAGCTTAAACTCCAGACGCTGTAGGCTCCTCTAGCCACAAGGATGAATGACACCACATAGAAGCCCTTCCGCTCATCCCACAAGTCTGTTTTCCTAATTCTTACCCCTAGAGCAGGTACTAGCACATATGAGCTCTTCCCAGATTCTGTTAGGAAAGATAGAGACAGATTGACCAGAAGCAAAAGAATAAGTTATGTTCCAAAGAACTTCAAGGGTTTCTTTGGAGATGTTACATGCACAGTGACCAAAAAGGCCTGATCCACCACTACCATTGCTTTCTCCAGTGTTCCCATTCAGTGAGCCACACACAGTTGTGCAAGGAGGGGTCAGTAGTGTATGGTGGCTGCTGACCCAGCTACCCTACCCCCCTGACAGACGACATAAGGAAGTAGGACAGAGGGCAACACCATCTAGAGTATCAGAAAAGTAGGGCATAGGAAAGCAAGCATCCTACATGCATACTACTGACCTTAACACACAAGAGCCCATGGGAACATGTCTGTAGCTCTGTCTAAATGGATTAGAAATCCATCACACAGAAAGACAGGGATGAAAGGGGAAAGGAGATGGGGGACTTCTTCCACCAAACCATAAGACCCAATACCACATTGACCTCTCTTTCTGCCAGCATCTCCCTTAGTTCTATACATTAGTGATAGGACAGGAAGAAGATGCTGACAGGAGAATCAAGAAGCAGTTCTTGGTGATGGCACCATCATAAGATACATTCAAGAGGATGCTTCTGTCTTTATGAGCTGCCAGACCTGAATCAGGCTTCCTTATTTAGACTTGAACCAACCCCCACTTTTATGCACGTAGAACACCTGGAAAGAATAAAAGAAAAGGAAACTTGGAGAACAAAAACTCGTTATAAAGTTTTTATTAAGACCATGCTACCAAGGACTAGAGTGATGGATTCGTGATTAAAAGCACTGGCTGCTCTTCCACAGGGCCAGGGTTAGATTTCCAGCACTCACATGGATGCTAACAACTGCCTATAACTCCAGTTCCATGGGCTCTAAGATACTCAGCAGACACTGAACACATGTTGTACATACACATGCATGCAGCCAGAACACTCAGACACATAAAAATAGTGAAAATGTGTCATCATTTTCCTCAAGTACATTCATAGAGATGATAGATAGATAGATAGATAGATAGATAGATAGATAGATAGATAGATAGATAGATAGATAGACAGATAATACATACATACATAGATACACATCCTTCTTGAAGGTGTGGGGAGGCAGATCAGGGCATTTAGTGTTCCTAGACAATTTCTCAGGAATATTCTACAGCAGCTAGATTTCAATTGATATAATCAATTAGCTGGTGGATGGCTGAACTCTACACAGAGGATTACCTTCTAGACTCCCATAGCCTTTCAAAACACAAACGGCTTGTTCTCAAAGAAAGTATGAATACCCTCTAGCTGTGGTGGATGAGTGGGTCATGGCCTTTGCCAGTTAAACTAATACCTATGAGTAAGCACATACCGGGCACAACTAAAAACTACACGGATATGAATGTTTAATCTTCACATCAACTCCATGGTACAGATGCTACAGTTTTACCAGCAGATAAGGAACACTGAGGCTTGAAGAGGTGTAACAATAGGATAGTTAGAGCCATGTATCAATTTTGTATATGTCCAGTTTGAATGTACTTATTTAATCAGCCCTATATTGGGTATTGTAAAAACATTGTATATGTAATTAATTTATATATAATATGTAACTCAACTGATTTTTAAGATTAGTTTGATAATGAGCTTGAGACAAACCTAACCAACTGTTGGTGCCCAGAGCCCAATCTCCACAGCACCAACATACCTACATTCTCAACCTGCCTGATAAACTACATCCTTGCCAGTCATCACTATTCTGTGACCCAATGCCTTAAATCATGTAGACAGACAGGCAGACAGCCATGGGTGAATGACAGATGGAGGGAGGAAGGAAGACTAGACATATAATTGTCCATCTCCTGATTCAGGAAGACTACGTAAAATGTGGTTTCTGACTCAAAGGAATAGAGAAAAGATAAGGCCACTCAACTGCTTTTCTACCCATAGGTTAGAGGCAGAAAGGTCAAAGGTTAACAAAGTGAAATGTATATGAATAAGCTACATAATACTAATATGATCTTATGACCCAAGTAAAATATATAAGAAAAGGAGAGAAGAGAATACACGGTATATGGAAGAATGAGGGGGGGGAGCCTAAGGTGTAAGCAAACATGGAAACAAGGAGGTGGGGGAAGCAAGGTTATGGGTACATTGATTTAACTAAAGCTAAAGGCGTATTAAGAAGCCTTATGGAACCCCACTAGCTTTTAAGAATCTGTATATACAAAAAAAAAAAAAAAAAGAATCTGTGTATATATGAATTTGAACAAAAGATAAGTATCCAATCAGGGTGAACAAAGTTTCTCTCAGGAAGGCATAGGTTAATGTGTAATTAAATGAAAATCTCAGTGACAAGCACAGGTTACCTCCCTACTAGTGACTGGTGCGAGAGGTCCGGGAAGCACTCAGGCTGTTGTCATTGCTCTTGGTCACCTACCATAACTAGATCCTATCACTGAAGATACAACAAGCTTCAATTGTAGGACATAGACAAATCAGCCTTGAACTGACCGAGCTCACTCTTATAGCTAGCTTTCATAGTGCTGGGAAGTGCTAATGGTTACTGCCGAAGAAGAAAATACATCAACAATCTTAGCCAGTGTTGGACCCTGCATGCTTCAACACTGACTGCCAGGTGTCATGGGCACAGTCACAAGGCTATCTATATGGGTAACCAGTCACTCTCTTGATGGGATTTGAAGATAGCTCCCCTGAAGGAAATTCATGATACTATAA
Organism: Uromys caudimaculatus; assembly: GCA_028551405.1. Classification (NCBI taxonomy): domain Eukaryota; kingdom Metazoa; phylum Chordata; class Mammalia; order Rodentia; family Muridae; genus Uromys; species Uromys caudimaculatus. Next base: position 112,268,532 of record CM052703.1, on the reverse strand, counting down.
ACATGGCCAAAGCCCATAACTAGGAAAGTCATAAGTGAGAACCTATTGATGGTTGTTAGATGCTCGAGTTGTCAAGCTCCTCTCTATTTGAGTTTATATCCACAGATTTGGGTTGCTGTCAACCTTGGTCATCGAATCTTCTGACTGTGGAGGGTAGTAGTTAATGCAGAATGCATAAACATTCTGACGTGCTTTGTAAACCACCCCATTCAAGGCTTAGGCAATGTTGTAGAAAAGAAGGTGGAAAAAATATAAGAGCCAGGGAGTGCTGTGAAATGATCACCTCTGGAAATGACATAGACATTTCCCATGTGAACTAAAGCCATTGTGGCTACCTGCAAAGATTAAGCCAGTTAAGAATTCTAGAATGGTGGGGGAGTGGCTGCAAAGGCCAAATTATAGAAGGAGATTCTAGGCATAAAAGAGGTACTGTCTGGGGTAGCCTAGACACTACAAGGCATCAGTGGACAATTCAACATAGGGACATTCTTTTGTGTACATTTGCTCACTGACTCAATGTTTCTGACTTGGATTGAATCTAACATTCTCTCTGTAATGGGCCCACTCACCCCCCAGTTAGCCATACATATCACATATGGAAGGGTACATTTGTTCTTCCTCTCACAGCTGAGTTGATCCCAAGGCAGGCAGAGTACCACTTTACAGAATGTCTTAACTACAAACATTATTTAAGATTGCCAGTTTCTATGTAATAAGATCTGAAGGCATATACCAACCTTTAACATGGGAAGATGGCAGCATTTTGTCATATGCTAATGAGTCCTGGGAATCTGAAGCATGATAATCTGTCAGTTCTGCCCTTGTTAGGTTAAGACCTTAACATAAAAGGTATTTCTCAACCACTCTACTGTTCCTAATGAAGGTGTACATCACATTCAAGCAAACATGGTCTTTCCGATCACAATCCAAGACCGTGCCTTCATGCTTGGCCACTTGCTCCCTGCTGTATGGGCTTCTTTCACAGTCTCTCATAAGGATGAGGATCATAGCTGCTGGCTTCTCACTTTGTCATCAGCTCAGTGTTTTGACTTGCACTGAGTTACCCTTGACAGCCTCATGCTGGTACCACTTTCCAGCTGTTAGCACTAAAGTTCAAATCTTGTGTGCGCATGTGTGTGTGTGTGTGTGTGTGTGTGTGTGTGTATTCCCGTGTCCATTTCCCTGCTGTCTTCTCTCTCCCAGTGCTTTCTGCAGTCTGAGCACCGGTATTATCATGTCATCTCACTTTTCTCTGGCCAGCTCTACCATAGAGCTCAAGGAAATTGACCTCAGAATGTGGTCCCTATCTCACCAGCACAGGCAGAAAGGCAACAAGGAGAGCAAATGGGCCAAGCAATCTCCATAGAAGGGCTAAGAGACCACATCAGGAGGTTCTCACCTGCCCTTTTGCATTTAGAGGACAGAGCACCCTCACTCTGCTCCTCTAAATCAACTCACTGCCACTTAGCCTGATGGGACTCTGCTGTCTCTCACTTGACTCGGTGGCCAGCCATGAAGTCCCAAGCCCTAGTGCTCTTGGCAGATTGACATCCCATAACTGGGATGAGGATGCACACACTATGATTACTAAGACTCCGTTCACTTCCCAAATGACCTCAAAGGATCGTCATAAATAATTCAAACTGCTCCACTTGTAAAGCCACTGCTAGAGAGAGCTATTCTAGGGAGGCCATGGCCATGGCTGCCGTGGCTCCTCAGCCCGTTCTCAACAATGTCAAGTTCAGGACACTGCTGCATCTCCAGAAGACTGTGAGTGTTGACCTGGCCCCAGAAATATCTTCTCTGAGCAAAGAGAACATTCAAGAAGGGACTACTGACCCAGCTACTGTTGTCCCAGAGGCACAGAAGAGACATTGACAGTGAGGTAACCCAACACCTGTCTATTCTCAGTCATAGAACTTGGGAGAAGAAAAATGGCTGGCCCAGTTAACGAAGCTACTTAGTCTCAGATGCAGGAAAACTACATCTTACTGCTACCAGCTGGACAGTCTATCGCCCAGTCCCTGGCATGATGTTCGTCCATGGGGGAATCTGCATTTTGAGCAGGGCTGTGTCTTTTTCCATGTGCTCACACAGATATTGAGCCAAGTAATTCCATAAGGCATTTTATTGTATTTTTATAGCTCTTCTTTTCAATTCCATCAGATATTTTAAAGTCACTATGAGGAAGGTGCCTAGTGACTATAAAACACAAATGTGTGTGTGTATGTGTGTGTGTGTGTGTGTGTGTGTGTGTGTGTGTTTCACACTTGCACAATGAGTTTTATGTTTTTTCCACTTATGCGGTCTTTAACAATTTGCCAAATATTCCACATTTAAGTGAAGAAAATGTGGAAGTCACTGTGTTAAATGCTTCTTGGTCCCACTTAATCCTCTCAATGTCCTGTCCAGTAAGTTATACTCACATTTATAGAGGGGGCAACAGGTTCAGAGAGCTGTATTCAGTACTATTCTTTGGATCCTAAGAGTCCCAAAGGTTCACATGGAAAAGAGTTGTCCCCCAGTTTGGTGTCATTAGGAAGTGGGGAAACCCTGAAGAGGTAGAGCCTAGTGGAAGGTCTTTCAATCATTAGAGGCATGCCCCCAAGGAGAAGTGGGAGGTCCCAGTCTCCTCCTCTTCCTCTCTCTCACTTCCCAGTCATGAAGTGATCAGTTTGCTCTGGCCAACTCCTCCAGCATGATATATTGCCATAGGCTCAAATCAAGAGGGCCAATCATCATGGACTTTCGAGACATCTAAGACCATGAGTGTGAATAAGGCTTTTCTTACTATAAGCTGATTGCCTCCAGCATTTGTTATAGTAACAAAAAGCTGGTTTACACATTAAGCAAAGAAAACCTCAACTCTAGAAATCCAGTCCCAAGTCCGGTGCCTACATTCCTGCTTTTCAATGCCTTCATCATTCTCTACTGGGTCTCTGTGGTGTGTACACACATGTTTTCAAGGGCTGTGTTGTCGAGACTACACGTTTTCATTGAGGACCATCCAACTTCTCTAGTGGTACCTGTTCATAGCAGAGCTGTGCCCTTTAAGACTTCTGACATGCTCCCATATTTAAGTGATCCACAGGAGCTATGGTGACTACCACTGCTGACAAAGAGAATGAGGTTACCTTATTTTCTGCCAACTCTCACACTTTCTGCTTCCTGAACAAAGCCAAGCTAAAATTCCCCCAGAGGGAGTTAAGCAGGCACACCCTATGTCTTTCTTGTGTTCATTCACTTTTCATAAATGTGTACTTCGCCCCTTTGCCATGAAGCCTTGGGAAGATAAATCCACTTCTAAATTAACCAGATGAAATGGTACAATATACAAACAGCATGCAAAGAAAAAAATCAAGCAAGAAAGAAAAATGAGCCTTTACAAAGCAACGAAGAAGCTAAAGAGATGGGCCTATGAATAGCAGAAAAATATGTTTAAGAAATATTAAATGAAAAAATGATTCTGAAAACTGTGTATGTCTCAAGACCAATTCTATTTAAATGTTTGTATAAAATATGTGTGTGAATAGAGCTACTTAGCTACAGATGCATAGTTGTATAGGCGTGAGTATGTATAGAAATAGTTGCCTGCATATATAGATGTGCATTATGCTACCAAGTGGTAATTTCTGAACATTAGATTAATATCTATGCTTTCTTTGCTATTTTCTAGATATTTCTATAATGAAGTTTATGGAATTTAGATCTATAAAACACAAAATAAAAACTAAAGCCATGAGCCCTCCTGGAACTACCATCTGACATGGAATATTAAAACCTTCTGTTGGTTTGGAAGCACTGTAGAGTTAACACACACACACACACACACACACACACACACACACACACACACACACACGTGCACACATACAAACCAGGACTCTTAGGCACTTAAGAGAAAGCCAGGAAGAACTCTGAAAGCCATTCCTGTCCTCTCTGTTCAAATCATGACCCTTTTATATTCTACCAAGGTTAATCATAGACAGGAATACAATGCCTAGCCACTTATAGTATATATAGAGATTTCTAACTGTAGAGAGTAGAGAAAACCTAACCACAAACAATAACATCCATAGGGATAGTGAAAACAAAATATTTCGCAATATCAGACCTAAACTTTCCAAAGACAGTCTGATGGCATCACTATCTTCCAGATGGCTACGGAAAAAGCTAGTCAGGAAATGGTCAGAACCTGGAAATCCAAAAAACTCAATGACATGGAAAAGGGCAAGCAACTGGGGAACCCCACAGAAGACACACGGAAAATTCTAAGGCAGAGAGCTGTATCAGGTGGGTAAATAGATAAGGGACTGACCATCACAACATCAGAAGATGCTAATTAGGAACCACAGGCAGAGATCCAAGTTGCCAGACATGCAGTATCAGGTAGAGAGAATCCAATCTTAAAGAGAAGGCACAAGTCTCTGGAAAAGATATCATCTTTTCAGATCTGTGCTGTAAGGACAAAGGTGTAATTTACACATATCTGAGTTTCCCAGTGCTCTGTCCCATATGAGGAAGACCCTAAATGGAACCTTAAGAAATCTGACATTCTCAAATGCACTGCTCTCCTCAGAGAGGCCAAATGTTTAGGTTAAATCTACCCTTTATTACCTGTCAAGAGTTTATAGTCAACTCAAAGCTCCTGGACATACAACTCAAAAGAATATCACTCCTTCCTCCACTCAAGCCTGAGGCCTGGTGATCCTGGAAGAAATACCTAACTATAATCTAACTCAGTGGTTATAAAACTTTCTAATGCTTTGACCCTTTAACACAGCTCCTGTTGTGGACCCCCCAACAATAAAATTATTTTTGTTCATATTTCATAACTGTAATTTTGCTACAGTTATGAATTTTAATTTAAATATTTTTTGAGATAGAGGTTTGCCAAAGAGGTCACAGCTCACAGGTGGAGAACCCCTGGTCTAACATCTACATCCCACCAATTCCCACTGTGCCAAATCTAATCTAATGTTCTCCAAGGACTCTTAGGATTAACCTTGGTAGCTTTTAATTAAAGTCCTTCCAATTATGGAAAAGTAAGGTCAACCTCAAAATATGTCTAAGGATCAATTAAGAGAACAGCCAGTATTAGAACCCAGATGTCTATACCATAACTATGACACTATCCCAAGGACTTAACCTGCTATAGTCTTGCTAAGCCAAGTATGTCTGCAAAGCAGCAGCATCAGACTTATCTGGGAGCTTGTAAGAAATGCTGAGTTCCAGGTCCTATCTGCAGACCTATAAACTTGGAATTGTTGTGTTAAAAAGGTCTCTTCCTGCTGTGTATACACAGAAAAGCTGGCAAAACTCTCAACCGCAGGTTGTCACACTGATCTTTGACTCCTCCTATTGTTGGGCAAGAAATACTCTTCCCTTCAATGAACCCTCTATGCCTTGCTTCTTCCCACCCCAACAAAACGCCTAGAAATTGATGGCAATAACAAGAACAACAGCAATGCTTTTCTTCCTAGTGAAGAAATGCTTGTCCCTCCACCATGGGGAGCCTTTGCAGGACACTAAAATGTCTCCGTTAAACAAACAGCACAATCTAGAGTGCAGGAACAGGTGGCAGATGGCTGGCAAGGGCCCCGTGAGCAGCAAGTGGGCTGGGTCATTAAACATTTCGAGTGGACAGGTGTGGCAGCCAGACCTCACTCAGAAGGTGTGATAACCAGGCACTCAGTCACCTCACTAAAGGGCTGTGCTTGCTGCCAGGGATAGAGAAGTCAAGATGAAGGGAGTGGGACCCCTGCTCCAACTTCACCTCTTGGCCACCTGCTATCTGGTATTAGAAATGAAGAAGTAACCCTTGCTTCACAGGATCCTGGGGAAAGTCAAAGGAGAACAGAGATGTGTAGCAAGTGCAGACACAGTGAGAGGTGTCCCTACCATGTTTCCTTCTCTCCCACCTTCCCATTTTTTTAAGTCCCAAGATGTTTGTTTGTGCACTGCCAGAAAGAGGCAGCAGAGACCACAGTGAAGGGTGGTGACATTGTATGCCTGTCAAAGCCATTTGGGAAGCTCCAGAACTCCTAATGTTCCTCCTCATCCTGCCCCACTGACATCCTGATTTAACTGGCTGAAAGCATCATGTATTCATTGTAATTTTACAATTATTTCCTAGTTTATTTGTGGCCAGCACAGTGAATAGTGGCCAGAATGAAAGCTGTGAATTACTCATAGTTTTTCTGAATGTAGCAATGTCGCCTGCCTACAACCATGTTAACTGAGTGATTACTACATGACTAGAGATAGAATTTATTGTTTTCTATGGATAAGTCCACTTAATTCTCAAAAGTCCATGTGTTAAGGGCTATCTCTCTCATCTGTCTGCTGAGGAAATGGAGGCATGGATGGTTAAATAGTCAGAACAAGTCCCACAGCTATCACGAAACACAACTGTGATTTGAACCCCAGGAACGTTTAGCAACCATGAATGCCAAGGAAGTAATCCTAATGGTGTGAGAGATGCAAGAAGAAGCCACAGGACTGATCAGATTCTACAAGGTGGCGGGTAAAAAAAGGTCATTCGATGAAGACAGGACAGACATGGCAAGGTCTCAGAGAGAAATGCATGAAGAGCATTGAATGAGAGTGCTGCTTCCATCAGTCAGGCCCGTGATTTAACAAAGTAGTCCAGATTTCCGTTTTTCTTATATAAAGCCCACGATGCTCAGAGTACATTTGTCCACCTCTGTCTTGGGCATTCAGAGGACAGCCTGATCACACGGTGAGGCCTGTGTGTAACGACTCAGACCACAGTGGAGGGAGGAGTGTGCATTAACCTTGAGAGGAAAGCATGGGGCACTAAGGGAGAAGACTCCAGGGCACACGTAAGGTAGGAATGCATCAGGGCCAGAACACTCTGGGCTTGGATCACTATGTCAGGGGTGCCATTGTTTTCATCAAAGAGCAGCAGGGGCGGAGGACTGGAATGGCTAGAACAGGTTGGAAGGCATGACCAATCTCTCTTCCTTCTTCCTTCCTTCCTTTCTTTTCTTTTTCTTTCTCCCTTCCTTCCTTTTGCTGTTTGGAAGAAGGGCTTATTTTGTATCCCACTCTAGCCCAGGAGTCTCTATGTAGACTGAGCTGCACTTAAACTTGCATTTCTCCTGCTACTGTCTCCCAAGTGCTGGGATTACATTGGCACTTTCCGTGTTACACCACGGAAATCATCATGGGTCCTAAGACTGTAGACTAGAGAATACATGTATGCAGCCAGGACCAGAGGAATGCGCAGGAATGGATGGAGAACTCAGTGGAGGGGATGGGGTCCTTGGGAGAATGCAGGGATGAAGAGGGGGTCACAAACTCCAGAAGATGCAGACGAGCAGAGAGGTTGTTCGGACGGGATTTGGAATGCCCCCTAAGCCTGTGATTTACTGAACACATTCTGACATGTGGACAGTCATGTACCAGGTCTCTCGGGCATCCTTTGGAACACTTTAGCCAAGGCATCTTCCAAGTGGCTGTTTTACACCTGCCCCAGTTGCCTCTTTCAGTGGTCCAGGCCTCCCAAGGCAGATGGCTAGAGTCACAATCTCTGTTCCGATACGGAAATGGGACTCCTGCCAATGTGGGCTCTGTCATTTCTGAAGCACTAGAACCACTTGTGTGCTTGTGCACTGTAATAAAAAGAAGAGAAGCTGGGCAGTGGTGGCGCATGCCTTTAATCCCAGCACTTGGGAGGCAGAGGCAGGTGGATTTCTGAGTTCGAGGCCAGCCTGGTCTACAGAGTGAGTTCCAGGACAGCCAGAGCTACACAGAGAAACCCTGTCTCGAAAAAAAAAAAAAAGACAGAGAGAGAGAGAGAGAGAGAGAGAGAGAGAGAGAGAGAGAGAGAGAGAGAGAGAGAGAGAAGGGGGTGGGGGCATGGATTAAAGGGCCAGGAACAAGACCACAAAAGTCTCCGTTAACTTGCCATCAAGTGTTCGCCTGCGGCTGGCTAAGCAGCTTATTAACTGATAAGAGAAAAGCATGCAGCTGTCAGCTTGGTGCGTCTGCCACTGGCTTGCAAGCAGGCAGGAGGTATTCAGCTGATAGAGGGAAATGAAGAACAATCTGTCGTGGACTTTCTATGGGTCCCTGAATGGGGACCTTCCAAGGATCCCTGTAGCCCTTGGTTCTCTTACAGACTGTCTTTAAAATGCATACTACATGGTAAGTAGCTAAGAGCGTGTGGCTCGGGAGCCAGAGAGATCCACTGACCCTTCTCTCAGTATCTCTCATTTGTGAAAGGCAGAAAATACTGACCTCAGAGGCTGAGTGGAGGGAGGTCTGCTTGTTTCAATGAAGGTAATAATTATATAATTAACTACAACAGAGTTGGACAGTCTACTCTCCCAGGTATCCTAAGTCAGTATCATAAGGCAGACCAGGCTTCCATGTCATGAGCGTCTTTATAGGACAACCTTAGAGGGGAACAGCACCACTCATATCACTGCCTGGCAAATGCGTCAGGCAGAGCCACCTGTCTCAAAGGGTGACTCCATCTGAAGGAATAGCACCATGCCTCCTCCTTGGTTCATGATATGACAGTGGCTTAGGCAGGTTAAGATGGGAAAAGGAGCAATGGAGGAAAGGAAAGTGATGATTCTAGCAACTAAAGACTGCTTCTGCCACAGTCACGCTATTCCAGCTGTGTCTGACTCCAGGATAGAAACTGTCCTATGTCCATGGGCTCTGGGCACAGGTCATGTGGAAGCTCCATGGTCACCATAGAAATAGAATCTAAAGAATCTTGGGCAAGGTCATGTTTGACTAGAGACTTCAAGAAGGATGCAGAACTGTGCGGCAGATTGCCAGAGTCTTTTCTATGGCTCCCTTGAAGACGGGAAGTGCCCTTCAAGAAAAGGAATTAGGCCACCTCAACAAGACTACTGCCTATGGCATCTGGCAGAATCCAGGACTTCCCAGGACCCAGTCAGCTGTATCTGAGCTATCCCAGGACATGTACTACCACTAAGCCCACAAACATGTGTGCTTCTTTAGCTTGAGGAATTAGTGAGACTTGTAGGTGCCTAATAATATTCTAGGAACAGATTTTAAAACCATCTTTTCCTAAAGACGAGTGGTAAACAAGATGGTAATCTTACAACTTCCCTCTCCCAGACTTCATGCAAGCTGATTGCTGTGCCAGCACTGATGACGCAATCCCACCACTGTTGCTAACCAAGAAACAACTGCTAATAGACATAAAATACAATTAACATTACTGACCATTCAAAACAGCCACTGTCACTGACCATACAATGTGACCAGCACTGAAGTCCATGCAACTGGCCACCATTACTGACCATGCAAGCTGACGATCATTACTGATCATACAAGCCAACCACCATCACTGACCATGTTGGAATAACCGCCATTACTGGGCATGTAAACTGACCATGTAAGTCAACAACTGTCACTGGCCACAGGAACTGATCATCATCATTGACCATTTGAGCCACCATCACCATTAATGATTTGTAAACTCAAACTCATCGTGTTATTTGCCTCATTTACCTCACTGGAATAGACTTATATTAGTTATTATGCAAAGCGTCTTTATAGTTTAAATTGTGTCTAAAAAGCACCAGACATGTGGAACTCATGGCAGTTATTTATAACAGGGCCCTCTTTGCCAAATATAAGGTGCTGTTTGAGGTTCCCCTACCTTTTGATTAGTTTGTTGAAGAGTTAACAGATCAATCTGTACCAGAACCCGTAAGAATAGTATACAGGCTAACTCTGACCTGGCACATGTTTGGTAAATAAAGTTTTATTGGAACGGCCATTTGTTTGCATTTTGTCTAAAACTCTTTTTCTGCTATAACCAGTGCACTGAATGGATGCAGCTAAAGCCATAGGGCCAGCAAAGTGTAAAACATTCACCATCTGGCTCTTTATGACAAAGCTTGTCAGTTCCTGATCTACATCAAAGTTTCTCTAACACTAATGAGCATCATACCACCTCTGTGCTTTTAAGGACAGCACATTCACTGGGCCTGTACGGGAGTCTCAGACTCAGTAGACTCGGCCCAGGAATCAGTATTTGAATCATCCTTCCGCCACCATCAGTGAGTGAGGACACACTGTGAGAAACGTGTGTCTGTTCCGTGATCCTCAGTGATGCCCCATGAAGAAGCAGGGTACTCAGGTGGGTCAACGCCCTAAGCCACTCAGGAAGCACAACTGTCATCCCAGGAACCCTGATTTTCTTGTAGGATGCACACCTGTTTTTGCTACTGCTGATGCTTGTTTGTTCACTTGTTGTTTGGCTTTAAAAAAAGAAAAGACTTCATATAGAAAACATGGAAGAAAAGTAAATGATATTTTTAAAATATATATTCAGAATGCCACCACCTAACGGTAAGTACTATTTATGTTCTGAGCTATAACTCCAGACACTTCCTGTATTTTACCAAGATATACATATAAAAATACTTCCTCTTTATTTTACTATTTCAGCAACAAAATAGGGTTAGAGAAATGGCTTGTAGTATTTTCTAACAGGGAAATAAATGTATTATAAACATATTCACATGTCAGTAAATATTACTCAATGGTATCATTCCTGGCAAGCAACTGTAAAAGTAGAAGGCAGAGGGTCTCTACATACTGAAATGAAATCACCTCAAAGACAGAGTGTTAGCAAAAATAACATGACAGAGAACAATGAGAAGATGAGTTTGAATATGTGCAAAAACAACAGAGAATCACACACCCTTGTGCCTGCGCTGATCATCTCTGGAAGAATTTTGAAAGAGTGAAGACCTCCATGGCAAGACCTTAGGAAGAAAAACTAGTTCTACTACACTTCCTTTTATACTGAGGAGGAATTTGTTGCTACATAGAGAAAAACTAAAAATCTATCTTTAAAAACTTACATCTCAAGCATTGGAGACTTCCCTATGAATTAATGGTCAGAAAGGCCCAAAGACCCCCAAATACAAACTGTTGACACAGCTCTTGGCTTTCTGCCATACAGCTGTGTCACAATAAGATGGAAGGACTCTGTTGCTGGAAATATCACTCACTTTGGCTGCAGGACACAACTTTTCCCTCCTGGGTAGTTCTATAGCGCCAGAAGGAACTATGAAGGCTACTAGGAAAGACACATATCAATGGTCTTACCCAGCACTGGACTGCATGCAATAATACTAAATTTGAAGGCATGGTGTACCCTCTTGTGTTATGGCAGTATGACTGTTATGTGAGCAGCCATTTTCTAAGTAGATTTTTTTTTTTTTTTTTTGGTTTTTCGAGACAAGGTTTCTCTGTATAGCCCTGGCTGTCCTGGAACTCACTCTGTAGACCAGGCTGGCCTCAAACTCAGAAATCCGCCTGTCTCTGCCTCCCAAGTGCTGTGATTAAAGGCATGCACCACCACTGCCCGGCTTTCTAAGTAGATTTGAGGTCTGCGCTAAAGAATTCTTGCTTCTTACTGTAAAATTTCCTAAAAGCCCAGAGCATTTTGTTAGAGTCATAGGGGAATCTACTATTGTTTGCTAACTCACAGCAGCTGTGTTTACCTAGACAAGACCTGCCCAAGATCAAACCAGTCAAAATTCCATCGTGGAAAGGGGCGGGACTCATGAGATCCCACCTTTATCTGAAGCACTGTTGCCAACTGATGGCTCCTAGAGGAAGGAGAGCTGGTTCTCTTCAATATGGCCACTGGCAGTTTGCCCAACCTCCAGGTGATGGGCTCGCACCCATGTACATTGGGCAGCACTAATCAGACTGAGTGAATTATTATTTAAATAAATAAGAAGTCACAAAGGTGGGAGGAACACACATTGTGAGAGTTTTGTGGCAGAGTCTAAAAGAGTAATGAGGATGGAGAATGTGGTATTTTTAAAAAGTGTATACCCACAGAAACTTCTCAAAGAATAAGTTTAAAATAGTATATAAAAACAACTGGCATCTGGAGGCTGGGGGGATGTTTCAGTGTGTATAGTGCTCACTATTTAAACATGAGGACTAGTTTGGATCCCCTGCACCCACATAAAAGAAACAGACACAGTTGCATGTTTCTGTACCTCAGCTTGGGAAGCAGAGACAAGAAGATCCCTGAGGCTCACTGGTAAGCCATCCCAGCCAAATTGGCAAGCTCCAGGTTTAGTGAAAGACCTATCTCAAAAATAGATAGATAGATAGATAGATAGATAGATAGATAGATAGATAGATAGATAGATAGATAGATAGACAGACAGACAAAAGAGGAAGATAGCAAGATACAAATATTGATTTCTGGTATGTATGGATGCGTGCGCACACAAACACACAAACTGCATTGTATTATACTCGTAATCAGTAATATACTGAGCCATCCATTTCTCGTTAGTTATCTAAAGACTATTAGCAAGCTTGCTCCATTACTCAGAGTGTGGCAAGCCTCCATGCACATGAATATGGTCAGCTATTTATAAACACTACCTTAGGTGAAATTCTCAGGAATGCAGCACTAGAACTTGGGCTTTCATGGTTCTGAGATGTTTAATAAAAATCTCCAAGCCCCCTTCAAGAAACATTCCCCAGTTACACACTCAGAAACAGCAAGCTAGGTGTCTCTACTTTCTGGCAGCCAAGTACACAGACCAATGAGGCAAGCATTTCCCCCTGCAAAGCAAGCATAGTTGGAAGACTGGTCCATTTGGAGCCATATCCACACATACTGGCTAACAATAGTGCTCACACCCTGCTCACATCAGCTAGAGGCCAGGCCAATGTCAGAGCATCCCTCCCCATGCCCTGCAAATAATCCAAAGCCAACTCACTGGACTAGATTTATTTGGAACAGTTCTCTTTAAAAGGCAGTTTCCGGAACCTCCCAGGCACCCTCCTTGGGCTGCATGTCAAGACCTGCTGGCAGGTAGACAAACCTTGACATTCTTCCCTCTCTGACTGGGAACAGGCTTGGACGGCCAGCCACTATGCACAGAGGCCCCTTTGAACTCAAGATGCCTGTCAGGTAGAGAGATTTGGCATGTTCAGGATTGATAAAGAAACAATTCCATTCTTTGGCCAGCTATGCAACTCTTATTCCACAATACATTAGAGGGCAGGCAACCTTCCAGTGAAAATACCTTCAAGTGAACAGCAGAACTGAGAAGAATGAGACCCCTGCCATTACGACGGACAGCAACTCTGAAGCTGGCAGGATGCCTGGGCAGTCCACCATGTGGCCTCCTCTGCCTGCAAAGACCATCCTTGACCCTCTCCAGCCAACGCCTCAGTTCCCAATAGCCTCCTGTTATGGTTTGAGGGTTAAATGTCCCCCACAGGCTCTCATGTTTGGACACCTGGTCCCCAGATGGCAGTGTTGCTTTGAGAGCCCGGAGTTCACTGGGAGGAACAGGTCTTAGAGCTCCTCCTCGCACTCCTCCCCCGTGTGTGTGTGTGTGTGTGTGTGTGTGTGTGTGTGTGTGTGTGTGTGTGTGTGTCTATGTCTCTCTGTCTTACTCTGTTTCTCCATCTCTCTCTCTCTCTGTATCTATATTTCTCTAGGTTTCTGTTTCTGTCTCTCTCTTCTTTGCTGTGTGTGTATGTCTATGTTTCTCTGATTCACTGTCTTTCTCCTCTCTCTCTCTCTCTCTCTCTCTCTCTCTCTCTCTCTCTTTCTCTCTCTCTCTCTCTCTCTCATCTTTCTCTCTCCCTGCCACCCTTCCTCCCCTAGTCTATCAGCACAAGCCTGTCCCACCACCATTGCCTTTCCTGCTGTAATAGGCTACAGCCTCAACCTGAAACTAAAACAAATCCTCCCTCCCTTGAGCTACTTCATAACTATTCAGGAAAGGATAAAGAAGTCAGGACCTGAGCCATGCTGGATTTTATATTCCGAGGAACATCACTGGCCTCAGAGCATGTGACCTGACGCCACCCTTAAAAGGCCCTGCACATGGGCTTAATATTCTGCTACAGCTGCTTGGAATTCTAATACTTTTTGAACATCCACTCTGTGCCCCACAAATTAGGTAATTGGTTCTTTGGGGGAGGAAGCAAGTGAATGAATCCCTCTCTGGTTCGTGGGTGCACTGTTTATGCAAGGCAGAGAATGTTAGGCAGGACGGGAACTCAATTGGTTGCTTTCTAAGCATACCGGGTAGTGAGGGATGGGGAGGGTGTCATTAAGCCTTTTGAGGGCAAGAGGTAGGTACGGATCAACTCGGGGCTCTTGCTCATTTACCTTAGGAAGCTCTGGGCCTGAAACAAGCTGGATGAAGGAGGTCCTTCCTCTTTACACTTCTCTACCACCCCATGATGCCCATTACAACGATGGGCGTGCAGCAAACAAGCTGGAGACCAGAAGATGCTTGGGAGAGCATTTGTAGCAGTTGGCTCTGTGGCAATTTTTATTAGCATGTTTTTGTTTGTTTGTTTGTTTGTTTGTTTGTTTTATCCCCTAATCCCAAATTGTGCTTTCTGACCAGGCCTTGTTTTGCTCTATCTGTTTTGCTGCCAGCAGCTTCTTTGGACGTCCTGACGTTGAGTTCACAGGAGACTAGGCTACGTAAATACAGACTTGAACACTGCAGCTACATGACAGCTTTTCATTAGCCAAAGCCAAACACCTCCTCTCAGCAGACTAAACTCCCAAGGCCCACAAGAGGAGATGCACACAGAGAAAGAATTTGTCGTGAGAATAGAAGCAGGGCTCTCCGGGAGCAGTTTCTGCCACTTGATTTTGCAAGGGCAAAGGTCCTCTTGGGTAAAGAACACCATAAGATTGACGGCCCCCAACCCTCTTGGTTTTCCGTATTGGTAGCACGCTATGACACACTGGGAGGGATGGAAAGTGGATCACCATGAATGTGATAGATCATTAATATACAAAAGCCTGTGGATAATTTTTAAGATCAAAAATTAACATAAAGTTACTTTCATTCCTCATTCTAAAAAAAATCCCATTTGCTCACACGTCTTCTGATACATTTTTCTTGGGTGTAAATTTATTGTGAGGGCCAGGACTTCTGGGAGAGCCAGGTTACACCCACAGGCATAAGACATGTGAACAGCCTCTGCCACATGAGTAGCTGGAGACAAAAGGTTGAGAGCTTCTAAACTAAGCTATCAAAAGCCTGTTAACTCTTTGGGAGCTAGTTCCAATGCGGTGGATTAGTAAGCACCACACTGTACTGCCAACAATAAGTGAATCCGAGAGGCAGTAGCTTTTGAGTGTAGAGCCAAGCATACTGGCTATCCTTGGCACAGCTCAACAGGATACAGTGGCCTGCCAAGAACAGAGCAGCCAGCAGGTAGCCCCAGAGGAAAACATTTTGTATAGCATTCCATGTCCAAGGATTTCCCTTCATGTACAGAAAAATCAGTGCTGAAGAGGTCTTGGCTCCCTAGATCCCCGAGAGTTAAGCACAAGAAAGGGAGGAGGGGGAGCAGATAGGCCTCAACATAACCAGGGATGATCACGAAGGGACTTCTGGGATGATTCACTGCATACCTGAGGAAGGACACGCAAAGAGCAGGGAAGCAAAGGCATGCCGGAAAACAACACCCAAGGCTGCCTTCTTGAAGCTCCCAGGTACCAGTTCTTAGTTCTCAAGCAGAGTAAGGCTTTGTCTGCAGTGAAATCTTCTCAGTGACTTCCAGGCAGGGAAAGGGAAGGGACGTGCCACAAACATAACCTATTTAACCAAGGCATGTCCAAATACAAAGTCATTTAGAGGGGTCTTGAAGTTGAAGGGTCTCCAAAAGTATCAGAAAACAAGGAAAGAGAATGAAACCACTCTGTGGTGATTGAAAAGGAATGGCCCCCACAGACTTATGTGTGTCAATGCTTGGCCCATAGGAAGTAGCACTATTAGGAGGTGTGGCTCTGTTGGAGTAGGTGAAGCCTGTTGAAGAAAATGTGTCACTGTGGAAGCGAGCGTTGAGGTCTTTAATGTTCCAGCTAGGCCTAGTGTGGCACACAGTTTCCTTCTGCTGCCTGCAGATCAAGATGTAGAACTCTCAGCTCCTTCTCCAGCAACATGTCTGCCTGCATGCAACCATGCTTCCCTCCATGATGACAATGAACTAAGCTTCTGAATCTTTAAGCCGCCCTCCCCCACCCACCCCGTTAAGTGTTTTCCTTTATAAGAGTTTCCATGGTCATGGTGACTCTTCACAGCAATAAAACCCTAATTAAGGCACATTTCTTAGGACATGCCAGGACCTTAAGATGACAACACAGAGAGAAAAATACTCTCATACTCATGTCCAAAGAGTCACCTTGTATCGGGAGTCCCAGCCCGAGAACCCCAAGTACACAGTCCTTTCAAGGGCCAAGAGGCCCCTTCCCTCACTGCACATGTCAACTGGAAGAGGATATAGGCTGAAAGGTTCAGAAAGAATCGAGCCTTGTGGAGGACTGGGCACATCCTAGGAAGTTAGGAAAACCCAACTCCTCTGGCTTCATTTTTCCCATGCACTACTTTTAGTTTCTGATCCCATGAAACAGACTTCAAAACAGTATATATTTCAGGACCAAGGGAGTAGCTGGGAATCAGTATCATGGTGGCATGTCCATGCAGGGTCCAGATCCCCTCTAAAGCCTTCCATGTCTCCTATATGTAGTGTTCCCCACATACTCTCCTTACACCAATTCCTTCACTCTGCGGGCACATCTGTAGACCCGTGGTCATGGTATCCCAGCTGGGAAATAATGCCAAGACTGAAACAACCTTGGGATTCTAAGGCTCCTCCTACCCCTCTCTCCATCTACCTGGAGAAAATCCATCTCAGTCCAAAACCTGAAGGCCAGGAGAGGAATCAGAAATAACTCCTCCCAAGTCTCATTCCTCCTTAACTGTGTGGTAGGATCAGAGGAATGGTAATAACACTCCCTGTAAAAGCAGCTCCCAAGATCTTCTGGCAGTAGCAAGTCCTTCCAAATCAAGACTCTGGCATGATCCCACTATCCGCTCAGAGGATAGTTACCATCTGTTTAGGGGGGAAATGTTAATACTTCCCAATCATAATCAAATAGGCAACCACTTTACTATAAGTACCTATTAACCAACTCTAATTTACAATGGAACAGCCCTGTATGACCCTCGTTCACCCGCGGGCCCCTCAGAGGCACAAGCACACATCCCACTGCTGAGATGGAAAGCACACTGCCTGATGAAGCGCTTAAGGCACTATTAGAAGTCCAAGCTACGTTTCTTGACTCCCCTCTGCCTGTCCTTACAGCTTCCCTCAGCCCACAGACTTCACTGCATACAGAAGGAAATGAAGCCAAGGGCTTCAATCAGAGGAGCAAAATGAGACGCCTCCCATTTTACCTGTCCCCCAAAACAGGTGTGTCCCAGGTTTTCCAAAGAGTTTTCCAAACAGTTTTGAAAGCGACATTCAAGGGAGTGGCGTTCAAAGATAACTAGCTACACCACTGGAGAAGCAGGCTGATCTGTTCACCATCCAGCTGCATTCCTCAGACCTTCGTATGTCCTTTGCACTCATCCAGTCCATAAGGAAGCAGAACCAGGTACCCTAGGCAGTTCTGGGCTCTGGCTTCTTACTTCATATCTGGGGTCTCAGTTTCTTTATCTGTAAAATGGGGTCATTATCCTAATAAAGCCCAAGGTCTGCTTTCAGTTCTTCAAAACCGTTCAACTCTTTCCTCTGAGGGCACATCAAGAAGCTAAAAAGTATGGAGTTGAATCCTCTAGTCATCTCTGATCTTCAAATGGTCATGAAGAGGAGTCAGAGGCCACATAGTTCTTCCTCTCAAAAGGATTTCACCCTATATGAAAACTGGAGGGTGTGTTTTATTATTGCTCAGACGGATTAGCATTTTATCTGGTTTTTGTTCTAACAAGGTTGTGACATGAAGATGCCAGGTACACTGAGAATGTTTACAACAGAGGAGCTTGACGTTATATCATTTGTGTGGCCATGAAAAGTGGGGTAGGTAGGGTATTCTCAACCCAACTTGCTCCCAACCAAACAACCAGAACAAGTCAGTCCCTATTCTAAACCACAGTTTCTTCTGATGTGGAAGCCCAGCCAGTTCATAGACCCCAACCAGATCATAGACCCCAGTCTTCTAATATCTAATTTTAAAATATTTTGTGAAGATGAGCATATCATAAATTCATATCTCTCTCTCTCTCTCTCTCTCTCTCTCTCTCTCTCTCTCTCTCTCTCTCTCCCAGGCCAGCAAGTACCTAGCACAACATAATTACTGCTAAAACTCTGAAACAATTTTGTATGTTTCTGTGCCCTCCTGCCCTGAACCTCACAGTACTCACCCCTCCCCCAGCCCAGGTACCCCAGGATTTAGCAATCAAAGAGTGAAGGCCTAGCACAGTGGGGACAGGGTTCCTGCAGGGCCATGCTCCAGTAGGAGGTCTTTCTGATTGGTCCCATCCCTGGCCATACAGATACTTCACAGATCAGCTCCGCCAGGCTGAGGCGCTGTGCTTCCCCAGTAGCAGAGAGGAAACCCAGCCGAATGCTCAGCATCATTTAAAACCCTTTATGATTCCAAAGGAAGATGAGCTCACATTGCCAGACCAAGACTTTGATGGATGAGTTGGAAGTTGTTGATGAGGGGCCTAAGACCTTACACGTTCAGTTCATAGCTGACTAAGATGCTCATCTTCCATAAAGGGTGTCCAGCCAAACTCATGGACAGTTCTGAGATGCCTGGCAAGTCAGTAAGCAAAATGCAAGTAAGAGAGAGGATAAACACTCATTCAAATTAAAACACATAGAGCAATACATTTATATAAATGTACTCAAATATATAACATGTATAAGTCTGCATATGGATACTTATAGAGATATCTGTACCTATAAACATGCTAGAAGTACACGAATGAACTGGTTACAGCCTAATACAGTGTTATCATTTAGTGGAGGTGGGTGTCAGTTTAGCCGTGTACAGGATATGGATTTGCTGGAAAATGGTCCTTGAAGGATTGGTATGTAGAAAGAGCAAAGACATGAAAAAGAAAGGATGCAGAGAAAGACTAAGACAAGGGAGCTAGCAGCTGCATGCTGGGCCCACATCAACAGCTGCCTATGAGACCAGGAGAGAACAGGCTAGTTAACATGGTCTTCATCATATTCACCGTGCTTAACCTATTCTAAGAATAAAATATTCAATGGAAATATAAAATAAACTGGTAAATGTATTTTTCTGTACATTTTATTTCTCAAAAGATAATGAAGATCATTTCAGTGTCTTCTCCATATCCACATGAGGCCTGTTGCCCTCAGGTGTTGATGACAAGAACTGTGTGTGAGCAACCCCAGTCCTCCCCAGTCCAAAGTAGCTCAGATTTCTAAATGAACCTAGACTAGTCCTTTGCGGATTAGTAAACTGGGTTTTTTCCTCATGATTAAAACTAATATAAACAAGACCTATGAGATCACAGAATTTGGAGCCTAAACAAGATTATGAATTCGAAGATAGCCTGGACTACATAACAAATTAGAGTCCAGCCTGAGCTACACAGCAAGACCTTCAAGGAAAAAAAAAAAAAAAAAGCAAATGAAATGAATAAAATGGAAGCATTTCATTTTTGAGTTCAAGCATCTGTCAAAGGCAGAATGAAGTTTCTGGCATGCTGGGCCGAGAGATCGATGGCTTCTGCCGCTTGTGGCTCCCGGCCTAGGAGAACAGACAGATGATATGTGAGGGGGAAAATGAGAGTGCACTGTGGGCAGTGTGTAATACGGACATGTTTACTACTACATATTGTCTGAGACAAAGAGGTTCATGATGGAGCCTTGGGGGCTATATTTTCACAAAAGGACATTAAGAGGAGTCCAGAAAGACTCATATGTCAAGAAAAGAAAGAAGAGGGAAATGCAAGACAAGGAAACCCTTTCCATGCCAACGTTACGATGTAGCACCCAAAGTCCTTAAAGACAATATATTAAAGGCATGGCTGTGGCCCTCATAGAAAGTGGAAGTCTTGACTGGGTGGAGCATAGAGAGAGGAAGTTAGGTCATTAGCAATGTGGCTTGAAGGAGATCTGAGACTTCGGTGTCCCTGTCTTTCTCTTGGCTTCCATGCCACTATGAGCTGAGCAGACCTCATCCTTCATGCACCATCGCAACGATAAACTGAGTGTCAGTCAGCTAAAATCTCCAAAACCATGATCCAAAAGTGACTTTTCCTTCAATATATTGATTGCCTCAAGTATTTTGTCACAGCAATGGGTAGCTCACTAACACAGTCAATTAGATATTATATTACAGCACTCACAAGCCCCATAGCTAAGTAGTAATGTTCCTAACTTACACATGAGGAAATGGAGGTTCTGAGAAGTTCTGAGCAACCATATGGAAGCCAAAGAGCAAATATGGGTTCTCACCCAGATTTGAAAGTTTAATCCTGAAAATGAAGTGTATGAAAAGACATGGGCTTCGTGTAAGGCAGAGCTAGGAGCCTTCTGGTCCACAGGCTGTCACTTTCCGCTGTGTGATACTCTCTAGTGTCAACTCAACTGGCTTTAGAACTACCTAAGATATTGAGGCACACCTTTGATTTATCAATAACTATTTTTTTCAGAAAGAATAACCCACTTAAAATGTGAGCAACATCATCACAGGGACTGCAGGCTTGAAGGAGGAAAATAATCTCTATACCATGGTCAGTCAAGGGAGGTAAGAAATCACAGCCATATATTCCTGCCATTGCAAATTCAATGAGACCCTCCAACCATGATGAACTATACCTTCAAAACATGAATCAAAAGAAAATCTTGTTAGTGATCTCATCATAGCAATTAAAATTAAAAGTAATAGATATGTCCGTTGACAAGCAAAGATCAAAGTTATTTGTAGCATATGACATTTGTTTATGTATAAATGACATGAAATCCAAATAAAATGGAATATGACCAAGATCAAAGAGATGCAATATTAATTCTAAATCATCACTCTTGGACATACCATCTCTCTACACCTTGGCCCTAGCTTAAGGTTGCCTGACTTTAGAAAAGGAGATGTTTTATTTCTACCTGTGGGGACGCATTCTCCTTGATCATTCAGGACTAAATAAGGCAGCTCAGCCTGAAAAAGGAGATTCAGGGATGGGAGATAGCCAAGGACAGCTTGGGGGGCACCACCCTGGATGCTGCCTAATCCACCCAACATGGGGACACAGTGTTCCACAAACAGGATGATAATTAATAGAAAAAAATCTGCTCTCACACCACTGCCAAGCACGTGTCAGGGCCTCAGCTGCTAGTGTGCTTCCTTGGGGGAAGAGCAATAATGTCCCATTCTTCCCTTTGGTCCGCATTCTGATATTTGCTCATGGAGAAAAGGGAAAGGGTTTTAAGAAAAAAAAAATAGCAGCAGTGCTCAATGCCAAGGGTCCAAGGATTACCCAAGACAGGTTTCAAGTCACTCGGCAGTAATCCCGTCTAAACCTGTGGAGTACTGTGGACAAATGGTAAGGGCTGGCAGAAAAATGTGTCTTTAGTCAATGTGCCCAAGAGTAGTCTGGACTTGTTTGAGCCATTAAAAACTAATTCCTCTTTGGAAATTACCAGCATATGTATTTCTCTTACTCAGAATAGTTCAAACTATTCACAAAAATTGAACACGTAATTCAAAGGTAGAACAATTACCCACCACATCTAAGTCCCCTAGGTTTAATCCTGGCTTCTGCACAACAGGAAGAGAGGAAGGAAGAAGTGAAGGAAGGATAGAGAGGAAAGAAACAAAAGGAGAAGAGAGAGGAAAGAGGTTAGGAAGTGCAAAGGACAGAGGGAAGGAGGGAGGGAGGGAGGGAGGGAGGGAGGGAGGTCAAGAAGAAAACGTGGCATGCCTTCATTCATGACTTATTTAAATTCATCAAAGCAACGCATTCATAGGCAGAAGCCTCCAGAAAGACCAGTCCACTTGGCCCTACATTTCAACTTGTTCAATCATTTCTGTGTAGCTTCCTATATGCCAGTGCTCTTACCTTTTAAGACCTTTTAAGGTTTTTCCAGAACCTTGAAAGTATAATTAAATCTAGCCCCATTTAGGCACAATACTCAACCCTTCACTACATACGGTCGACACGAAGATTTACTTTTGCATATGATTCTGTAAACGTCTGTTCCTATGAATGTTTTTCATGTCTCTGCTTTAAACCTTGGTCCCCATGGTCAGGACTCCCACCACAGAAACTAGCTTTGAGTATTAAAGCCTTAGGAGTTCATCTTTCTGGATTTCATAATGCCACTGGCAAACATCACCAAGAAGGTTGCTTAAGTAACCTTTAACTCTCCCTCCCTACCCACCTCTGACAACATCAGCCATGCATGACAGCCCCAGCTGGGAAGACATCTTGAAAATCAAGGTTCTGGATCAGTAATACCCAGTTTCTTTCAAATCATTTGACCACATCCATGGATGCTAATTCGCCATATTAACCCCTCTCATGCCAGATGCCTCCTACAAGCTTTGGCAGAGCACCACACCCCAGCACTCCACTTCTGCCATAATGGGGTTGAGTACTCTGTTCATGGAAGCTGGCCAGCAGATTTAGAAACCATGTTGCTCTTGGCATCCGTTCCAGGACTCTGTGTAGAGCTATGTGCTTAGATACAATGGCACAAGCAGCTTTACAATACCAGAGTTCACCGCCCTCCACCTCACTGTGCTAAGTCACAACAAGACTGCAAAGATAGGTGCAGACAAGAGAAAAACTCATTCAAATGAACAGCCTCTTAGATCACTACTAATGAAAACAATTGTCATTTGCCTCATACCCAACTCCCTGCTCAAACTGTACTCATCACGCAAATCCACCTGAGCAACCAGTAGTTTTCAGCATTACCGTTGGGTTTCTACAGATCCCAACACAGTTTCCAGTCCATAATAACCCAAAACAGCACAGACAGGGGTTACCAAGGACCAATGACCAAAGGCTTTCTCAGAGAGCAGATGGAGGTGAAACAGTATCTTTTGATCAAAAGGTGGAAACCATGGAACTCTTGGGACTAAAAAAGCACCACCTTACCCTTCATTCCAAATTTGGACCGGCGACCATATTTGTTGATCATGATAAAGAGAACCACCAGAAGGACGCAGGCAAAGGCAGCAAGTCCGACTGCTATGGACACCTATTAGAAGCCAAACACAGTCAAGTCAGGAGCAGTCACAGGAAGCCCCAAGGCACTCAAAAGTAATGCATGTGCCCAATGAGAACAAACCTGTTTCAGCAGAATAGGGTCCCCTAAAACCTCTGCTATTGAGGTATGTGTAGCCAGAAGTCTACATGCAGGTTCCCACATGCACCCCAGGATACCTATACACATCACAATGTCACAATGTCAAAATATCCGGTACCCTGGAGTCTTTAAAAGTCATTTTATGAGATCCTAAGAAAACTTTTAAAATTTTTGTTTAACAAAATATGTTAATCAGCTAAATTAGGGAACATTGCCTAATTCAATATTCTGAGCCTCTCTTACCATGAAGCCATTCTAGAATCACAATAGCATGTTGAGAGAAACATCTGTCTAGTGTTTCAGTGAGCAAGCAAATTCTTCATCTTCCCACTAAAATCTTTACAAGGAATTTCTACTCAGAGAACTTTAGGAGTTCTGGACTCAAGAGACTCCTTTCCACTTCTCCCCAGGGAAACCTCAGACTCTGAGACAGGCATGGGAAAAACCTATATAAGGAAAGTCTCTGAGTAGCTCAGGTTTCTGTAAGTTTGGCCAGTCAACAGGCCTTGCAAGCCAGCCCAGTCAGACTCCTAAGAGACTGGGAATTTCAGACTGTTCTCTTCCTAGCCCTGGGGCTTGGAGCAGGTTCTTCAAAGGCTTCTTCAAACAATAAAGCACTCCAGTTAAACAAGGATGGTTTAAACTACTGCAAAGGAAATCAATTCTCCTTGCTTTTTCTTTTTCTACCATTGGTTTCGAGTGAGAGACTACGTGGACGGGTTAGCACCTCAAATGAAGTCCAAAAATGGCTCTACCCTTAAGTATGTTCCTTTGAACCAGGAAATAACTCACCCCAAAAGTGTCTTCCTCCGGTTTGTGGGTCACAGTGATAGGAGGTGTAGGGCTCGCATCAGACTCTGAAATACAAAAGAGAGGAAGACAGTTAGCTGACTGGCCTCAAATAAGTGCCTGCCTGGTCCTTGAGAAGCAGGTCTCTAGATCCACCCTCCTAGCTGAGCAGACACTGCCAAGAACCAAGTTCCAGTGTAGCTCCCCCCACCCTGCCTTATGCATGCTACAGTACTACAAAAAGAAAATCTGAAAGGAAAGCAGTCCTTGTCCCACCCACCTCCTACCTGCCTCCCAGAGAGCAGACTACAACATAAAGTCCAGGACAGGAGTGATGGAAATGGCTTGGAATCCTGGCCAGGGGGAGGATTAGGAAGATTTTAACAGTGGCAGCCTGGCAGCCGCTGTCACTGACTTCATTACCCATTAACTAGGGCATGTCTTTCCTTCTTCCTTCCTGGCTCTCCTTCTGTTTCCCTCTCACTCCTCAGTGAATTCCAGGCTCACCATCTTAATAAACAGCCCTCTAGACATTCCCCTAAGACTGGTTTGAGAACACAATGGCAGTTGGAATTAAACACCAGTCAATGGGCCAGGAAATAGCACCAAGTGTCATCTCTATCTACAGTCACTTCCTTGCAAGAAATGGCCCGAGTTATGAATTCTCTGAAGGGACATCTGAGAGATTATAGGATTTTTTTTAATGACCAAGAACAAGTTAAGGAGTCGGAGGTGGCATTTACACATTGCCAAATGGCCAGAGTGTTACTCCATAGGGTTGTTCTACTATCCCTGGCCTGAAATTGGGCAGAAATGGCAGTGATTGCTGCTGATTCCATCATGGGATAGTAATTAAAGAAAGAAAAAAACTAAATGCCAACTCCTTCAAGGATTATCCAGCCCTACCCTCAACTCTGTTCTAAACTGAGTTTCAGTGATACCATTCAAGGACATGGGAGCCCATGAGAAATCCCAGTTCTACCCAAGGTAGGCTCTGGCCAAATGCTGGATCTCTTAAGGCAGAAGAGAAATGCTGGCAAGTTTGCAAGCTTCACATTTTCTCTATAAGAGCAACTGAGAGATCAAAGCCCACTCTTCACCTCTTTTAGCCTTTGGAATGTCTTAGTACATTACCCCTCTACCTGGGTAAGGGCCACAATATGGTCATACCTCAGAAAACTCTCTAAGCAAGTCAAAGTAAGGATATGGTTCAGTTTCATTAACCCCAGTACAGAATGAGGGGCTTGGAAGTCCTGTAGAAGAAACTGTGGTACAGGGCAACTGCCCAAGACAAGTGGACCTAGGTCTTCTTCCTTTTCATAATGTACTAAGACACCCTCAACTGCCAAGGGGCTAGAAACATGGACTAGGCAGTCTGCATTTAACAGTCACCAAACTAGCAGGACAAAGAGTTTTGGCGCCAAAATGGAACCAACTTACCAAAGTCAAAGAAATCTGTGCTCTCTGGAAAAAAAAAAAAAAAAAGAACAAAACAGCAATTAACAAATGTAATAATAACAAAAAAATAATGGGTTGTATAGAGCAGCATCATGCTCGCTATGACCTCTCCCACTTACCATGAGTCCCCATTCTCATAGCAAAAAATCCTTCCCAAGTCACCCTCTCCAACCACTGCACTACCTCTTCATGGGGACACTCCTACAAAATGGAGGCTTTGACATTGGGACATGTAGCTCCTGGTCTCAAAGAAGGAGTCCACTTGGGAGCTAACAACCAAGCTAGTTTCATTGTGAGGCAGAGAACTGAGGACCTATCCACACCCCTGACCACAGCATCCCTCCTTTGGGTGCCAGGACACCAGAGATGGCACTTCAGAGCAGGCCCAGCTATGACCCTAAAATGAATTTTCTTCCTCCAAGATGTGTAGGCAATGCTGACAGCTCATTGAGAAGTTTGGGAGACCCCTTTTTATCATCCATGTGGACATGTGTTATCTGAACTTTGACTTGTAGAAATGGCTCTCCTAATAATGAAAGCTAATCCTCGGTCGGACATTGATTAGGAACCAGGGGCTGTGCTCAGTGCTTCAAGTGCTGTGTCATCCAGTCCTTATAACCTCCTAGAGGATGGATAGCAGACATCTAGAGATTAAGTCATTGAACACTGGTCATCTAGAAAGAAACTAGAGTTGATTCAAATCTAAAACTGGGCTCTTACCCACTCTACTAGCACTGCTCAAGGTTGAGCACATAATGGAACGAACAGCGGGAGATGACTGGTGTCACCCTCCACTGAAAGGAAGGAGAGTTTCCTATAGAAATGGACTGTTTCAGATATGGCACAGGAAAAACAAAAAGTGCACTCATGTGTTCAGGATAGCAAGAAAGCACTTAAAGGTGCATGGTCCTGGAAAGAGAAAGCAGGCATCGACGCTCAGGTGAGATGTCACACAATCCAAACGAACATTGCTAAGAGCCCCAGTTTGTTATGGCCTGCATTGTGCTGCCTCAAGGTCCTTATGACTGAGTTGTAACCTCAGTACTTCAGAAAGTCACTCTATTCAGAGACAAGGTGCATTTGTGAAAATGCGGTCATTAAATCCTGATAAAAAGGCATTAGGACGTAGATGTGCTCAGGGGAAGGGAAGGTCAAGCAAAGATGCAGAAAAAAATAGAATCTACAAGCCAAGGAGAGAAGCCTTGGGATAAACCAAGCCTGACAACAGTTGGTCTCAGATTCCCAACCTCCAGAATCGAGATAAAATGGATTTCTGCTATCTAAGGCACCCAGTCAATACCACTTTACTATGACAAACTTAGAAAGCAAATACGTGAATTATAAAGACACTGACAAGTCCTTCATAGAAACAAATGATTAGTTGAACAAATGAGTGAGAGTTCTTCTTACAGTGGAATTCCAACTAACAAAGGGGAGGAGCAAAAACCACCGTCATTCGGAAAATACTACATAGATAACTGTGCAGGCCAGAATCATCAACGAACTTTAAATTCACTGTATGAAAAAGATAGTGAGAATCAAGCTGTTTGTATCTTTTCAAAGCCTTATTCTAATTAGCTAAGGGTGAAAGAAGTCACTTTGCAGTAGAAGAATCTGACACACAGCATCTGACCAAGGGATAAAGTTGACCTCGTCACTGATAAGCCATGGTGACACCCTGCATTCTTCAACAGGATGGACCAAAGGAGTAGAGAAACACTTCCATGATGCTCTTGCCAAAAATAAAACAAAAACAAACAACCCAGGACCAATCCCAGGTTCAAAGGGACTGAGGTTACAATATAGCAACTAGACTTGATGTCTGCCTAATCCTGGGTGAGATCTTATAAAACACAGGACAGTGTTGGGGCCACTGATCATATGTCAGCAGTCGATAACTTAGATAATCCTGTTAAACAGATGTCTGTGTCCTGGCTTTGAGCACCATATTGTGGCTGAGTGAGACATCCATCAACACCTGGGATAGGCCAAGGGGAAGGTAGAAGAAAGTTGGAACTTTTACCCTTTTTTAAGGCTCAGTATATTTCAAAATGAAGTGAAATCAAATCAGGACGATTGGTCCTCAACCCAGAATTTCTGATTCATGAGGTCTGCCTATATCTTAAGAGAGTCTATGTGTTGCTGAAGATGGAATCCAGGACCCCACACATGTTAGGCAAGCCCTCTACCACCTAACAATACCCGGAGGAGGCTCTGGTACATTCTAAATAAACCCTCTACCACTGATCCACACCTTCAGCTCCTCACTGGTGCATTTTGAACAAGTCCTCCAGCACTGAGCCATTCCCCCAGCCTGGAGGATTTGTCTCTCTAAGCTCTCAGGTGATAATGATGCTGCTAATCCTTCTGGGAGCTATTGCATCACCACAATGCCAACCCCCTCCCCCAGGGTCATGAGCCTGCCAGGCCCTGAAATATAAGAACAAATTATTCACTGGCTGACTGTCGGCTGCTTCACTCATTCATTCACTTACCAGATCCTTGGCTAAGCCCCTTAGAAACTGTAGCCATTGGGCTACTTAACATAGACTAGCTGGCTTTCTTCTATGACTATTTGCAGAAAATGGGGTGCCTTTTGTGGAGTCTATCAGCAAATATGCATAGCAGTAACTGTTGTCTGGTTGGTTCGTTGTTGTTGCCTGTTCTGTATAACTGTGGGGAAGATCTGGTCTAGGGGATAATAGGGGAGATAGGAGCTTTAGCCTAAGCTTCGAAGCATGAAAAGAGAGAGGAGCCAGATTAATCAACAGTAACCATTTATTTTCTATTTCTCTGCAGACTCCCATTTATTGGAGAATACTTTTCCAGCAGCCAAGTATTTTGACCACGTGTTTGAATCTTGTAATCTCAAAAAATCATTCATGACTTTTGAGCATAAATCAGCAAGTCCTTCGCTGGAGCCAGACAGCATTCATACATGCAAAAGGCATGTCAGCTTTGGAACAGGGAAACCTATTGGCTGCACTCTAATGGTAGATGGAATTCACACATTTGTGCTGGAATAAAAAGGATACTAGGAATTACCCATCCTCTGACTCCTACCACAGGCTGGGACAATTACAGGACCAGCAGATACAGAGCTGTGCAGTGAATGGATGTATATGCTTCCAGCAGTGCCCCCGACAGTAACACTTCAAGCAGCATCGTTCTTGTGAACTAATATTCACAATTTGTGAGTATGTGTGTGCGTGCATGTGCATGTGTGTGTGTGTGTATGCATGTGTCTGTCTGTCTGCCTACCTGTCTGTTTGTTCTCTCTCTCTCTCTCTCTCTCTCTCTCTCTCTCTCTCTCTCTCTCTCTGTGTATGTGTGTGTGTATGTGTGTGTGTATGTGTGTGTGTGTGTATGTGTGTGTTAGAGAGAGAGAGAGAGAGAGAGAGAGAGAGAGAGAGAGAGAGAGAAGTACATGTATATATGATTTGTTTATGTGTACAGCCATGTGTACACATGCAGAAGCTAGATAACTCACTGAACAGGAAGCTCACAATTTCAGCTAGGCCGCTCTTAGAATCAGTCTGTCTTGTCCCTGCCTTCCCAGCGCTGGGGTTACAGGCATGCACAACCATGCCTGGCTTTCTCAAAATAGCTTCTCGGAATTCAAACAAATGTCCTCATGCTTGAAGAACAGTGGTTCTCAACTCGTGAGTCATGACCCCTTTGGGGGCGGGGTCAAACGCCTCTTTCATAGGGGTCCCTTAAAACCATCAGAAAACACAGAAATTTGCATTATGGTTTGTAATAGATGCGAAATTACAGTTATGAAGCAGCAATGAAATAATTCTATAGTTATAAGTCACCACAACCTGAAGAACTGTATTAAAGGTCACGCATTAGGAAGGTTGAGAACTCCTGTTGTTGAAAAGAGCTTTTACCTGCGGAGTAATTTCTCTAGCTCCTCATCACAACTTTTTTTAAAACAAGATTTACTTTTATTAGGTTTAATTTGTGTGTATGTTGGTGGCACAGAGGCTATTAAAGGTCATCGAATTCCACCCAGGTGGTTTCGAGATGCATATATAGGGTACATGCTGAGAACAGGAGTTAGGTCCTCTGGAAGAGCAGCACGAGCCCTTAACCACCGAGCCATTTCTCCACCACCCCGTCACAACTTCTTGAGGGAGAAGGAAGTTAAATAGTTTGCCTAAGGTCACACAACTGACAAGGAATTGTGTGTACACCTAAACTCTGGTGTTGAGCCACAGTCACTACCCTAACCTGCCCTGAGACTATCTGCTAGAATCTCCCACCTGGACTGAGAATGACTACTGGTCTGGAACTCCTGAATTCTCCTCATCTCCACACCCGAGAAACCATAGCAAGAGCCAACAGCACTTAGGACTTTATTCAAGAGCACTGCTAAGCACTTGGTGGATTGAACTTCATTTACTTTGCAATGCAACCTAGGCAGGGGCTACTGTGATCATGCCCATTCACAGGTAAAGGAACAGAGGCACAGAGAAGTTACCACCTTTCACAGAGCACTGTCCATGTGCTCAGCACCATCCTAGCATCCTGGGCCACCTGTCCTGAGAATCACAGATGGGATTTGACCTATATCTGCCCAACCTCAGAGTTCTGGCTCTTAACCATAGCTCTTGGCTGCTTGAAAATGAGAGAGAGATACACATGATAAATACGATAACACTCTCAGGCCAACAGAGAACAGGATCCACAGACTACCTTTGTAGCCAGCACAAGGTTGAGCTTAGAGGGTTGTAGGTTATCCCTGCCTGCTCCTCCAGATAATTTACTCTTCTGAACATTGCGATATCTTGTCATGTGACATGGCTGGCCATCTTTCCTGTCACAGCCTTTTAATCATCCATCTATTGCTTTAACACAAAGGTTCATAAAACAAGCAAACTTCCGCACAGAGTGGTCCATCCTGAAATATGGAAAAGTCTAAGGAAGAATCCTCAGATGAGCTGCTTTCTTTTTCCAGCTTCTCAGGGATTTTATAGCCCACTCCTTCACTCCTCCTGGGGCTGAGTTGCCACCAATTGCTAATGGTAGCTGATTGCCAAGGAGGGATTGTCAAAGTCATCCAGGGAATTGAAAATCCATCTCTTCAGAACTCGCCGCAGAGCCTCTGGGTCAAGAGGACTCAGGAAACTTGAGAATTTGTATTTTAAGTCATTTTACTCATTCCCAGGTGATACTGACTCTGCTTGTCTAGAAACCTTGAAAAGCAAACCATCGACAACCAACCATGGTAAATATGTGTACATACAGAGCCTGTGCCTACATGGCTGGAGGATACTGAGATGCTGTTCTCTCCTGGAAGGAGCGAGGGTAAAACACGGGCTATATCCTTCATATCACCCATTGCCCCTGCTGCCCTGGAGCTTTCAGAACACTCTCTGGAGGAAGGAGCTCAGAGTGGATCACCTCCCTCTTTAATATTCCAGGACTCTCTCCATGTCCCAAGAGCTTCCCTTTGGAAACAGAAACTCTTTTTCGCTCTACAATTAATATCTAAATATTCAAAAGCCACTTATGCCACAGTTCAGGCCAGGTCTCATCTTCTATCCAAAAGAGATCCCACTATGTGAGCACACTTGGGCAAGGGGGAAGGTCAGAGCCTAGAAACTGCTAGGGTCTCAATTATCAGCTCATTCTAGACCTCTTCCGATGTGGCTCCGTCATTCCTTGGACATCAGTGGCAAACATTTAGGACAACGTGCAGCCTCACTTCTCCAGTGTCACTTGTGGGGCCCCAGCTCTCCTTCCCTTACATTGAGATAAATAAGCTTCCCAGAGCCAACACTCTGTGGTTATTTATAGCTGTGACCTCATGCTCCTCCAAACAGATGTAGCATGGTGACAGCTTTTGATGCCTCCCTATTTTGGAACTGGGTGACAGCAGTCCATACACTTCCTCTATCCCTTTAGAACCTCTGACTTCTGAGGATGAAGATCAGGAAGTCGCCTAGTCTGTCCTCAGCACAAATCACAGAAGTCACCGAAGAAACACAGTCGCAAGGGCAGAAACTTATCAGCTGCATAAACCATCATGAAACATCACAGCAGCCTCTCTCTTTAAGTCTGTTTGGACTTTTCTTCTTCTCCAGCTTCAGGAAGGTATTTGAACATAATGAAAGAGGCAGAATCACCTTCCATTACTACCACTATTGGCTCCAGTCAGTGTGACACTTGTACCATCAGAATGTGGTAGCATCATCTACTTCTCCATTAAGTTACCATGGAACAAAAGCAGAAAAGAGCCCAGCCCTGGAGGCCAGGTCCAAGGCAAGCCTTGCACCTGAGGTTTAAGACAGCAATCCATTAAATGTGAGGGTGACTGTGATCAACTCTGAAGTTCACGGCAATAGAGAGCTACTGAACCATCGTCACACACCCAGCCTGCATCTTAACTCATTCAAAAGCCATAAAACTCTTAGTGGAGCAATGCACTTATACTTGTGTCCATTTCGCAGCTGAGGAAATTGAGGTTTCATAAAAGTATACCCTCAAGCCCCGCATAGCATTCTCAGGTAAGTATAACACAGGGTCAAGATTCTCTACCACATCGTTCATCTCTAAAGTCCCAGATTTCTCTACTATAATACAGAAGATCTTTATATGCACAACAGGTTTGTTGGGGGATCATGGAATTTTCTGTGATAGCCATGGAAAATGGAGGCCATCTTAGTTAGTACAAGATGCAGATAGTGGCTCTCCGTGTCCCAGTGTGAGCTCAGTTGTTCAGGTAACTAGGCATCAGTGCCGTTCATTCTTTCAAACTATCTCCCTCATCCCCCAGCTTCCAGAAGAGATGTGGACATGCCTCACCTGGAAAGGGCTCCTTAAGGAAGTGGCCGTTGATGGTCTTGTTGGCTGTGCCCAGGGCATTCTTAGCAATGAGGGTGTAGTTGCCATTGTTGTAGTGGGTGGGCTTGTTGAAGAGCAGGCAGCCCTCCGAGATCTCACCCTCCTGGTAGTAGTCCATGTGAATGATCTTGGACTCCCTCAGTGGCTGTCCATTGTACAGCCAGTGCAGCGTGGGTGTCGGGTTGCCACGCACCACAAACTCAATGCAATGTTCCAGGCGTACCTCAGGCTCCACCAGGCTCACCACATGTGGAGGGTCTGTGGGGAAAAGCAAGCTGATATCGAGGACACAGATTCTCCTATGTATTGAAGAACCTTCTAGGAAGTAGGATGGGGATCCCACTTCTCACCCTGCAAAGTCTGAGTGAAGCAGAGTTCCCTTCACCAGACAATAGAAGGGAAAAACATGTGTCTTTATCTAAGCTCCCTGGATCTATCTCTATCCTCAGTGGAGACCTTTCATAGATGTCAAGGGTAAAGTGGGCCACCCTAAAAGTTTTTTTGAAAATGGAACTGAACTAGAGAGGTAAACCTTCCACTGAAGGAAGGAAATTTTCTTGGATGTGTTTTTCAGGCTTGCCTTATGAAAGCCCTTCTTGAAAGACCAGGGTCATGGCTCTAGATCAGCCCTAACAATAGATCTGCCCCATCCCAGCCTCCGCCTGGTACCTCTCTGTCCTCCATGATGCCATGCACTTACAGTAGACAGTGAGAGCAACGCTGGCATTGCTCATGCCCACCACGTTTTCTGCAATGCACGTCAGGGTGAAGCCATTGTCCTCGCTCGTCACGTTCACCAGGGTCAAGTTGATGGCATGTACATTGGTCCAGTTCAGATTGGTCTGAAAACCCCAATCAGAAGACAATAACCAACCAAACAGAAAACCAATGCACAGAAGGAGGAGCACCACGACAAAGATCAAAGTGACAAGATAGTTACATCCCCATAGAATCTGAGTCTATACGTTTCTTCCCAGAGAAACAGGATCACAATTTCCCCCTCTTCCCTATAATTAAGGGACACTCATCCCTTAACTCTTGAGGGGCCTGGTTATAGGATACATACCTGGTGGGTGTTGATGGACTGCAGCCCAGTGACTATCCAGTCCACATCAGGCAAAGGAGAGCCAGAGCCATTGCAAGTGATTACAGCATTGTCTCCTTCTCGGACAGTCAGGTTGACGTGGCTCACACTGATCTCAGGGAGATCTGGGAGGACAGAGGGAGAAGGAGATGACATGTCAGGTGACGTACACAGAGGAGCTCGGCCTCCGGGCAGACCGTGGTGCTTCTTGCCTTGCCCAATGATAACTCTGGCACAGCTTCGGGTAGGACTTCCCCGAGTTCGTGTGAGACCCTTGCGATGGTTAATATCAATTTGACAAGCTCAAAAATCACCTAGAGACACCTCTAAGCATGCCTGAGAGAACTGATTAACCAAAGAAGGCAGACGCCATTCTATGGGCTAGGGCCTGACTAAACAAAAAGGAGACGCTGAGCTGAGTACCAACACTCATCTTTCTCTCTGATCCTGACTCTGGATAGAAAGTAGCCAACTGCCTTCGACTGCCCTCATGCAGCTATGCCTTCCTCACCACAATGGGCCCTACCCTCAAAATAAATTCTTCTGTCTTTTAATAGCTCTTGTCAGATCAATGTGAAAAGTACTAACTATAACCCCACCCCCATATGATTGACAGCTCCCACTCCAGAGATGGAGGAACTAAGAGCTGAAGCACACACAGCGGGATGCTCCTACATAGCAGGGTCTGCGTGGTGCACCTGTTCACGGAATGCCATTCTAGCAGCCACACCTATAGCTTCAACCACCTTGGGTACTGTCTTACATATTGGTGTCTGTCCGGTTCCACAGGAACTAAGGATTCCATTCTCTAGTCTCTGGTTGGGCATAGAAGTCAATGTTCTAGAAAACACCTCAGAAGCTCCTGATATAGTAAGTCTAAAGACTGCACATTAAAACATGCTTCTTCATGTTTGATTGACAGGTGACTCAGAGAGAAAGGGAATCTGATCAGCTAAGAAGGGCACATGGACTCCTTTCTGCCTTTCTTCCTAGAACTACCCTTCCCACAGCTGGCTCAAGACAGAAACGACCAGGAAGGGGAAAGTCGGTTTCATTGGCACCCACTGCAGAGGTCAAGGCTGGAGACAGCTGGCAAAGAGGCCCTGGCAGGCCAGCCTGAGACACAACCCCTTCTCTGAGGTGTGTGGGATGCTGGCCAGCCCAGGCAGTGCCGATGCTCTCACTCACCACACTGACTGATGTTCATGCGGAAGAGGGGGAGCTGGGAGCCATCAGCACTGATGCAGTAGAGGCTCTGGCTGTCCAGCCGTGCCTCCCCCTGCTCCTGCCACAGCTGCATCCAGCGGATGTCACAGCTGCAGTTGAAGAAGTTCTGCTCCAGTCTCCTGTGGACAAGAAGAGAGGGGAAGGAATCCCTGAACGGTGGATGACCCAGCTCCCTCCCAGGGCCGAGGCCAATGGGCCACTGCTGCTCCTCCATGAAATAAGGCAGACTCAGATAAACAGTCATCATGTTTCCTCTCATTTGGGACTCCTAGACTTCATATAGATGCATAAAACCATGAGAGAGAAAGAGAGAGAGACAGAGAGAGAGAGAGAGAGAGAGAGAGAGAGACAGAGAGACAGAGAGACAGAGAGACAGAGACAGAGAGAGAGACAGAGACACAGAGACACAGAGAGAGAGAGACAGAGAGAGACAGTCAGAGACAGAGAAAGACAGAGATAGTATTGAAGACAGAGAGACAAGACAGAGAGACAGGGATAGATATAGAGACAGTCATGAAACCAGAAGAAAGGTGAAGGAAGAAATGAGAGTAGGAAAGCAGCTGGGGAATGAGGAAAGAGAGAAGAGCATCTGGGAGTGAATATGATCAAAAACTTGTTACACTTGAACTAGATTATCTTGATGGAACCCTTCACTGTGTGTAACGAATGTACACCAGTAAAAAATTAAAACGAAAAATAATAAATTAAATAACAATAAATAATAATAATATAAAAATAATAATAATTAAAAATTAAAATGAAATAATAATGATAAGACTGAGGAGGAAGCCCAGCTGATAAAGTGCTTGCCACTCAAGCATGAGTTTGGGAGTTTGGATCCCCAGTCCTATAAAATGCTGTAAATGCCGAGTGGGCGTGGCCCCACCTATAATCCCAGCACTCAGGAGGCAGAGACACAGGAGTCCTAGAACAAGCTGGGTTGTCAGAATAACTGGAATTGGTATTGGTGAGCTCCAGGCTCAACCAAGGCAAGCAGTCAACAGGAGCGCCTGTGCTCCACACACAGGTGCACATACATGTCCACACACACTTACGTCCACATACACACGCAGACTCACGCACAACACACACATGTGCCTCTTACAAATAAAATAAAACTATTAATAATAGTAACGCAGAGAGAAGGTTAAGTAATATCACAAAAGAATAAAATAATAAATAGATAGCATTAAGTTCATGAACTTAGTTTCAAAAGTAATAATTTCACTGAAAAAAATTACCTCATGTAAGTCACTGGGCAATGAGACTCTCTTTTACATGTGTCAAGCTGAGATGTTCACCTCCTTAAAACCTTCCTATGGCTTCCAACTGCACTGGAATTTAAGGCCCCATGAACCTTGCCCCCCAAGGGCACACACACACCTTCCACAATGTCATCTGCTGCCTCGTCATCAGTGAAGCCATACTCAGCCTATGCTCCTCCATCATCCTGTGAGGTCACTTCTTCCCTCACCCCCTGCTGCTATCCAGCCACACTGCCCTTGATGTGCATCAGCTCACTTGTGTGACTGGTTTGGACCTGCCTTGGAATTGTTGGCCCTTGCTGTCTTGCTTGCCTGCCAAATTCTCTCCCAACGTACCTATAAGATGGGTTCCCCTGAATTCATTAAGAAACAGTAGAGCATCCTCTGGCCACCATCTACACCAAAACCACTACAGTCCTGTTCTGATGATGTTTAACCCCCTCACTAGCTGCATTCTCCTGTCTGGAATTTATTATTTCATAACACCTTAAATATCCACACTGGTTTGTTTTTTGTCTTCCCAGATTAAAAACAAAACAAAAAAACAAAAAGCTCTACTGGGGCTAGAGATGTAACCTGTTTTGTGCCTCACTACTTCCACAGTACCCAAGAGTGATCCCCAAACACATGTTCACTGGGGAAATAGATAGTTAGCTATTTTGAAGATATATTCCAAGCCCATGTGGGACCAGCTTTATTCCTTCACGAATTCAATGACGCCTTAATGAGCACCTGTTCGGTATCTGACTGGGGTTGAATACTATTAATAGAGAGATGAATAGGGCAGTCCTTGTCCTCTGGGAGCATTCACCCCAGTGAAGAGGAATGGCTGATAGGGAAAGAGTCAAGTTCAAAGCCCTTGTTCTCCACAGATTCTCCTTGTAATTTAGAATAAGTCACATCCCTCCTCTACTGGGGTATTAGGAGAGTGATGAACAGCACTAATCAATCCCCCAAACCCTTAAAGAGCACAGGCTGAATCTGAATGCCAGGGCCATTAGGGGAACATGATTCTCTCTCTGGCCTATTGAGGGGATCGATCTGTTGGCACCTGGAGGAAAGGCACTTGGGTCACTGCGTATTTTTTAAGCACTGGGTATTTTTGACAACTGGAAAATTCTAAAATAGTTAGGCAAGCATCAGCATTTGTCAGCTTGCAGGAAAGGAGTGAGGTTCAGAGAGAGGAACCATACCATGTTCCTGAAGACTAGGACAGCACAGGTGGAGTGTACAAACAGCCACACAGTTTATCATCCTCTTAGCCTGAGAGCATCCATGACTTCTTGTTCTTCAGGCTCTTTCAGAAAAAAGGACTGGGAAGGGACCCAACCTTTCCTGGGCAACTGTTTCTCCCAGCAATCCCAACAGGTAGTCACTATTGTCCCTGCCCCAAATCTGAAGTGTATAATGGTTAATCACCACTGTCGGCTTGATGACTGGATTTATAAACACCATGGAGACACACCTCTGGGTGTAAAGAGCCTAAATGAAAAAGGAAAGACTTGCCCTGAATATGGATGAAACCATCCCAGGGACTGAGAGATATTGAACTCTGTTATAGAGAGAAAGGAAGCTGAGGATCAACACTTGTCTCCGCTTCTAACTATGGATGCAGTATGACCAGGCGTCTTGTGTTCCAACCATCATAAACTCATCACCATAATGGAATGTACCCTCAAACCACCACAAGCACACATAGACTCCTCTTTCAGTTGCTTCTGTGAATTGTTTGATCACAGCAGTGAGAAAAATAATCAATCCGAGGAGTTAAGATGCATACTCCATGTTCGAGCTTCTCACAGAATCCTGTCTTTAGACTTCTCACTGCCTTCCCTGGATGAATGCTGCAGAGCCCAGTGGGCCACCCACACAGTTGCCCTGATTTCCAGAGCTCTTGCCAAGAAGACTAAGGGAAGAGGTAGAAGGAAACCATCAAGGAAAGCGAAGTTTAGCCAGGGCACAGTGCTCATGTCAAGGAGTGCCTGAGGGGAAGTAGAAGTGGTGGAAGAGTTACCAGCACACTGGGACATTTGGAATTTCTCCACAGAGCAGTAAGGAAATTACTGGCGCTAAGAACTAAAGCTTGGGCCAACAGTTACAATGTTTTATAAACACAGGGTCACCATGTACAGTTGGGCAGTTTGTGCACTTCTCAAAAGAATCCAGCCAATGCAATGCTGAAACTCAGACCTCGTGCTCTGGAATGGAGCCACATCACTGCTGAGAAGAGCTATCTTCTCTGACTCACATACGGGCACCAACTAGACTGGTTGGTAGGGCCTGGCCCTGTGTTCCTGAACTTTTGTTCTCATAACTGCTCTTCACATTGAAACTGGCAAACATTATCTCTGAGTTTCTTCTTCAATTCATTGATTCATTCCTTGCCCATATAAAAGTTTTTTGGTTTTATGAGATCCTATTGTCAGTTGTTGGCCTTAATTCCTACTCAAAAAGTCCCTTCCTACACCAATATCTTGTAGGGTACTACCTATGTTTTTTTTTTTCTAGCAGAATTAACATTTCAGGTTTCAAAATGAAATCACTGTGATCCACCTGGAGATGATATTTCTGCAGGGTGATAGATATGAGTATATAAATTCATTCCTGTGGAAGGAAAGTTTTCCCAGCACCATTTGTTGAAGGTGCTGCCTATTCTCCAATGTGTGTGTTTTTGCCTCTTTGTCAAATATCAAATAAACATAGTATTACAAGTGTTCATATTTGGGTCATCTGTTTTGTTCTATTAGTCTACATGTCTGTTTTAATTCTAGTACCACATTGTTTGTATTGCTATAACTCTATAATATACCTTGTAATTTGCAATAGTCATTCCTCAGTATCATTTTTTTTTTTTTTGGCTCAGAATTTCTTTGGTTATCCAGGGTCTATTCTGCTTCCATATAAATTTTCTGATGTTTTTTCTATTTCTCTGAGGAATGTGGTGGGTATTTGAATTGAAATTGCATAGAAACTGTAAATTGCGTTTTGTAAGATAGTCATTTTCACAATAATGATTCTACTGAACCATGAACATAGGCTGTTTCCCCATTTCCTAGCGTCCCTCTCATCTCTTCATACATCAGAAGTTTTCGTTGAAGAGTTCTTTCACCTTCTCAGTTGGGTTGCATTCAAGGTATTTTACTATCTAAGGATACTATAAATTCAAATGTGTCTATAATCTCTTTTTCATCATGTTTGTTGTCAGTATATGGAAAGGCTACTGATTTTTATAAGTTGATTTCATATATTGATACTTTGCTGTAATTGTTTTTGTTGTTTCTAAAAGTTTCCTAGTGGAATTTTAGGAAACTCTTATATATAATATCAAATATTATATCATCTGCAAATTGGGATGATTTGACATCTTCTCCTATTTGTATCACTTTAATTTTTTCCTCTTGCCTTATTACTCCAGCTAGTGTTTTGAGTATTATATTGGAAGGGAGTGGGAGTAGTGGGCAGGCATCTTGTTCTTGATTCAAATGGGATTGTTTCAAGTTCTTCATAGGACAATGCTAACGGTGAATTTGTCATACACAGCCTTTATTTTGTTGAGGTAAGTTTTATTCTCTCTAGGATTTTTGTCATGAAAGCATACTAGGTTTTGTTAAAGGTGGCTTCTGCGTCTTCTGATGTAACCATGTGATTTTTGTCTCCCATACTCAGAAAGTCAGAATGCCTAAGATCAACAAAACTGTTGGCAACAAATGCTAGTGTGGAGGTAGGGAAGAGGAGCCCTCATCCACTGTTGGTGGGAATAAAAGCAGCTAACAGCACTATGGAATCAGTATGAAAAAGCTAAAAATGAATTATCATGTGACCCAGCTATATCATCTTTGGCATATGCCCAAAGGACTCAATAGCCATCTCCACAGATACTTGCTCATCTATGTTCAAAGCTGCTCTATTAACAGTAGCTAAGAAATGGAAATAGTTTAAATGTCTTTCAATAAGTGAATGGATAATGTAAATGTGGCACATAAATGAAATGGAATACTAGTCAGCTGTAAAGAAAAATGAAGCTATGAAATTTGCAATTAAACTGATGAATCTATAAAAACTCATATTGAATGAATGACCTAGACCCAGAAAGACAAAAGTTTCCTAGCTCTGAATCTTCAGGAGTGGGTATACATCATGCCGTAACTGAAGAAACCAGGAAGTATAAAAGGACCATGTAGGGTGGAAGGGGAGAGCTTAAAGGGAATAACAGAATACAAGTGACCTGAAATGGGTGGTGGAAATGGAGAAGATGTTATAATTGGAAGGAGATAGTGAAGTCAATACAAAAGGAGAAAGAGAGAGGAGGGACAAATAACCCCAAGGTTGTTTGATAAAACCTCACGGAATATTTTATAGCTAACTAAAATAATGTCTGCTTATGTATGAAGCAAAGTTGTGTCACTTATGCTAGCAAGGTTCCCACAGGGCTGCAGATGACCTAACAAAAACCCCAGCACCAGGCATGAGGAACCCCATTTGAGTTGTGGGTACCTAAACAATATTGCTGTTACCTCTGGTTGCCTCTCAGAGGTCAAAGGTCAGCCCCTACTAAAGAAGACATCACACACTTAGGGCACAGAACTTGGAAGACTAGAGTTAGATCTAATCCAGCAGTTCTCAACCTGTGGGCCAAGATCCCTTTGGGGGAATCCCAACCCCTTGAGGGTCACACATCAGATATCTTGTATATCATATATTTGCATTACAATTCATAGCAGTAACAAAAATTACAGTTATGAAGTAGCAACAAAATAACTTTATGGTTGGGGATCACCACATGAGGAACTGTATTAAATGACTGCAGCCTTAGGAAGGTTGAGAACTACTGATCTAGGCTGAAAGTCTCCTTCCTGCAATCTGTCTTCCATAATACCAAAAGTACTATGCAAATTACCAGAGAAGGAAATCAATCAATAATCCTATTTAGATGTGATGCCTATCAATCACAATAATGATCAGCACTGTGAGATAGCCCTAAAATATCCCTAAAGGAGCAATAGCCACACTCATGTGTTGGTGATAACCAGCACCTGTCTAATTGGACTTAAGGCCACCCAACAGGGGAATCCATGCCTGGTACAGAAACCTAGCCAACTCCCTGGGACCTGTCAGGTTATAAATATTAGAAGAGAACCTACTACTCTTACTAGACCTGCCTAATTCCTAGCTATCTATAGTCTAAATCTTATCCTTACACCCACAGATAAATGGCTCTCACTCCTCATCAAAGAAGCTTCTCTTTACAGCAAACAAAGACCATTACAGAAAACCACAACCAGACACAATGTAAAAAAGCAATGGATCATGGAGAGACCAACTCTACAACATGACTCTTAAACCTAAGACCCTCTGAGGAAGAGGGAGCAGAACAGTTGTAAAACCAGAGGACCAAGAAGTCTGTTTCAAGGTTGTATCTCCCATAAATGGTTGTCTTAAAAAGACCTGAACAATGACAATATTGATATGTATGCTAAAGCAAAAGGGAGAAAATTTCACCAGGTCCAATCCTAAGACAAAGAACTGCAGACAATTAATGACAGTTGAGAGAGGAAGAATTAGCCTCTCCTAGGGATGAGCTCTATCCCCCACAATTGTTTACACAATATAGAGTGGTTGGACCTGAAATCACATACA
Source organism: Uromys caudimaculatus (assembly GCA_028551405.1). Taxonomy (NCBI): domain Eukaryota; kingdom Metazoa; phylum Chordata; class Mammalia; order Rodentia; family Muridae; genus Uromys; species Uromys caudimaculatus. The sequence continues at coordinate 112,227,042 of CM052703.1, read as the reverse complement.
CACAACAAAAATGGACTCAGCAAGTTATAGCTATACATTTGTACATATATAAGCATATATAGCAGTAATAATAAAAGAATAAGAGACCATCAGTTTAGGAGTGAGGAGGGATCGTGGGAGGTGTTGGGAGAATGAAAGGAGAAGAAGGAATTGATGTGATTTTATTTTAATTTAAAAATATTCCTTAAATATATAAATACATAAATTGAAACTGAGGAAAATGCACAGCAGCACAATGCAATTCCACAGACTCTATTGCTCATCAAAGCCATGTTGCTTCCGGGCCATGCAGTCTCTGAGAGTTTCCACTGTCCCCTCAGAAGAGGCTAAGAGGGGAAAGGACAAATGGTACCTCAGAGTCCGTTAGGAAGTAAACATCACCTCACCTCCTATCTTCACCTGAGAGGATCATGAGAACTCTGTCCCAGGTGCCCATTGCCCACCATTTAAGGCACTAGAGTACAGAGACAAAAATTGGGGAGAGACACAAGTGTTCTGCAGACGACACAAACAGCAAGGCACGCTTTGATGTGTGGCTGGAAGAGAAGGAAAGGAAAGAGTAGAAAGCAGAGGGAAAGAACTAGTGAAGAGGAAGGAAATGTGATCTGAAAGATGGGCTGTTAGTCTCCAGAGGCTGGAAAATTACCAGGAAAAGAAACTTTGGCTTGAAAGCAGAGGAGAAAGCATGCAGACAGGGAGAGATGGAGTACAGCAGGAATAGAAGTCAGGGCAGGCTAGTCAGTGTGTGTGTGTGTGTGTGTGTGTGTGTGTGTGTGTGTGTGTATGCATGAGAGAGAGAGAGAGAGAGAGAGAGAGAGAGAGAGAGAGAGAGAGAGAGACCCACCATGGGACCCCTTCTCAGAGAACGGAGCAGGGTTAGGGGAGGATCTGAGGAGGTACTGGGAGGAGGGGATCTGATATTGGGATATAAAGTTAATTAATTAATTAATTAATTAATTAATTAGAAAGAAAACATCAAAAAGGAAAGAGAGAAAGCAAGCAAGCAAGCAAGAAAGAAAGTCACACAAGTAGGAGGGAGAAGTCAACAAGGCCCTGGAGAAGGAAAGGAAGGTGAATCAGGAAGCCTTAGAGGAGACGACCCCCAAGCTATGTGAGATGCCTATGTAGCTGAGAAATGAGACAGAAGAGAAAAACATAAGAATGAAATCAGAGAAAACACCAAGTGTGGAGATGTGTCAGATGCATCAGCTGATGAACTGCATCTTGTGTGATCATGAGAACCTGAGTTTGAGCCCCCAGGATCAGCATAAAAAGATCCAGGGAACACTCTATGACTAGAGTGTTGGCAGAGCCAGACTAGTGGGATGGCAGAACCAGAAATTCTGGAGTTTGATCAGTGACTAGTGAGTCCCGGACAAATAAAAGATCCTGCCCCACAAAACAGGTGACTGACACTTGAGGACTAACAGGCTGACCTTTAGGCTCCAGAGGTCACAGTGTGCACTTGCGCGCACACACACACACACACACACACACACACACAAAGAGTAACCAGAGTAGTATTTCTATTATTCTTGTAGTAGTGCCCTACACATGAATTTCATTTAACCTTCTCCAAGGAAGCAGTGTGGGGAAGGCAGGGACATCTGATCCTAAGGGCATCCATAGGAAAGCAGAAAATCAAGATCAGTGTCCAATCAATGTAAAAGAGGGCATCCTTTGGAAAGGAATGGTTTGGGCTCCCCATGCAGAGACCTGGGGAGAGGCCTGGTAACCCCATTGAATGGCATTGAGAGTCCAGATGCTCCAAGATGTGCAAACCGAACCAAGTCAGCCTGGATTTCCCCAGCTGCTCACCTGACAAGATGCAGCCATTCATTATTAAATAGATGTATAAATATAAATTATTTACCTGCATTGAAAAGACTAGACAAGTGAGGAGATTAAGCAGTGTTTCCTCAAGCCACATAGAGAATAATACAGTCCAACCTCTTGTTGGAGTCTATGTGAGGACACAACCCAACATCTCAGTGGCCCAAAAGGCAGACCATGCCAAAGTATCCTGAGGCTGGCAAAAGAGTCAGCTGAGCTGTCTGGGATGTACCAGGCACTGGCTCAATAACAGCTCATTTCCTTCCATCCTTTCTCTCCTGGGCTTTGCTTTTACAGCCTGGTCCAGGAGAAGGGATATACCTAAAGAGCTGGTGCCTGGCTGTTCACCAGCGTCTGCTAGGAACTGCTCGGGAACAGGCGGCGTGGGGGTATGTGGGATGGCGGGATGGCTGCTCCTCCTAGGAAGACATCCTAGCAAAATGCAGTTTAAGTTCCAAACTGTGGCACCCTGCACATCCCACGGATCCGATGCACAATCAGCTTTATATCCAGACAAGAAAAGGTTGACAAAACAGAGAGACACAAAAGTCCTAGTTCTAAGCTGGACATTGTGGTTCCCTTCTCCCATGCAGTCTGAGCTCAGCAGAGGAGTCTCGACCATAGCTTCTGGGGCAGACTTGCTCAGCTTAGAGCCCTGCCCTGTGCATCATCAATAATGCAAGAGGCCCCATGAATAATACAGCAGCAACTGCTTCGGGCACAGTTTACTGGTGTCCAGCCCTGGCCTCAAGATGGCCCAAGGCCTAATCACAGGACCCTGGGGAGTTCCCACAGATTAACTCAGCCTCATTCAGGCACAGGCACAAAGAAACACTTTGCAGGATCAGCCAAGGCCATGACTCTGTTCAGAAAACATTGATTGCCCTCTGGTCATCATGAGGGTGGTTTCCTTCTCCCCTTCAGACCATCAGCACTGCCAGGTACAATTCTGGGTCCAGAATGTACAAGAGGGAAGAGACCCACAGGAGCAGGGGCAAGGTAGCTGCCCACCAGACAACAGGTGTAGCCTAGGCCTCCTTAAGATAATCAACTGTGTTAAAAGTGCATAAATAAAAGATGGAAGTTGAGCTAACTCAGTTATCCCGAGTAATGGGTTGAACTGTGCCTTCCAGAGCTATTTGTCCATGTCCTAACTGCAGGACCCATGAGTAGGATCTTCTTTATTGACAGGATCAAGGTAAAGATAAAGGATTGAGTTTATTTTGATTTAGGGTGGTTCCTAAAGCAACATTCAAGAACTGATATCTTTAGAAAGAGTCTGGAGGAAGAATGGATGTCAGCCATGAAGAAGGCAGTACCAGGGATGGTGCCACAAACCCAAAAGCACCAGGAACAACCAGTATCTGGCAACGTCAGAGAGGGCTTAAACCGCAGAGCCTTTGAAGGTAGAGGGGCTCTGGTGACACCCTAACTCAGACATACGGCCTCAGAACAATAAACAAAAGTGTTTCTGTCATTTTGAAGTCACCAGGTTTACAGTGACTTAATAAGGCAGGTATCAGAAATAGGACTGCCAGAAAATCCTCCAAGACTCGACTTTAAAATCTGTAAGTGGGGATGAGTACATTCCACATAGTTTCTCTTTAGCACTAATATGTGTCTACATACTTTGTGAGTTAAAAGGGAATCACAAAGAAGCCATAGAGTTAGTGATGGAATTCCCTGGATGGATGTGTCTTGTCTGAGGGCTTTCAGAGTGATCACAGTCAAGACTGGAAGGAAGTACAATACTAGGGTCAGCCCAACCTTCTCCAACACTGAGTGAGTGTTTTACCAAGTCGATTAAATCTGCAAACTACAACAGAGGTAATTATCACTTTGCTTTAAGAAAATGAAATATTCCAATCTATTTTAATCACGTCTGCTCCATGTCTGTGGGGTATTAAGAGAAGCCTGCTCAAGATGCATTAATGGTCCTCAGAGGGTTTCTGGAGGGTTTCTATGTTGTGGGCTGATGAGCCTGTGGCGCTTCTTGCCATGCCTAAGTTGTACCATGGGATTCAGAGCTCAAACATCTTTTCTTCCTTATTCATCCTTTATCTCTAAAACAATCTTGCAGAATCTTGCTCTGATTTTAGGAAAGACAGTTCCAGCTTCAGGGGGGGAAAAATAGTAGCCAGAAACTCCTGAGCACAGTACAATGTCATGCCAGATTCCATCAGATCTACCACTGACATACTGCTGGCTGCTCCATAGCAAAGTTCAGAGGATACTCTCAGCTCGCACTGTAAGAAGGGCACTTCCTGAGCTCGAGGAAGACTTAGTCAGGTGCTTGCCAGAGATCCTCCCTCCAATATCACGAAAGTAAGAGCACAAGAAGGGTTTCAGCACACAGCAAGAACTCTGAAATGATTTGATGATTTGGGGTTTGCCAATCAGGGGTGCCAGCCATCATGGCTCCTGGGAGGACAAGCTGAGCATTCAGAGTGGGGCACTATGTGAGGAGGTGAAAGAAAAAGATTTTTGGAAACAGTGGCTTCAGGAGGTAACCATGCTAAACATCAATGTAGTCTCCAGATTACCAATTCACCAGCCATGTGATCCTGGTCTAGTTACTTGACTTGGCTCAGCCTTGAATCCCTCATTTGCAAAACAGGTTAAAATAATTCCCATATAGGGTCGCTTTAAGGATGAGCCAGGACCCTGTACTTATTCATCACTTGGTGTCTTTCTTCTTCTTTCCCAATGGAAATAAATGCATAAAAACCCTTCTAATAAGGAGCCTCAACTCTGTCAACTATACCATCGACTGTTACATTAAGAATTGTGTTGTAGGAGAGAGGTTGGTGGGGGCATGGCAAAGATCCTCAAAAGAGCCTTCATGGCAGAAGGAGACTAGCTAAGAAATAGTTAAATGTCCCATTTAACCTGTCTGTTTCTGCAGATGTTCACTGGAAGTCTCACACAGCTGGCTCATGACTTCCCTGGCTATCCTAGCACACTGAGTCCCTCTCCTAGAAGGCCAACACTCTTTCTGAAAACACCGGACACATCCCCAAACTCCATCCCACGGGCTTCATCAAGCAGACCTTGGCGGTCTAGATGGCTCATGGCAGATGGCGCCATGTGGACTAATCAAGAAGTCAGACAAGAAAATCCTACTCCCTCTTCCATTTGCCAGGAAATGCAATTGTTTGGATTTTAATCATAGCCACAGCTAAGAGCCAATGTGTAGTCCCCTTCAGCCCAAAGATAAATTTTCCACTCTCAGCATTCAATTCTTCCTCAAAAAATAGACCCCTACCATGGTGATTGTGCCTTAGAGGGGGGCTTCTTCTTCCACCACTACAATTTTTTCTGATTTAACACTATGACAGAAATAAAATACTGTTTGGACATGGTGGCACTCATACACTGACTCACATGGCCAGGAATGTCTTCATTCCTCCATAAGTTACAGCTAGCTCACCGGTATATTGATCCCGGGCAAAGATGAATGCAGGTTCCCATGATCCTCTGGGAGAAATGTGACATTTTCTTTAAATATATATCCACAGAACAACTGTTTCTAAATCCCCATGAAGCAGGTCACCGGGGCAGCACACAATTGATTTCACATCCAAAGATTTCTTAGAAAGAACACTGAACATTTTCTCAATAATTCAGCCTTTAGCAGACCCTGACGTCTTGAGGAGTGCCGTCTCCGGCCTCCTCTATGTGAAGGGGCAAGGATCCTAGAAGAACTAGATGCAAGCAAGATGGCCTTCTGCCCCCAATAAGTTAGAGGTCATGATGCTTTGTGGCGGTTTGAATGAGGTGCCCCCTATGAGTCTCAGGCATTTAAAAACATGGTCCCCAAGTTTTGGTGACTATTTGTGAAGAGCTGGGAGGTGTGGCTTTGTAAGGAGAGATGTGTCTTGGGGTAGGATTACGGTTTCAAAAACCTACAACCACCCCCAGTGTGTTCTCTTGGCTTCCTGCCTGTGGGTTAGGATGTAAGCTCTCGGCTGTTACTCTAGTGCCTGCCATCACGCTCCATGCCATACTGGTGACGGACTCCTATCCCACTGTAACTATAAGCCCCGAATAAACCATCTTATAAGTCGCAATGCTCATGGTGTTTCATTTCAGAAACAGAAAAGTACCTATTGCCTGCTTCATCATTTGTAATTTGGCTGGATTCAGAATCACCTAAGAGACATAGCTCTGAGTATATCTGTGAAGGAGCTTGTAGGGGGTTAATGGAGGGGCTAAAGCATGTCCGGAATGTGTTCAGCACCACTACATGGCTTAGGGTCTCAGGCTGAATAAAAAGGAGACAGTAATAGGGCATCAGTGTTCGTCTCGCTCTGATCCCTGACTGCAGAAGCTGCCCACACTCCTGCTGCCATGCCTTGCTCCCCACGATGGGCAATATCCTCTCTGCTGTAAGCTAAAACAAACCCATCCGCTCTTAACTTGTGTCTCGTCAGTCTCCTTTTACCCACTGCTCTAAAAGAGGAAAGTTAAAACTTATCCATGCCATGACAATGAAATATGTAACTGATATAGAGGAAACCCTAGCAGAGAGTCATGGCCACACATTTGTTGCAGAGTATAAAAGAGGCTGAAAAACAGTGGGGGACAGTTAAGGATGGACCCAGGCTTTCAGTCTGCCCATTACCATTTGTCTAATAGGTGACCTGAAACAAGTCTTCCTTACTAAGCAATTCAGTGTCCTCCAGTGTGGAGTGCTAGTGAGAATCCTTACCTTACAGAATTGTCCTAAGGATTAAATTCTATTAAAAAGCATACATAACTTAATAGGCTCCTTGTCACAGTGCCTGGCACAAAGGAGGAGTTTGGAAATCAGTAATGGTAATAACTGTCGTGGCCATACCAATATACCCCTAAAGGTCCTCCATCAAGTTAGCTCAAGGAGGGAATGAATAGAACACACCAAGTACAACAGTCCTGACACTAGAGGTCTGTGACAGAGTATGTCTGAGACAATGTTATATAGCAAGATTTTGTTTACCTTCCTTTAGCTATTGTTCGGGGTGTTCTTGGTATCCCTAAATCTCAACCAAATGGGACTAAGAACTCTGATCATTGGGCCTACTAGTGTCCATACAAGAATATCAGAGTAGTACCCTAGCTGGGGTGTGTGTGTGTGTGTGTGTGTGTGTCACACACAATTCTAAGAAAGGAAAGCAATATACTCTAATATTGTTCGTTTCTTTTTGTTTGTTTGTTAGTTTTGTTTTTAAGACTAGACTTCATTGTGAAGCCCAAACTGACTAGCCTGTAACTTATATAGCTTAGGCTAAACTAAAACTGTTAGTCCTTCTCTGTTTTTACTTTCTAAGTACTGAGATGAACACAAATCCTAGTCAGCAACACCTGTCTTAGTCAGGGTTTCTATTCCTGCACAAACATCATGACCAAGAAGCAAGTTGGGGAGGAAAGGGTTTATTGAGCTTACTCTTCCACGTGCTGTTCATCACTAAAGGAAGTCAGGACTGGAACTCAAGCAGATCAGGAAGCAGGAGCTGATGCAGAGGCCATGGAGGGATGTTTCTCACTGGCTTGCTTCTCGTGGCTTGCTCAGCTGGCTTTCTTATAGAGCCCAAGACTACCAGCCCACAGATGGTACCACCCAAAATGGGCCCTCCCCGCTTGATCACTAATTGAGAAAATGCCTTACACCTGGATCTCATGGGGGCATTTTCTCAACTGAAACTCCTTTCTCTGTGATAACTTCAGCTGGTGTCAAGTTGACACAAAACCAGCCAGTATACCTTCAAAGTGATAACCTCTCTCCATCTGTCCCTGAGATGGCTTTGGAAAGTATTATGTAAGCAATCAAGCCATGAGGACAAGGACAATAGGCAAAGTTGTCAGGGGTAATGGGTTACTTGGGTGTAAATGGTCTCATTTCTATCAGCTGGTCTGGGAAAACCAAGGTTATAGCTGGGCAGGTAGAAAGAGAAGGTGAAAGGCCTGTAGCCAAGGCAGAGGTCCAAGGTCAAGATCCAAGGTCATTGCTTTTCGGTAAACACTGTGCTCACAAAGAAGTTGGATCTGAGTCACCAAGTAAAAAGGAACGCATGAGCAGTGTCTCTAAAACTCAGACTCCCTAACTCCATCCATGCCTCAGTTCCATTTCAGTTTATTCCTTGATCTATTCCCTCAACATAATACACCGTCCTTCACGCACAGAGACGACCCGGATGACTCACACAGCAACATGAGTTCTTTTCCCTAGCAGTGGTCACGAATTTCCAATCATCCAGCCAACATCTGTTTGCACAAAATGGCTGGCTGGGGTAGGAGTGCATTGATCAGCCTCGGAATACAGCAGAGCTAAGCAGTCCACACACAGATAAAATAAATAAATACCCTCTCCTATGCTCACAACGCCTAGACGGCAAGCCAAATAAGTTGACAGGTAATCATAAGCACTGTAAAGGCCATACAGTCTGAAGATAGAAGGCAATATTCAAGTATCAATTATGCAACTTTATCAATGCAACTGTAGTTGATTCTCGAATAAGTTTCTAGGACTCAGAGTTCACAAAATGCAGAAAAGGATACCTACCTCTCATGACTCGTGTGGTAAATCTAAGCTCATGTAAGCAAAAGCATACCTGGTGAAGCTACAAAGTTATGTACAGCAAATGTTATTTATTAGAAATTAATTGAGATTCTTATTATTATAAATACTAAAAATGCTACTGCTAATTACCTGCAGATCACAAAACTAAATGCTGATAAAAGATGAGATTCTGTCTTTTCAAAACAGAGTGTGGCTAGCAAAAGCATCAGAAGTCAAGTCCCGAGATGGGGTGGATCACTGTCCCTGAACACAGTCATCCTCAATACCATCCAACCCAAACAGCCCAGCCACCAGGTAGCTTCAATTCTTCATACTCTTGATACTTCCCACCCAACCATTACCAGCACTCCGCCACCTGGACAAGGTCTTCAATTCCGAACTTACAATTCCCGAAGACTCAGTGTCTGGAAGAGCTGCCAGGAGAGTGTGGTGAGCCGGTTACTCGACAAGTTTCTGCAAAATTGATAAATAAAAGAGTTAGTTAAAGGACAGATCCAGCACCAGGAATGCCCTCAGTGGAGAACCTGGCATCTGGAGGCAGGCTCTGCTCTGCTTCTTTTTCTTCATTCTAATGTCTACCTGATGAATATAATGATGTAGCTATCGCTATATACTATGATATACATTGCTAATGGTGTATCTGCTATTAGTTGAGACCACGGGGCAGCTGTGAAGAGGATGCTAAAGCCTTTATAAAGGGTAGGGTTTTACACATCCAAGAAACACGTGGTTCTCTTGGTTACACCTCCATATTGCCCTTTCAGAAATGCTCAGGGAGCCTGTTTGAAGCAACATTCTCTAGACAATAGTTCTGTGGATAGCCAAGTTCACAATATCTTTAACATCCACACAGGCAGGAAATCTTCAGGTTTCTTATAAATTCTTCTTACCCGCCCCTCCCCCAGAACACCTGCCCATCCGAGAGATCAAGACATCAGCCTTTTGTTCACACATCTCCTCTCCTAATGGCTATTTAATTGTTCTCATTAGAATGTACAGGGGAAGGGAGCAGCCATTAGTCTTCTGAATAAAAGAAGAAACACGTCCATGGTTATTACTTTGCCAGGCTCAACAAACAACTTTTGATGTGACAACAGCCCTTAAAGACACCTCGAGAAATGAAGTGGCAACCCAGGAACAATGTACTCCTCTGCTGATGGGAACAGATGCAGTGCTGATTACATCTAGATAAATAACCATCCCCACACGAACATGTGTATATTTGTATCTATTAAACACATAGGTAACAAAGCAAACCCAGGCTCCTGTTTACATGCATGTGCGCACACATACACACACACACACACACACACACATGCTCTCGTGTGCACTTATGTTTAGATGATTTCCACTTGCTGTAGAAGAGTGAGTCAAATATAGGCTATGCTGAGGCCTGAGGGGTAGACCATTAATAAGAAAGATGGAACCTTATATTCAAATTACAAATGAGTAAGCAGAAGGAAGAGTATAAACAAAGTGACATGAGGAATTGGGAGGGGAACAACTTCACTTGGGTGCTTGAAGAAGAGCCTTCTGAGAAGATAACATGGGACCTGGCAAAAGAAATAATAAGAATGAGCTGAAAGCCAGGAAGATGTCCATCCAGAAATGACATTACAGAGACTCACTGTGAATAAGCAAGCCAGGGATTCATGCCACATCTACAGACCTTGGCAAGAGACTGGCATTACTCCCAAGAGCAATAGGAAGTGTTAGGCAGCTCTTGGGGTAGTGTGTTGTAAACTCAATACCACTTATTAAAATGGTACCAAGACTTGAAGTTGACAGGCTAGTTAGGGGATCTCAACTACCTTCTAAGCAAGAAAAGGGGGGGAAGGAGAGGAAATAGAAATGAGAAGGGGGAAGGGGAGAGGGAAGAGGGAGGGGATGAGGAAGGGGAAGGATGGGGAAAAGGGGAGGAGAAAGAGGGAAAGAGAAGAGAAGAGAAGAGAAGAGAAGAGAAGAGAAGAGAAGAGAAGAGAAGAGAAGAGAAGAGAGGAGAAGAGAAGAGAGCAATAAAGAGAGGTGGGTTCAAGGTAAGTGCTGAAGATAAGCCATCAGAACATGCAGCTAGCCCTCAGGAAGGAGAACGGTGAATTGAGTGGTGGATGTTATGGTCTGAAAACAAAATGGCCTCCAAAGACTCATATTTTGAATGTTTCTTCTCCAGCTGGTGGCACTATTTTGAGAAACCATAAACACTTCAGAAGCTGGGACCTACCTAGAGGAGGTAGAAAACTAGGGATGAGTCCTTGGAAATATATTACCTTTGGCCCCTTCTTGCAGTACTGTGTGTTGTACTGCCTTCCACACACCGCCATGATGCAATACCTAAGGACATGAGACTAAGAAACCATGGACTCTCTGAAACCATGAGCTAAAATATTCTTAAGTTTTAATGTCAAGATTTTTGCCACAAAGAAAGTCATGAATACACTGATGACTAGTGAGGCATTTAATAAGATGAAGAAACCAACTAACCAATCACATTTGGGCAGTGGGATCAAAATCGTCCTTTTGGATCAGATAACAGAGGAGAGAAACATAAGAGAAGGCAACGGCGGATGGATATAATCAACTCATATGTTGCATGCATGTATAAAAATGTCAAAATAAACCCACCATTTTTTACAAGTAACATCTATCAATAAAAGCTAAGGTATTGACCAAAGAGTTTCTGCTCCATGTGAACATTAAACTTGGGATGTCTGTTAGATACCTAGAGAGGGAAACCAAACAGTCTATCAGAGAAATGGGTTTGTACTGAGACCCAGAGACCTGAGAATGTACTGAGTGTGAAACAAAAACAGATATTCAAACATAAGAACAGTGGAACTGAGCACCTCCCCCCTTTTCATTAGCTGCAGCCTATTTGTGATAAGATGGCTGGATCTTACACTGTCCTACACCTACTAACTTTAGGATGATTTCGGATGCTGTTCGTAATGCAACCCAATGCTGACAGTACAAGGGACTGCTATAGAAAGGAAAGAGACTCCTTGTAGATGGCTCCAAAGCCTGCTGCTCTGTTCTCTTCCCTGACTTTGAGCCCACAGAGCTCTCCAGGAAGACCCAATGATCCCAAGAAGTCCTACACATCTCAGGACATGAAAACCCTCATGTTCTGCTTCACAAAGCCCCTGTGGCTTACTGCTACAAACTTCTACCACTTTTCACTTATGAAGAGAACATGAATTATACAAGAACTGTATCAAGATCATTTAAGGTAACCCCAGGGCAAGCTCCCCAAAGCAAACACTCCTGCTCAGAGAAATGCAGCAATGGGTCCAGAAAATTCCCAGAGAGGCACTGCCCAAACATAACCTTGGAGCTCAGAAGTTGGGATCAAAGGCCACAGGTTTCAGTAGCAGTCTCTAGAACTTGATTGCTATTAGCCTGTGTAATGTCATAACAAATATGAGTGCTTGGATCACCCAGGTAGATGCCATTTTAATATCTCTGTTTCTCCTGCTTGTCTATGCACAGTAAATATAGCATCCTTGGGAATAAACTTGAACTCAGTGGGACTGAGGAAATAGTTTAGTCAGTAAAATATTTGTCATGCAAGCATGAGGACTCGAGATGGATTCCCAGAATACACATCGAAAGCCAGGTACAGCAGAACATGTTTGTAACCCAAGCACTGTGGAAGTAGAAACAGGTAGATGCTTGGAGCCTGCCATCCAGCTAGTATCTCTGAATCAAACAACTAGTGCATGTGGCTCCTGTCTTAGGGTTTTGCTGCTGTGAACAGACACCATGACCAAGGCAACTCTTATAAGAATAAATTTTAATTGGGGCTGGCTTACAGGTTCAGAGGTTCAGTCCATTATCATCAAGGTGAGAACATGGAAGCAACATCTAGGCAGGCATGGTGTAGGCAGAGCTGAGAGGTCTACATCTTCATCTGAAGGCTACTAGCAGAATACTGGCTTCCAGGCAGCTAGGACTAGGGTATCAAAGCCCATGTCCAGAGTGACATACCTATTCCAACAAGGTTACACCTCCTAATAGTGTAACCTGGGCCAAACATATATAAACCATCACAGCTCCTAAGAGATGACACCCAAAGCTCACCACTGGCCTTCTCCTATAGGTACATACATGCATGCACGCACGCACACACATGATTAAACAAGCCCCAAACTTCCAAATTCACAAGGGAATCCTGGCAGAAATTTACAAAGATTCCTAGCCTGCACTTTTACGTCCCTAGTTTTCTCCAGAGCTCTACTGAACACAACCTATGCTGCAGAAGCTAAGGACTGACACCATGCTCACTGAGCCTAAAGGCCCAGGCTCCTGATAAAGCAGACCACTGGCCAAAGAGGCTTTGGTAGGAACAAGCCACCCTAGAGGCAGGACTGGCCCAGGTACACGAGCTCCTTTCTGTGAAAGGAACAGGCAGAGAGCATGCCAGGAGTTCCGGGGAGCCCCAGGCAGAAAGCAAGCTGCCAGCCACGTCCTCTTACAAAGGTCATGCTTTGCTACAACAGGCAGAAATGTCAAGAGAAAATTGGATTCTGAAAGAAAGAAAATCATAGGCACTCTGGGCAAATAAAGAATAAGAAATAGCATTATCCCCCTCCTTATTACATGGGAAAGACAGCTGGGGGCCTGGGACACCTAGTAAAGAGCAATGAGCTTTTGTCCTTCCACAGGGGTGTGGCTTCATCTCCAACCCACTCCTCCTCCACCTGTCCAGCCCCATCTGGAGGAGAAAGGTTCTCCAGATTTCTCAAGCACATTATAGAGTGGCCACTGCATTACTCGTACACTGTCCACACACACCTATACACTCACATACGTTTCCACATAAGTCCCTGCCACACAAGTCCCAGGAAAAGCGCAGTGTCTAACCTGTGCAGATGGACCCAAGGCACTGCCCTAGATGCACAATAGAAATACCCAGGCCCAGAGACAACCATACACGTCACAAACACAAGCAGGGTGTGCCATCCTCTGGCTATCCTGCCCTCTTGGGCATTTATGCATTCGCATGACACAGGATAGATGGGAAAATGGAGGTCTGGGGTGTTGATGGCCATTAGCAGCCAGATGGACAAAACTCACTGACCCAGTTTTCCTTCTTGCTGACACCTCACCTGGATCCATCTGTCAGCAGTTATTGATGCTCTGGTTATGCTGTTCATCAGACAAGAGTTTAATTAAGAGTCACCCTGCCTCCAAGCCCCATGGCAGTCTCCTCCTGCTGCCTCCTCCCTAGCAGATCCATTGTCATCTGCCTCTGACTTTTGCTTGGGTCAATGGCCGGAATCTGAACCACCTGATCATAGAATTAATTTAGTGAGTGGGATTTTATGAGATGAGGCATCAAACGTATTCCCAAATCCAAACTCCATGATATCCTCTTTCTCCTCTCACTCTGTCTCTGTCTCTCTGTGTCTCTGTCTGCCTGTGTGTGTGTGTGTGTGTGTGTGTGTGTGTGTGTGTGTGTGTGTGTGTGTGTGTGTGTCCCTCTCTCATCTGAGATTCCCAAACAAAGCCATTAATTTTGTTCTGCATAACTGGCTTCCTCCCAGCCAGACTCTGTGGTCCAGAGGCAATAAATAGGGATGATAGGAGCTTTGGAAGCAAAAACATATGGCCACACTCTGGACCTTGTGGATCGGCAGGGCTGAGATGGCCTTCCTTACACAAACCATGCAGAAAACAGGGATCCTCTAAGGCAATCTTCTCTCTGCTACAAGACAGGTCCTCTGGTGAAGCAGCCCCTGGACTATCCTAAAGGGAGATCCTGTTTTTATTTAGCAGGAGTGGAACCCTATGACTGACAATTGCCCTCTAGCCTAGGAGTCCTGTTAGCCTAGAAGAGGGTTAGCAAGATGGACCCTACTGTCAGGAGAATCCAACAAGAGGAGCTCTCCCATGGCCCTAACTCCAGGCACTGAGATTTGAAAGGGGGACAATAGGACCTATCAATGGAGATCCTGAAGACAGAGACCAATAGACTTCCTGGACTAAGAGTGGAACGTATTTTTAGAAGCAGCAGCTCTTCTAATAGAAGCAGACTCTGTGGGCAGTATGTCTTACTATTCAGTTGTGTCAGGGATGACTGAGGAAAGGACAGGACTTCTTCATGCTTTAAACTATTCTGTTCCACCCATGTACCACCAACCTGGACAACCAGTCAGACATACCCACTCATGTCAACCTCACAGACCCCTCTGTCAGCTGGATCCCTTTCCAACTCCAAGACACACTCCCACCCCCTCTGCCTCACCTCAGCCACTCTAACTGGACTTCTATGGTCATGGGATGACATGGTGCCTGCCCTACAAACTTCCATGTTGAAATCCTAAGAATGTTAACACTATTAGAACTAAGGCCTGTAGAGCAGTGACTAAGACTGGTGGTCATTAGGGTTGGTCACAATTCAACTTGACTCACGTCTTTATGGGCATTGAAATGCTCAGAAGAAAGAGCATGGAGAAACATGGGGAGACTAGAGCCACTAACAAACTAAAAAGAGAGGCCTTGAAAGAAATCAAACTTGGCAATACTTGGACCCTGAGCCTCTAGATCTGTAAAGAAATAAATGTCTATCATTGAAGCCACTTGAGCTGTGGTGTTGTATCATAGTAGGGCTAGAAGACTAATACAAACATCTTCAGCCCTTTCATTTGACCCGAAGGCCTGACAACCAATTTGAACGGCCCACTATAGTCTGGGAAAGACTCCAAGCCATGGTTTTCTGTCATCCCTCACACTGTATATGCACGATCACACATGAGCCAGCCTCCCAGACAAGTTCCAATTGCTAATATCCAATCTTCTATGGGTCCATTTGTTAAGGCCCTAGGTATACCCTAGCCTCCTCCTGTAAGAGATTAGTGAGATAGAAAAACAGAGGACCAAAAAGATTTTCAACTCTCATTCCCATGACAAATTCCACTGCTGCTGGATTTTCCTGGAGGATTCATTCCGCAGCTACTGAAGGACATCCTCTCCATGCATCACGGGTTTTCTGTGCACTCAGCTCGGCTATCCCGAAACCCCCTAGCAATGCCACAGCTTCTAGTCTGCGCCTTGCCTCTTGGACACATCACAAGGCAAACCCTAGCTATTTCTTGCACAGAGGAAGTTTTTGAAAGATGTGTCTCCCCCTTCCTTAAGATCTAACACCTCCTCGGCTCTCTGTCTGCCCCCTTTTTCTTATTTCCCCTCCACACACTCTCACATAAAAGAGTGCATATGTTACAGTTGTATAGCTTGGTCTTCTTGTGGAATTCCCAACAGTGGGAGCAGGGTCTATCTCAGACTCTTTTGCCTGGTTTTGGGACCCTTTTCCTTATACTGGCTTGCCTCGTTCAGCTTTAATATGAGGGGAGGTGCCTAGTCTTACTGCAACTTGATATGCCATGTTTGGTTGATATCCACTACTGAAGGCTCCACCTTTAGGACCTAATCTCATTCTGAAGATGTCCCTCCTCACCATCACCTAAGAGCTGAGGAGTTCAATAAATGAATTTGTGGAGCACCAACATTCAGATCACAGCATCCACGCCCCCTGACACACCCCACTGGAATTCCTTTGGAAATACTGAAAACACAAGAAGAAATGTCTAATAAGGAGAATCTTCTTCTGCTGCACCAAACCATATATAGATCTTCCTGAGCTGGAAAAAGTTATGGGAGAAAGATGGGGCTGATATTCTACTGACCACTTACTCAAGAGCCAGGAGTTCACACCTCGTGGTCTTGACTCTGTGACTTCTATGCACTGAGAGTGACAGGGAACATCAGGGGGAGGGGGGTCTCATCACTAAGACCTAATGATAGCACTGATACCACAACCCATCCCCTTAAAATCCAGAGCCCACAACAAGAAAAGGGATACTGGCATCAAATTTTCCTCTTCAAGGCCAAGAAATATTTTTCTACATCACTGATATATTTGCTTTTGCCTCAATTAAATTGTTGTAAAAGGGGGTGGGGGTTAAAGCCATCTGAGCCATTTTTATTCAGCTAAATTACATTGGATGGCTCATTTAATGAACTTTAATGAAGCCATAATGCTTTCTCTAATCAAATCTCAAGTAACGTGCCTGGAGTCTTGACCTTACATCAGGAGACTGGAGGCAGCTTTCTCTCAATTGCCCTCTGCTGGGCTAGGTCAGGGTTTCCAAGAGTGGGTTCCTGAGAATCTAAGTGTCTAGTATGCTCATTGGTATTAAGGAGGATAGGGGTATGATAATATTTGACGAAATTCTCCTGCAGAAAATCGAAGAGGCTTATTTATGACAGAACTTTTCAGGGCCTTAACTGAGAGAAGTACCTAGCTTACTGGCTCTCTCAAACTTACTGGACCCCAGGTCCTTCTCTATAGCACATCCACCAAAAAAAAAAAAGACACCTGACAGCCTCATCACATACTTAGTGAACGTAATTCTAGACCAAGACTCAGCAAGCCCCAGCCAGCAGGCTGGCAGTCTATTTTTTTTTTTTTTTTTTTTTTTTTGCAGTTTTATTGGAAAGCAGCCATTCCTGCTGTCTTTGTGTTGCCTATGGCCATATTCTAAGCAGGATAATAGCCTTCCAAAGATACCCATGTTCAGAATCTGTCACACACACACACACACACACACACACACACACACACACACACACACACTGTTCATTTCCCAAACAAAGGGAACTTTGTGGAGGTGGTGAAGGGTGTGAACCATGGACACCAGGAAATTACCCTATATTACACTGGTGTCAAAATGTAACCACAGTAGCCCTTTAAAGCACACACAAGACTTGTGCAGGCTCAAGCTACACAAAATTCCAGAACTGAGACTTAAAGCAGTCACTAAGTCCCAGCCCTAGAGAATGACTGCGAAGAGAGAAGCACTAGTTTGTTTATGGGCGCAGTGGAGCACATTTCAGGGGATGGCCACAAATCCAAGCACATGTATACACTGCACTAATTGAACTGAGTGAGTTTATAAAAGAAACAGTGGGCACCAAGTTGGGTGGGTATGGAAAGAGGGTTGTGTCTGAGAGGGTTTGGGGAAAGTGGTCACTGTGATCAAGATACAGTGTATGAAAGTCTCAAAGAATTAATAAAATTATGCCTTTAAGTAGAAGCAGAAAGAAGAGAGAAAGTCAGAAAGAAATGTAGCAAAGGAAGCAAGGCCCAGAAGAACGAGATGTTAGCTTTGAAGATGAAGGAGGGGCTATGAATGTGCATGGCCATTAGAAACTGTAAGCATCAAGAAAAAGATTCTCCCAAAGTTTCCCAGAAGTAGCATGGCCCTATTGACACTATGGAGATCCACTGCAGACTTCACAGAAGTATAAGATACTGTATTTACATTGCTTTATATCACCAACTGTTTTAATTTGTTATAGCAGCAACATATAACTGATATAGGTTACATTCACACTAGCACAGTAGAGTCAAATAGATACAACAAAAGTCTCTAATGGGCTGGCATTTTCTCCTTTTCTATCTCTTCCTTTCATTCCCTTCCTGCTTGCTCTGCGTGTGTGTGTGTGTGTGTGTGTGTGTGTGTGTGTGTGTAGGTGTGCTTGCACATTCATATGCATGCTTGAGGAGATAACCTCAAGTCTTCCTCATAAGCTGTTTACCTTTTATTTGAGATATGGTCGCTCTGACCTGTAACTGGACAAATAGGGTAGGCTGCCTTTCCAGAAACTCCCAGAGATCTTCCTGCCTTGGCTACCTCAACACTGGGATTACAACTATACATTACCTGTCTGGTTTTATTTGGGTTCTGGGATGGAAATCAGGTCCTTGTACTTACAAGGCAAGTACTTTACCAACTGACATATCTCTCTAGCTCTTGGTTGGTTGGTTGGTTGGTTGGTTGGTTAGTTGGTTGGTTGGTTGGTTGGTTTGTAGAAAAGGGTCTTGCTATATACACAAGGCCTTGAACTCTCAGTCTTCCTGTGTTAGGCTTGCAATTATTGAGATTAAAGGTATACATTATTACATTAATCAAGACTGATACCCTTTAACAGAAATTAAACACAAGACCCATATGCCAGCTGAAATGTTCTATTAACGTGATTTTAAATGGTGGAAAGAAGTATCAATATATTGAAAATATCATCAATTCAACCTATAATCAATATCAAAACCACCATTGAGATATTTTCCATTCTTATGTGGGTTATTGTTTTGTAGTAAGTCTTTGAACAGTGCATTTGACATTCAAAGCATATCTCAATTAGGACTAGCCACCCTTCAAGTGCTTAGTAGCCACAGATGTCCAAGGCAAAGCTTTCCACCATCTGTGAAACCCAGTTATTGACTGGAGGCCTTGGTGGGGAGAAGCTGTCAACATCTTGGAAAATGTAATCACTAGCTCACAAAGTCAAGTCAGGACAACAGTGTCCACAAATCCATGTTCAATAGAAAAGAAAGTACACCCATTGTCCAACGCCACCTCATTAAGAAGTTTCTAGCATGCAATCCCACCAGCAATGGAGGAGAGTTCCACTTTCTCCACAACCTCGCCAGCATCTGCTGTCACCTGAGTTTTTGATCTTAGCCATTCTGACTGGTGTGAGGTGGAATCTCAGATTTGTTTTGATTTGCATTTCCCTGATGACTAAGGATGTTGAACATTTCTTTAGGTGCTTCTCAGCCCTACAAATTTCCTCAGTTGAAAATTCTCTGTTTAGCTCTGTTCCCCATTTTTTGATGGGGTTATTTGGTTTTCTGGAGGCTAACTTCTTGAGTTCTTTGTATATATTGGATATCAGCCCTCTATCGGATGTAGGATTGGTTAAGATCTTTTCTAAATCTGTTTACATTTACACAATGGAGTACTACTCAGCTATTAAAAACAATGATTTAATGAAATTTGCAGGCAAATGGATGGAACTTGAAAATATCATCCTGAGCGAGGTAACTCAGTCACAAAAGAACGAACATGGTATGTACTCACTGATAAGCGGATATTAGCCCAAAAGTTCAGAACGCCCAAGTTTCACTTTACAGTAACCACTGGACTGAGAGTGAGGTCCCCAGATGGAGGAGTTGGAGAAGGACTGAAGGAGCTGAGGGAGTTTGCAGTCTCATGGAGGGAGCAACAGTGTCAACTGGCCCAACCTGCCCACCCCCACCCCGTCCTCCTGGAGGCTGGACCACCAACCAAAGAATACACATCGAGGGACCCATGGCTCGGACCACATATGAGGCAGAGGAGGGCCTTGTTGGCCATCAGGGGGAGGAGAGGCCCTTGGGCCTGAGGGTGTTAGAGGCCCCAGTAAAGGGGAATGTCAAGGTGGGACTATGGGAGTGGGTGGGCGGGTGGGTGGGAGGTGGAATACCCTCATAGAGGTGGTGGAGGGGGAGGGGATAGGGGGTTTCCAAAGAGGAGACCTGGAAAGGGGGAAATATTGGAAATGTAAATAAAGTATCAAAAAATAAATAAATAATAATAAAAAAAAAAAAGAAGTTTCTAGCATCCCCAAAGGCTGGCAGCTTGGGACCAGGACTTGCATGTGCTGAGTAAGACCCTGGCTGCATACATAGGAGACCAGCTGGGAACAAAATAGTGAACTCTTCCAGAATTCTTGGCCCACTTGGTTAAGTATAAAGTCTACCTTATAATCCAAGCATTTCTGAGAGGACCTCAGCCTCCTGTTGCTTCTCATGGTCCATCTCCCTTCAGTCTTTATCTCTATGTCATACATAGCCCTGAAAATTCATCATGAACAGAATGGTATCTCCATGCTAACTGCTCCTGACAGCATCCTGGCCCCTCTCCTGCACACTACTCCACCTTATGCTTCCTGCACACTTCATGCACTCATCCTACAGGCCAACATCAGTGGTTGTCCCACAAGACAGCTTGTGTTTGCCACTCTGACATCTTCTTGACCCCTTCTTTCCCCTCCGACCGATTTTTGGATGGGCATTTTCCACTGCCAACATCTCAGACTGTCAGCTTTGACTATCCTGCTGCCACGCCCATCATACTGTTTTCATTGGAAGCAAAGAATCTTTTCTCTTCATCTTACACCCTTTATAGTGCCAGAACCCAAGTTCAACAGACGCACGACAAATTCAACTGAAGTCTTCCAATAGTCCTTTGAAGAGATGAATTTCCAAAGGCTCTGGAGGGAGCGAAGTTCTTCCTTCTCAGCAGCCATGATATAAGAACAAAGAGGACACAGCAGGGAGGAGGCCAAGGAACAAAGATGATCCCAGCTGCAGCCAGTGTGGCTTCTGCTTCTTCCCACTGGCATTGTGGGAATTGCATGTTCCCACTCGGCACACACACACAGAAGTACCACACACAAACACACTGCACACATTCAAATACTACATACACATAACCACACACCATAAACACACACAAATTTACACTCACCTGCAGGCTTGCATTCACTCGGATTTGCACACTCACCCACGATCTCAGTCTGGCCCCACCAAAAATAGATGAATCAACTATTCTGAAAAAGATGAAGACGCTCTTCTTCTTGACCCTTTCCTGCCTCTGGCATCCACAGGAGAGTCTTTCCCAGCAGGAGACTAAAGGACAGCCCTGACCTGACTTGGAACCCATTTCTCTCACAGCCTTCAATTCTAAGTTGCCTCTCTTGACTACAGCCTGACCAGAATATCAAGGAGACAGCCCAGCATGGAGGAGGAACCTGGTGCTGAGAGCCTTTTACTATTCCTTTGGGGTAAGAATGCTTTCCTGTGTCAACACAGCCTCCCACTCTCAGGGAGGAAGGGCGCACTCAGAAGACCAAGTACGTGGGCCTCCTTTCCCTGTGCCTGGACATGCTGGTGTTGGAGCCGGACACAAGAGACGAAAATAAAGATCCTAGTGGTTACAAAAATTTCCCAAAATAATCCAGCAAGGGTAACTGAGGTGAGGTCCAAGAAGTGCCCCACCTCCTGATCCCCACATCAAGACAGTTAATCCTCCTCTCTGTGCTGGGTTCATTTCTGAAGCAGTGAATGATGAAAGGTGTGGGTAGGCCATGCTCTTCGGCCTCACAGGAGTCTTGTATGCCAGTCCTTGGTCTGTAACCCCATTCCCAGGATGCTAGTATAATCTCTGCAATCTCTTGGTACCTCAGTTTGCTCCCCTGTAAGTGGGGAAAGGGGGAGTAATAGTAGGCCTATCCCATGCGAGTTCTGAAAAGCGACTGGGATATGAGAAATGGGGTGTGGAAAGCAGCTGTCACCAGGACTATCCTGTGTCTCCTTCAGGGCACATCCTACTCCTTAATTAGAAGGGCCATCTCTAGTCGCCAGGCCCAAGCCCAATAAACAAATACCACAGCCTAGGCCATGATCCTCTGCATTCACGCATCACTTAATGTAATAAAACACATAGGTTCTTAAAATAATATGGAAATCACATTAATGCGACAGTAGATAGCTTGCCTCCTCATTTCTACCCCAGTCCCCTCCCTCAGCCTGTGGGCGGAGCCCAGGTGCCTCTCACCTGACCTCCTTTGCTTATGCAAAGCAGTAAAAGTTCATTCCACACTTCTTTGTTTCCTCATACTGTTTACCTCACACCAGACCCTGAATGTTCCAAAGGCTGTTCTGGGGGAATTCTGTTCCTTCCGCGTTTCTTTTCAAATTAACCAAAAGCTAATTGACCCGAAGTTCCTGGGCTCTCTGGAATCCCAGGGAGGCGCTGCAGGGCAGACACTGGATTCAGGCTCTGGGCCAGGCCACCCACGTGGTGCGCAAGCCGAGCAATCAAGGCCATGGCCCTAAAGAGTCTCCACGTGATCGACATGCATCGGTTTTTTTTTTTTTTCCCCCTCAAAAGCAGTCCTGACCAGAACAAAGCAAAGATATGGTCTACGGAGCCTCTGAAGGAAGAATCAAAAACCGAGGGGAAGGGACACAGTGGAGAGGACGGGAGCCAAGGTCCTGCCCACTGCAGCCTAGGAGCTGCACAAGAGAAAACTGTTGCCCTGGAAACCTAAGCCCTGGGAAGGACTGTAGTTGGGGGGACCAACCTGGCTGGAGCAGGCTGCCCTTAGGTGAAGAAACTATTCCTTTTAGGGAGGCCAGCCACCTCCCTTCTTTCTATCACCCACCTTTGAGTTTAAAGGACAATCTATGACTGTCTTAGAAACATTGAAATTGTGAGCCAAAGCTGCTTGGAGCTTTTCCTAGGCTCTGATTTAATCATCGCAGCATGCAAGTCCTCTGAGAGGAGAGCCTGGGGAGAACAGGGGCTTAAGGAGTGTGGGTTTAGAGAAGTCCCTAGAAGCTTTCTCACACCTAGTAACAGAAGCACCCAGAGGCTAGTTTTTTAAAAAGACTCTTGCCACCTCAGGGAGTTTCTGATTAGGTAGGATGGGAGGAAATTTGCATTTCTAAGAAGTTCCTGGAATGTTGTTGACATCTCTGTTTTAGAACCACACTTAGAGAACCATTGATCCAGTGATTTTTTTTCTTCCAGGTTGAGTTGACTGGGACTCCAATCAAATCCATACCCTCACAAGCTGGTGGGTCTAAGCGTGGGGTCCCAGATGGAGGAGTTGGAGAAGGGACTGAAGGAGCTAAGGGGGTTTGCAGCCCCATGGAGGGAGCAACAGAGTCAACTGGCCTGACCCCCAGGAGCTCCCCGAGACTGGACCACCAACCAAAGAATACACATGGAGGGACCCATGGTGCTGGCCACATACGTGGCAGAGGAGGGCCTTTTTGGCCATCAGTGGGAGGAGAGGCCCTTGGGCCAGAGGGTGTTAGATGCCCTAGTGTAGGGGAATGCTAGGGAGGGAAGAGGGGAGTGGGTAGGTGGGTGGGGGAGCACCCTCATAGGGCAGGGGGAGGGGGGAGGGGATGGGGGTTTCCAAAGGGGAAAAACACTTGAAATGTGTATAAAGTAAATATTAAAAAAAAAAAAAAAAAAAGCTGGTGGGCCATACTCTGAACTGCTGGAGAATATACCTACTAGGACATCTGTCTGGATGTAAAGAGACGCCTGCTAGGATCTTTCTGCACAGGCTCCTGGGAGCAAATGCCATAATTAATAACTGGAAAGGAGAGTTGTCATACCTCGTCTGAAAGTCGGGGGAGGAAGATACCCTCCTGATGGATGGCGCCACTAGGAGTAGGGGGAAGGGCTGGCATTGCACTGAAAACCAACAAAATGGAAAGAATCTGCCTGCTCCCCTGCTTGCACGTGCACGAGTGCAGACCGGCTCTGGGTTTTCCATCTGGGGACCTTTATGAAAGCCTTTGGGGGCTCCCCCAGGAAAGATGCCTTTGTGAACCCCATATATTGTGAACCTAGAAGATAAAAGTGGGAGTTGTAAACTAGAGAGCATGAGGGGGACACCAGGAAGCTCCAGGGTGCCCTAGGACAGACAGATAAGGAGGAGTGGAGACAGACAGGAAGAGTGGACATAACTCATCCCAGGTTATCAGCTGTAAAGGGGACAGAACACCCCAGCTCCCTGGCTTCAGAGTTGGTGGTCTTGCTTCCTGCTAGCAGCAGCAGGAGGAGGCAGGGCACTCCTAGGATTCTTGTTTCGGTCTTCATATGGTGCTCACCTGTCACCACCTCCAGGTTAGCACCATACGGTTCTTATTCATAAGTCCAGATACCTGCTTCAGCTCTGTGGCAAGCATCAGGTTTGGGGGATGTCAGAAGAAAATAAAAGCCCAGTAAAGAAAGCCTGGGCTGCAACTTGTCAAATGCAGAGCCCAGTACTGAGATAGTAAATGAGAACTGCAGTAACAGTCCAATTCACCTCCCCTAATACCAGAAGGAAACACCAGCACTGTAGCGATAGCATGGATATAAGGCTCTCTCTCAGTGGACTCCATCCTAGCTCAGACAGTTTCTAGCTCTATGGTTCTTGGGCAGCTCCATTCACCATGCTCAGCCTGGCTTCTCTCCCTTGAACTGGATAGAGTATCTTTACCACATTACTGGGCGAGCATCAAACAAAACAGTACACATAGGCACCCCACATAGTCCTTGTCATCTGACAGGCACTCAGTGGTAAGGGACTATTACCAGTAAGGATGCACAAAGGGGAAGTCTGATGAGATAACACTTCCAAAGACAACTGTGAATGAATGGGAATCAGCCAGCAGAGAGGGCAGGAAGAAGGGGGCGGTGTGCTCTAGTTTCCAAATTCTTGGAAGAAACAGGCACATGGGAGGGAGCCTTCGTCACAGGAGCAACCATCGCACTACACAGACTCACTCAGCAGATGCGGCTAAATAGTTTCCAATTAATTAACTGATTACATGATAGAACAGAAGGGGATTCGAAAGAGCGCTGTTGACCTTTAAGAATAATTAATATCATCAGGATAGCAAACTCATCCAAGGAAAATAATGAGGAACCTTTTCATACTGCATTCGAAGCCATGGATGGTGAGGCAGATGGGCTGTATCTAAGCAAAGCCCCGACTTCCTCCTAGGGTTTCCTGTCTCCTTTTATTATCCATCTCTCACTTCCGGAAATACCCTGGAGACCTATGGCATTGCTACTACTGCACATTGCTGTTTTGGCCAGCTCTGTGGCCCTTCTATTAGCCTAGGCAGGAAAGTTGTCCAACGATGCTAGGCATTGTGTCACTGAATGGTGTAGGGACCACTGTTAGGGTCACAGCACACCTCTTCTTGGTTCTTGGTGTCTGGAAACTTTTTCTTTCTCCTCTTGTGCCCCTGAAACGCAAAGCTCTATGCTTGCAGTAGGACATCCTCCTCTGGACTCCCACCTCACACTATCGTCTCCCACAACAGCACTGACGGATGACATGATTTAGATCTAATAACAATCAGTCAGTGTGGTCTGTGGGTCAAGCATCCACCTATCTTAATCATCATTCTACCCTTTGGAATAGCGGTGTTGGAAATGTAGTGTTGAATAGACCATGGTTAGATGCTCTAGCTCCTCTGAGAACGCTGAGTTCTTGATCACCTCCTGTGACTCTCTGAGGCACCCTTCTGCTGGGAAGTCTTCCACGGCCACCACCTCTAGATGACTTGTTTCCCCACCCAAGCTTCTAGAGCACTTTATCCATCCTTTTAAGTTAGCATTTGTCACACTGCCATCTCAAGTAAGCATCTAGATTCCTGTTCGATAAAGGGGACCCTAAACGTCTAAATCCAGGGCTTCTCTTGATGTACTTGGGTCTCGGATGCTTACCAATATACCTGGAACATAAAGTCTTCAGTAAATATCTGTTGAATGGGCTCAATCATACATGAAAGGGACGTAAAAATAAAAACATAAAAGAGCTAACCCCAGACACAGGAATGCACGCCTGTAAGCCCTACACTCAGGAGCTGGAGGCAGGGTATTCACAACCTCCAGGATAGTTTGTCTACACAGTGAGTTCCAGGCCGATCTGGACTTCACTAAAAGATCCAGGCTCAAAACAGAAGGAGAAAGAGAGGTCGCTTGTTCCTCTCTCCACAGCCCAGAAATACAACAGTAATGCATCCAAATAAGTACCAACGACAAAAGACCGCATGTCTTAAGGTTATAAGATCACTCCATTTATTGAGTGCCTACTGTGTGTCACACACCTAAGTGCTGACTCAGATCTGTGAACAAGAAAGAAAAGTGACTTCTCTAAAACAGTGAGCGTTCGTGTCAGCATGCTTTCTCTGTCTATAAAGGCTTTCTCCACTTAGTCCACCATGCAACACATTCTTACTGGGTGGCCATTCCAGGCTGGGAAATGCCAGTCACTGGGAGTGCAGGGCGAAAGAGCCATGGTTCTCTGCAGCAATCTGTTCATTCAGCATGTTTCTAAAACAACCCACAGAAGAGGTCTTGTCCAAATCAGATAAGAATTTACACTTTCTCCATGGTCTCCACTCTTTGTTGACTGTATAGGGTCATAGCCTGGTTGCAGCATCCAAATACATAGGTATCATTGCCCTGAAATGCTTGTTTTTAAACGGTTAGAATGGGAAAGTCAGAAAGCATTCACAAGATAAGCCCACAACACATACAAGAGACTGTGGAAAAATGATTCCCAGAACACAATAATTACACAGAATCCCAGCTCCACCCCTGACCTCAGACCCATGCCTCAGAGTCCCTTCTATACTAGAGCTCTTGAGTCCAAGCTTAGGACCAGCTACTACTGAGTTTGAGACCTGATAGATGCCCTTCCTTCTAAAGCCCATGTGGTTTAGTGTACACTAACGTTCTCCCTCCCTGTATGTCCCTCCCTGGGGACAGAAGCACTAGTTTCCTTCCTTAGCCTCCCTGACTGTAAGTAGCAGTCATGGCCTCTCTTCTGAGCTGCAGCTGTGGGAAGGGACCTGCTACCCTCCCCTGAGTCCTGTCTTAGCTCTGTCTCACTCCCGGTGTCAGCTGATAGCCTCTCTTTTTCTTCTTTAATTATACTTCTCTGCTCTCTCTGTTAGTGGCCTCATGACTCAGGGCTTTAATTTATTCACCAAACAATGTCATTACAGCACTGTTTTCTGTAATTTATACCAAGCACAGGCTTTTGGCCTCTGTTGCCCAATTCTGCAAAATGTTTGGGAAAAGCAAGTTCACGCCCCGACACACATGGCAGTTCTTGGGAGACTTGCAAGGGACAAACAAGATAATACTCTCACCTCCTGTTGAATATTTGGAATATAGGACCCACCACTATGCACTTGGTTACATTACCAAGGAGCTCTTTCTTTACTTCAGGCTGAGAAAGAAATAGGAATTGGGTTTTGGAGGACTTTTTGGGTTTTCTTTTTTTTTTTTTTAGATGGGGTCTCACAGTATACCAGATTGGCTTTAAACTACCTATGTAGCCAACAATAATATGGTACCTATGGTCCTCCTACCTCATATAAATTCATGCACCTCATGTACCACCATACCAGATTTCTGTGATATTAGACATTGACCCCAAGGCTAAGCAAGCTCTGTATCAATTGAGCTGCATCTCCAGATCCATTTTTTTTTTTTTTTGGTTGTTTGGGTTGGTTTTTTTTGTTTTGTTTTGTTTTTTGTTTTTTGGTTTTTTGTTTTTTGTTTTTTGTTTTTTTGTTTTTTGTTTTTTGTAGGGGTAGGGGGTGGTGAGCCTTCAAGGAGAATCTCTAATCTGACCTTGAATGTAAAAGTCTCCTACCTCTGCCCTTAAGTGGTATCACACTCAGCTCTGGAGAGAAGGCACTTGGAACTGAACTAGAGACACAGGGAAGGAAAGAGAATAGAACACATGAATTCATGGGCCCAGATAAAGGCTGGTCATCGTGGAGTGACCATAAACACATAATGGATTACAATTCTGACACAAGGTTCTTGGCACAGAGGAGAAGGATGTCTGTATGCCAATCATGATCACTGTTGAAACAAATTAAATTATGCACTGAGGCATGGTCAGATCTTCACTGACCAAGGGAACAAATTGAGATAATTCTTCTTCCCGGTGTACTATAGCTGACCGAAACTTCATTTAAAACCTTGACCTTTGTACTGAAGTGAAAACAATTAATTAACTTGCTAATCATTTTCTCTGCTATGAGGACTTTTCCATACTAGTAATAATAATAATCATGTGAGCAAACTAAAGAAAATTGGGATACAGAAATAATTTTCATGGAAATTGAAATAATGGGCAACATTTATTGAGTGCTTGTTAGGCACTAACTACTACGTGCTTTAAAGATATTTCTTCATTGACTCTTCCTGACAACATTTTATGGTCCATGATATTATAATGGTTAGTTCTCATCTGACAGATAAAGAATCCATGGTAGCTAGTCCAAGGTCACAAAGGTGGTAATGTTAAAATAGAGTCTAACTCTATTATGTCCAAAATCCACACACCATGTATATACCAATATACTATGCAGGCATGTGGGGTGTGTGTGTGTGTGTGTGTGTGTGTGTGTGTGTGTGTGTGTGTGTGTATGCACACATGCATATGTCCACATGTTAGAAGATGTCTAGATCTCTAGATTGAGACTGTTTTGTAGCATGTAGATGAAAGCCTTCCAAGAAAGAAGAAAATTTACCACTATGAACAGCATAATTCAATCAGCTCTGCTAAACTGCTCCCATAGTTTGATCTCCTCTGCCCATTTCCTATAGGAAAATCTATGCCAAGTTCACTTTCTCCATACCCCACTGAACTGAAGAAACAGAGAAGACTCACCTTGGAGGCTTACCCTGAAAGAGAGAGGATCATGGTGGCTCACAACCTTTCAGAATCCAATGGCCCTACTCTATTCCTCAGTTCAAGTCAATCCAGATCCTACATGACAGCCTTGCTCCACTCTGGCCTATCCCTAAGTAAATGGTGGGAAGAGCTCTTCCCCTGCTTCCTGTAGGTCTGCATCCCACCCGGGGGGGGGGGGGGGGGTTGGCAAGCAGAGATCAGGGTGCCTGCCTACTATATGTGAACAGCTCTTGAGTATATCATTGTGGGAGCTGTGATGGTGGCAAAAAGCAATAAACAACAGGCTGGAGCCTGGGAGTCTGTGTCATGAAGCTGTGTACTAGTACCCTGGAGGTAAGGGAGGGTTTGGGCTCGAGCCCTGGCCATGGTGCTGAATCCTCAGGGTTGGGCATAGGAATAGTGATTTTTGCCAAGGGGTTGGGGAAACATTATAATATCCCTGTGTTTAAAGATGTTGGGTTTCTATTCATGCTTAGGAAGGTCAACTGACTTTTTTTTTACCAGTTGCAACAGAAATATCATGAAATCTGGAGCAGGCATTAACAAATATCAATACATCTTTACTAGCTGTGTGACCATGGGCAAGTTACAAAATCCTGCTGAGATCCGGAATCCCCCAGTACTCCTCTGTGAAACAGGGATAGTACCAATTATGAAGTTATTGTTGGGAACATACCTAGTCTGGAACTTGACACAGTCTCTCCCCCTCCCCTTGGCTTCCTTCCCTGATTGCTATGTGCACACACACACACTCCATTCATTCTCTCCCTCTTGGTTTACACTACTACAAATATTCTTTCATGAACAAGCCTGAAATCCTTCCCAGAATCTCCAGAGTACAAATCCCTCAGCCTGGAACGATCAGCACCATCCAGCAGATGGTAATATGTTGACGTCACTAGCCTAAGAAAGCTAATTTTATCTTCACAACTAAATTGAACACCCCAACTCAGCCTGGGCCAAATCTTACTTCAGTGTCCTTGGTTCTCTCTCCCGCCCCAAGGCCACAGGGAGTCATTTCCAAAGCACCTGTCCCCTTGCCTTTCACAGAGCCTATTGATGTGCTATTCACATGACTGCCTGATGAAAACTTTGAATTGGTCTTCTGTTTTCAAGCTACTTTCCAGCAATGGCTCAACTGTCACAATATCACCAGTGAAAGCTGTTCTGTGCTTTCCACATCATGGGATAAAAACAGAAAGAGAAAGGTGGTAACTGGCCCATGGCCTTGAAACAACACCAAGATGCTCAACTCTAGAAACCAGGTGGCTGCCCTCCTAGGCATTGGTTGTGGCTGAGGAAATTACCCAATGCACCAGAAAAGACATAAGACACAGAGTCAGAGACCCAGGTCCCTATCCATGCTGTACTAATTCTAGCTACTGCACTCACTCACTCGGATTCCTCCCTGATGGGACAAGGATGGCAGCAATGGCTATTTCATATTAGTACTGCATATATAATGAAATGGTTCCTGGGAGACATGTTCACAAAGGACCACACCCTGTTGATTAAGGCAGTGTGTTGCTCAAGTAATTAACCATTGGACACTAAAGGAAGCATGTCAAGGATACCCTCAGAACAGCACATGAAATAGAACCACACAGCATGCCTGATGTGCCTGCTCTGTGCCCCATTTGAGGCTCCCAAACAGATGTGTCTATTCTGCAGTTTCTTTACTATATCTAACAGGGGTCTGACTTGGTTGAAGTCCATCAATGTAAAGCATGAATCCTGAGCAAAGGAAATAAGGCACTTCCCTAGAATTCCAGTACAAGGTGTCACCCAGAGGTATGGAAAAGAAATGAAGGTACTATATGCCAGGAATTCAAGGTATTACTCCTCTCAGGCAGATCCCTACAAAAGCCTATGAGGGTCACAATGTTAGCAGGAACTTAGAGAGATTAGATAATTTGACCAAGGTCTTCCAGCTAGACATCACTCGGCTGGAAACAAAACCCAGTTCTGCTCAGCTCTAATATTCATGTCATCAAACCAAAATGAGAGAATAGTAGCAGGACCGAAAAACAATCCTAACAGAGCCCCATACCTACAAAATTCTTAAAATGCACCATTTATAACCTTTGCAAAGCCCATACTGGGGTCACTGCATGCTGCAGGATCAGCAAACCAGGTTTTGCTGGGGTTGGGGTTGCTCACAATGGCTGGGGTTATGAAAATGTCTGCAGCAAAGGAGAGGTGGAACAGTCATGGCTGGGATGAGCCAGGAAGAGAGAGAAAGCTGCTGGGGCTCAGGGCTCAGGGATGCAGTTATTAATATCCTAAATGGAGCTCTGACTGCTTAAGCTTTATTTAAGAACACGCCTGACTGTATAATTACAAGGGCTTAATTTGTTTTCTTTTCTGCACAATAAATAAGGAGTGCACAGTTGCTCTTAGCAAACACCACCCTTCCTGGTATCAGAAGGAGTTCCTTAGCTGTGGAGGGATGTTTGATACTTAGGGTGGGAGGATGAAAGACAGTCCTACAGCCACCCAGAGAGTTGAGCTGCCCACTTCAAGCACAGAGGTGGACTGGAGAGGATAAAACGATCTAGGTGCCCTTTTACTTTGGGAAGTGTCAGCACTGAGGTCAATGTCAATTCACCTGTGGGATGGGCAATGCTGGTGACCTGTCTGAGAGGCACTGACACCATCTTCAGACAGGTTCAGAGGGCTCAGAATATGCTAAGCAACTTATTTTCCATTGCTCTGAAGCTTTGCACAGATGACGTTGGCTTCTCAACCTACTCAATTGCTCTGGAGATGAAACCTGAAGCTGAAGCAAGCTGGGACAGACTTAAAATCCCAAAGCAGAAGCACAACCCAGGTAAAGACTATTTTTTAGGAAGAAGTAGCATAATACATTGAGGAACCTGGAAAGTCCAGGGCCAGAGAGCACCAGAAAAGGCATGGGGCAGATGTCAGAGTGGTCCCAAGGCTTTCTTGCACATCTAGGGTGCTATTGCACCCAGGACTCTGCATGGGCTAGACCTTGTAGACTGACACAGAGGGTTTGGATCATATCTTTAAAACATTGGAGTCACAGTTAGGAGAGTGATATTTAAAACCTTTAGGTTGTGCAGGTGGAGGTAGAGAGAAACAGCTCTAGGGACAGCCTTTAGGAGAGTGTGACACTTAAATGTATGTGAGAGAGGCTGGGTCCCTGGTAAGGAATTGCCAAGTTGTCTTTGTGGAAGGAGTTACAGAGGCACCAGATGCATGTGGCTGGCAACAGATGTATCCGTGAGAGAGCAGACTCTGTTCTTCTGCAGGGCTGAGTTGTCTGCGCTCAGAAGTGAACAGTTCCACTGCTCCAGTGAGTGGGTGTCAGATCACAGGGCTCACCTGAGTCATGTAGTCCTTAGAAGCAAAGCATTATGGTTTGAATGTGAAATGTCCCCCCACAGGCTCCTGTGCTTGATCTCTTGGTCCCTAGCTGGCTGGTGGTGCTATTTTGGGAGGTTGTGAAACTGTTGAGAGACAAGGCCTAGCTGGAGGAAGTGCATTGCTGAGGATCAAGTCTTGAAATTTGAGCTGGAACTAGTATAGTATTCTCTTTCTCTCTCCCTCCCTCTCTCTCTCTCTCTCTCTCCCTCTCTCTCTCTCTCTTTCTCCCCCCCCATCTCTCTCTCTCACATACACACACATACACACATTCACAGCTTCCTAATATATCCAGATGTTACAGGTCAAACCACAGGCTCCTATTATTATAGCTGAAGCTACTTTCTGCTGTGTTTTAATCCTCATGATAGACTGCAGAGCCTTAACCCTAATCCAAGGTGAATCTTCACAGAGAGAGAGAGAGAGAGAGAGAGAGAGAGAGAGAGAGAGAGAGAGAGAGAGAGAGAGACTTAGGCTGCTGCTCTTAGGTATTTTATCTCAGTGCAAAAAAAAAAAAAAAAAAAAAAAAGTAACTGAAACCCAAAGATTCTAACCCTTTTGCAAGACTGCCTTTGGGGCCTGTGGTGGTTCAAATGAAAATGATCCCCCTTAGACTCATAGATTTGAATATTTGGTCATGAGAGAGTGGCACTATTTGAAAAGATTAGTGGGGGTGGCCTTGCTCAAGCAAGTGTGTCAATAGGGGTAGACTTTGAGGTTTCAGAAAACCCATTTGTGATGGTTTGAATATGCTTGGCCCAGGGAGTGGTACTATTAAGAGGTGTGGCCTTGTTGGAATAGGTGTGGCCTTTGTTGGAGCAAGTGTGCCACTGTGGGGGATGGGCTTTGAGACCTTCCTCCTAGCTGCCTAGAAGAGAGTCTCTCCTGGATGCAGTCAGATCAAGATACACAACTCTCAGCTCCTTCTCCAGCACCATGTCTGCCTGGATGCTACCATTCTTCCTGCCATGATGATAATGTATTGAACCTCTATAACTGTAAGCCAGCCCCAATTAAATATTGTCTCATATAAGAGTTGCTTTGGTCATGGTGTCTCTTCACAGCAATAGAACCCTAACTAAGACACCATTCCAAGTCGAGTCTCTCTCTCCCTGCTGCCTCAGTATCCAGATGTAGCACTCTTAGCTACTTCTCCAGCACCATGTTTGCATTATATGCCTCTATGCTCCCTGCCATGATGACAATGGAATAAACTTAAGTCAACCCAACTAAATGTTTTTGTTTGTAAAAGGTGTCATGGTGTCTCTTCACAGCAACAGAATGGCTATGAGTTGTGTTGCCAACTCCAACAGGCATGTGGCCCCATAAATACATCATGTTTCGGGACATATAGCATCCAGTGCCCTCTACCGAGAGCAGTTCTCATTCACTAACTCTTCCCCAGATGCCAAGTCCCAGACATTGATGGGTTTTAGGATACCTGTCAGCCCTCCAAGAAGCTGTCTCTGCTATAAATTTCCCCTTCCCAAAAGCCATATCATCTGCCTTTGCTAAATGATCTGAGATCTCAGTTCTCATCTTGTGTCTTAACTGTCTCTTCACTGCCCCTTCCCACCCCAAACTCTCTCCATGAAATCGATGACCTAAACACAAGTTACTGGCATCTTTGTCTGAGGCAGAGGAGAACCTCAATAGATGTCCTTAGAGGGAATTAATGCATTCATATTTCTTTAAAAAGTGCCCCATGACTCCAAGGACTATTGTGAGTGGACTTTGTCGGACTCTACAGCACAAAAGTATGAACAGCTAAATGTCACAGTCTAGAGACGGGACAAGCTTTTCTTGGGGGATAAGGTTAATGTCATCCTCAGCAGCAGCATACTTTTCAAAATCTTTTAGACTCGATCTTCAAACTGAGACACTAATGTACACTGATCAACATTTTTAGCCCAATACAAGAGGACAACACATTTTAGTCGTTTCCCTAGAGTTCTGTGCTGTGGTGAGGAGAGGAGGTCTCACCCAGCAATAACCTCTACTTTTAAACACTGAAAATGGGAAGACCCAGAGGCATGGGAAACTCCCTGGCCCAACAGTGCCCATTCCTCCAAAGTGAACATGGGAAACATCCCCCCACCCAAATATCCTCTTCAGTGCTTGTCAAAGTCCTTTCCCATCACAGTTTACTCCATCTTCACAATGACCTGGGGTGTGTAGAAAGTCAAAGCTATAGGACTAGACCCATTTGATAGATGAGGTAGGAAGAGGGCACCTGTTCACTCTTTACAGAGCAGGTCTATACTCCCTCACTCCCTACGACAACATGGGAACCATCAACCAGGACATGAAAGGCATTGGAAGGTCCAGATGTCTATACCTCAGAACTTGGATTCTGGATTCTAAGCTCCCAAGAGACCTGCTGTAAAATTTCCAGAGACTCCTGGGCCCCTATCACTGTGGAATTTTAGACAAAGAGTGACTCCCCAAACTAACCTCAACTTTCAGTAAAGTTCCCCGCACAAACAAGGCAGAAGCCCTCTACTGACACACAGAAAAAGGCAGGTGTCCTTAAAGAGTCCCCTGAATCCCAGATCCTCTGACTGTATAGTGTTATCTTGAGCAGGGGACAAATCACAGAAAGGGTCACGCTAAAGAAAGAGGGTTGTAAAGACCACACACGGGCTGGATCTGGGCCTCCACACACATAGGTAGCAGATGTGCAGCTTGGTCTTCATGTGGGTCATGAACAACTGGAGCGGGGGGCTTTCCCAGTAGCTGTTGCCTGGCTGTGGGATATGTTCTTCTAGATGGACTGGCTGCCTTGTCTGGCCTCAGTGGGAAAGGATACACCTACCCAGGGGAGCCTTACCCCCTCAGAGGAGAAGGAGGGAGATTTTGGGAGGGGTAACTTGGAGGGGGCAGTGATCAGAATATAAAGTGAATAAGTTAAAAAAAATAAGAAAAAAGAAAGAGGGTTGTTAACTTGGAGGAAATGACCAGAGTAAGGAGAAACATCTGTATAAAAAAAGGAACTATGGCAGACAGGATGGATGCTTAGCAACCAACCACACACTCCACATACAGCTCTGGATCACTATCTCCCACTCTTCTGTCTCAAGTCCCTCATGTAGGGTGACAATAACACAGATACACTCTCTCCATGACAATAACTGCACCAACACCTCTTAAGAGCTGCCAAGGAGGCATGTGCTAGAAACTTCCCAGAGGACCTGCATGGTACCCTCCTGGTTCCACCCAGATCCTCACTATACCTCTCTACTTCCCCACCCACTCATCTCTACACACACACACACACACACACACACACACACGATCAGAATCCTAGAGAAACCACAAAGCCAGGTGCTTAGAGCTTGTGCTTGTTAGACTGTTAGTCATTACCAATGACTGAACTTCTGAAACAGCTATGGAGACCAGGAAATACCACTGAGTAAGCACCTACTTTGTGCAGCTACAGGAAAGGATGTCTTGCGGCTAATATTAATCCCTATCCTATGGGAATTATTCCTAGTATTTCAAGAAAAATCCTCGGACTCAGTTCTTCAGCCAAGACAAGAGGAAAGCGGTGACATGGCTAACTCGAAGCTCAGGACCTCACCCACTTTCACATGTTCCAGTCACATGTGTCCATTCTTCAGATCCTCTCTTAACACTGAGGAAGCCTGATTTAAGGAGACTCTGTCCTTGTTGCCAAGTGGCAGAGACAGGCCACTCTGTGCAGGTTTGGTTTAGAGTCTGGGCTGGGTTTCTTAGATTGGTTTCTGAGGGAGTTGAGGGAGATTCCATCCACAACCAGAGATGAAGTCAGCCTGGGGGTCAGTGCACAGCTTACCCCATCTGGAATACTTGGGACCCTTCAAGCTCAGGGCAGTCACAGTAGCTGGGTCACCTAAGCCCACCCAGGAAAGGCAGAAGCTCTGCCAAACCAAGGCAATCCCTCAGAGACAGAGGGGTTAACCTGGGAGAAAAAGAGGTTTTTGCAAATTCATCAACAAGAAACAAGGGAGGAGACGCCAGCTTGCTAAGGAATGGAGTGGCACTGAGATTAATGATGACCCCCAAACAGCCAAGGGACTAAACTCATTTTCTAAATCTGTCCTTAACAAGAGAAATGGACAAAAGAGATGTGGACAAATGGGAAGTAATGAAGCCTTAGGGGAGGAGAAAAAAGAGAAGAAAATCTACTGAGAATAATCAAGACTGGAAAATATGAATGCACTGTGTAACCCCCAAGGCTTGGAACCATGCAGGCCAGAGGCCAGAATGTTTATTCAGCAGTAGGCTGAATATTTCAACACTAAAAGTTGACAAGGTTATAAGAAAAGTCTTAATGGTTTAGTTCAGGGGATCCTGAGACCCGAGATGCCTGGAATCAGGAAAAAATAGCCTCTAAGGTGACTTTAGGGCTCTTCTTCTAAGAGGGCTGGGTGAAAGATTTTGGAAGCACACAGTGGGCCAACAAAAGCAGTCCATGGCCACATTATCTAGGTCACAATGGTCCTGCCCTGAGCAGATCAGAACGCTGACCACAAAAACAGCAAACATAGAGAAATTAGCAGGGAGGACATGAGTACCCAAGACCACAGGAGACTGGAGGAAAGACACAAATGGATGCGAAAAGAAAAATCAATTGAGGAAACTTGCCACCTGCCTCGCTAGGGAGCAAGGAATCATTTCTACAGAAGGCCCCAGGAGAGGCAATTGCCCAGTCAACTAATGGTGTCAGTGGGCTGGGAATTGACTGTCTTTGCAGGCAGCAGATAAATGTGTAGCGGCTGAGAAAGTCAAGTTGGAAATCTGCAATTTGGTGAATTCTGTGGCACAAACTCATCTGGGGTTCAATAAGATAATCTGTGTAAGAAAAGCAAGAAAAGATGTGCTCCAAGACATCAAATGTCACAGGGGCTGGACTGTAGAAAGAATGAAAGGACCCCCCACCCATCTCCAGGTGTCATACAGCTTGACTGGGGAGGAGTCAGCTGCCCAAGTTACACATGTCAGGCTTGAAGTCACAGGATGCTGGAGCAATGCCATCAATATTTCTCTTTCTCATCTCCTACCACAGATGTTATAGTGAGGTGAACACACACAAACATTGGCCTGCCTGAGATAGGGTTCAAGGAAGGGGGAGAAAACTCAGCCTGGGGCTCCTGCAACCACTTGACACAGAACAGGTAGTCTCCACTCAATTGATCATTAAGGACCCTTTTCTTTAGTGAGAATCTACCCAGTGCAAATAACTGCTAACAGCCCTCAAAATGCCAACTAGTAAGCTAAGAGCCACTGCCCATTCACCCACACTCTGCCAGTGACCAGGCAGTTAGCAGGAATTGGCTGCTGGTGCTCGTTCGATGATCTCTCATGGACCTTCCCTCATCAGGGCCCATTCTAGGGTAGGCAGTTATCACCTTCCTTTCTCTCCAGCTTGGTTCCTGAGAAGTGACAATGGCCAGGGTTAAACCGAGGCTGGAATGGGGCTGTTATAAGAACAGGCTCTAGAGCCCCAAAAGCAGGTTACTTGTGGTTGGCTTCTGTTTCTGCCATTTGGTAGCTGTGGAATTAGGCAAGTTGCCCAAACTCTATGTGCTTCAACTGGCCATGAGTAAGATGGGGAGGGTGATTGCATGCACTTACTATTGGGAGCAGAGAATAGCATATACAGAGCATCAGCAAAGGTTCAGCACACAGCAGTGCTTCCCAGAAGTCACATCCTTGGAAGTTATTGGATTGGAAAGCGCATCCTCAGAGAGACAAGGTAGGTGGCTAGAAGGCAGCGGGGAGGGCCAAAATAAACTGACAATAGCTTTCTTCTGGCCCTGCTGCCCCCTATGGTTCCAGCTGTGTCTCAGCTTAGACCTTTCTTCCAGGAAGAAAATGTCCCAAAATGCTGTAAGGTCAAGACTGAGTCATTTAAATGGTGCTTCATTTTAGAGGTGTGGAAACAGACTTATTAGGTTTAAAGCAGCTTATCCAAGATCACTGCACAGTAGAGAGAAATAAGAGACTGTGTGAGGCAGAGTTGCCCTGAACCAAACAGTACCTCTCACACACTGACAGCTGTTCTCCTGAGCCTACTCCTCACACTCTGCTCCTCTCCAGGTCACCCCTCAGATACACCACTTCATATGGTCCTGGCTCAATCTTCCCAAATTAGTGAACCCATGGAAATCCTATCCCATGGGCAAATGGCTGTGTTTCCAAGTCCTGTTCCATTGGCAGTTCTTTCTGTTTACCTGATGGCCAGGCACAACAGTCTAGATGCAGAAATGTATGCTTAAATAGCTCTAGGAGGAAGTCCAAGGCGATATGGCTGTACACATCCACTGGTGTCAGTAACTATGCCCTCAACAGGTTTGTCACCCAAACCCACAGCTCTTCCAAAGCCCAACTCCACAGTCCCCTCCTCCACTCAGATTATTTCTGACTAACAGTCTCTGAGGTCTCCAGGGTCCTCCAGCACCTCGTGTAGGAAGAATCAGAGAATGGCAGCTGTCTGTGCAGCATGTCAAAAGTTGTAGAACCTTAACCTGCTCATTCTCTGCTAGTTCATATAGTGAAGTGATAGAAGGCTCAAAGCTAGCCTTACAAGAGTGCTCCCCTTAACGGGTCTTTGGAGACCATTTCCAGCATAGTGGAGGAAGAAATCCAAGAGTGTTGTAGGCTCATGGTGCCCCATCTACTTTCATGTACAGAGTAGAGCCACTGTCATTTATGGCTTCTCTTCTTCATCTTCTGGTGACCACAACAAACATTTATTTCTCTCTCTTTCTATGTGACCAGGGAAGGTCAGCTGTGGTGTGATCCCATCATCGTTCCAGAAAGATTCAGGCTAATGGAGCAACATCCATCTGGAGCACTGCTGCCTTCTGCTCCATAACAGTGAGAAGAGACCCACTGGGTCTCATGCAAATTCTCAAAGCTTCTACCAAGAAGGAGCACAAGATATGTGTGTGTGTGTGTGTGTGAGAGAGAAAGAGAGAGAGAGAGAGAGAGAGAGAGAGAGAGAGAGAGAGAGAGAGCATGTATCTATGCACAGGGATGCATACAAATAACACTCAAAGGACAACTCAAAGGGTTTCAGTATATTCACAGAGCTATATAATCCATTATGGTGGCCAACTTTATAAAATTTTCATTATTCCCAAGAAAGCCCCCATACCTAGTATATCCCTAACTTATCTGATTATGATAGAGATCATAAATAAGGAAACATTTTTATGCCACAATATAAATGTCATTTTTCTAAGTCTGGGATAGGTTTGAATTTATTATACTTTTTCCTTGTGTCTGATTAGTTGACGGGGTGAAGACAGTCTTTCTATATGCCCCCTTGGCTGGGCTGGAATTTGAGGTATCGTCTATGTGGCTCCAGATTCTTCATTTTTCCTTTTTTTTTTTTTTCTTTTTTCTTTTCTTGTCTTGTGTATGATGTGTTCACATGTATGTAGGCATGTGTGAGTGCACGCATGTGGAAGATGGAGGTCAATACCAGGACTATTCCTCTATCACTCTTCCATCCTATTTTCTGAGACAGGGTCTCTCGATCACACCCAGAGCTCACCAACATGCAAATCTCACTCACTCGATCTAGGGTTCCCCTCCACCTTCTGAGATGACAGTTACAGGCTAGCCATTGTGCCCACCAGACATTCGCACAGACTGTGGGGATCTGAAGGCCACTCCTCTTGCTTGACAAACACTTTCCCTCTCGGTCCTCCTGCCTCCACTTCCCAAGTACTGAGATGACAGAGATGCACCACCACCTCTAACAGGAAGGCCATTTTTTAAATGACTCCACTGTGCACTCTCCAGTACACCCCCCAAAAGAACCCTTAACTCATATAGAAAAACAACCTGAGCAGCTCTGAAATTTTCTAGAAGCTGTACATATACATGTGGAGAAATAGCTTCTCTGAGGATAATAAGTATTTATATTATTTTGGCAATGCCAGGGATTGCACACAGAGTCATTTACAAACTGGGCAAACGGTCAATAAGCAAAGTCCTCATCCTCCTATATTGGGATAAAATCTATAGCTTTAATCATTCTCTCTAAAGATTAAAATAAAAATGGGTGCCACTGTTTTGACTTTGCCAAAGTCCCTGAGATGGTAAATTTTAAGGACAGGAACTACATCTTTTATGTTGACTAATTGTCTTAGGCATGTAGCACTTTGAGGGGACATGGAGACCCCTCAAATCACACTTTGCTGCATATTTATTAAGTCACATAACAAAAGACTGACCACCACACTGTCAATCAAAAAAGAAAAACAGCTACTAATTAATACTGGCTCCTATTATAATTCAGACATTCACCTCTATACTTTGATAAGGTTTAACATATCTCAACTTGCTAAGAAGCATATTACCCCATTTTACAGATGAGAAGATGAAGCACTGATACACAGGATGGTGAGGTCACATTCCTAGCATACTCAAATATATATGACAGAACCGGAATCCAAACTCAGTCAATCCATCTCAAAAAAAACCACACTCTTACCTGTTCACCAACACCATCCCATTCGTGATAACACTTAGGGAGAGGCAATAACTCATGCAGAAGATTGGTGGAAGCTCTGAGCAGGCAAAGCTGAGAAAGCTCAGAGACGCATTGCCATGTTGCTTATGTGCCCTTCAGGAGGATGCTGTTGGCTGTGACACTGTGGTGTTCATTTTTGTTCCTCCTGGTTCTTTTTGGTTTCAGTATAGTGTGCTGTATTTCATTGGTAATGCTGGGTATCAAACCCAAGCTTCATACACCTTAAGCAAGTTCTTTACCATTGAATTACTCCTCTGGTCCCCTGCATGCTTAGAATGTCAGTCATTCACATATGTCCTTATTTTTAAATCAGACTGCAGTGGGTTCTGCCACACATAGAAGTCTGGGGGACTCTGGCTACACAGGGTCCAAGGAAAGATGGTAGGTTAATGGGAAAGAAAGAATGCCACACTGGGTATAGTCTCTGCCCTGCCTCTGCTCTTATACATGGAGATCTTCGTGAGAATCATCAAGTAAGACATCTTCTCATCCGAAGGGTGATCAAAGGAAAATCACTTTGACCTAAGTACTAAGTGGTACAGGGCAATAAATAATACAAAGTCTCCATCCCACAGAGGTTTACATTCCAGTAGAGGCCCTCTGGTATGAACTATTATACAAACAACTAAATGGTTACTTTTCAAAGCGTCAGTACTAAAAAGAAAATCAAAGAAAGCCCAAGGAAATGACCGAGCCACATACTATAATAAAAGATGAAGGGTTTGTAAAGAGCAGAAAGGCCACTAAGTTTGAGTTGTCAGAGGAAGCCTCAAAAGCAAGTGACATTAGAGAAAATGGTGGTGAGTGAGGGTTAAGCACAGAGATCTAGGCAGGGGAATTCCACGGGTCAGAAGGATCAGTAGATACAAACACTCACAAGGTGGGAAGTGAGCCTGGCATGTCCAGGACGTGCGAGAAGGCTCTAGGCACAAGGAAACCAGACAGAGAGAGAAGCCATGGCTTCTCCTGGGGCCATAGTGAGGGGCTTGGGCATTTCCTACAAATAAAGCAGGAAGCAATTGGCTGTGTTGGGTGGGTAGGCAGAGGAGAGGCACTGTTGAAAGTGTGTGCCTAATCACTGTGAGCCAGGCATGAGGGTGCACACACCTATAGTCCTAGTCTTGGGAGTTAAGGGGTTCAGCAGTTAAGACAAGCTTTAGTGAGTTCAACATCAGCTTGGACTACAAGATACCTTGTCTGAGAGAGAGAGAGAGAGAGAGAGAGAGAGAGAGAGAGAGAGAGAGAGAGAGAGAGAGATCACCCTTACAACCTTACTGAGAGTGAAATATAACTATGAAAGGCTGACACAGGCTGGCTGTGATGGACTAGGTGTGTCCTTCTAACTTTTAGAAGGCTGAGGCTGAAGAACTTTGGGGTTGAGGCCAGCCTGCGCAGTCTGGTGAGAGCCTGTCTCAAAACCAAACCAAACAAAGAAGAATCCCACTTTTGCCAAGTTAAGGTTGATATATGATTTAGCCACCCACACAGAGGTATGGAACAGAGGAGAGCCAAGAAGCAATGGTGGGAGCAGGGATAAGAATCGGAATTTGGGAATTAGTTCTAGCAGCTCTTCCAGGTTAACTCTCTGCGATCTCTGAAATTGGATACCAGAGAGCAAGGAGGGTGGATACCCTGAGCCTTTCCTAATGTGCCGAGTTAAGCTCTTTGCACGCTCTGTCTTACTCAAAGTTCAGAACAATCCTAAGGAGGAGGGCCTCTTGTCCTTCCTTTCAAACTCTCAGAAGTTCACTAGCTTCCCTAAGGTCAACAGCAGGAAGTAAAAATCTCAGACTTGACCTCCAAAGCCCTTGGTCTATTACCATCAGTGACAGAGAGTAGTCGATGAGCGCTTCCTCCGCATGGAACAGAGACGGAAGGCCACTTGCATAGGGGCAATCAAAGGACCAGCATGCCAGTCACCAACCCCTCTGAGATGTAGAAAAAAAAAGTCTCAGTGCAGAGGTAAGGGGCAGGCAGAGAGGCAAACACTTACTATTAAAATATCAGCACATCAGCCTGGAGTCCAGAATCAGACTATTTCAACCTCTGATGGTTTGTAATACATAATAAATCAGCCTCGCCATGTTTTCATCCCTGCTGCCTAAGGAGAAATGAATTGCATACTGTCCAGCCAGTGTCCAGGAGGGTGGGGCCTCAGCCATTTTCTTTATCCCCATCCACCAAAGCGCTGCTGACCTTCTCTCCTTGAAAACATAGCTTCATTGCCACAGCGTGCCCAAATCAAGGTAGCCCCACCTTATTCCACCCTCATCCTGCTGAGAGGGATCCAGCATTCCCAGCTGAACAGAGCAAGCAAATGCCTGCTTACAGCAGAGTGAGGACAGTCGGTTGTCCTCAGCTTCTTAGAAAACAAAAAACAAACAAACAAAAAAAAAACCAGCAAGTAAACATGAGAGAGATCCCACCACAACCAACTCCAAGGGATTAAATAAAGCCTTTGACTTGCTGGAATACACATTAAAAATTCCTGGAAATAAAGCAGGCCATAGGCTAACGCTAAGAAATCTTTCACAATAAAGATATTCAGTTAGTAATGCAACTGTTGGTACAAGATCTGACCTGAATAGGGAAAGAAACTAAACAGCCTTCTCTCCCGAGCTCTTTGAGGCTGGATGGTGCTAAATCTCCAGGGAGAAATTGCAGCTCTCTAATAAAACTTTAAAGACCCTGCATTCCTCCTCTAAGAAGTACTTGCTGAGAAAACCAGAGAGAAGAAACACTCCAGGGGTGGGAGAAAGTACACAGACTTCAGAGTCAGAGGGATTCGAATCCTCAGCCTGACTTCTACACCAGCTTACAATAGGGCCTTAGGAGAAGTCAGCGTGACTCATGGGCCTCAGTGTGTTCATCTACAGAATGGGAACAAAGCAGCTCTCAGGGAGCTGACACAGGCTGGCTGTGATATTCAACATGAAGTGAGCCTGTATCTGCAAAGGTACTGGGTTTTTTACTCCTTGGTTCATAGTAAATTCTTAATGAGAGTTACTTAGCCTGTCTGTCTTTTTTTGACACACATGTCTGTCTGCCTGTGTGAGAGAACACGCGTGCATGTGTGTGTGTGTGTGTGTGTGTGTGTGTGTGTGTGTGTGTGTGCGTGTGCTTCTATGTGTGCATTGTTTATGTATACAGATGTTTATGCACATATATGCACATGATGGCCAGGGGCCAATTCTAGTTGTCATTCCTCTGGAGCTGTTTCTCTTGTTTTTGTAAAATGGGCTCTCTCACTGGCCTGGAGATCTGCCTGGCTCTCCCTCCCCAGTGCCAGGATTACAGAACCATGACTGGCTTTT
Organism: Uromys caudimaculatus; assembly: GCA_028551405.1. Taxonomy (NCBI): domain Eukaryota; kingdom Metazoa; phylum Chordata; class Mammalia; order Rodentia; family Muridae; genus Uromys; species Uromys caudimaculatus. The sequence goes on along the minus strand of CM052703.1, from coordinate 112,183,295 downwards.
TGACATGGGTTCTGGAGATCAAACTCAGATCCCTGAACTTTCATAGCAAGCTCTCCACCCACTAAGCAAGCTCTTCCCTAGAGATTTGTATTCTTAATGTAATTTGCTAAGCGTCTCGGGGTTTTGGTGGGTATGGTGTTGGTTTGGTTGATGGATTGATTAGGTGATGGTGGTGGTGGTGGTGACCTTCTCACCCATAGAGAAAATGGAAATATTCCTGGGAAGAGAATCTAAGAACATAGGCAAGCTTCTGCTTCTATTATTTACTGCTAAGAGTCCTTCTAGGTCTATGAAGCTTCCTACAACACCAGCCACCTGGCTGGCTGTGAGAACCTGGTGGGATGAAGTCTATGAACGTTCCCTAACAACCAGGAAGTGTTCTAAAGGCTAAAGAAAACACCATCCCTGGGGCACAGTTCACAGAAGGCATCTACATTATTCTGAAGATGAGGACTCTCCCTGGAAACCCAGTCTGTGTGTGTGCCATGCTCAAGAAAACAACTTTCTAAATGGAAAAAAGAACCAGCTATAGAAACGGGCCTCAGATGAGAGGGACATGGTCCATATTCAATAGTGTTAGTAGTTGTGACTTCTAAACTTTCAGAAATAAGGAAGTTAGAGGCTCATCCACTGTTGAGCTCTTCCCTGTAGTGAGCAGCATCTAGAGTGGTCTAGATAGATCTACAGCAAGAAGGACCAAGCAGAGAGAGGAGAGACTTATACCAGGGTTGATTTGTCCATGTTCAAGGAAAGCATACAGTAGATATTGAAGACAGGTATATATACACATGAAGAAGACTGAATGTATTTGTGGAACAGAAATCCAAAGAAAGGTCAGGGAAGCCACTGAGGACATCATATCCTTTCCCTCGGGATCACCAGCATCAGCAACAGCAGAGCACATTATCTTATCAGCAAGCATTGTTTCTAAACTCACTGGGCTAAGAGCCGTACAGGGCACTGATCATATATAGTCTTTGCCTAGAACAGACACTGCCTTTATGCTCACTTTACATCCTAGCACTCAGATATTCCTATGAAGTTGAAAAGTCCTTATCCTTGAGCCTCCTATATCGGAACAAGTGGGTTAAAAACTATCCGGTCTCCCAGAAAGGTCTTTCCTGGATGTGGATTCACCAATATCTCATTTTTTCCTCATCCAGCAAAAGAGGAAAAACTGAAACAATCAATAGGAGATAGTCAGTCATAGACCTTGAAGGAAACCTAGAGTTCTGATATCTGGATATCCGGCCATGTTTGCTGCCAAAACTTGACCTTGATGTCACAAGCTCGATTTCTGATGTGAGGAAGAATTACATTAGTATCAGTGCCAGTTCAGAGATGAGGGACAGCTGCCCCAGTCCAAGGACTGAGATAACTTGGGTAAGAGTACCTGCTTCCTCTTCTGTACAAAGGGAGGGGGTCTTCTTGGCCATTTCCCTTTTAAAAAAAAATAGAAGGGACCAGGAGAAGGGAAAAAAAAGAAATAGCTGCCAAGCCAGGACTTGGCAATTAGTGTTGGAGTAAGTGATCGCCTTGTGATTGCTCAGCTGGGGCCTGAAGACTTGGAAATGCATTTAGAAGACAGAAATAGAAGATGTGAAAGAGCACTGAGGCCTGGACCATTTGCCAGGAGAAAATGTCCCAAAGCTGCCGGGAAATTTACTCAGTAGGGATTTGGGGTGTGTCTTCATAAACGGACAAAGTTTGCTGATCAGACCCATGGATGAGCCAGACTGTACGCCTTGCCCTATGGTCTCTGCTGTCTGCAACCTTTGGGCTCGTCTGAAGTGCCTACTATGTCAACAAAGCCCCTTCAGTGGGTGCTGATGCTCCTGCTCATCTTGAATAAACAAAATGTCTGGTGACTTTGGGCTGCACCTCACCTAACAGTAGTCAGCTGGAACTGCGTGTGGTTCTCCAGCCCCCAGCTGTTCCCACCTGATCTGCCATGGACATGTGGTTTCATGACCTCTGTATGTTGTGAAAAAGGAGACCTCTCAGATGTCAAAAGCTCTTTTCCCCTAGGGGACATTTACAGTGAAACTCAAATCCCCCAATAAAATAAACACCTGGAACATCTGGTCCACGGCCCTTCTCTGGTTGCAGCTATGCTGGCTTCGAAGAACACACACATCAGGAGACTCACGCCATGGGGCATAAAACAGGGCAAGTGGAGCAAGAGTGAATTAGACAGTTGACAGGGAGGTCCCCATTGTTAGTATAAATGGTCCCAAGCAATGGCCATGGAGCTTGTTATTTCCAGAGGAAAGGCAGAAAGTTCAACACAAAGCAGAGGTGGCTGAAAGAGATAAGTAACTATTCACCCTGTGCTTGGGAAAACACAAGAGTGTAGCCAGGACCTCTGTAAGAAGAAACTACTCCCCAGAACATATTCTTCAGGATTTCTGTGGCCCCCCCAAGTCCCCTGCTCTCCACATCTTCACCACAACTTTTAGAAGCTCTGCTTTTCTTATATACGAGATTTCTACCCAACAAGTTTCCTCCATTATCAATGCCTACTACCAGTGACCAAAGGAAAAACTAGTCAACCTGCCAGTAAGTCCTCTGTCTCTTCCCCACTTGTAGCAGATGCTACAAAATCCAGTTCATGTATACTCTCTGCTCTTTGGGAGCAAACCAACTGAAGATCCATGTGGCTATTCTTCTTGAGAAAGAGCTGACCCAGTTAACAAGTATATCCCTGTGGTGGTGCCAATTGATCACATACTGGCTTCCTTTCATGCTCCCTTGCTTCATAAAAAATGGCTTTCCTCCCTCCAAATCCCACAGTCTACCTACCCAGATCTAGACTTGAAGAAAAAGCATCAGTATGAATGATGCCGTTCCTGCAAGGTCTAGCCAGAACCACTACCTTAAGAAGTCATTCTACTAGTCTGTCATAGCCAGGAGGGGAGACAGAGTAAGGGAGGCACAAGTAGACAAATAACCATGAGCATGTCTCCTCTGTCCCATCTCAAATCAAGACCTGGGATCTTATGTGGATATTTCTACTTCTCCAAGTTCTTCTTATGGAACCTAAACTCTTCTTAGACACACTTGGTCTGGTCTTGCTTTCCTTCTATCTGTAATTCCCAACATCAAGACATACACATACCTACAATCCTACACATACTCTCAATAGAGTCCTGTCCACATTGAGCCCTGCCATTTACATTCCCATAAAATTCCAAATTTCCTTATGAAAAATGTAGACACCTGGAAGTCAGGAGGCTCACCTATTCAGCCCTGCCTTCCTTCAGAAAACCTTTAAGATTACTAAATCCAAAAGTAAAACTGGAGGCCTAAGAAAGTTAAAGGATTTGGCCAAGGACAACAAATAGCAAAGCCAACTTCATTGTCCAGGACTATTCCCCTGCATGCACTCCCTCACCCTCTCTGAAAATCCAGTTCTACTCACATATAACGCAAGTGGGGGTTCTTAGCGAAGGCTCTGGGCTGAATGTTCCGGAGACCAGAATTCTTGATGGTCCTAAACAGAGAGAAAAGACAGTTAGCAGAACCCCAGGGGTTACAGCCAGAAGAAAGGCAAGGCCTCCAAGTGGGATATAGCTCCCTTTATCACTAATGACCCTCCATGGCCAAATGTGGGCTCAATGAGAGATATGAACTCAATTCCTTTGAAGACGAGGTGAAGGTTAGGATATAAGCAGTCATTGCTGGAAGCTAATCCCTATCCATTCTGACCAGCAATTGAGAATCAGGGCTCCCGGTGCTCTGGAGACAAGGAGACTTCAATCTCTTTATGCTTTTTCCTCCTCATCATCACTCTTGGTCACCCATGTTTAAAACACTGAAGTCCGCTGTAGTGGTTAATGGGAACCTAACACTAGGGATAGGGTTTAGGGTTGTGCCAAGCACAGAGCTGAAGAATGAACACATTCCCAGCATGCCTTGGAGCAGAGCTGCCTTGAAATCCTAACCTTGGGCAACCCCCAGGCATGTTTGGACCAAGGTGGCCCCTGACAACCACAAAATGAGTGATGCCAACCATCCCCAAAAAGGATTCATGAGGAGAAACACTGTGACAGCAGACTTTCCATTACTGTTATCTCAGCACAAAAAATGACAGGCAGCATTCCAGTTGTTCCTTAGCAAGCCACCCTGGTATACTCACAGCTTCTGGAGTCCCGTGTAGAGCTCCATATCCACAGCATTGAGTGTGTGCAGGCCGCGCCAGTTCTCTATGTGTCTGCAGGAAGACAGGAAAGGTCAGTCTACTGCAGCAAGAGGTGGGAGGGTACCAGATTTAGAGTCCGACATGAGCTTGAAGCCTGGAGCATGAGCCATGGCTTCTGACAAATCACCAGTTAACCCTGAGTTCAGCTTCTCCCCTCTGAATGGTGGGGTTCATCACAGGAGTGAAGGGCTCATGGCTTCTAAGTGTAAAGCCTGAGGTCGGAGTGCTCAGCATCTATCCTCAGCTCAAGAACCCTTCAAACCCGTTCCTCAAAATTTTGACTCAATTTACTTCCTTCTTGTTCCTATTCAGGATTTTCTAAGATTGGGCTCTCTTTAGACTCGTTTATATTCTTCATGCCTGCACAGAAATACAATATAAATGGCATGGTTTGGGGAGGGGATGTGGCTTGCCTAAGGGCATGGTTTCTGTGCAAACAAGATAAGGAGAAAGACTTACGTGGAGTACACACCCACCAGGGCACAGAAGAACACTCCATCTGCATAATCATGGCTCATTCCATTTGGAGCTCAAGAAAACCAATGGATTGAGATATACAGAAAAGCAACTCCAGAGATGGGGGACTCAGAGGCACCATGGGGAGAGTGTGACATGGGAACCAAGCTGAGACTTGAGTCTGAGACTTGAGTGCATCTCTGACTTGAGTGCAGATTAAGCAGGCACATTAACCAATCGGAGTCTCCTGTTCCTTTGTGAAGGAGAGGTACCCTATCACCACAGCTCCTCTTCTTTCCATCACAAATATCTCTTTCTAGACCTTTCCCCAGAGACCTCCATTTTAAAGAGGGTTGTGTCTAGCCAGAAGACTGTATTTATTAAGTAATAATTAATTCATATTCTCAGATTAACTAGAAACAAAAGTAACTATTAATTGAAGCTCTTTATCAACACATACAAACCAGTATTAACTGGCCCAGTGCATAAATGCCAGCGCAAAGCAAAGAAACTCGACTGTTGTTATGAAGAGAAGACTCATCATGAGTTTGCCTCTAATTTTTGTTCGTCCCTGACAGTGACAAGGGTCAAACATTCCTTCATTGCTGTTTTTGGAGTGTCCAAGTTGAAAACTATTCCATTGTTGATTACCAAGACCCTTTCGTTGCTCTAAAAGTGTATGAAATATGACCTTCCATGGGGTAGCAGAAGATCCTAGGAAATGGTCCCAGCCCAGCCCACTTAGTACTTGACTTCTCCCTCCTCAATATTCAGAGGTTGCGATATATAAAAGGTCTCAGCACCATTTCATTAAAGAATACAGCTACCCAAGGCACACTCTGGCCAGAAAAATGACCATTACTTTTCCCCAGACAGCTCCTCCCTTGCCCGACCACACCAATGGTTCTGCCATCTGCTGCCCAGTCCAACTAGAGCCAAAAAGGCAGTGTGCCTGTGGCTGCCAGGACTCCTGGCAGCATTTCAGAGCCGCACAGTGACAAGGTATGCCAAGAGCCCATTTTGAAACACATTCTCCCAGAGCCCCCATGGAGCAGCCAGAAGCACTGGCATTTGTTGGGGACATTGACCAGGTGGCCAGGTTGGCATTGGCCTCTAACTCTAATGCCTTCTCTCTGGAAGCCTCATGGTTTCAAGGCAGTTTTCATGCCCTAGTCTCACCGAGGTAGGAATGCTGACAACATTTCAGATGTAAGGAAAGCCAAGAGGACTAAGACCACCTGTGCCACTAAGCCCCTCCAGTGTATATTCCTGGGCCATGGGCCATGTCAAATACCAAAGAGATCACAATGTTTATACAGCATGTTCTTCATTCATGGGAGCCCAGCTTCCTACATGGAACTGTTTCCAACAAGTAGCTATCAATCAAATTGTTTAAATAAGTGAAATCACTTTTTTCTTGGCCCCTATTAGCATTCTATAAATGTGTTTTGATGGTGGTAGAGATGTCAATCTCTGCATCCTGAAACTCTGTTTCAGTCTTTATGATCCATGCTTATAAACGGACCCTTTCTAGACTCCTACACACACTGAGAAATGACAAGTTAATGAAGCACCAGCGTGGAGACCCCCAGTACATTAAATAGTATCTCCAGCATCCTCTGTTGCTTCTGAGTGCTCTTCGGTCAGGGAATATAGGTGTTTCAGCCGTATTGCTGACTGGTTACAGTCAGGGTTCTGGAACAGTGGTTGGGGCCAAACTCAGCCAACTGTTTGCATTTGTATAGCTTCAAAACTAAGATTCATTTTCACATTTTGTTTTTTTAAAAACATCAAAAGAAAACCTTGCATCATGACCTGTGAGAACTAGATAAAAATCGACATTTCTGTACTCATATCTCTTCACTGTCATCTACAACTACTTTCAAGTTACAAAATTGAATCATTGCTGCACAGACCATATGGCCTGCAAGGACAGGATTTACTCTCTGGCCCTTTATGGCAAAAAAGGTTGACAAGCCCTGCCAAGAACAAGGCTGCACTAGGGTGCTAATCCTAGTCCCAGGAGTGTTGCACCGATGACACTCTGCCAAGGCCACCTCACCTGTCTGTGCCTCCCTTTTTTCAACTATCAAATGAGGGTAATAAACTGCCTGCCTCATAACAATGACATGGGAATTGAAGGTGTGTGTTGAAGATATCTTGAGAAACTGGGGGGTAGGGGGGTGAAGCTCTGTTCCTCGTCTAGTTTACCCAAGACCCCAAATTCAATCCCAGCACCACAAAATACTACTAGTAAGCAATAACAACAACCATGAGCCCTTGCAGGGCTAGGTACACAGAAGTCCCTGGAAGGTACTAGCCAAGGGGATTTTTATGAGACATCTTTCCTTAGTTTTTGAGTACGGATGGCATCATGCTTCTGTTAGAAGTTGTCATTTCTTGGCCATAGATTTTTTTATTGCAAAAGAGTAAGGTCATCTTTGACTTTAATAACCCATCATGGCAGAAGGATAGAAGGACAGAAAACCTGTCATTCATGACTTCTAGGAAAACATCTCCAAGAAAGCACTTGTGAATCACCAGGTACAGAACACTTTCCATTGAGTCTGACAACCTGAATTTAATCTCTAGAAATACACAAGATGAAAAGGGGGGGACTAATTCTTCTAGGTTTTCTTTACAGGCACACGTGCGCACGCGCGCGCGCGCACACACACACACACACACACACACACAAGCACACACACTCATGCTTCAGGTATACACACCACCAACAACAAACAACAACAGCAGCAGCAAAGATGAAGATATATGTATATTTAAATAAGCTGATTTTTAAAAGAAAGAAAATCCCCATGGTGAGCGAGGGCAGGAGAGAGGAGATGCACACCAGGGAAGGAGCAGCCTTGACATTTGTGAATGATGTTGGCTGGCTCCTGCCAAACCTTCCATGACTCACTGCTTGGTACCAAACAAGGCAGGTCACTTATGGTAACTGTGCTGGCTGCTATTAGAAGGCCACAAGTTTCAGTGGGAAAGGCTGGCTCTACAAAGTATAATAAATGAATAGGATGAGGTAAGAGGCTACAAATTGGCATGGGTTTGTTAATGCCAAATAGGGGAGGTGGTGCCTAGTGCAAGTGCACGGGGTTCTTCATGTCCCGTGCTTTTTCTGGGTACTCCAGTTTAATAAGTATACATTTTTAAAGAAAGGCCGGGCTTAAGTAAACCCTGGGGTGCAGGAGCGACAGGAGCCAAACCTGCTTTCCCTACAGATGTTTCACAAAGCCTTCTGTAGGGTCAGGAGGAAAGAGATCTCAGTGACAATGGGAGATGGGACGCACAGCCCTGGTTCCACCTGGTGTCCCTTCCCCAATCAGTGGCAAGAAGGGGAGGGGAGAGAGATACCAGAGAGCTGCTCCTGGACTCTCTCCCTTACCTTGCATAAATTGCTTCCACTTTATGATGTTAACAGCAAAATTCTCAAGTGCAGGTAATTTTGTCTCCCGGGGGATAGTTGGCCTTATTTGCAGACAGTGTTGATTGTCACAACCAGGGAAAGAATAACACTAATGGCTGGTGGGAATGGGGACAGAGACACACAGGACAGACCCTTGGCAAAGTATCTGTCCCAGATGTCCCCAGCTCTGAGATGAAGACCTTTGCCTTATCACATAAAAGCAACTGCCCAAGTTGTCATCAAAGCTAGTAGAGTCTCATGGCTTAAAACATCTCTTTTGAAAATGACAGCTTTGCACCAAATACTATGGGCCAAAACAAAAAGCCTGCTCTTACACCAGTGAGTCTTGGAGAGAAATTCAAAAGTGATGGCTTTCAGGACCTTCTCAAGCCAAGGGGGTGAACAAGTCATTGATGAGATCTACCTGTCAAGGGCATTCTCCCATGTTCATCTCCGTTTCCTGCCTCAAGCTTTCACACTGTCTCTTCATGAAACCGCCAAACCACCACTCTGCCAGGACCTCATGCACACCACTTTTCCAGAGACAGTGACAAAATGGGATGGTCCAGGACAACACAAACTCCAGGACCCAGACCGGCCTTATGGGTGCAGCTTGAAAAATCCCACTGGAGTCAGGCTGGGTCTCATAGGACGTGGCTTAGATGGGATATAGTCAAGGGATGACTATCAACTCCTCCACAGCACAAGCCACCTAGCCCCCCTCCATAACATACAATAGCATCTCTGAATCCTAGAGACCCAGGACCAAGGTTCCTGATTCATATCCCATTCTGGAATATGACAAAGCATAAATTAAGTACTAATTGAGGATACATGGCCCTTTTGTGCTTGAATAAATTAGACGATGCTTTGTCCCAGTGCTTTCTCTTCTGCTTTCCGTTCCATTTGAGCCAATATGGAAATGACCTGGCATTCTCCAAGAATCTGAAAATTAGTTGGTACAGACAGTGTGGTCCATATTTTAATTTAAAAACATGTCCTGTTTCCTTTATAATCCCAGTATTTAATGTCTGTATTCCTCTATCCAGAAAATTCTAGAACATGGAGACATCTGCTGCTATATAACTAGAGAAAAAGGTGTGAGGAAGTCCACAAGAGTCAGGGTACCTCGCCCAGCCAAAAGTTGCTGTCTCTCAGGTGCTTGACCAGGCAGGAAGTTGGTGGATTGGACTTGGTCTCACCCTTCCTGCAGACACAGTAGGCCCCACACTGCCTCTTTTCCAACCTTTCCTCTCTCCTCCCTTTCTGTCACGTTGCTGTTCTTTTCAATGTGACTTCACACCACTATTAATGAGCTGTTCTTCAGAACCAAATTTTCCAGACAACTAAATTTAAATGTAAAACCTTTGCATTGTCAAGTTCCTTGCTACATCTTTTCTTCCTCTCCCTAAAATGCAGTCCATATCTCCCTGACTTCTCAAACACAGCACACAGAGCTTGAGTTACACTCTCTTGATAACACTACACCCCAGCAACGTCTGCTGGGCTCTGACACTCTAAAGCTTTTAAAAGCTTCTTCAAGTGGACAGAATTCATTCCCCTGTCTCAGATGGCCTTTCCCCAGTAGGATTTCCATCTTGAAAGGCACATTTATTTTAGCACTCTTCTAGTTGTTTATTTGATTTTAGGATTGGGGGGGAGGGAGGACCCTGAAGCAGCCTCTTTCCTTCCAATGCATTGTGGCTAGTCTCCTCCGCAGCCTCTTGGAGCATAGCAGCTAAAGGCTGATGGGTGGAGGTAGTCTGGCCTAGACAGGCAACAGTCTCAGAGCTTGGATCTGGATGCTGTCAGGCCAGATACTCAAACCTCAGCAGTCCTCACATTCCCTATGGCAAGTCTGCGGTGTGAGAGTTAGAGTGGCAGTGTGCTCATACTCAAGAGTAAATAAATGCACACAGCTAGGGCGTGGTCAGGCAGTGCCATTACTAATGGTGGAAGTGTGTGCTTAGTAAGAATAAATATGATCTGGAAAGGGTTTCAAAGAATTTGAAAACATCACACACACACACACACACACACACACACACACACACACACATTCACACACACATTCACACACACATTCACACACACAGAGATACTTATTTCTTTGCTTCCCTTATCTTTCTAGATCTCTGAAGTTACCACATAAATGGTGCTTACCAGGATGTGAAGTCATAATCCATATTCACCTGGTGATGCCTAAGTACCCACTATCATTGCATTCAGTGTATCTATTCTCGGCTTGGCCTCCTGCAAAGGGGTAGTTAAAATCATTGCTTCTTGGTGGGGTTTTATTTTTTATATGTAAGAACCCCACTCCTCCATCACAGAACTAAATAACTTCAAAACCCTAGGTTATATACAAATGTTTCTTCTCTCCAGGCTATCTCCAGATAAACCTAAGGTTTCCAGAGTCTTGTTCTAATGGGGGTGGGGGGGTGACCTGAAATGTAAGTTGGCGCTGAGGAGATGAGCCTCCAAGTCTACTTCCTAATGAGTCAGCATTAGAACCCACATCCGTGTGTGTGTGTGTGTGTGTGTGTGTGTGTGTCTACGTATACACAATGTACCATGCATTTATTTGACTTTGAAGCCTTATGGGGCAATAAGGAAATTGATTTGTTATCCAGGCATATTGTGCCTAGTGGTCCAGACAGCAGCTCAGCTTTCAATTATCTGTTATGTTTAGCATTATAAACAACCCTTCCAGAACAACAGCTCCATGAAGTTCAGGCCTCAAGGGGTCTGAGGAGGAGCTGCTTGAGAGCATACTAGCCAAGCCACCAGCTCTTTCTCTTGACAGCTGCTAGTGGGAAATTGGAAGCCTGGAGAAGCAGACATGAGAGCCAGGCGAGCATGGGATGTGGGGAGCAGGGTGGCTTGAGATGGTGACTCCAGCATGCCAAGATATTAGCACACCAGCCTACAGGCATGTGTGTGCCAGGGATCATGGCAAGCCAGCCCCACATCTGGGACCCACCCTCAGATACAGAAAAACGCATTCAGATCCTAAGGCTAACAGATGGGAGAAACAGCATCTGTTCTGGTTTCCTGACTATTTTTCTAAAGTCCGTGCCAGGAATGAAGAAAGTATGTGTGCACACCTGTGCTCTTCAGGTGCTGAGATGCTATGCCCTAATAAGAAAAGATCAAGGGCACGGTTCCTCTGTCACCCCACTAACAAAGATCTAACTCCCCAGACTGAGACATTACTAGCAAGTCAACCTGCTCCCTTTGGAGTCCAGACTCTTCTGTCCTAAGCCCTGATCTGATGGCCATCCCCTCCCCTCTCCAGTCTGTGTCTCTGTTCTCATTGCTCTCATTTTGGCTCTTGTGGCATATTGACCCCAGCCTGACTATTATGGTCATGCCAAATAGCCACCAGTTTCAATCTCTTCCTGTTTTTCATTCTTTCCTTTCATCAGTCTATATGGCAGAGGGATCAAAGCCTCTATGGCTTCCTTTTACAGTTACAACATTCCCAAGCATCAGGCCATGGCACGCAAGACCCTACATGAATGTGCCAGCAGGGTCCTTCCTCTGGATCACACTCTCTTCGTTGGGTTAGCTCCAGCCACACTGGCCTGGCTTCTGTTTCTGCTAGGAAGCAGGAGAATTCCCAACAGGACCTTCTACAGGGAACACTTCCCTGACTCCTTTAACTCCTCCAGGTCTTTGCTGAAGTCTCCCATGCTCAGGGAAGCCGGCCCTCTATGCCTCTGTGCTCACAACCCCATCTCTCCTCCAGTTCTTCTCTAGAACAAGCTTTGTTTGTCTCCTTTGTGGCTTTAATAGCCATGTATAATAGCCTTATTTGATTATTTTATTACATTTTGTCATAAAGGCATCTACACTAGAACCATAATGCATGGGAACAGCAATTGGACCTGTCTTGTTTTCCACTTATTTTAGAATCTCAAAGAGGGGCAGCTGCTGCAGAGTAAATGCATATCTGGGAAGCCTCCAGGAGGACCCTACCTCCGTACACGACAGTCCGCATGCTGGCGACCTGAATGGCCCTGATCGCTGATCCCTTGAGTAGACCAGAGCTCAAGTCTGACCCCATATTACCCTGATGATCCCCAAGAAAGATGTGGCTTAGAGTTTAGGCTTAATTCATGTCTTAGATATGGCAGGCATCCTGAGGAATCATTATGGAACTAGAAACAAAAAAGATAGCCCTGAAGCTTCCAAAGACCCAAATACACAGCTGCCTCTCAAGTCTATGTCTGATGCCATGGTGTCCAGCCACCAATTCATGCCCATACCCTTAATTGTGCAAATATTTTCAAAAGATTGCTCCATAGTCAGAGACCCGACTTTCTCCCTCTCTTTGATATCAAACTTCGTTTGTCTCTGTTCTGCACTATAGGAACCACGCTGAAAAGGCTACCAGTATTTCCCTGTTGGTGACTCCAACAGACTCTCCACCATTGTCTCTCTTCTTCTTGAAATACATTGTATTTCTGGCAGTCTTGGCTGCATAGTCCTGGGTTGCTGCTAGTCTTGGACATTCCTTCTTAGCCTCCTCTGTTGATCCTTTATACTTAGGTCCCTAAATGTCAGTGTCTGCTGGGTCTTACCCTGAGGTTCTTCTTTTCACCCTATTTCCCTCATAGCCATGGTGATCTCAATCAGGTGTTTGTCGTAAGTGCCATCTATATGATGCCACCATCTCAATGGCTGCCTCTAGCAAGACCTTTTTCCTACTTCAGGCTCTCATATTGTAGCTTATCAGATCCAATACCAGCCCTTGCATTCTACTTCAGAGTTTTCTCTGTCTCAGTAAATTGCATCAGCAACCCTCAGTTGTACAAACCAAACTCCATCATGTCCGCCCTCTCAGCATCTAAGCTGTCAGTAAGTCCAATTAAGAGCATACACCATTGCCTCTCACAAAGATCACTCCCTCCAAAACATGACCATTGCTTCCACTCACTTGAATAAATCTGTCTTCCACATAGAAGCCTGAAATGAGCATTTTGAAACTCATGATAAATTTGAACATAAACAAACAAATACACAAACCTCCAGGGATTTTATTTTCTGTACTTGGCAGTTATGATAAAATCCAGACTTCATGAAGGCCAACAGGGTGCTATGTGATGTGACCTACACCCTTCATCTGCAGCTCAAACAAAGCACTCCCTTATCTCAACTGCTTTTCGCTCAGTGGTACCCTGCCTTTCTCCAGGACCCCAAGAACCGTCCCTCCAGTAGGGCCTTTACATTTGCTGTTTCCTTTAGCCAAGATGCCACTAAAGAGTCTCCTAAAATGTCACTGGCTGCTGTGGCCTTCTCTAACCAACATACCCACAATCATTTTCTATAACCTTCTACGAGATGAATAGCCATCAATCCAGGGTGGACATGTTTCCCTGAATACGTATAGCAATGCCTAGAGACATTTTGCCTTTACTGGGGTGTGGCAATGGAATGTAGTGGGTAAGTGCCTGCAGTGCACGGTACAATCCCCCATCACCAAGTGCTTTCCAACCTCAAATGTCAATAGCACCAAGACTGTACAATGTTGCCCTACATATTCCCTTCATCCCGGTAGTCACAATCCCTCCCTTTTGTGGCTTCTCGTTTATAGTGTTTCTCCTGTGGCGGAGGGCAAGATCTATGACAGCAAGCACAATTTGGGTCTTGTTCAACCTATAGCATCCCAGGTCCTGGCATGTACCAGAAAACATAAAGTAATAACCAACTGCTCCTCCTCAGACCATGATAACCCTACATCAAATCTTGAAAAAGCTATGGCTATCAAGATCTTCAGGAGGATCAGCATCTTTCCCAGCTGGCTAAAGAAACTAAGACATGGACAAAACAGTGCTTGTGCACTGGGATCTGAGCCTGGAATTCATGTGTCCCTGGGAAATGGACTCCTCCAGGAAGATACGCGTCGGCTGTGTCATTCAACTCCAGACCCTGTTAGACATCTTAGCTTTGAACCAGGACAAAAAAGGAATGGAAAGAGCACATGACTTTGTGGCAGACATTGACTTTTACTCTTCTTCCTTAGTGGTCCCTGGAGGAGAAAGTCTGAACAAAAAGATGAGTCTCATTCTGGCCCAAGCAGCTGGCTGGAAAGAGATGTGACAATATGAGCTCTGAGCCTAAGATCAGCTGGCCTCGGGGGTTCTGAGAGCACTGCCTTTCGGGTGGTCAATTTCCTTAGAAAAATATGAAATGGCCAGGCCACCCTTTACTGAATTATAAAGCACTTATCACTTCTTTAATAACTACCCGCATGGAGGACTTAATTCACTCAATATGGAAGTTATAAAGGCGAATTGGTAAGTGAGCATTAAGCTCAAGTGCATTGCATAAAGACTTACGAGGGCAATATTTTCCCCCATTAAAAGGGTAGATTTTCTCACTGCAACTGTGTCTTAGAGTTAATGTGGAGAAGTTGCTTCAGAGCTCAGGGCATTTTCATTGTTAGAGGGTAATTCCAGGTCACTGAGAGGAAGGGGGGACCTTGACTTTGCAAGAATAATTATCCCAGAACCTGAAAGTGTCAGAGTGATTAGTCAAGGTAACCATCAGAAAGACAAGATGCCATTCACGGTTCTTGGCTCTCTGCTCTGCACACATGAGGCTGAAGTGTGAACAGGCCAAAGAAGTAAAAAATGGTAAGTGGAATGCAGAATGAGATAGACCTCAGCAGAAGAGGAAGGCTGTCCCAGAAGCCAGACCCTTTAAGAGGGTTTCATTCGTTTTCATTCAGAATCTAAAGGGAAGCAAGCAATGTGAGCTCTTACCAGAGTAGTTCCAGAGCTTCTGAAGATTCCAAAGGGCTCCATGTAGGGAGCTGGGAAGATGGATGTCTTTCCTCACCAAGTGAAGGAAATGTTCTGCGACCTTTTTCTCCCCAGCTCCAGCATCGTAACCATCTTCCTTTCCTCTGGCAGTAAACCATCTGGTTTTTTCCCCATATGTTCACTCTCTTGGAAATGGTCTCTCTACTCACGTGACTTCAATTACTACTAATTAGAGATTAATTCCAGTTCTGAATCTACATCCTTCATGGCTAACCTGTCCCTTGTTCTGAAGCTCTTGTTATCACAATACGTATTCCCCTCAACTCCGAAAAGCAAATATGAACAAACATCTTGTTCTTAACTTCTGAAATCTCCCAAATACTTCCCTGAATCCTCCAGCATGGCAGGAACCATGAGAAGACTTAACATATGTACAACACCAGTGAGTTAGCAAGGCTACTGTGTTCAGGATTCTGTAGTAGAATATGGAACACAGGCTATGATCAATTAGTGATGTCTGCCATGGTCACAGTATATGGAGGGGCAATGAGAGTACCATCTATAAATCCTATGTATTCAAGAGGCTTTCTGACATCTTTCCACTCAGACTTAAGTCCCATCAGTATCTCCTTCCTTGTGCTTCTAATGATTTATTTTGTCTTTGTGTCTGAGACGCTTATGCTCAAAAGCATATAGTGATATTTTAACAGATCCTTCAACCTCTAATCTTCATATTCTAATCTGTTCTAAGGCTCCACTTTCTCAAAATAACATGGAACATGTTCCTGGCAGGCTTAAGACCTCGCTAATGGCAAACAAATAGCTCTCTCACTGAAGCAGAATTTCTATTAAAAAGCCTTAAGCCTGTTGGAAACTGGTGGAGGAGGCGGTACATAAGGAGCTGTAGACCCTTGGAGGGGAGCGACAACCTTTCCAGTTCTCTGTGTACCACCTGCACGACTGCAGTGGCTCCCTAGGCTGCAGATCCACAGAGAAGCTGAGAGACAGGAAGCCATCATTGGACCTGGGTGACGGCTTTTGTGACTCTAATTCCACTCCTTCCTATCTCCTCCCCCTTTCATCAGATGAAAGCCAAGCTACTCAGGGAGGTGTGTTCATGTCCACAGAGACATCAGCCTGCCAAGGACCTCCAAAGCCTGTTCCTCCCTGGACTTTTTGAAGAAGATTGGCCCAGTGAAAATTTGATGAGCTTTGGTGCCAGCAGTGGCCTTAACTCCCACCTGCCACTAATGAGGCAAGGTCACCTCTTGCAGCCTCAGCTTTCCCTTCTATACAATGGGAACAGTGTTGACATCTCACACAGGCATCATATGGCTGAATTTAAATGGTGCTGGTAACAGTCCCAACCTGTCATCTTAAATATGCTAGAGCTCAAAAAATGTTTATTCTCTTTTCTAAAAAGAAAACTGGCCCATGGATTGTGTAAGGATCAAAGTCAAGGACCTGGGCCACTGTGTCAGGAAGAATGACTATAATTGTTATTTTTGGTCACTGTATAAACAGAAACAACTGAAAAGAGGAAGGCCACATTGCAGATCACAGTATCAGAGAGTTCAGTCCACTGAGAGTGGGCCTGTACACATGAGCAGAACATCATTGCAGTGGTAGCTTGTGGCAAAAATGTTTCTTCTTGGTAACAAGAATCGGGGAGAGGATGCTGGAACTCACCTGGCCTCACTTTCCCTGGTTTTATTCCATCTAAGCACACAGCCCGTGGGTGATACCATCTACATCCGGAGTAGCTATTCCCTTCTCAGTTAGCCTTCTCTGGAAAGAGCCTCCCAAGACCCCTAGGTGGCTCTAAATTCATTTAAGTTGACAGTAAAGATCAACCATGATGGTGCCTCTGTGTGTAGCTTGCAGTGGCTGAGGCTGTGATGAGGATGCAGTGGCCTCTAGGTCCGATTCTACCAACCTTCATTCCTCCCCACTTAGAACCCAGCCTCCACTTTACATGTTAGCCAAAGACACACTGATGTCCAGATTTGGCTTGTTTATGCTCCCTTTGAGCTATGGTCCTGATCCTGCCAGCCCCGAGGTTCTCAGGCCAGGAAGTCTCTGTGTGGCTGAACATTTTCTGGGCTTCTGATATGTGCATCTTCTCCTCTCCACTAAGCTTTTATCAAGCCACCCATCACCACCCAGATGCAGTCACTCAGCGATCCCAGCATCACCCTCCAATTACTGGGGGGTTATTTCTGTGCAGCGGCTGATGTACATATGCGATCCTGTCACCTGTGAGATTCAGCATTATTTGCCTGGCTTCCCTCGTGAGAGCAAAAATTCCTTGACAACAAAGACGAATGCATTCTATTTATTTTGTTTGCCCTCTTGTCTCCTGTACTTCTATGCTCAGCTCAGCTCAGCAAGAGTGTTTAGACCACACAGGGAGTCCCAGAGTGGAACTGAGAGGAAGCGAGCTCCACCCTGGAGCGGAGAAGAGCTGTCCAAGGTCTGGGAATAGGCTGAAGTTCAATGTAAAAGGACAGAAAGCACAAAATAGGACAGAGAAAAACATGCTGACTGACAGGCAAGCTCCTTGGCTCCTTTTTCTTCGGAACTCATCTCAAGTGTCCCTACAGTATAACATCCTTTCCTGGGACCCCTTTCCCAGGTCGCAAAGCCCCTGTCATAGAGCTGGCACTGATATTTAAAATAGGCACTCTCTGGAGAAGTGAAGTGAAGAGTGGAGGAGAAAGATGAATAATGACACACAAGAATTTAAAAAAGTCATAATGAAGCCTATTACTTTGTATATGTACTAATTTAAAAAAAAAAAAAACTATTTGGGGGCTGGCAAGATGGCTCAGCAGGTAAAGGTGATTGCTTTCCAAGCATGATGACCCTCAGATGCACGTTCAAGCCCCAGGACCCACTTGGCAGAAGGAGAGAAGGTGACTCATGCAAGTTGCCCTCTAACCTCCACCCATGTGCCATGGCACACATGTATACACAAGTGGGCACACACAATCAATCAATCAACCAATCAATCAATCAGTGAAACCTCTAGGTGCTTAAAAGTTATTTCAGGAGCTGGAGATTTGGCTCAGTGTGTAAAATGTTTGCCACGCATGCATGAGGACCTGAGTTCAAATCCAAAGAACCCACAAAAAAATAAAAATAAAAACAGGCAACTCTATAGCCCCAGTACTTCAGAAAAGGGGAAAGGGCAGAGAGAGACAGGCTCATTCACGGAGCTCATTGGCCAACTCATCTAGACCAATTGATGAGGTCTAAGTTTAGTAAGAGGAATTTGATTAAAAAAATATGAAGTGGGTTGTGCTAAAGGAAGACTCTCAAGATTGGCCTCCAGCTTCCATGTATTCATGTATATACATACATACACACACATACATACATACATACATACACACACACACACACATACATACACACGAACACATATACTACACACAAAGACACAGACACAGACACACATACACAAATACTTGCTTTAAAAAATAACTGATCTCTGGTAGAGTACATATGCAGAGCAAAACAGACTGCCTAACATGTTGGATCAGAGTACCCCATGTTTCCTCCTAAGCTTTGTTTCTAAATCAAGAGACAGATTGAGGGTGGGATGGGAAGGCAGTCAGAAGGAGCCAATGATTGACATTTGGTGTATAGTCTGCTGCAGGGGTTACCCATAGCCATGAAGATAAACTGTGGTTTAAACAAATTCACAACCTTAACTCGTATGCCAGCAAATGCCAGTTCTTCAGATTGCCAAGTGTCTCACAGGATGCCCATGGTGTCCTTTTATACTCGCAGGCCCATCTCCCCCACCCCACAACTTTAGATCCTTAGAGTGGGGTTCTATTTTATCTCAATATCTCCAATGTTAAAGGGGGGCTCTTGACTCAACTTCTACGATAAAAGTGGCATGGATGCTGTACTGTCTCTCCTTTTCTGAGCTGCCAGCTTCACCCTCAGATCCTTAAAAAGAGTCATTCAAATCCCCAAAGGGAGGCTGAGGCACCCCTTGTGCTCTCACAGAGGGACAGGAAAGGGGATGTAGTAAGGATGATAAACAGCAGTGGCCAGGAGCTTGCTGCAGCAGTGCAGAGTCCCGGAGGATGCAGCTGCTTCTGCAGAGTAGAAACTTCAAGGTCAAGGGGGTGGCACATCCTATAACTCCAAAATCTGGGAAACTGGGGAAAGTCAGCCTCAGCCTCTGCCTTGAAGGTACTCCCAATCTTGAGGTCTATAACAGTGTGGTTCACAAGAAGATCCCAGGGGTGTAGTAAAGCAGATATGTATGACTTCTAAAATAAATTTTGGTTCCCTCAGAAGTGATGGTCCCCACCCCCACCCCCGTGGGTATGTGTAAAGGAAAACTTATAATTTAGGGACACAGCTGTTTCATCCTGATGTCTGATGTCCCTGGGGGGATTTCTCTTTACCTGCAAGCTTGAACAGCCCCCCCATGCTCATTTTTAGCACCTCAGTGGTACGAAGGGGTGCTCGAACATGTGAGAGATGAACTATGACCACTGGGGATATCTGAGGAGGCCCAACACTTCAAGACACAGGGTCAAGGCACCATCATGTAAAGCTTTCCATGGAAGCAGCCAATGTGCCTCAGAGGCCCAGTCCTTTGGGCCTGTCCCCAGGGGATTTCGTTTTTAGGCTCCTGGGGTAAATGCTGACATACAGCATACAAAGTTCTTAATAGCAGCTTCAAGGCATAAATGTGACTGATGCACTAAATCACTCTCTAACCCACCCCCTTCCTCTGTAGAAGATAGCATGCTTCCAAGAGGAAATCCAGGATTCTGCAGAGCCCATTTGCAAGCACACCTTTTACAAATATAGGTGCCCTTGCATTTGAGGTATAGATATTCAGAATTGAGATGTTATCTTGGTGGATTTTTTTTCCTTTGATGGGTATGAAGTCCCCCTCCCCATCTCTTTTAATTTTGGTTGAAAGTCTGTTCTATTAAATATTAGAATGGCTACTTCAGCTTCCTTCTTAGGTTCATTTTCTTGGAAAGTCTTTTTCCAGTACTCTATTCTGAAGTAATGTCTATCTTTGTTGCTGACGTGTGCTTCTTGTATGCAGCAGAATGATGAACCCTAGTCTTTTTTATTGGCGAATTAAGTCCATTGATGTTGAGATATTAATGACCAATGATTGTTAATTCCTATTATTTTGATGTTGATGGTGGTAGTGTGTGTGTGTGTGTGTGTGTGTGTGTGTGTGTGTGTGTGTGTGTGTGTGTGTGTCTGTTTCTTCTTTTGGTTTTGCTGGCATGAAATTATTTCCTGTGTCTTCTTGGGTGTAGTTAACCTCCATGTCTTGAAGTTTTCCTTCTAGTATCCTCTATAGGGCTGGATTTATTGAAAGATAACCTTACTTGTTTTCCCCAGCTGCCTCTAAACTATCAGTACCTTCTGCCTGTTCTCTGATTCTTGCCACCCAGGCGCTCTACCATGACTATCACCCCAACAAGGAGGCATGACAGACTTTCTTTCCCAAAAGTCTACAACTTGGAAGCCTTGCTCAGTGTCTCCCAACCTCACCTGCAATTGATATCTCTCTTTATTAGTTCTCTCTGTCTTTCCCAGAAGTTATTTCTTTCCAACCTCTGGAGAACCAAGGTCCAGCCCCATGAATACAAAGAGGAAATTTAACATTAACTATGTAACAAGCTTGCAAATGACTAGCAGGAATCCCTGAGCAGCCAGGATCTCTATAGATTACAACATGGTGGGTCTCACTGCTGACCTTCCTCCTATTTTATGATACTAGGTAATGTACAATAGTCAGGATCTATATCTCTTGACCTGAAGGACTCCAATGGAGGATCATGGGACAAGAAAGACCCCTTTCCTGTGGTTTGATTTGATGGGACATCCCTGAGGTCCTGGTTCCTCCCCTCTCCACAGAGCTTCTTTCTGAATAAACCCCAGCTGGCTCACCGTAGCATCCACTGTGGAGCACACACCTATGACTTCCTATCTGTGCTGGCTAGTTTTAAATCAACTTTACACAAGCAAGAGTCATTTGGGGCAAAGGATCTTTAGCTGAGAAAATACTCCCACCAGATTATTCTGTGGGCAGGCCTGTGGTACATTTTCTTGATTGATGATTGATGTAGAAACGCCCAGCTCAAGTGTGAGCAGTGCCACTGGACTGGTGTTCCTGTTAGTTATAAGGAATCAGACTGAGCAAGTTATGGTGAGCAAGTCAATAAGCAGCATTCCTTCGTGGTTTCTGCTTCAGCTCCTGCCTCCAGGTTCCTGCCTTGAGTTCTTGCTCTGACTTCCCTTCCTAACGAACTTATAAGCATAAGCTAAAATAAGCTCTTCCTTCCCCACATTGCCATCAGTCCTGGCATTTTATCACAGTGATAGAATCCTAATTATGACTCTACCTCAGTTTCCTATTCCTTCATGTGGACTTCCTGACATTTCCTCACAAACAAAAATTGTGTCATCCATAAATTTACTCTTTTAGAGTTTCTTCAAGAGATTCCCAAACTAACACACCTTTTACCTACCAGCTGTAGATACAGAATCTATGTAAATGTGAGCCTTGCCACCTTCTAGCTTGGACTCCAACTTGGAATAAGAACTACACTCTATGCCAGGGGATGCATTTGCTCCTAGTAGTCTCATTCTGATTCTGCCCATTCCAACGAATAGTTGCTATTATTCTTGTTCTAAATGAAGGCTCTCAGAGGGTAGGTAATCTTCAAATATCACACAAAATGTGCAGCTTGGGTGCAAACTCCCCTCTCTAGAATACTAACTTGGTCACCCAGGCTCCCAGCCCTGGAGCACAATCTTTTGCTGTTGTCAACAACCTGGTCTTCCAGGTTTCACATCCTCCCTTGCACTTTCTCTCCCTCTGGTAAACTCCTCTACCACAATTATAAAGGTCTGGACAGCTCAGCAGCTAAAGATGCTTGCCATTAAACCTGACAACCAGGATCCGCATAGTGGAAGAAGGGAATCCAGTCCCATAGGTTGTCCTCTGTCTTCTGCATGCACGCTTATGTCACATATACATGTTCACACACACACACACACACACACACACACACACACACACACACACACACACACTAAATAAAATGTAATTTTTTAAAGCTAGTGCTGAGAAGCTCTGGTTTCCAGAGTTCTTTAGATGATCAAAACCATCCCCCAAGAAAAAACACAATGAACTGTAACAGACTGAGGGAATGCAGGAAAGTCAAGTTTGATCATTTCTACTTATCCTGCAGTCAACCTGTTTCAGATGCTACACGGTCCACGAAGCCATTTCTGGCTGACCTGGTCTCGGTGATCCCTCATAGAGCCAGCTGCATGTTCAGACTTCATCAGATTTTACACTGGTGTCAGAAGTCATCATCTCCTCCAAGAAAGACCTTTACCTTTTCACTCTGTGCACCACAGAAGGTGCTAAAAGTTCCTACAGAATGTTAGTTCCTCCTAGGTGTGAAGACTGAAGCCCCAGACACATGCCCTCATGCTACGCTGTCAGAACTGCTAGTGAAGAGACAGCAAAGTGTTGCTACCTGCTTGGTATATGATCAGGGCTCCATCCCATTCAACAGATACTGACCAGCACATGCTTATCCAGGCCATCTGGTGCACTATACATTTTATAGTCATTTCATAACTGTCTGGATTATGGGATCGACTGTCACAGGACCACATCACAATGCTCAGTCTCAATGCTTCTATGTTGAGCTAACACCACAACAATCCCTAAATCATGCGTCTCAGTGCATCTCATCACCCAGGAACTGTTAGCCATCTCATTACCCCTCATCAGTATAAGAGGGGTAAATATAGTATAGTACAAGGTTATAAATGTTCTAGTTTGTTATTAGTTGTTTGTAATCTCTTTTTGTACTATCTTCATAAATAGAACGGTCATGAGTGTGTAAGACTAGTGAAAAACAGTATCTGGAGGATTTGGTACTGTCTGTGGTTTCAGACAGTCTCCTCTGTGAATAAGCAGAGACTTCCAAACTTGTCACTGTAACAGGGTGCTGAGCTATCAGTTCTGAATTCAAAGAAGCTGCCTGGCACTCCCATAGCTTGATGGGGAAGGTGGACATTCAAAAAACTGGTGACTCCAATGCATGTCTTCATGGGGAAAGGGTACATGTATACACAGGCAGGTACATGTGAACATGTATTGCATGTGTGTAGAAGCCAGATGTCAACCTTGGTTGTTTTCCTAAATCATGCTTCGTCTTGTCTATTGAGAGAAGAGCTCTCATGTTTACCCAGAATGTTCCAGTTTAGCAAAGCTGGCTGGCCAGTAAACTCTAGAGAGCTTATCTTCTCTCTAGCACTGGTATTACAAGAGCATGCTACAGCAGCCAGGCCTTTTTAACGTGGGTTCTGGGGATCAAACTTAGGGTCTTGCCTGGCAAGCGCTTTATCTAGTGAGCCATCTCCCCAGACCCCAGTTCACATTTTCTGTTACTGACTGATGTCACAGCAAAATTATGAGTCTTATCTGAGTCCTCTAAGGGAAAATGGAGAGCGCACTACCTGGAGGAAATCTGATGGCGAACTTGTGGCATAGCACAGTTGCTATAAGGCCAGATGTAACACAATACAGCCCAGAGAAAGCAACTGCAAGGACCCCGCCTGCTAACAGGACAAAAGGAGGACCACCTATCGGGAACCAGAAACAACAGAGCTGCCCAGCAGAAGCTGCAACTAAAAGATACAGCAATTGTTCAGATACAAGATGACACCCAGGGTGAAGTAATAGGCTTCTCCCTTCCTCCTGCCAATCATTCTCATCAGCTCTATGCACTGGACAGACCCTCCCACTGGCAAAGAAGCCTGGGAGATGTAGTTTCTAAGGGTCAGACATTGAATAGCAGCAGTGGCTCTGAGCACTCACAGACAAATCATTGGTTCACTGGGGACTGCTGGCAGAAGCTGCTGAGCCTGTCTTTCGTCTCTTTCCTGTTCCTGAAACTGTCTTAGCCTAGAGCAGAGCTCATCACTTCGGATGTTCTGTGCTCAGAACCCGAGGAAGCTTCCAAAGAGGTACTACTTGCAAATACCTCCCATTCTTCCCATGCTGCTAAACAAGTATCTGTTTCCCTGTGTACAGTGGGGTACCAGTACTCAGGGTGCACTGCTTTAAGGGATAGGGGAGCATTGGAGAGAGCCCATGCTGAGGAAGAGACTCCTCCTGTCCTAGAAAGGCCAGGGTGAAGCAACCATCTAAGGACACCAGTAGCCGAGGTACTCGGGGGGGGGGGGGGGGAGAAAGCCAAAGGAGAAGTTGATTCCAAAATAGTATCCTGAGGATGAGAGAAAATAGTATAAAATGAAACCCCAAACCATCCCAGCCTCAGGTTTTGATAAAAGAAAAAGAAAGAGTTGCAACAGTGTGTTCTGATCTTGTACAGTTCCTAAAGTCTCTTCTTGACTTTCACTGA
>CM052703.1:112144001-112156501 GCA_028551405.1 Uromys caudimaculatus | reverse complement strand
CCCCATTCCTACGGCTGTCTCGGACTGAGCAGGGTAACAACAAACCTCCGGATGCTTCAATCACAAGCCAATCTGATGGAAAATTTGGTGTCCAGCACAGAGTGAGATGCAAAGCAAACCTAAGGTCACTCTAGGCTGATTCAGAGAAACCTTGATCATCCCATCACAAAACAAGCACTCACGTGAAAGCAAAACAGGGCAATGGCAGACCCTGTCCAAGGCCCTTGACATCACAACAGTTCTACTCGGCTCTGTCCATCTAAGTTCAGGACACAGCAAAAATATTTCTGTTTCCATACACAGGCTGGATGTACACCTTGGTCTTCATGTGGGTCCCAGACAACGGAAGCGTAGGCTATCCCAAAAGCTGCTGCCTGTATGTGGGATATGTTCTTCTAGCTGGGCTGCCTTGTTTGGCCTCAGAGGGAGAGGATGAGCCTAGCCTTGAAGACCTGATGTGCCAGGATGAGGGGATATTCAAGGGGGCCCCCACCTGCTCAGAGGAGAAGGACAAGGGGGGATAGGGGAACGGTTGGGGGAGGAGTGACCATAAGGGGGAAAGTGGGCAGAATGTAAAGTGAATAAGCAAACAAAACAAAACAAAACAAAACAAAGCAAGACAAAAAAAAAAGCAAAAAAAAGAAAAAACCTTTAAAAAATTAATATTTTTTCTGTTTCCAACACAGACCCACATGGCTGTCTTTCAGATCTGGATCCCCCCCATTCCCAGGAAATGGTAAAGAACAAGAGGATATTTATTACCAGTCAACTACCTGGGCTCCTCTCATACTTCCCAGCATGTTCGCACAAGTCTCTGATATCGGCATCATTTCTACGTGTAAAGAAACTAGGTTCTATCAGGTCTGAGTCACTCAAAGCACTACAGTTACTTCCTGGTCAGAAGAAAACTGCCTCGTCTGGGAGTACAGCTCAGTTGGTAGGGCGCTTGTCTAACATGCATGGAATCCTGGGTTGGATCTCTAGAATGACATAAACCAGATGTGGCAGCTCGTGTGCTAATACCAGCACTCGGGGTGAAGGCAGGGACCGAGAAATTCAAAGGCTCTTGAGGGTAGCCTGGGCTATGTTGAGATACTATCAAACTTCCCTTTCCTCTTATCCTAGGAATATGAATTGAATTAAAGCGGGTATGAGGACAAACGCAAGAAAATGAGGACAAGTAGCCCATATGCCTAGTGGCCCATATGCCTAGTAGCCCACATGCCTAGTAGCCCACATGCCTAGTAGCCCATATGCCTAGTAGCCCATCGCCTTCTCTAGGTTCAGTAGAGACTACAAAGCCAGACACAAAACTTGACCACTTAGCATCACTTGGTGCGAGGAGAGCTCTGGGTTCAGAGGCAAGTATGTAAACAGACTTGCAATCACAATTCCAACTGCTAAAATGCCTCCCGTGTGCCAGGCACTATAAATGTCGTGTATTCACTGAGTAACTTCAACCCTCACACAGCCCTGTAAGAAAATACTTCTATCTCTGTCAGAGATGAAAACAAGACTTGAAGGGATCAATAAGCATCCCCTAAGGCCACTCAGTCCCATGGGGACTGAAATAAGGCTATGTGGCCAAGCATCCATGTCCCTACAATCCTGCATGGTCTCCTGAGGTTGCCATATGATGTGTCACAAGCTGGTCACCAGAGTGCATCTCACAATTCTGAAGGAGTCTGGAACTGAAGTGTGAGCAGGGTCTTGTTCTCTCAGAGAGCTTCAGAGCAACCTCTGGTGCCTCTAGCATCTCCTTGTGGTTTCTGTCCATCTTTCCTATACCTTGACTTGTAGATGCCTCTCTCCAGTCTCTGTTCAAGCATCTATGGACATGTCTGAATCTTAAAATGGCCTTAATGAGGACATCAGTCATGGGGTTGGGACTTGTCCCAGCACTGTACAACCTCACCTCAAGTACCCACATCTGCAAAGACAGTTTGCAAAGAAATCCACATGTGCATGAACTGGGGGGGGGGGGGGGCACTATTTGACCCGGTGCAGTCATTAGGCCATACTGCCTCTTTCAAGGAATATGGCTACTGCGAGGAACTCCCATCAGGGAGTCAGCAAAGTTCGAAAGACATACAAGTGGGCACTTTCTCCCCCAGGTGAAAGGCTCTTCCCCACCATGCCAGTTCTAAGGAGGAAGAGTACGAGTCAGCCACCTTGACATCATGAGCATAGGGGTGCAGGTCTGCCTTCCACTGGCAAGTCAGCACTTAAGGGTAGCACTCATGCCCAGTGCCATGCAAACAGTTATCACAGACGGGCACTCAACAACAGAGTGGGACAAAGGTAGCATTTGGAGGGATTCCCAGCTCCTGACACCTGAAGGTTGAGAAGGGCACACACAGATCCACAGCTGATTAATCCAGAGCTCTTCTTGGGCAAAGGGAACTGTCACTCTGTCAAGGTATCCGGGTTACTGCTCCTCCTGCCCCATGTGCCTGGCACCCAAGAAGCGGTGTGTTTGCTAGCTAGCATTTCAGCTAGAAGTCACTCTGAAATTTGGCAATGGAAGCTCATCAGAGGGAAAACATCCCAATTTGTTCACAGCTTCCCTGACAAATCCAAATTCAAACAGAGCATCACCCTTGGGTGTTGAGAAAAGAGAGCAGCTGGCACCAGGAATGAACCAAAGTGAGATGGCCTGCCCTGTGCAAGCACATCCCCGGAAACCCGCTCCCTTCCTACACCCTCTGCTTCCTATTCAGTCACTCGCTAAGCGTAGGCAATACGCATTCATTCCTCTACTAGACCATTGCTTATGCAGTCCCCACCACCAACCCCTCATGTCTGACATCTTCAAATCACTTTACATAAGGACTATGGATCTAGTGAGGACTCAGTCTCAGGAGAATGAGGCAGTGTCAGCAACTTAGAGTTTGAAATCGGTGTATGTTCAAAAAGCAATTTTGATGGCCTGTGAAATGGTCTCTCTCAGTAGAAACTACAAATCACAACCCATCTAAGACATCATCTCACACAGACGATGTCCACTAATGCAAAGGAGAGAGTATCAGGTGTCGGTGAAGATGTAGAGGTCCCGGAATCCCTGTAGACTATTTATAGGAATGTAAAAAGTTGCAACTTCTATGAAAAGCACTGTGACAGGTTCTCAAAAACATTAACAAGAGAAATCACACATGATCCAGGAATTCTACTTTTGATGGATATCCAAGAGGATTAAAGGCAGTCTTACAGAGGTACCTATACACCCATGTTCACAGCCAGCATCATTCCCAATGCCAAAGGTTGAGACAATCCAAGTATAGGTCAAAGGATAAATGGATAAACAAAACATAAGCCATGTACACATACTGGTATATTTATTATGTAGCCTTTTAAAGGAAGAGAATTCTGACATACCCAACAATGTGACTATATCTCAAGATACAGTGAGAGGTGAGCCACATACAAAAAACTGCTTACATGATTCTGCTTACATGAGGCACCTAAGATAATAAAATCTATACAGACAGAAGCCAGGGAGTGGAGGAATATGGAGGAGAGAGAGGTTATTATTTAATATATGCATAATTTCCACTTTACAAGATAGAAAAAACTCTGGAGATTGGAAGCAACAAACATACTTTAGCACGATTGGACTTAAAAATGGTCCAGATGAAACTTGGTGGGTCAAGTGCTTGCTGTGCAGGCTTGAAGACCTGAGTTCAGATCCCCAGTGCCCAAGTAAAACCCAGAAGCCTCGACATGTGTCTATAATCCCAGTGCTGGGGCAGGGGCAGGGGGCAACATTCAGATGCCATGGACTCCCAGGGAAGCCAGCTTAGCCAAAATGGAGAAACCTAGGTTCAGTGAGAGATCAATCCTAAAAACAGTAGAGGAGAGGGGCTGATGCATGTGGAGAAAGAGAGAGAGACAGAGAGACAGAGAGACAGAGAGAGAGACAGAGAGAGAGACAGAGAGAGACAGAGAGAGACAGAGAGACTCAACACCAACCTCTGGCCTTCATAGATGCACACATAGCAAATCTGCTCACACAAACAAAATGGTAAAGATAGTCAACTTTGTTATATGTGCTTTTAACCATAATTTGGAGGTAAAGAAAAATTTCATGCAAATTCTTCAAGCCACCAATGGCTGCCATCTTGGAAAAAAAGGCATGGGAGATAGGAGTGCCAGTTTCTTCTGAATAGTTCTCAGAGCTCCAGCACAGCTCTGTTCCCACAAGCCAAGGATAGCTGTGTTTCAATAAACCATTTCTATTTTAGCCTGACTTACTTCATGTCTCTGGGCCTGTCACATGACATAGTATCTGTAAAATGGAACCATCTGACTTCAGCGTAAAGGACAGCACCACACAGAGGTCTCTTGTAGACATTTCTACATGGTTTCCCCAGGAACCTGCCAAAGAGAATGTACCCAGAAATTGACCTGTGAGGAAGATTTAAGCTGTGGATCCAGACAGATCTGGACTTAGACCATATCTGCTACATATTAGCTTAGAGAGCCTATACCACATACCGGATCATTCTACTCTGCAATTCCTCCTCTGTCAAAGAGGGGTTGTTTGGAGGCTTAAAGATATTTCTTGCTCAATACCAGCCCAGAGTGGAGATTCAGTGAGTGAGAGGAGTTTTAACCAGCAGGTGTCAGGAAGAACCCATGCCTCTGGCTCAGTATCACAGTCTTGGGCAGGGTCTAGGGTCTGCAAGAGATGTCATTCCCAAGTAGAGGTGGCCATTCTGACTGTGTATCACCATCTCCCAAGGTTCCCAAAAGCTTAATGATATTACCACCATCCCCAGAACCTGTATCTGCTGTCCCCCAATATCTGCTCCACACTAGCTCTTCTGGGCTCTGGGCCTACAGAATGCTGGGCCTCCTTAGCCTGCTAATTCTTCATTCTCATCTAAACCTACCTGTTTGTAGCCAGCCTATATGCCCAGTGAGACCTTCTTCTTCCCAGTGGGGAAGACCATCTGTACCTAAAAGGACATGAGATCACCCACCTGGTCTCTCTCATATTGCAGCCTGCATGACAGATGCCATAGCAACAGCCCTAGCAACGACAGCAGACAACCTCTTGGCCACAGACTGATGGGAGATTTGTAAACAACAGACAGCTCTGTGTGGAAGAAGGGCTGTAGAGGGCCTTGGTACACTCTATGTGGAATAGCACCTGTTTAGGCACAGAGGGAAGCACACTAACCCAGCTGGACTCTCCCCTTCCACATCACAGAAAAACAGCTAGTGAAAACGGACAAAAGAGGTCTAAAATCTCTCTGACCTACGGCCAATTTAGCTTTCTCTTCTCCAGCCAGCTGTGTGGCAGCCACCAATGTGCTGGTGCTTGGTAACTGACAGCCCCTCTTACCCAGAGACCCAGGCCAGGCAGAAAAGTTTCAGGCAGCAACTAGAATGCTGCCACTCTGATGGGGTCCCAGAATCCACACCCACCAGGGGCACTGGGCCTTCAGGATAGAAGTCTGGCCTCCTGGCTTTCCTGGCCATCAGTAATGGAGCCAGCCGTAAATGTAGAATACAGGACCTCCTGCTTCCTTCACACTATGCCAGATTCTATATGCCAACAGTCTCCCTGAACAAAGTCAACCAAATCTAGAGCATATCAGCCCAGCTCTGGAAGGGCATTTGCAAAGCAGTGTGCCCCACAGGGAAACTGAAGATCCTGGGGTGGATGACTTGTGCAGGCTTCTGGAAGAGTTAAGGTGACAAGGACAGAAGCAGATGGGGATATAGCACTTGCTAACATGCACAAGATCCTGTGTTTAATAACCAGCACTGGGAAGAAGAGAATGGAAAGAAGAATAATGGGTCATAGATAACACACCCAGAAGCCCTCTGAGAGCCAGCCAGACAGTGTGGGTATCACATCAGCTTGGGCCATGGTCTCTGCTACTGAGCTACAGTGAAGCCAAGGCCCAAGGTCATGCAGCCCCCTCTAGCAAACCTGCATGTCAACCCAGAAAGACCTTCCTTGCTTCTACCAGACTGGCTGAAAAGTTATTTACTATCCAGAGGGGAGAGCTTCAAATGCCTGCAGAAATCCCTGAGTAAATCAGACTACAGTTAAATGGGCTTCGCTTTAAAGGAAGATATAATCAGAAGACCAAAATGCAATAAAGTGAAAGAAATGAAAGGAAAAGAAGACACATACCAAATGCCAGGAAGACAGGGAGCACCGTGACTCTAGGCCACATGTCAGGCTGCTACAGGAGCAAAGGAACGGCTTAAGTGTTTGGGGGGCAGTGCACTCAAGAGACCCCTGTGTCAGAGGTCTTGCTAGAAGGAAGGAGAAATGACTCCTTGGTGGAAGGAGCCAAGTTTTCCTGGTTCCTTCTACCTAGAAGAGCACAAGGGACTTCAAAGGCCACCAACCTGGCAAGTAAATACCATGTTGTGCACACAGAGGAGGTATCAAACCAGGCTCTGCCACTTATCTGTGTGACATTTTGTAGCCTCTAGACCCCATTCTAGAGTGCCAAGAGTAATGGCCTCCTATCCCTGAGATGGGGTGTTTCTCATCAGTTCTCTAGATACCAAAAGAAAAGTTAGCCCAACCCTTCCATTTTACAAATAAGGAAACTATCAACCATCTTGGTGGACCCTGGGTGGCTTGGGTTCAATCATACCTTTCCTAGTTTGAAAAGCAGACAGACTCATTGTAGAAAATTGGGGGCAAATGAAAACATATAAAGAATACCAAAGTCACTAGCAATCATCTTCCCCCCAAGATAACCGTCCTGAGGACTAACACTGGGGATATGTCTGTCTTTATTCTTGTTGGATAAGATGTGGGTGGGTGGGTGGACAACTTCAGCCCTAGCTTGTCTTCATTTACTATTTTAAATATTGTCTGATGTCACTAGAATTTTATTCTTTTACAATGAATTATGATAGGGGCTCTAGAGATGGCTCAGTGGTTAAGAGTACTAGTTGTTTTTCTGGAGGTGCTGAGTTCAATTTCCAGCAACCACTTAGTGGTTCACAACCATCTAGGATGAGATCTAATGCCTTCTTCTGACATGCAGATATACAGGAAGACACTTCACTCATATACATAAATAAATAAATCTTTAAAAAGAAAACTATTTTCAAATGAACAAAGATAAAAACAATAAAACCTAAGAGATTTAAAGCATGTTAGGGAGGCAGAGCCTAAGAATGAATGTCAAAGTCTGACCCAGGCATGTGCTCACTTCTTCAATTAGGAGCTCACCACATCAAAACTGGCAATCTTAATGGGGAGTCAGGAACAAGATGGGGGAATACTGAGTCTC
The DNA here is from genome assembly GCA_028551405.1 of Uromys caudimaculatus. Lineage (NCBI taxonomy): Eukaryota > Metazoa > Chordata > Mammalia > Rodentia > Muridae > Uromys > Uromys caudimaculatus. The sequence goes on along the minus strand of CM052703.1, from coordinate 112,149,230 downwards.
GACCCCAGCGACTGGATAAATGGAGAAGTCAGGGAATATCTTTTCAGTGGCTCCCCAGGCTCTGACTAGATTACAACGAATTCAAGCTAATGACACAGCTGTAGAGACCAATTAAGCTGAACAATAGAAAAATTGCAGGGCTGTTTGGTCCCAACAATATGAGATTAATTTATCAATATGGCTTATGTGGCACTGGAGAGATAACATCCCTCTGTGAAGGACGGTTTCTTGCACACCTTATTTACATCTGAATCTCTTGGCTCCAGGAATCCCATAAAAGCCTGAGCCAGAAAGTAAACTTTTCACCCCATGAAGGATGGGGAGCTGCCAGTGCTGACCTCTAACCAATCAGAAAACAGATCTGAACTCAGAGACCCTGTAATCCAGGAATCAATGGAGATCCTGCCTCCCATCTCTGACATGTGACAACTCTACATCCTCCTGGGCTTGCCTGCCATGAAACCCACACTCAAGCCTCTCAACAAGATGCCTTTGAAGTAGGCACCATTTCTGTCCCCATTTTACAGATCAGAAGACGGAATAGAGAGCTGCTACTAGCAAGTCACAGCTAGAGAAATCAAACTAAAGCCGATTCTACATGCTGCACAGGCAAACATGAAACAAATTTTCAACATTATGACTACAGTGATTTTTTTTTTTTAAATAGTGTCCATTTTACTTACCACTTTCAGTCTACAAAGCACATTCCTGTCCTGTTGGCATAGAACTCTGGGTAGCAATCCTGTGAACTAGCCTTTGGATAGTTAGGAAAACCAATGCACACAGAGCCCAAAGACTTGCCTGAAACGTTTAGATTGTTTAAGATGAAGAGCGTCAGGTTGAACTGTGTAAAGCTGCCATTACTGCTATCCAAAGGTAGCTACATATAGGCCCTTGGGCATACTTTACTGCTCCTAAAAAGAGTAATTCTAAGCAGTAGCCAGAGCTCCCACTTCCAGGAGATGGAGTGCCAGATGCTGTACACAACCGCCCCGTGAGCTAAGTGCCGTTATTGACAGCTGTCTTCATCATTCCTCATTGTTGTAACTGAAGACCACAATTGGGTAATTTAGAAAAACATTGATGTCTCATTGCTCTGGGATCTGGAAAGTCCAGTCTCAAGGTCCCAGCATCTGGGAAGTGTCTTCTTGCTGCATCACCCCATGACAGAAGGCAGAAGGGCGAGAATGTACAAGAGAAAGAGATGGGAGGGCAGACTGGGCCAAACCCATGCTTTTATAAAGAACCCATTTCAGAGATAACTAAACCGCTTCCTTAATAACAGTATTAATCCATTCATGAGAGAAGATCCTCCGTGACTTTATCACCTCTCAAAGGTCCCATCTCTAATACTGCCACATATGCCATTAACTTTGCAACCCACGAACTCTTGGGTTCACATTCAAACCACAGCAACAACAGATGATCATATTGAGAACAAGAGAGGCTTCATGGCTCAGCAGACATCTTACCATCAGGTAGCTATTGAGGGAGACTAAAGGGCTGCTGTGAGACACACGGCATCAATCCTTTGAGGATGCTGGGATATCTCACTGAATGTCTGCTGAGCTCACATTCAGTGAGCAACCAGCAGGATGAAGGGGATCGGGGAGCAAGGCTGGGAGGAACAGGAGCAGGAGAGAAGCTGGCAGGAGAGCAGGCAGCTGCAGAGAGACATCACTTGCCTCGCTTAATCTCCAGAGCCAGAGCTGCAGGTGGGGAGGGGCTGGGGCTCAGCATAAAGCAGATGTCAGCAGCTCCCATTAAAACACCCCAGCACATGGGCCCAAGGCCTACAGTGACCTTCCCTGTTCAACCTAGTAGAACGTCCTTGATCAGCTTGTCAGGGCAAAGCATCCTATCGAAGCCACCCGAGAGGGCTCAGGGGCCTGAGTGACCAAGCATGAGTCTGGTCACAGCTGTGCACCTGCTGACTCGTTGCTCCGTTCTTCCCCCAAAGCTCATCTCTACCCATGTGTTATGAGGTTGAAGGAGCAGCTGGCAGACAAAAGACCACATCAGGGACAGGATGGTAAAAAGCCGTGAAAATGAGGGCTGGTGTACAATATGTTTCCCAAAGCAGGATGTGGGTACACCCTGGCACCTTGAAGCAGGACTAAGGCAGGCTTCTATAAGAGCAACTATGACACAGACAGTGCTACTATCCTATGTCCATGGTCTCAGACAGGGGAGCCAACCTTCCCAAGAGGCTCATGTGTTCAAACATACGGCCTTAAGACATGGACTCTAACCAAAGGAAGTGGGTTGCAGGACAGAAAGGAGGAATGTGTATTGAACCTTATAGCCCAGTCCTGCTGCTGTCCCATCTCTGCTTCTGGTCCCCAAGGTGATAGAAGATAAGGAGTCCCAGCTACACACTGCCATTGGCATGGAGCCTTCTGCTGCTATACCTTCTTGGCTATGGACTGTCTCTCTTCAGACTGTGAGCTAAATCAGCCCTTTCTCCATTAAGTCGCTTCTTGTTAGGAATTTGGGCCCAGTGACAAGAAAAATAAATAGTACAACTTTGTTGGACCATAAGCTAGGAAGAAGAGGTGAGCTACTTCGCAAAAGCAAAACCCTTAGTATTCAAGGGAAGTGCTGAGCAGAAAGTGGCATTGACATTAGAGAAGTGGAAGTTAAGACTCAGAGTGGAAACTGGAAACAAATGCAATACCTGCAAAGACAGAGGATACTGAGGGAGCGTAGTCAAGGGGTCATGGGGTATGAAACTGAAAATTGGGTAAGCGTAACCTGGTGGCACTCATCCCTGTGTTCCTCCAAGGTGCAGACCTAACAGGACACAAGGCTGACCCCCAGGCAATTCTCACATGAGCCAGGAGGCCCACATGGCACCCTGAAGACTCTGTGGTCTGACCCAGGGTGATTGAGGATGCTACTGCAGAGTTGGTATAGGATCTATAAAGTCTAAAGTTTTGGACTCTTGCCCTAAAGTGGGACAAGGTTGGAAGGGCCTTGTGTGAGCACTTGGCCTGAGGGTAAGAACCCAGTGCTGAGCATGATTCTTGCTGTAACATGGGGGTAATTCCTGCAATTCCAGAGACCAAACCTTAACCTAGAAGGAGAGTTGAGGCCAGAAAGGAAGTTGACCAGCAGACTCTGAGGCTGGCTACCAAGGAGTGAGGCATCTAGAAAGCTCTGCTTCCAAGCACAGGAGAACACACTCAGGGCACACAGACAATCGTCCTAAAGTCCATGCTTTGGGGGCCTGAACAAGCTGAGTCCAAATACTCTAGTCTGACCCTGCTGAGGGACTAGCAAACCTCTGAGCTTCAACTTCCCTGTCTCCATACAATCCTCAGCAGGACCTGGAGCATACCAAGGCTTCAATAATCAGAATCCGCCACAGACATCACCACGACTTGCAACCTGCTATCAAGCCCACGACCCTTATCCCAGACCACACAGCACAGGTGCCTACAGGGAATGACAGGAAGCTGAAGGCGTGAGTCTGATAAGCCCGGCCTGGTGCTGACCTTGAGGCGTCCCAGTCTCTTCAGAGAGGCAGCTACATTAATTATCCCAACACTGTGGAGGTGGTCAGGGAAGCAGAGGTGTACACGGCCCTCATCTCAGGGGCAAAGAGGGAGTAGGGCTCTGTAGGGTGAGCTGGAGAACTAAAGTCTCTGGAGGACAGGGTGTCACAGTGAGAGCGCTCTGGAAAGCTGACTATATTCTGATAGTGTTTGCTTTTTTTTTCCTGTAATTATCTCCATTTTGTTCTCCCTTAGTACTTAGGGAAGTCTTTTCATTTAAATGCAAAAGAGCACCAAAATGCAAGAAAGACAGCTGACCACACCTCTGGGGTAGGGGGGAATGCTAGCAGTGTTCAGGGGAAATGACTGGAGATGAAACTGAAGGGAGCTGCATCAAGATCTCTAGTCTCTGAGCCCACTGCCTTGCCTGTCAACATGAGTCAGAGTTTTGCCTGAGAGATACCATCTTTGATATGAACACAGAACACAAGCAAAAACAAAACCCTGGCTGGAGAAACTGGCTCTATCGGTAAAGTGTTCTGCTCACAGGCCTGCCAATCTGAGTTTGATCCTCCAGCACCATCATTAAAATCTGTAATCCCAGCAGTGAGAGACTGGAGACAGCTGGATCCCTGGGGCTGGCTGTGAAGGCAGAATGGTAAACTCCAGGTTCATCAAAAGAACCTTCCCAAACAATAAGCTGAAGAGGAATCCAGGAAGATGACTGACGTACACAGACCTCTAGACACCGTCTGTACACATACAGCCCATAGCAAGTACTGGGCTCAGGCAGGTTCTCTGATGGGCAAAGAGACCAGGGGCCATACCCAATGGAGTGTCACCAAGGTTGGACCTCAGGAGTACCTACTATATAGTGTGGCTTTGTACGAAAGAGCAGACCACCAGCAGGCTACAAGGCAGCCTTCTCTTATGCTCAGCAGTGGGGGCTGCATAGGGGTACAATAGGACAACCCACAAGTCAGACAGACCTGCAGTCACAACCACTACTTCTTAGAGTTGCCTCCCATTACTTAGGACACAGACTGATCCCAGAGCTAAAAGTATCCACGTTCAGAAGCCCCTCCTCCCAGTTGTCTGCCTACCTTGTCCCGATTCCCACACACTAGAGAACTGAGCCAACTCTGGGCTGGGCTGCACCTGCAGCCGATACAAACCTCCACTGAATCCATGGCTGCCTTTGGACCACACTCATGTCAGCAGATGGCTGTCTTTCCTGTTTCACTATTATCCTGCCCCGCCTTGGGAGCTCTCCCAGACATATCACTGAAAGGATCTGGGGCATAGGGTGTGAGATTCCTCTCTGTCTAAAGCACGAACATGTAACTACAAACACATATCTTTCACACTTTCCTCCCTTCTGTAGAGATAATGGCTGGCTTTTCATTCATTGAAAACCTGCTAACAGGTTAGACCCAAAGCCTCACTGCTGTACAGCCTGGTCTTCCAGGAAATACCAGCTTCAGTGTGTAGCCCTTGCCTCCTCTCTCCCAGCTCCTTTATAACAGGTCACCTACCTCCCTATCCAGTTGATCCCGTTCTCCCCCACAACTCCCCCATACTTAAAAACAAAACAAAACAATTGCCTTTCCAAATCGGCATGGTAACAGTCACCCATAATGCCGGCCCCTGGGAAACTGAGGCAGGTAGGTTGGAAGATTGAGGCCAGGTTGGGCTATAGGGTAAGACCCTGTCTCAACTACCAACCAAAGAC
>CM052703.1:112071501-112139001 GCA_028551405.1 Uromys caudimaculatus | reverse complement strand
CCCTCAACCCATGCCCTTCGGAACCACTTCAGAGTAATCCATAGCAACCCCGCCCTTTGAGAGTCAGGAAAAGTTAAGGTCATTAACCCTCACGAAGTCCAGAGCCGATGTCATGGTCCACACCCATATCATCATGACAGAGGGTGCCCAGTTGCCTGGACCCCTTGCCCTCCCCCAGCCCAGAATCAAAGTTTGACTAAAGCTCAGTCTTTGCTTTATAAATCTCTGCCTCTTAATGATGGCTTCAAGGCTGAGGGGAGAAAGGACCATTAAACTCACTGAATAAGTTAATGGGGCAGAGAGAATCTATTTCGGAGCCACCCCGGGCTATTTTCCTCTGGAGCTAAAGCCTGAATAAGCAAAAATAAAAAATTAAAACCATAGAGCACATTGCCAATAAATAACCCTGGGTATAATCTCTCAGCAGCTAGGACTTCATTTGTGGTGATATTATAATGCAGATCTGTTACAAAGCACCTCCATTTCAGAGTTCTACCTTCGGATCTGGCTGAGGACCTTCCCTCCCTGTGTCTGCAACAGAATGATGCAATGATAATTACTCTCCAGGCACTGACCAGCTAGCCACTGTCCAGCCAGCCACTGTCTAGTCTGCAGGCTCTTTAGGAATCATGAAGAGAAGCTGCCTTCATAAAATCAGCACAGAGAAACTCAAGATGGTATCTCATCAGACTATCTCAAGACTCTCCAGTCCTTCTCTTGTAGAGATGCACCCAAGAATGCCCAGCTGTCTCCAGCCATCTCAATTTGCATTTTGGATGTGCTCTCAAGACCCCAAATCTCACTCTCTCTGTGGGAAAACTTTGTAATTAAGGTGGATGTCAATGGTGACTGGATAGCCTCTGGGCTTGGTGGAATATGGCAGCATCTATTAGCAGGGCTTCCCCTTCTCTGACCTTGTCCGGGGAATTCTAAGTCCCCACATACACACCTCTACCTGAGGAATGTCACACAGCCTCAATTAGATTACAGGATCAATTTCTTGTCTCCTGATAAGAACCTCTTCAACCATTCCTGAAATTTTCTCCATGCTAATTGGGCATTTAAGGTAACCTAAGCCCTCAATCAATGATGACCTTTACCCATCCTGGATGTTCCTACCCTCAGTACCCCAAAACTGTAGAAGCCTAGAATCACCCTAAGTAAAGTTGATCCTCCTCCTGATAGCTGGTTCTGCTGTGGTTATTCACTGTACACACTCACAGGGCTTCCATGAGTTACACACTGTCCCCCTGCTCTTCTCTGCTCCCACTGCCTTCGTGGACCTTAACAGCCAATGACCCATGAGAGCAGATAGACCCACACTCTCTTCTTTATACCAAATGAATACAAGATGTCGGTCTCTCTGGCTTGGACACCTCCACTTCTTAAGAAAACCTCTTGCTTTCCGTCCTCCTCCCTGCTTCCTTCCTTCCTTCCCAATCCTCCCCCTCCTCAAACCCCTGACAGTTTCCTACTCCCTAGGCTCACTTCTCTGTCCTGTCTTAGGAAGAACCCACACTCCCCACTGTCTGCCTACAACAGAGCCAGAAACCTGAGTCTTAGGGCAGGGAAAACACAAATAATTAAATAAGCCAGAGCTCCTGTTGGTAAATGTTGAGTCCCACTAGACACATTTTGTTTACTCTTTAATATTTAAACATGTTAATTAAATCTCTGAATAAACAAATATATTTTAGCAAGTAGTGTTCCTGAGCTGGAATTCTGTCACCATGCCCCTAGGTGCCTTTCAGATAGAGCTAAGTCTTCAAAACTACTGCCATGTGTTGGAAAACTACTGGCAGGGATCACTGCACTATCCCAAGAAGCCTGGCCTTTCAACCAAGAGAAAATAGGCACCCTTAGCACATCCACTGCAGACATTCCAGGATGTCTCTCAACCTCCCTGACCTTCCAAAAGTTCCCAGGCCTCCTGTCCTTAGCAGGTGCTCTGTTCAGTCATGCTTGTCCTAGCTCTTAGCCAAACATGTCCTAACTACTAGAGAGATAGAGATATACAGACAAGACCCTACCCCATTCTTCAAATATCTCACAATCACTTATTTTGCTTTTTGTTTAGAAAATTCACCTAGCTCAGGCTGGTGCCAAATCCTTTATGTAGCCAAGGCTAGCCTTAAACTCCTGGCCCTTCTTTCTCCACTTTTCAACTGTTGGGTTACAGTATGTCACACCTAACCTGTCACTCACACTTCTCTATAAGAAGGCCATATTCACCAGGCTTCACATGATATGTCTGCTCCCTTCTTCTCGGGCAGGATGGGCTGCCTTCAGCTCCCCAGGAGTCTCTTTATTCCAGTTGTTCTTTCTACCTAAAATAGCACCCATCTCATCTGACCTCTCTGAATGTCTAATGTCTACTCATTCTCTAGGTTTCAGTTTAGCTCTCTCTTCACCTAGAAACGTTTTCCATGTACCTTCCCCTGGATGAAGGACCTTCCTAAGGAATCCTTGCATGCTTGCCCTTCTCTGCCCAGTGCACACTCACCTCCTAGGATAAAGCAGAATCACTTCCTCTTTAACAGGGAAAACCCTCTGAGATTTCCTGTTTCACTAGGATTAACAACCAGCTCTTTCCCACAGGACTCCCAACTAAATCACTGGAAGAAAATACTAGCCCAGGGGACTTGTACAGCTTCCCTCTGGGATGCATAAGGATCCATCTTTGGCCTCTGGATAGGGGTATACAGTTCCAGACTGAAACACACCTCCCTTGAGGGGAAGCAGCCTCAAGGAGCACCTGCTGCCAGTCTGGCCCTGGCTTCCCAGTGTCAGAGTGTCCAAATGGGCTTCAAGAACACCAGTGTATCCTTGGGCTAAGAGTTCAGAGAGCTACTCCCAGCTACTTTCAGAATTTTGTCAGAATGGATCCCAGCTCTGTCACATTGCTGATGGGTGACCTTGAGCAGAACTGCCTTTGTCTGCTTATCTGCAAGTCAGAGACTCAATGGGCCCAAGGACTCAGTAGGAGTTACAGGAACAAGCCTCTCTTAACCCATGTCAACCATAAGTTGTTCCCATGTCACTGGTAGGACTCCTATGGAAAGAGGCCAGACCGGAAAGTTAAACATACTCAACATACATCCCAGGACCTGGGAGAAACAAAAACATATGTCCACCAAAAGGCTCACACGAGAATATTCACAGTGGATCTAGCCAGGAGTCCAAAACTAGAAGCATCCCACGGGTTCCAAAAACAGAACAGATGAATCCAGGTTGGCCACACAGTATAATACTACATAGTCAGAAAAAGGAATCTGATACTGTTATCTGCAGCACGTGGGTGAATCTCAACAGCACATCATTCTTGCTAAATGGGAATTACATGATTCTACTTGTATGAAGCTGTGATCAGACATAAGTAACCTATTGTTGACAAGCTCAAAACAGTGGTCAGCTCTGAGGAGCTCGTGGCAGAGACAAACTAGGAAGGAATATGAGGGAACTTTCTAGAGGTTATTAATGTCCTGTCTCTGGGTGGATGTGGGGTCCACAGCACACATGCATTGGGGAAGACTCGGAGAATAGACTCTGAAGATGTAAGAATTTCACTGGATATTAATGGTGCCTGAGGTTAAAACACTATGGCACTCTAGCTGGATAATATACATGTTCAAGATTTAGGCAGCACTTACTAACATTTACCATTTCTCTGAAATATATCAGGGAAGTAGCATGAAGCCAGATAGGGGAGGCTGAGGTAAGATGATTATTGGGATATACAGCAAAACTGTAGCTTAGGCTGGCCCTAAACCTTTCATGTAGCCAAAGCTAGCCTTAAACACCTGATCATCCTGCTTCCACTTCCCAAGCGCTGGATTATAGGTGTGCCCCACTAAAGCTTGTAGATACACCATCAACTCTATGAAAAGCCCTGTACACATTCACTAGGCTTTTTACATGGCATGCCTGTTCCCTCCTTCTCAGCCACAGACACATATCAAAAGAAGACCATGTAAAGATGGAGCAGGAAAGCCGCTGTCTGCAAACCAAGGGCAGAGATCTGGGAAGGAAATGGCCCTACTGACACCTTGACCTTGGATATCCAGCCTCCAGGACCAGGGAAAACACATTTCTGCCGTTTAACATAGACTAAGTGATATGAGCTTTAGCTGATTTCACTGTTACTTTTGTAAATTTCAGACATAGTGGGCGTAATGTTTTTGTTGCTTCGAGGTCCTAGGGTTCTATTTTAATAGATAAGAAAAGTGAAAGAATTTTAGGTTGAAAGCATCACCTTGAACATTGTCATTTTCTGGGTGCTAAGATAAACAAACAAGCAGAATAAAAAGCCAGGCTATTGAGAGTAAAAGCATTCCCCATTACTCAGGAGGCTTAGCAAGATTTCAAGTTCAAAGTCATCCTGGAATACAGTGTGAGTTACAGGCCAGTCTAAACAACTTAATAAGACGTGATTCCAAATTCAAAAGTGAAAAGCAGGCTTCAAGATGTAGCTACAGGGATAGTGTGCTTGCCTAGTATGCTCAAAACACAGGTTTTGTTCCCAGCACTACAAAATTAAAAGAGAACATTATAAATAACTTTAAGACCCCACACATACCCTGCTTTCCTCTCCTTCCCTAGAAACCAAGTTGTGAAACTGGTTTATGCCAAGTTACCAATTGCATTGTTTTGCCACTTAACTGTGATCATAAGCAGGACATTGTAGCTGTTCGTCACGGTGGGCTTTTACATATTGCCTTGGTTAGGGTTCCTCTTGCTCAGATGAAACACATGACCAAAAGCAAGTTAGGGAGGAAAGCGTTCATTCGGCTTGCACTTCCACAGCACTCATCATTGGAGGAAGTCAGGACAGGAACTCAAGTAGGGCAAAGGCCTGGAGGCAGGAGCTGATGTAGAGGCCACAGAGGAATGCTGCTTACTCACCTCTTCCCATGGTTTGCTCAGCCTGCTTCCTTACAGAACCCAGGACAACCTTCCCAGGTGTGGCCCCACCCACAATGGGCTGGACCCTCCCCCATCAATCACTAATTAAGAAGATACCTATAGGCTTGCCTAGAGCCCCAACTTACTGAGGCATTTTCTCAAGTGAGGTTCCCTCCTCTCCAGTGACTCTAGCTTGTGTCAAATTGACATGAAAGTAGCTAGCACACGTATATAGCATGTAGTGGTTTTTAATCGGCATTGTTTCTGAAAAAAGATTGCTGTTACGCTATGGATGACCAAGTTTACTCTTTCCCCCCAGGAGCCCGTTATTTCACTATGGCATGACTCCCTTCTGGATTCAAATGTCTGCTGGTGATGTCTCAGCTTATTTCCAGCCACTTTGCCCTGGCATGTGCTGCTCTAACAAATGTGGGAGCCCAGCTTCTGCACTGAACCTGAGTCTGAATCTGCTCAACCATCCAACACCTGTAGCCTCACAGCAGCGTCTGTCTCCCCCTACTTTCTCATCTGCAAAATGAGAACAATCCTCCCACATGTGGTTATGGTGTTGATTAAGTGAGCTACTATATCAACGGTGCCAGGTGCACAGAAAGCAGGCAACAGATAGCAGCTGCTTTTACTATGTGCTTCTGGGGCTGGAGAGAGAGAGAATAATCCAAAACCAGGGTCTGGAGAACAAAGAGATGCTTGAAGGTGATACTGGACTGATGGGAAGATTCAGGTCAGCAGAAGGAAGCCCAGAGAACTGCTTAGTCAGGAGAAGCTTCCAGACCCCAAGAGCCTGGGTAGGAAACGCTTAGGGATGGAGAAGGAATGGTCAGTCAGGTTGACCAAGGGCTCCAGGATTCCTGGGAGAGGATCATGGGTGGCAAACATCAGAGAGATGTGCCCTAACCCGAAAGGCTCCGAATCCAGACAGAACTCCATTCTTTATCTTTTGGAGCTACACAGTGGCTTCCCCTGCTTCTCCAATGGGGAAGGGCATTCTTTACAATACAATTATTCTTTTATCCCTCGGCTAGGCACATCAGACCGTCTATGTCTAAGTGAGTTCAGGTTGTGTGCATCCCTGAGAGGAAAGGTGTGTGAGGATGTGGACCAGGTCAACCTGGATCCAGGTACAAGATAAAGGGCAGGAGGAAACAGAAGGAACCTGGTACCATAAAAAAATCCAGTCAGAACCTGTTAGGAAGTAGGCTGGTATTCTTTGAAGAGGGCAGCATTAAGACTTCTAACAGTCTGAGAAACTATTCATAAAAGTCTTATGCAAAATGTGAAACCACCTTTGAGCTCACTCTAGACTGTACAGCTTGAGAGCCACAGGAGTGAACAGTCACACTCCAAGTGTGGCTGTGGCCCTGCAGTCTGTCCTCACCCAGACTACAAAGTCTCAGGCCAGAAGCAGATGTTTAGAATCAGAAATCCCATATATGCATGTACAAACACACACACACACACACACACACACACACACACACACACACACACATAAAGATAAGAAATATAAAATGCCCCAATCTTAAACTTTTGAATCACTAACCCAACACCAGCTGTGAAAAATTCTGCATGAGGAAACTTTGGTTCATGAACAAAATTATTAAAAATATAGTATAAATAACCTTCAGGCTATGTGTGTTAGGCATATATGAGACATAAATGTATTTCATGTTCAGACTTGAGTCTTAGCCCCAGGATATGCCGTTATATATATGCAAATATTCCCATGTCTGACAGCTGTCTGAGACTCAAAGCACTTGTGATTGTAAGCTACACAGAGGCGGGAGGTATGGCTGGAATAGCGTCTGTCTCAGGAGCCTCTGCTGGACACGGGAAGGGCTCGAACTAAAAGCACCCTTAGCCTTAGCATTGCTCTTGGAACACAGTCACTCTCACTGTGCATGAATTCAAATTTCCCTAGAAGACTTTTCCAATAAGGGGAGAGTAGAGCTCAGGGTCCGTGGAAGTGTAGAAAGCAATGAAAATTCTATTTTGTTGTTCCAACCTCCAGGGACAGGCACATGCAGCATCACCCACCTGAGAAGTCTTCTGGAGAAATCAGAGACATGAGGTGAGCCTGCTCTAGTTTATAGGTCTCCTAGGAGCTCACTACGGGGACAGAGCAGAAGGAGCCGTGTCAACATCACCTGTCCCCTGACCCCCTGGGTAGGTAAAGATTCACAATAGAGGGTGATAGAGTGGAAACTGTCCAGATATCCCCAGGACAGAGGAGCCAGACTGTACAAAGGACAGGAGTTGGGCTGGTGGGCCAGCAGTCACAGCCCTGGGGTGGAGCTCGAGGACCAAGAAAGACTGAAGAGTCCTTTCCAGGAGGATGGAAAAGTAAGTCCACAAGGTGAATCTTTAGGGGAAGTCAGGAGATTTGTTCCCCTGGGACCAAGGTGCAGAGGAGGGTGGGGGCAGGTCAGGTTCATTCAGGCTACAGAGTGTACCTAGGTGCTAGGAGAGGAAGCTAGAGTCCCATTCTTCAATAGCACATGAGACCCATCTCTTCCTCCTGCACTATATACCTCCCACCCAGGCTCACCTCCACCCATCTGGTTTTCTGACTCCATACACCCTCTGATAGATTTTTTTTTTCCTTTTCAAACACTTGGCCCTGAGGGTCTTGGAGGAGTGGCTGGGCCACCTCTGGCCATCTCTTATCCTTTAAAGTAGATCCCAAGTGGCAGTGTCCAGAGGTAAAGGCACGGGACCTAGAAAGCTGAAGCTCAAACTTGTATATCCTAAAACCACAGAGACAATACAGACTGTCGGCACACCCCTCGCATTGCTTCTCCACGGCTTCCACAGAAGCAGCTGGCCCATCGCAGGCCCTCATGCTGAGTAAATACCCAGATAAGTGAATTAATAAGCACAAGGAACATCTGCCTACCCACGAGCACACAGGTCCTTGGTGTCCTCATGTCCCCTCTCTCCTTCTAGATCCCTCCAATGGCCTTCTCAGCAAACCGTTGGTCTCCTAATCTGTTTCACATAGAGTGTGACACAGTAGAAATGGAATTCACCTTCCTTGTCTTCCTAAAACGCCATGGGGCTTCTGTGGGTAACAGCAGGGCCAGTTATAGCCAAGAGGTACCAACCTGATATCTCACAACACTGATAACCTACATTCAAGGGACCTGGGGCAGGCAAGTGCGGAATGTCTAAATCTCTACTCAGGAACACCATTCCCTGCCTACCTCAGGGAATCCATAGGTTTACACACACACACACACACAGACACAGACACACACACACACACACACACACGCACACGCACGCACGCACGCGCACACACACACACACACGCACACTTTCCTTTGAAAGTTTTTCGTTAGATGAAACCTCCTTTCTGAACAGCCACAGATCATCTGTCTAATTTTAAGACTCAAGGAGGAAAAATAATGATTATTTTCACCAAGTTGAACCCCAGGGCTTAGCATTGTGTCAGGCCTGTGACTGGTGCCATAGGCTGGGATGACAAAACCTGGACTCCTTCTTTTCTGTTTCCTACAGCTGGAAGAGTAGAGCTGGCCCTGTTAGCACATCTGTCCACTCCTCCTCCATAGCCCAGCTGCTAGGAGGATCTGGACAACAAGGCCAGTGCCAGATACCTGGGTACCACAGTGTCTATGCCCAGCCATAGCCCAGTGTTCACAGTGGGCCAAAGTGTCAACATTAGGCCCTGTGAGCTCTTTGTCTGCTGTGTACTTCGAAAATTCTCCTTGGGAAGATGATGTCTATCAGTCAACATCTACCCCAAGGACAGAGCTCTGATAGAGCCCAAGGACCTTCCATGAGAGAGGGAGAGCTATATCAGGAGACCCTCAATCCTAAGACCCAGAGACTTCCTGGCAGTCTTCTTGTCACTACTAGAGACTGAGAGGATCCTTGCTTCTCCTCCATGCTACTCCCTCCTGGGTGGATTCAAGACAAGGTGTCTGCCAAGGAAATATAACTCGTTCCCACTCCACACCTCCCCTCATAGCCTTGCCCCTCCCCCGTAGTCTTGCCCCTCCCCCATAACGTTGCCCCTCTCACATAGCCTTGCCCCTCCTCCCTTCCCTCATGTTATTTCCCACTCAGTGTCTTCTCACCACATTTGTTAAAATGACTGCCACTTAAGAGGTGGCAGGGAGTCAGAAACACAATCTGGAGCAAAGCTGATATTAAATAACTTCCTGAGCCTGCATGCTTGCCAATGTTCCCTCCTGAGTCTCAGGTACATCAGCAAAGAGGCTAAGAGGGGTATGAATTCAGAGATGCCCCTGTTCCAGCCTCAGGGCCACTCCTTTGCTGAGAGAAGGCCCCTACCTCCTCCAGGCTGTGTGCATCACCAGCAAAGCCCTAAATTTCACTGCTATCAATACACAGTTGTTACTTGACCCCACCTCACCCCATACACACACCAAGCAAAGAATATACAATCACCCTGGAAGCACCTTCCAATCAATCAGGCCAGCTCCCATTTTTCAGATAGATACAATGACCACGGGACCTCCAGACTCTTAGCCAAGGCAAACTCGATGTATTAAAATGCCCCCAAAATATGAACAACCACCACAGAGAGGTAGTGAAAAGGGAAGAAGGGAGAGAGGGGGGGAGAAACACCCTAGGAAACACCAAGAAAAGTCTGAAATTAGATGCCAAGACTGATTGGTGACAATAAAGTTAATCCATTTGTGACTTCCTCCTACAGGTCCAGGCAAGAAACACCATTGACAGCTATCATTGTGCTAACATCCTCAACAAACCACCCACAGCAGTCAGAAATTTAATAGTGCAAATCCCATTGATGGATCCTCCGAACTCAGTGTCCCGTGGCAGAGACCCTGTCCCATCTGACTCCAACAATACCTACCCAGTACTTGCTGTTCTCCATTCCAGCCACCGGGGAGTGCTGCCCCCCTCCCCCATGAATTGGAACCACAGAATAGTTGTTAAAGAAGCAAATAAAATGACCCCATCAAGCCCACAGGATTCCTGAGTTGTGACCTAACTTTATCCTTCTTCCGGAAAAAGACAGCCTAGTCTGAGAAACCACTATGTTCCAGACTTTCCACACATCATGCAATTTAATCCCTGTGGCAGCTTCTCACAACCACACCTCCTGGTAACACCTCACCTTTCAGGTTTAAAAAAAAAAAAAAAAAAAGAGGTACACAGAGAAACAAAGTAACTTCACTCATAATTTAAACTTGCAAGAAGGGCACAAATTAGAACCCTTGGTTTGACACCAAATATGATCTTTTTGCACTGCACAAATAGATCTCCCTTGAAACCTCAATCAGTGTGGTGAGCTGTGGTTAAATCAAGCTGGTTGGCCATGACCTCAGAGTTGCTGGCGTCTGGGAAGAGACCAGGTGCAGTAGACTTTTCTCAACGGAGCAATCACAATAGGTTAGATTGCACCTACACAGCAGAAATCGTGGTCTAGTGCCCTCTTGTGGCTGAATATGGAACTGAAGCGAATATACTTGATTGGTAGGGTTGGGCTGGAGGAATTTAGGGTTGCTCCCTACCACAATGAATACATAAACTCTTCCTGCCAGGGCAAGTCCTGGAGTGCCCTCTGTGGCTGGCAAGCTGAGTTGATTACAGTAACCAAAAGGGAACCCACTAGTGAATGTCAAATGATATGTGGCAAGTACAGCAATGAAGCCGTGTGGGACATTATTGTCCAGAGGCTAGGTACTCCTAACTTAACCTGGTCAAAGGTCATCCAAATTCCAGGTGCTGGAGATGGGGAAGGCAGTCAGGGGAAAGGCTTTGCCTGGAGCACTCTGACACTTGGTAGGTCAGGTGGGTGTCATGTCAGTAGGAACCATATTCTCCCTGTCCTGGTGACAGACACATGCTCCAGCTACTTCCTAAAATGTACACCACGGTGGCTCTCCTACTGCCTCCTGCAGCTAGTTCTAGGTGCTGGTTACTCTCACAACATCCATATCTCCCAGAGCCCCCAAATGTCACTGCTCCCCACCTCCTACAAGCTCCACACGTCAGACTCTGGGTACCCATTCCAGGAAAGGTACCTCACAACCCAACTGACCCAATTTCTGTCTCAGAGCTATGGAGGACCTTCCCTGGGTCCAAAGGCAACAGAGGCAGGAAAATCCACTGAGAAAAACCCCGAATCTCCTGAAGCCACACTGAGCTGCCTCTCAGGGAAAAGAACAGCTGAAAGGCTGGAGTGCATGAGAACTCTTCTAACCGAACCCCCTAAGAGAAGATGAATCTGTTAGGGTGTGTTAAAGGAACAGGATGCGGGAAACACCGGAAGTGGGAAGAACAGATGAAGGGCATGAAAATACCCTGTGAAGATGCCATTCTGGGATGCTCTGAGGAGAGGGAGAAAACGGCTTTCAGAGCTTTACCCACGCCGTACACATCCTCACTGCAATCTGACGAGCAACCCTGGGCTCTTCTTTATCATCGCCATTTTCAAATGAGGAAACAAAGGGCCAAAAAAATAAAAAAATAAAAATAAATAAATAGCCAGTCCAGGTTACCATGGAAAAGCAGCAAGGTCACTATCAGAAACTTCATGTTGTCATTGCCATCAATACAAGGTCCTTCATGCAAAGGACTCAGCTTGCTTAGAGTGTCCAACCCCCTCCTGCTTTTCAGTGGCCTTGAAAAATTACTCAAAAAGAAGTTGGTGAGAAAAGATGGGTCACGACAAAGAGGGCCTCGTCTGTATCCCAGCAGCTGTGAGCTGTCCGGGGCCAGGAAGCTCAGCACAGAGCAGCCGATCCAGCTTCCAGGGCTAGTAACAAGTCCACTGATGGACTCAAGAGCACATGAAATCAAACACCCTGCTCAAATACAGAACTGCCTGGAATGGAGAAGGACCAAAGAGTCTCAGTCATAGCAGGCAACTGCTAACGAGATGACCAGAGAGCAAACCGCTTTCATACCCACTGATGCACACTCACCCAGGGTCTGGGGGGAATAACACAAACCACCGAACTCCCACCTCTAGAAAGAGCCAGAGTGCCATGTTTACAGAGCACCTACTTGGCATTTCGTAGTTGCCAAACTCGAGTTGGAGGGCAGGAAAAGGTGAAAGTTATTCTCATACTCTGACCAGCAGATTCAACAGCCTGAGCAAACAGGATGTATAAAGCTCACTTTTTCCAAGACCCTGATTCCAGTATCACTACCAACTCTATGTCCCATCAAGCCTGGGATTTTCCTGGGCAGGGACATATGTCCTTTTAGTTCTTTTCCACCATCTAAGCCCAAACTCTGCTCCCTCCTGCTGCTTCTGAGACTGAGCCTAGTGGGAGAAGATGTCCCTCTATCCTAGGCTCCCTACAGCTTCCTCCCAGGGAGCTAGCGACTCCTAAGCCAACAGACCCAGGTTGGGAGCCTCGCATCCCCAGACCACACAGATAGAACCAGAGTAGGGCCGGCTCTACAGAGAAGCCCTTCCAGCCAGAAGTTTACCCCTGACTTCTGGCAGGCTTCAAAAGCCCAGGCTGGCAATCGACTTGCCACTATCCCGGCTCCAGCTCTCCCTGGGTAAAACCACCAAGAATCGACGCGTGCATCATGCTGCCCTCTGGTGGCCACCAGGAGTCTACACACAGACAATCTCGGCAAGCAATAAGCCAGCGGCTTTAAGGTTTGTTTACAGCAACCTCAGACGTGATGTGCCGGGAACACTGAGGAGAGGCACTTGTGCGTGTACAAAGACGCCCCCAGATACGCACGCACAGCACAATGTACTGATTCAGGAAGCCTGTATTAGGACTTCGAGTCTAACGCCTCTCCCTTCGTTTCTCTCTCTCCAGGGCAACTCACGAATCTTTCCTGCCCCTGCAATCCCTGAGCCTCTGGTGCAGACACCAAAGGGCAGTGGGAGAAGACCTAGGGCAGCAAGGCCCAGCATCCATGTCTGCTTTGTGCTCCTATCTCACTGGGCTGAGACATATCAATTCATCTGCCAAGTTCTTCCTCTGAAAAATTGGATCTAGCCCAAATTATTCTTCACCTCCTTTTCCTGATTTATGGCTCAAAGTCTTGATCTTCTTCCTAATTCAAGTCCTCCCAGGCATCCAGAAAGGGAAACAACCAACATGGCATTAGACTCTTCACAGAGCCTGTGAAGGAGGAGGTCAGTCATAGCATCCACTTAATAATGCCCTGTGACCCTGCGGGAAAGGACGAGTTAGCTAACCCGACTGCAAGAGTAGAAACTGAGGCCAGAGAGGTTCTACGATGTAGCAAGTTCCTACGATCATGGGGCAGCAGCAGTAGGGTTTGCCCAGCAATGTTTTTGCAGGGTCCTCTAGCTGTCTCCATGGGGACAATGCTTGTCATCTCCCATGGTCATGGCTTATCCCTATGGGACAGAGAGGGTACACCTATGAGCAAGAAGCATGGAAAGGCTAGAAAGAGGAAGAGGCTGGAGGCAGTGAAGACTACTGATTCCCATAGACAGTAAGATGGAGGCCCAAGAACACCTAGAACTCCCCACTCAGGAATGATACCCCCAATATCAGCTGCCAACTCTAACTGACCAGTTCTTCAGATTCCCCACCACACACCTTCCGCTTGTATCCAAAGACAGTTCTGATACCCTAAAGCTCTAAGAGAAGTTACCCAGCCCTCTGCTTCCCTATCCCGGCTCTCTCTGTTCACGAACATCAGGAACACGGGCCTTATAATCAGGCTTCAACCCAGAGAGTAGATAACTACTGCCCAGCAAGCGGCTTCCAGAATCCCTGCTAGACTCAGCTTGTACCTGGGCTACTGTGGAGTCCGGAGTCCTCAGAGGCCAGGACAATGTGGGGAAGCCAAGGGTGCCTAGAGAAAGAATGAGACACAGCCTCCAGGAAGGGCAGTACTTTGGGAACAGATGAGGGGGGAGAAAACAAAGCCTCTGTCTCCATTAGAGGTCTGTCTGAGAATTTGTTGCTCCGTAAACACCACCCTCACAAGCAACCTGCCAGCCTTCCCTCCAATACCAGCCAGGGTAGTTCTCACCCAGGGAACTAGAAGCACATGAAATAAAGCCTTGAGAACCTCCCTGATATTATGTCCAGCCTCTTATTTTATTATTAATTTATCACAATAGTAATATATTCACCTATGTGTACCTGTATATCTAGGCATGTAATCGCATACATTTATGTATCTGTAGCATACAGAAGGATATAGACAATTGACTTAATATTTAAAAGCCAGACTGTTTAAAATGCCAGACTGTATGAAATCAAGGTCCTTCTTAGATTCAGTTTCCCCATCTGTAAACAGGACTAGTGTATATTTAATTCACAGTGTTGGCGCAGTGTCTGGGATATAGTAAGTGTTGAATAAATGATTACTATAATCATTTATCTCGTCCTTACTATAATCAATTATCTAGTACTTGATACTGTGATCAGTTACTGAGCACTCAGTAAGAGCTGGCTCTTATTAGTAGTGATCACATGTTGATGGTTTTCTCTTTGCCAGGCTGTGATGTGGGACACTGCGTTTTAACAGTGCTCTCCTATGCTAGTTATCTTTGTCTTACAGATAAGGAACTTGAGACCCATTGGAGCAAAGGGATCTTTCCACAGCTAGAGAGAAGCCAGGCTGGGAAGAGCAGTGGGAGACAGAAATTGCCCAAATCTCCAAGTCTAAGGATATCTGCTTAGAGTTAGAATCCTGAATCTTCAACCACCCTACACCAGACGACCCTTTGTAGCGGTACAAGCCAAACAGAGGCACCAAAGACAGAAGTTGAGGCAAGGGGAAAGGACTCCCAGCCTGCTGAGTGCCCCATTCCTAAGCCATCCATGTAAATTGCTCAGCAGAGCCCTCGTTATAGGCTGCAGGCTCCAAGGAGCCCTGGGGCTGCCAGCCTCACATAGTTGCTGTCTCTGGGGACCCTGAATTTGGAAACATTGCCCCAGAGGGAGACACAGGAATGGAGGAGACTCTGGCTTTGACAAAGTTCCCCCAAACAGGAGGCAGGGTAGGACAGGAGGCCACACACCAAGCACCTGGGAATGCCACTGGGAAAAGAAGCCCCCCAATACTCTGGGTAACCCAGCTGAGTCCCTGGTTCTCAAGACCCTGAATCCTTGGCAACATGAAGAAGGCCATGCCTACAGCCTTCCACCACCACCCCCAGCTCCAACTTCTGGGGAGCCTTACCTTACACTCAAGAGAAGCAAGAATTTTGGTGATCCCTCCCCCAGTAGGGGAAGACTCCAGAGAACTCTCACTGGAGGGAACTACTAGATTTGTCACCTTGATGATGCAGGCCATCCAAAGGAAGCCTGCACCCATGACTAGCTACCAACAATTATTTTTGTTTTCCAACACAGAGGCCAGACCAGAGTATGGCTCAGAGAGTGACAGTTGACTCTGGCTTAGCTATCACTCTGGGTCACCAGCAGATCTGGCTGACATATCCTCCATCCAAGCCAGGCTTATTGGGCCAGATACACAACATTCAGCTACCCTTTCCAAGTCTCTAAGAGCAGAGTGGTTCTGTAATGCAGCTCTTTGGTCAACAGAGCTTTCTGGCAGAAAGTCCTCCAGATTTCCCTTTAGGGAAACAGGTGAACAGGGTTCCCAGCTAATGAGAGGGTCAGTCCAAGGACAATGGAGCCATGGGAACCAGACCAACAGTGGAGGTGCACTGAATAGCTGCCAGTTCTCCCAACACCTCTGGTCCTTTCTGTTGGAAACTCCATGGTAACTCAATCACCTAAGACTCCAGTTCTGCTCTTGTTTTTGCTTGATGAATCTGTAAAATGGGAATAATCAGTTCTGCTTATACAGCTCAAATAGTTCTTGCAAAAGCTAGCTGAGCAACTGCAGACTGGGACTTCTGATACAAATGCCTGGTAGACAACTTTGGGGAGATGTGTCCACTCCAGAAGACATCATATGAGTGATGCCCTGGCTCCTGGGAGGGGTGTGACCAGCATTGAAACCTGTGATAGAGAAGGGAACCACTCCTGGGGCCACTCAGCCAGGTCCCATCTCATATCCCATCTACCCAAGCCGGTTAACAAAGGCCTTCAGCAAAGCACTGAGTAGAAAGTTGGAGAACCAGATTCCAAAGTCACCTCTCCTGTCCAGTCCCCTCAAAATGTAATGTCTACACTTGCAACAAGAGCACCATGTTGTTCTGCTTATGCATGATTTAGCAGTAAAAAAATATATCTCCACAAACCCCAAACACTCATATTTATTAAATTATCATATGCTTGGATATCTCCAATCCATACATTAAATATTAAATCTCTCCTGTTGTAGGCGGCAAGAATAATTTGTGGTAGACATTCTAATATTTTCTCATGCACAGTGGAGGCCTCCCTCCACCAAACGGATGACATCTCTGCAAGGACGTCTCTTCCAGGCCTGAGCCCAGGGGTAGGAATGGGGGTCATAGAGTCAGTTTCCCAATCTCTAAGGAAAGACTAAGGACCCTAAAAACAGTCTAAAGGTCCATGCATTTGGTCCAGGCAGTTCATGAAAAATTGTGTCCTGTGTCACAACTTCTGCCAAGTTCTGGTTGACCTGACTTTTCTAGACGGGGGAAAGAAGATGAGAGAATAACAGTGGCTCACAGCCAGTGTGGACTCGCCTATGCCCTCCTTGGTGGTATCACAGTATTGCTCTAATTCCACACGAGAGACCCTTAAAAGAGGCTAACCCTCCTGGGGGAATGTTTGCTGGTGCTGAGAGGGCAGCCATCCAAGTTGGAAGGGACACTCTGACCCATGACCTGGATTCATAGTTATATTTACAGGCTCAAAGTGGCTGCAGCCCTCCAGGACATCTCAAGGCAGATGAGGAAAAGCCAGGTTAAGTCACTGTATCCTATTCTTTTCTTATTCCTAACCTGCCACTGTCCCCCAAAGGTACAAGAGCCACTCAATGGAGAACCTGAGATGGGGACTCCAGGTCCCAGAGAAAATGTCATGACACTGGTAAGGGCCATATGCAGAAAGGGCCATGGATAATCACATACCCTGTACCCAAGATTCATCTGGAGTTGGGGCCATCATCCTTTCCAGACAGGAAGGGTCAGTTGGCATGGTTGGGCAGGGCAAAAATTGAGGTTTCAAGGCAGGGCACAGAGAGCAGCTGGAACCGTGCAGGAACCTTAAGGAATCTCCCAGACTCAGATCAACCTTCCTGGGCCCACCATACAAGCACTCTCAAAAGTACTCTCAAAACCATAGCCAGGGCTCTACTGGATTTGCCCAAACTATCATGTTCTCAGTTCCCAGGTAGCCTCAGAGCTGATATCCTTGGCCCCAGAGGTTACTATGGAAGCTTAGCCTGCCAGGCATACTGGAGCTGAGGATTCTGGGTCATGGGAGGTGCTGACATCCAACAACAACCTGGCCTCAATATAAAATCCTGCCACCAAAGAAGTCCACCACCCCAGCTTTCATTCTGGAAGAGCTCTATTCAGGGTCTATTATCTCTTCCTTTCAAATCCCACCTCTAAGGCCTGATACCACCAAGGAGGGCATAGGCGAGTCCACACTGGCTGTGAGCCACTGTTATTCTCTCATCTTCTTTCCCCCCGTCTAGAAAAGTCAGGTCAACCAGAACTTGGCAGAAGTTGTGACACAGGACACAATTTTTCATGAACTGCCTGGACCAAATGCATGGACCTTTAGACTGTTTTTAGGGTCCTCTGCCTACCTCTCAGGCTTAACCCGATCCCAGGGCTCTGAACACTTTGCTTCGGAGCCTTTATGGCCCTGGTTCATACGTTAGCAAGGATTCCAATTCTCACTGGCCTTTGTCAAGGCTGGGTTACCCAGCTCATTCCTTAAAATCGAGAAGCCTAGAGAGCAGAGCCCCCAGATTATCCCTTCAGTCCGCAGAGAGTCTCCAAGGGAAAGGGAATAGAGGGAACTAAAAACCCAGCAAATGCCTGGAACCCTGTGGCAGTTCAAGCCGATATACAAATGGCGGCTCAGGGCCCCAGTCAAAGGCGTATGGCCTTTGCTAATCCAGGCAACCGGTTTCAAGAACATCTGACCCAGCAACACCACAGTCTCTACTTCCATCTTCTTTCCACCATTCAAAGGACACACCATCCCAAGCCAATACAACCCTGTGGGCCTGGCCTAAGGAGGCAACCTAGACAACACACCATCTTGGCCACCACCCTCCTGCCTTTGTGACGTCAGAGCCTAGTTGGGTGTGGTTGCCCATGAACACTTCTGGATACGTTTATGGTATATTAAGAGCTACGGTAGCAAAAAAGACCGTCCTTTTGAACAGGAAGGGAACAGAAGGCAGGAAGGACTCTTTGGAACAGCTGGAATATGACCGGATGGAGACAAGGTCTACCTTTCTGCCCTATGCCTTGCTGCTGATTTCCTCCTTGTATTAACAATGTAGCCAAGGGGGTAGGGTCTCTGGATGGGCATGGCCACCACTCCAAATGACAAGAAGTAGGGCCACAAGGAAACAAAACCTTGTCTGTCTAAAACCTCAGCACAAAAGAGTTCACTCTCAGAGGAAGGATACTTTAGAAGAGCCCAAGAAGATGCCGTCTCTCCATGCCTAGAATCTGTTCAGCTGCATGCCATCACCCAGAGCTCCAGGCTGACAGGCAGTGCCCCTCCTGACCCTGTATCTCTAGAAACATAAATCTGAAGGATACTTTTCCAGGCCACCTGAGGGTTGGACCCTGCCCTGCCCTGAGCTCCTCTGTCTTTAAGCCCCACCTCTTTCAGTTGGCCTTGGGTTGGGGACCTGGGCTCTATAGATAGATAGATAGATAGATAGATAGATAGATAGATAGATAGATAGATAGAGAGATATATATTGGACAGACCAGTATTCAATGCTAGGATCAGATGGTAGGCTTGGGAAAGGCCACCTTTTCCCTTACTCTTCCATGTCTTAAAGGGTAGGACAGGAACAAGGACATGTCCTCCCCTGGACGAACATGACTCCTCTCCCTCGAGGTTCTGCCTCTGGATTGGGCGTCTGAGCCCTTTCTTGAGTTTAGTCAATACCAGACACAGGCATAACAGGACACTGGGAGGAAGATGGGGTGAGGAAGGGTCATCCAACCCCTGACCTCTGACCTTCCCTACCACTTACTCCTTGATGTCAGATGGGTTTAGGAGAGAGTCCTGATGGCCTGCTAGAGTCCAATTCACACTGAGGGACTCCCAATCTCCTCCCTGCTCAGATCTCCACAGGCACTCTCCTGGGATCTTCTAATGCCCAAAAGGAGCAAGAGGCCAACTGTGTCCCCTCCTCCCACCAATGTCTCCAGGAAGGACTAATCCTACTCTTCCCTATAGAAGTGCTTCCCCATACCTCATTTTGAGAGGTGTGACACCTCTTCGTGATCATAAAGAGCCTATCTGATTGTGAACAACCCTGCCCCCCTGAGGGTTCTCAGGGGTACACACATCCTTGGAGCAGAGAGCAAGGCAGACACAGCTGACTGGCTCCCAAACTCTCCAATCCTTGGCACATCCAATCACCTGAAAATTCCCATGCCCAGCTCCAGAGACAGGCCACTGAGCTCTTTCCATCCATCTTTCCAACCCAGGGCCCCCCAGATGATACACTTCCAGATCCAAGCTTCCCTGAGACAATCTTCCTCCAGACCTTGCTCCCGGACAGACGATGGCCTGCAAGTGGGCAGAGGCTCTTCCCTGCTCTCTTCCCCCCTCCCCTTGCCCCTTTGCTGTCTATCTGGCTATCCTTGGCCAGCCTGGAGGTGGTAAGGAGTGAAAGGCAGGGCTAAGATATGGGTCAGGCTTGTCTCTGGGAGTCGGACATCTTCCGGGGCTGTCCATCTCCCTCAAAGTGTAAGCTGCAAGAACACAAGCCATCTCCCTTAAACCGAGAGAGCTGGTGAGCTCTGGAGAGAGCCCGACTGCAGTTCTTTCAGGCTTTGTAGTCCTGAGGCAATGGCTAGGATCAAGAGGAGGGGGACACTGAGGGGGCAGTAGCCTCAGCACACTGGGTCCCTTCTTGCTCTTGTCTGTCCCCAAGGCAAAGAGCTACCCTAAATGCCTCCCTCAGAGCCTGGCCACCATCCTACTCAGTCCTGGGGCTCCCAAGGGATGGGAACACTAGGGCAGAAAAACCAAGGAGCTATCCTCTGAACATCCCAGGGCTATCCACACCCTTCTCCGGGGCAGAGAGGTAGGCGGGGTGGTAGTCACCTGGCTGAAGAATGAAAGAAAGGCTACCAGGCTCCTGGTGCCCAAGCTCTTCCTTTCACTCCTTCACAGGCCTCTGGCCCCATCCCTACCAAAGAAACACAACAACAAGAAACGAGCAGGCCACTACAGCAGGTCCCACTCAGACGGGGCAAACCAGCCAAACGCCACGCAGAGTTCAATTTTTGAGAGAAGAAGAAAAAAAAAAAAAAAAAAAAAAAAAAACGGAACCACAGAATTGTGGAAGAAATCCCCTTCCCAAAACACAGGTCCTCTTCTCTCTTCTCCCTCCAGCATCCTGACTCAGAATTATCCTGGGCAGTTATGGAAGCCCAAACCAGAAAAGGGTCTGTAGGCGCCCAGATGCAGATGAGGGTGGGAAAGGGGGGGGATGTCTCGGAAATGCCCAAAATGGGGTTGGAGAAGGCGGCGGCGGGGGGGGGGGGGGCGCTTGGGGGAAGCAAAGAGGTAGGCGTCCATGGCGGCCTGAACACGTCCGAAGTCTCCTCGGGAGCAGCCAGCTTCCAACTTGTTTACTTACTGGCATGTTTTGCTGTCTCCAAAAGGAAACAGTTTTTTAAAAAAAAAAAAAATCTCAATTGGTTCTTAAGCAGTCCCTATCTGTCACCTTCTCTCCTCTGCTAAGCATTGCCTCTGCCGCCGCTATCTGCCACCGCCTGTCAGGAAACCGAGCCGCCTCTACTTTATTCCACTTGAGCGTGGCCAAACTGTTGCTATTTAGTGGGGGGCAAAGAACCCAATTCGCACCCTGGAAACGAGCCGGCAGAGGGTGGGGGCGGGGACAGGAGCTGGGCCCCGGGTGCACTCCTCCCGGAAAGGTCCTCCAGGGAGAGGTACCCACCAGCATCATCGGATCACGCCTGGCTAGGACTGGAGTCACCTGAAACACGCAGCCCTACAGCATCTCCCGAGCCAGGGCGAGCCTGATGCGCACCCGGCCGGCTGCGAACAGAGGCGAGCTGGGGAGCGCAGGGCCGGTTCCCGGGCCGCGGGCAGGCAAGAGGGAGACGCGGAGCTGGGGCGGGGGTTGGGGGGGCGGGCTGGGCAGCGGCCGCCTGACTTACATGGAAGTGATATTCCTTGAGATGTCCGTGATGTTGATGCTGGCGTTCCCATTGCTGTTCCCTGAATCCTGCCCTTCCAGGAGGGGGAAGAGGTTCCCATCGTCCGGCCGCCGGCAATTGATCTCAGTCTTGCTGCAGACACAATTTGCAGGGCAAGCCAGCACTGAGCCCACATAGTCCAGCCAGACGCTTCCCAGCAAGAAAATCCGCCAGAAACTACACTTGGCTGGGCAAAGAGAGACATCCATCTCCGATCGCTGCTTCTAAAAAAGAGGAGGAGGAGGAGAGGAGAGGGGGGTGGGGTGGGGGGAGTGGGGAGAGCAGGGGGGGAAGGAAACAAAGACAGCGAGGGAGGGGGGAAGGGGGAGGGGGCCCTCTGCCTTTGAAACGCCGAACGATCAGATGCAAAATCCTTCAGCGTCGGAAACCATCGCGGCCGCCGCTGCCGCCGCCGGGTGGGAGCCGCGGGGAGCGCCTAGTGGCGCGGTCTGCCGGGCATGGTGGCCAGCTCGGCGCTCGCCCGTTTGCGGGGTCCAGGAGCTCTGGAAATGAGGCGCTCTCCGACTCCGAGACTTTGCAGGGTTGCAACAACAGACGGTGGGAAGGCAAAAAGAAAAAGAAAAAAAGAAAAAAGAAAAAAGATGGTGCTAAAGTCACCAAGTCCCACCTCCTGGGCAGAATTAAAACGGACACACCTGCAAAACACACTCGCACACACTCACATACACACGCGCGGAGCTGGAGGAAGGAGGAGAAGGAAGATGCAGTCAGAGCTGCAGCAGCCGCCGCGAATGGCTCGCTACGCGCCTGCAGAAATGTACAAGTGCTCCGAGCCTTACGAAACGCACGGGTTATCGGAGCGTCTTCCTCGGCTCCCTCCCTCCCTCCCTCCTCCCCTCCCTCCTCCCCTCCCTCCTCGCGGCCTCCTCCCCCCGCCCCCCGCCCGGGCTGGGAGAGGCAGGAGAGCGGAATCTCCCCCTCCCTCCCCTCCCCACACCCCTCTCTCCCCGCCCGTCCTCTCCCTCCTGCTTCCCCACCCACCCACCCACTCGCTGGCTCTCGGCTCTCGCCGGTACCGCCACCCGCAGCCGCACCGCTGCCCGCCCGCTCCACGCCTAACGGCCCCGCGCCCGCTCGCTGCAGCCGAGGGGAAACCGAGACGGAAAGGAAAAGTTGCAGTTGGGATTCCGAGGGTCGGCGTTGGGGAGGGAGAGTTGGCAAGCTGGCTGAGCGACACGAAAGGCGTTCTCCCTTCCACTTTTTGGCCCTCGTGCTGCCCGGTTTTGCTGCAATCTCCTCCGCGGGAGGAAGCGAAAATGAGCGTGGCCGAGGTGATCTGGGGTGCTCCCCAGCCTGGGTGAGGAGCTCGAGCTCGCGGACAGTGACGGGGGACAGGAGCGCACAGGAACCGGAGCGAGGCAGCCAGGGACACCGGCCGCAGACATGCAGACCTAGATCTGAATGACACTCATTTGGGTAATCTAGAGTCCCCGGAGCTGAGCTCAGCTTGGGAGGGGACTGCGGGGCATGGCACACTGAGTGCCCCGGAGCCCATTGCTCCTTCTTGGCGGTGCGTTTTGGGTTCCGCCTCGGGCAAGCAGGGAGCAGAGAAGGAGAGGAGGGAAGGAGCGCCTGCGGGACTGTGGTGGAGAACAGAGGTGGCCCAGGGCGAGCGATGCAAGCGAAACGGCCAGGAAATTGAGATGCGAAGGGCATTTTTTGGCAAGCACCACGCCAGCACCGTCGGAGGCCAGCTTCTTGGGCTCAGCCCTCGGGTGCGCCGAGCTGGCAGCCTGGTGAGGGGGCGGGCGGACTGCTCTCTCCGGATGATTTGGGGGGCACAGAACGTCCTCTTTCCCTCCCCCACAAACACCCCTTCCTGGTAGGGGCTCAAAACAGGTGCAGCCTTCGAGGCAAGTTTAGACCTGGTAGGGAGAGAAGTATATCCCCCGCTTTTTGCCTTGATAGGATTATTTTTAAAATAAAACGCAAATGTAAATATGCCAAATGCGAGCTATTTCCTGAGAAAGCCCGAGATTTTGCTGTGGGAAAGGAGAAGAAAGGGTTAGGGGAGTCTGAGCAGGCAGACACACTACAGCATTCACACGCAGAAGAAAGCCGCGCTCTCCTCCCCGAGCTTGGGTGAGGGCAGGCAAGGAAGCAAAATACATTGAATTCAACAGCATCCAGGATCTGAAAGGATTCTCCCCCGCCCCCCTGTGGATTCCAATGCAGGTCATGCAACTTGCAGGCAAGATGGGGGGAAGGGGTATTGCGGTGCCACCAGCCTTCCCCTAGTGCCACCGACAGACAGACTCAATGTCTTGCCGTAACACTTTTTGCTGGGAGTAAACTAGGAGGAAAGGAGGAAAAGAAAAAAAAAAAAAAATGGCAGTTCTCCCGACTTCTCATTACACTCTGCCTTCCTTTTGCCCCAGTGAGACTTTTACACCCTGTCGCCATGATGGCCTTGTCCCCAGAATGGCATTTTGCCCTCCCGCCAGCAGGAGGGGACAGAGTGGAGACAGCCTTAGACTCTCAAACCAGATCCTACTGGCCTCAGGCCAGTCCCTGGTGTCCTTGTCCACTGGGAATCTCCCTGACACTTCAAGTGTCATTCTGAGTGACTTTGGGGTTCTCTGGGAGGCAGGGAGACTAAGGTGTAGCCAACACACTGGAACTTGGCCTCTCTTGGGAGATAGCAAAGAAGAAATAGGAAGCATTTCCCAGACTGCCCTAGAGGAAACAGAGTAGCTGACTGCCTGTGTGGATTTAGCAGAGCGCCAACAAGGAGAAAAGCAGAGTTGTATCTTAAAGGGTGCCCCGCCCAATTTTTAAAGACACGGATTATTTTTAAATATTTCCTGCAAAGAAAGGATGCTATCCATAAGGCAGGTTTAAAAGCGAAACTTTGGAAACCTCTTCAGAGAGTGAAAATTCAGGCTGTGAAGCAAGGGACTCTGATTGGACAAGAGGTCTTTCATTCTTGACCATGGCTGGGATGATGGTAAGGTGCTAGAGTCTTGCAGGAGCTCTGAGAAAGCTCTTCTTTTTTATGCAAGTGGAAAGGGCAGAGTTCTACTTATGACCATGGACAAATGGACTTAAACTCTGGGTCTCAGCTTTCCAGTCCATGACATGACCACATGGGACCAGATCTTTGCTCTCCTCTAACTGGTGGCATCCACAGTCCCTGCAAGTTTGTGATAGATGACACAATTCCTTGGGCCCCATTAGAGACTTCCCAACCAAACATTTTAATAAGTTCCCCAAGTGATTGACAGACATGGGGGAGCAGCTTCAGAGTCCCTACAGCTTGAACCATCTCTGGTTCTCCATGAGCCTTGGGTGAAGGGACATTAGAAAGGAACAGGGATTCCATGTAGGTTCCCAGTAGCATCCAGTTAGAATAAATGGAACTGAGTGTCTTGGGTGCCTGCAAAGACAGAACTTTGGGGCTGTCAAGATGGCTATCATCAAAGTATTGATCACAAGCATGAAGATTCAACACCCATGTTTTTAAAAAATGAGTTTAGTAATGTGCACTGCTGGGGGTAGAGACAAGAAGACCTCTGGTGCTAGCTGGCCAGCGAAATTCAGTGAGAGACCCTGTCTCAAGAAAACAAGGCAAGGAGTAATCAAGGAAAACAATCCAGACATCAACTTCTGGACTCCACATATACCCACATATATGTGCATAAACATGAACACACACACACACACACACACACACACACACACACACACACACAGCAGATCTTTAAACTTTCACTGTCAGTGCAGCTCCTACAGCCCACAGAAAAGCAGCCAAAGTAAGCCAGTATTGGATAAGGGACTAGGACGGAGTCCCTGGAATAGATGTCCTCCTCTCAGTCAACAGGTGCCCATGGCATTTGAGGCATCTTGTCATCTTGCTAAGAATGTCCTGGCTGACAAGGAAGAAGGACTCATCACATCCTCCTGAAATCCCAGTGTGTGGCCTCTGTGTCCTGGACAGATGACTCATCTCAGCATCCAGACAATCAGAATCATCTGTCCCCATCTTCTCTGCTGCCAGATGGAGTTTCCTAAATGAGGAAGCTGGAGAGTGCACACCAACCCTGCAACCCCCTGCTGACCAAGAAGAGACAAGAAGGAACAACGTCTGTCTGTTTGTTTCCCTGTACAAAATGTAAAGCTCTAGAAAGCTTTCATGGCAAGCCAGATGCAAGGGCTAAAAGAAGATTCCAAGGGCTTCCAAAGGTTCCAAGGGAGTTTCTAGCCACATAGCTCAGATAGGGCCGCCTAACAGGGCACAGAGGTTCTGCTCCCTGTATATCTACAGAAGTCAAGCACATGCCTCTTTCCTAAAGGAACTTGCTCCAGATGTATGAATGCCCATAACTTCTGAGAGAGGACTCAACGCAGCTCAAAGTCCCTGTGCCTAGGAAGGGAGTAGAAATCCAGGAAGCAAAGACAAGGCATGCTGTCCCCAGCAACCAGTGCTTTCCAGGACATGGACACACACACACATACACGCGCGCACACACACACACACACACACACACACACACACACGTCACCTTTTTCACCTTGCACATCCCCTTTTCCAATGGACCCACACTTCTGAGCCAATGGCCATATTTCTGAGATGCAGGCCACACCCTAAGCATTGTGAATCCGCCCACTACGTCTTACTCCTATGATATCAGTCTGAGCTGAGAAGCTATGATGCCCAGCTTTCTAGCTCGAACAGATCTAGGACCCAGTGAGAGCTGGGAAAGGAGCAATGGTACTGAGTGGCAGTTCAGAGGAACACTTGAGGAGACTGGTGGGAGGCCTGGGCTTCCAAGAACTTGTTGTTCCAAAGAGCTGTGTGGAAGAGACAGAGGGCTACTCAAGGTGCCCATGCAAGAGGTCTGTTTGGAGACTAAGAACATGCAATGCTATTCATAAAGTTGGAGGCCAAGGAGATTTCGGCCAAATCTGGCTGCTGAAAATGAATCTGTGAAGGTGGACAAGTTGAGCATCAAAGTAACCCCCACAAAGCAAGAAAATTTAAGCACAGGAAACCCCAGTTCAGGACCCCCACTCAAGTTCTAAGATCTTAGACAAACACCTACTAGAAGGTTGTAGCTACCTGTTGATCAGGTGGGACATGTTCTTGTCTCTTGCTCCTGTCAGTTGAAGAAGATTCCTTGATAGATTTCTTGGTTCTCCTGCTGATGTCTGGGTGAGCCTGCACCCTGTTTTACCTACCCTGAAGGCCAGACCCACAGCCCACATTGGGTGAAATGGACCTCCTACATCACCCAGAGTCACCCCACTTGGTACAGGGGTTTTCTCAGTAGAATACTCCCGTTCCCAGGTCACCCCTGCATGAACATCCTCAGGGACAGGAAGTTCGGTGTCACCCAAAGCCTCCCACCTTGTTTTAAGTTGCTGTATTCCTTGGATGGTCTTCAGTTTGAAATGACGGAGCCAGCCTCTCTAAAGCCTTCATTTCAGGGCTGATGCTGAACCCACCTTTTCTACAAGGCACAGGCTGCCTGCCTCCCTCCCACCTCTTATCTGAGCAGAGGACCTCAGTTATTTCCTATACTTCAAAAATCACAGATTTCTAGGTCTTCCCCACTCCGAATGTGGCAATGCATTCAAGTCTTCAATGACTTTAAATCCCTCAGGCTTCAAGTGATCCAACTCTGGGGACTTGAGAAGTAGAAAGCTATAAAGAGACTAAATATAGCATCATGTCACTGAGAGTTGAACTGACTTCCTATAAGTCTCTGTGACATAGGCTCTATGCCTCAATTTCTCCACTTCTCGATCTTTAACTCACCAGGTGTAGTAAGGTGCTTTGAACAATGCCTGCCCTCCAGTAAGCATACTGTGTGGGCTTTTGCATTTTCCTTTTGAGAGTTTCTAAGGGCTTTGCCGCCCTAGTCTGGAAGTTTCAGCAGCTGTTACCCTTTGATGGCGGAACCCATTTGTCTCCCAGGGGCTCACCTCCATTACAGTTGCAGAGAAGTTCCTGGCAAGTCCATGAGCCCCACTACCAGTGGGACGCTGGTAACACCCATGATGCTCTGCAACTCTATCCCCAACCTCGGAGCTGTGTGCTACCAGAGGGCATCTGACAAGTCCTAGGTCCCTGTGGAAGTAGGCACAGTACACAGGGCTGTATCTCCCCCTGAACAGCAGATTCTTGATCCTGTCCCATGCCAGTTGTCATCTGTTGTTGTCATCTGAATAGGGAGGTGGCATTGCTCTCTATTATAGAAGACAAGCCTTGTCGAGTCCCTGTAAACTGTGAACAGTTGGGTGAGACTGAGAATTCAATGCAGCAGAGTGAGGAGGGCTGCACATGAGGGTAGCTGCCACCACTCAGTGTGTCATGGTAGACCTAGGTCCTGCCCCAGCAGAAAAGGAAATGCCTACTGTGGACAGCAACAGACAGATGATGTTGGTGGGCGGGGCATTCAGGAAAGAAGCTGCTCCCACTCAGTGTTCTGTTTCTCAAGTAAAGTCAAAAGCCAACGGAGCGAGCTTCCCAGAAGAGTCTATAGCAGCTAGTTGACAGGAGCTAGTGGGGATAAAGAGATGTGGGGACTACACCCAGCTTCCAGGGTCACCCACACCCACTTTCTACTGCAGACTGGCAGCTCTCCTGGGAACATCCAGCCACTTCCCTCTCCATTAATCCAATTCAAGGGCATCCAGAGATATAAAGTCTTCTCTCTTCAAAAAAGAGAACCAAGATTGACGAGGGGGCGGGAGTCTAGGAGCCTTCCCGATCCCTGAAGGAACATTCATTCTACTCTGGGCTTTAAAACATAAGTTTCCTGGGGTTCACAATCTTGCCAAAGTCTCCATCCTGACGGACCAACCTCCTCAAAGCAGTGCTGAGGACAGACAAAGGGATTCTGCAGAGAAGGTCAGGAGATAGTTGCCCTACACACCTTCTGTTCTCGTCTCTCCAGGCACATGTCAGGGTTCTGTGTCTATGTCCTCAGGGACCAGGAGGGTACCAGCAGGTCCAGGAGGGACAGGATCTGTAGCTGCCTGTGTCTTCTCAGGGCCTACCCTGCTGCTATCTCCAGAATAGAAAACACACATTTGGGAAGGGGTGGTGGAACAAAAGCTTGAGTTGCCTGAACGCTCATATAGGTCTCCATGAAAAGTTAGGAACTGAAGACTTGAATAGAGAAGCTCACTACTGCCCCCATTCTAGAAGGACAGACTTCAGCATGATCAGGAAAACATCAGGGGGCTTCTAGAAACAGCTCAGTGGCTCTGTTCTCAGAGTCAGAAAAGGGCTGGAAAGAGTAGGTTCCAGAAACAATACCCTTGGTGCACTTTCTGCCTAATGCTGGGTCACAGGCCAGTCCAGCATCCTTTCCACAAGCCCTCATCCCTGCAAACAGCTAAAGCTTTCTTCTGAACCATGCATCCCAATTCAGCCCTCCTCAGCTCCTGGGGTCCCCACTATACCCTGTTATACTTCTCTGCTAACCCTGCCCACTCCTGCTTAGCTCCCAGGCTCCTGCTCCGCCATCACCACCTCCCACAGCTGACCTTCTCGGCACCTGCTCCCCGCTGAGAAGTCTGTATCACACCTTCCCCCTGACCTGGCCCTGAGCCTTTGGCTCACACTGTAGAACATTGGCTTTCGGGCCGAGTTCTATGCTGATCTGCTCATTTAACATTGAGAACATATTGGGCCTTGTCACCCTGAGCATGCAACTTTGTTTCTCTGATCTGACACTTCCTTCTCTGTCACTTGGGGAACTAATGATCACAGGGATCAATATGGTAACACATGAAAATAGTCTGAGAACACTCGGCACTATCCACATGACAGCCACTAATCCCAGCTTACAGGACATTCCATTAGTGTGTTGCTCCTTAACCACGACCCAGCTAGTCACTTACCAGATGATTCCTCAGGCATGAAAAGTCAGGCAAATCGCCTCCATTCATACCAGCCATCACCCCTCTTTCTTCTGAGGAAAACTAAAGTGTGTGGTTCAGCCCTAGGTAAATCCAGTTCAAACGCTCTAGCTGCTGACCCGGACACCTCCCCACCGGATGGGTACGCCCGCCCGTAGCCAACTCACACACACCTCCTTGCCCTGTAGTTTAGAAGCCGCATAACAAAGGGTGCATAATCAGTCCAACTCAGAATTGGGCACATCAAAGCCCTCTCTTCCCTTCTTTCCACTATTCTCTCTGGCCTCCATATCTGGGTATTCCCAAACCACGCCCTTCCTCCTCAAGGCAAACCATCCCAGCTTCTGCCTCTACAAGCAGAAAAGGAATCCAAGCACTCTGAGGACTGAAGAGACGGTGCCCAAGGTCTTCAGGCTCAGAGAAAAAGAGACCAGACATTTGCTAACACAACCGGGACTCAAAACTAGGAATACACCAATTCTGCTCTAATTTCCTCGCAGCTCTGACAATTACTAGGAGCAGCGTACACACATTTAAGTAGCTATCATGAGCAAATGGGGAAAAAAATTAGCCTTATTTGCTGAGACACCAGTGTGGGGATTAGGGGAAGCATCATGTTGGGAGGAGGGGGCAGTTACAGCCTTGCTCGCCTTTGGAACTAAGAGACAGCTCCCTCCCACAGACTTTCTGCTGCGTCCTCCGCCCCCTCCCCAGCCTACAGTACCAGCTGCACTGCCTGGGAACCAGGGAACAAAAAGCCCAGCCTAGGGTGTTCCGGGATGGAGGTTGGGAAGGGAGCGAAGGTTGAAGAAGGTGTGGACCAGCCCTGCTGAGCTCTGGCTGCAGCCTGGTCACTTCCCAGGGTTGCTGGTGAGTGTGTAGTTTGAGAAGGAGGTCCTAGATGCCCAGCCTGGAAACACACACTGCAGGCACCATGGGTCCATCCAACCAACAAAAGCCAAGTGACACCCTAAAGCTGGGGACACTGCATGATACCTCTGTCCAGGTCTCAAGTACAAAAATTCCTCTCAGGACTCAAGAAAGACAGGCCAGAAGTATTTCCCCCAGACACTGTCCCTGTCTCTCTTTGACAGAAGCCATCTCCCCCCTGCACAGCCTCTGCCTGAAGAATAGGGAGACCCATGTCCAAACAGCCTGCCTGCAGGGACCTAGTGATTTTTGTAGAGACTTCGTAGTTTTCCCCAGGGTTGTGTTTTATGTAGTGGGATCACCCAGAGGCTGTGCCATATAGCAAGTCATCCCTATGATCCTGAGATGAAGACAGGCAGGATGACAGTGACAATGAATAAGATGACAATTGTGACCACGAAGCAGCGGCTGACTTCTGTGCACAGCACTTCCTATACTCCTTATGTGCACGATAATCCTTGAATATGCACAACTGCTCTGCTTTATGGATGAGAAAGCAGATTCAGAGAGGTTCAGTCACTTGTCAAGGGTCACACAGCTGGAGTACTATCAAAGGAGTCTTCAACCTAAGTCCTTCTAGACAGTAGAACCACTTCCTACGTTCAGCTGCCCCCTAGTGAGGTAGGAAGGAAAGGGGATGCTGCCTTGCTTTTGGGGAGCTCTTTGTATCCCCACAGTAAATCTATTCCTAGAGGCAAGAAAAGGCAGGAGGGGAGACCTGGCTGTGGTCTCTTGATGGAGCTGGGGCTAGTGTAGGCTGAAGCCAGGGACCCAAGCTAGCCAGTCCAAAGCTCTTCCATGGATGGATCTCCCCCAGTATCCCAGTAAGCCTTTCTAAGATTTCATCGGGCCAGCTTGCTCCCAGCAAAGGGCAAGGATTGTTAAAGTAGCCCTGGCGAAGCAGCCACATCGAATATCCTACCCAAGCATCTGTAATAAACAAATCAATAAGGAGGAGAGGAGGCACATTAGCCTTTGAACAGGTTCCAGTGAGTTTATTTTTGATCTTACTCGAGGTGAACAAGTGTGTGCTTGAAGCCTGGGGAAGGCTATGGGCAGTGGCAGAGAGACGACGAATACAGGGATGAGACAGGGTGGAATCGGCACCTGTGGGCCCGCTGGAGTGTGTGGTCAGAGCGTCGAGAGCCTCCAGCCATGAGGCAGTCTGCAAGTGTGGAGCAGGGCAGGGGACCACGAAAAGCAGATGTGGAGGAGGCTGATACAAGGGCAGGGCCCACAAGGGGCTGGGTATGCATTCGCTGGTGCAGGTCAGGGAGAAAGATACAGGGGTGTGCAAGAGATGTGCAGGGTGAAGACAATCCCTGGAACTGGCGGTATGAAGATCTTCATCGTCAGCTTGTCTGGATTTGGAGCCACCTACATAGCATACCTCTGGGTGTGTCCATAGCTTTCCTAGAGAAGTTTAACGGAGGAGGAAAGACCCACCCTGAATTTCGGCAGCACCATGCCATGGGCTGGGAAGCCGGAATTAATAAGATTAAAAACAGGAAGAAGCCTAGCAGAGTACCAGAGTTCCTCTTTCCACTTCGTGACTATGGACCAGCCTCCTCACATGCCCACTGCTATGTTGGAGACATTATATATATATTTATATATATATATATATTATATATTATATATATATAATAACATTATTGATATTAATGCATTAACAATTATATGATAAATATGCTGTTATTAATATTATTGTATATTCTATATCTGCAACATTGTAGACAATGTCTCCTGACATTGCCATGAACCAAAATAAAGCATTAGCTCCTTCCTTACATTGCTTTTCTCAAGCATTTTATCACAGCAGAAAGCAAATTACCC
This sequence comes from Uromys caudimaculatus, assembly GCA_028551405.1. NCBI lineage: Eukaryota > Metazoa > Chordata > Mammalia > Rodentia > Muridae > Uromys > Uromys caudimaculatus. The sequence goes on along the minus strand of CM052703.1, from coordinate 112,107,131 downwards.
AGTACAAGGGGCAAAAGAAGCACTCAGGAAAGGCTGTAAGGGTTGGGAGACTTCATTTCCCTGTGCCAGACTGAATTAGAAGCTGTGATTTTAACCCATTAGCCAATATAAGGACTACAGAATAGGACACTTTTAATATCAGCCTCACTTCCTTGACACCCACTCCCCTTGTCCTCCTCCCAACTCTTCCAGGCTGACAGTCCACTTTCCTTCATCTTCAAAGCAATGGCTTTCCCAGTCCTGAGACTCCAAGAAGAGCCAAGACAGTATTAAACCTTTCTAAGAGGTCAGTTTATTTATAAGCCCCTCCTGCTCACGCACATATCGAAAACAATGGGAATGATAATATTACAGATAGCATAATTATACAACAGTAACATTTAAAAGGCCTTGGAAATTGACCAAACCCCATAGCTTTCAGACACTTCCTGCCAGAAGCCTCCAAGGGCCGAAGAGGACATGGGGCTTAGGAAGAGGCTGCGGCGGGCATGAACTATCTTTCAGGACTCAGATTTTCTCTTTTAGATTCTTAAGGGTTTTTTCCACTGTATAATGTCAGCATTTATGTTTTGACCTAGCTTAATGTTTTGAAACATCTCCATGGGACAAAACAGAATCCCCTGAAAGTTGTAAGCAGTGTTTAGGACCCTTACACCTTTAAAGAACTCTGGGGAACTGCCATATACCCCTCCAATGGAAACTGACCAATTTCAGAGAATGCTTAGTGCAAACGTCTCCTTCTCTAACCCTGCTATTTTATAGGTAAATGATCAGGCCCAAGATGACTTAATGATATCCCAAAGGCCACCTAGAGAGGACCAGAGCCAAAGACATCTTTACTCCAGTATCCTTCTTCAACCTATTTAAAAAAGAGAAGTAATAGACTCTGGCTAGAGACTTCAGAACCTCATGCCCCAAGCCCTCCTAGCCTGTCCTAGACCACATATCTCCCCTCTCAAATGGAAAGACGCCTTTCAGCACAACCTTATTCCATGACAGACTTTTATGACCTCATCTCTTTAAGTATCACTTTCCAAGGAACACAAAATTCTCTAACATGACCTCATCCAGGCCTTACAAGAATTTCCCCCAGAATCCAGCAGAGTACAGCACTTTTGACTGTTGATTGAATTTCTATTTATCCTGCTTCTCTTCTAAATGGACCTGCAGGTATGACTTATCCACTGCACAGCTGGGAATGATAGAGGGGGCAGGGCTTTCTCGGGGCCAGGTGATAAACTGAGCAGTAAAGTAGATGGGATCTCGGGTCATATCTTACTATCTAAAGGATGCCAGGTTTTGCCCACCTGGCCACTCTGGCTTGAACCTCTCCTCTCACAGAGCTGCCTCCACTAACTTTCCTGAACTGTGAGAAAATGTGTCTGGGCTGAACTGGGCAGGAACTGACCTGGCCTAGCCTGGGCCAGGCTGATCTGGGGTTGAGTTGGGACCGGAGTTGGACAAGCAAAGGTTCAGAGTGTGTCTTGCTGAGCTCAGGCGCTTGAAAGGCTTCTAAAAATACCCAGCACGTTTCTTGCAGGGGGTGGGGTGGCTGATTCAGCTGACCTTTCCTAAGGATGGCCAATTTGCTGACTGCGTGCTGAGGACCAATGGGCAGAAAAGCCTCCTGTTTCCCTCCAGCTGACTACAGGGCTGAACTGAAACAAATCTGGAATATTCTTTCAGTTGCAGAATCCCTCCTCTCAGAGGGAGCCAGTGAGAATGGAAAGAGAATCTGGTACAGTCCTGGCAACTACCAAAGGCCAGGCAAGAACTCAGACTGGGAAACTAGGAGTATATGTCAGTGGTACGGTGCTTGTCTGACATGTGTGAGTCCCTGCATTCAAGCACCTGCACCATACAAATCAGACGTGGTACATTACTATAATCCCAGCACTTGGGAGATAGAGGCAGGAGGATTAAAACCTCAAGATCATCCTCGACTATAGTAAGTTCAAGGCCAACTACGTGAGACCATGTCTCAAAAGTCAGCCTGTGCCTCTTCTGTCATGATCTAAGAGACCAGAAAGCCAGCACCTTTAGCATGGTAGGTAGAGACTATTGTCACTGGGAAGAGCCAAGAGATTGGTAGCCCTCTTCATTTATTTATTCATTTTTTTCACTAATTCCTTCATCTGCTAGGCTCTACATCCTGTGCCAGCCACTTCATGTTTAGACCCTAGTAACTAAGTCTGCTCTCATATGCGTGGTATTTTTCTTAACTGTGACAAGACCAGCTTTAGCTGAAAGTGTTAGCTCATGCCAGTAAACCTCTTGGAGCATGAGGTTAGCCTGGGCTACATAGTGAGTTCCAGGCGACTGACCAAAGCTAAAGTGTAGGAACTTGTCTATAATTAATTAAATAACCAGGACTAAGCTGGGAGGTTTTGAAAGTTCCTCCCTTCTGAGACACCCATGTTTACCAGGCAACAGCTACAACATAGGAGAGCCTGTGACACCACTTGGCTTCCTGGCTGGCTCTCTTACTGCTAGCTTTGTTTCTGGTACCCTATAAGTCCATAGAAAGAAGAAGACAAGGAGCAGCCACCCTTGTTGAAGTCTATTTGCCCTGGGATCCTAGCAGATGACCCTCCCTCTCCCATTGCGTGCAGTCCCACCTTGGAAGCCTACCACCATAGGGAGAAAATCCTGGGATCCATATGTCTGCCAGTCTCTAGTTTCAGACCCTTGGCCAGGTGAACCAGGGAGGATGGGATGAGCCACACATAGGCACCATAGCAAACACTGGCCCTTTCTCAAACAGCTCTGTAGCTCCCTTCAGCCTCAGCCCATCATATACCCTGGCTTTATGGAGCCTGTCTTCTGTAGACAGGCATGAAGCCTGGCTAGGGCAGGACCCAAGGATAGAAATGAGTGCTGATGTTTCCTGATTTGTGCCCTTGTTATCCTGGAAGGAAGACACAGAAGCAATATAAAGGCTAGTAGCATCCAAAGAGGCCCAGCAAGGAGCATCATGCCACTAAGCTGTCCACCACTTTCTAGCAGACGCTCCTGGCCTCCTCAGAAGTCTCAGAGATGCTCATAACACCCACAACTGAGATGGGGAGAGAGTAAGGACAGCTCCACCCTATGTGCTGGTAGGGACAGAGCACTAAGACACTCCATTTCCCATGGGGTGAGCTCTTTATTGCCCTCCTTCTTTCCTAGATGAAGAATAAGATGCCCAGAGAGGGTAAGATGCTTGCCTGAGATTACACAGCAAGAAGGGTCTGCCAGATCTCAGAGCCTCACCTCTAAACCAGCCTGGAAGCAGTGGGACTCAGCAGAGGCAAGAGGAGGAGAGAAGGAGCTCTGTTGTCAGGTCTAAAAGGCAGGTAGGGATGGGAAGATGGTCCAGAAGGAAAAGTGTTTGCCATGCAAAATGGGGGCCTAAGTCTGATCCCCAGAACCCATGTTAAAAAGGGTAGACATGGTGATACGTGCTTGTAATCTCAGTTATGGGGAAGTAGAGACAGATAGATCTGGGGGGGCTCATTGTCTGTGCTGTCAAACTAGGTCCAGGCTAATGGGAAATTTGGCCTTAAACAAACAACCAAGGGGAATGGATTCTAAGGATCAACACCCAAAGTTGCCCCCTGATGTGCACACACATGTATAATTACCCAAACACACATATATATGCCTGTATCCACCCACACAGAGGGAGGGAGGGAGGGAGGGAGGGAGAGAGAGAGAGGGAGAGAGGGAGGAATGAGAGAAAGAGAAAGAGAGAGAGAAAGAGAAACAGGCAGAATAATGGGTGTTGTAAGGCGAATCGGGACAAGCATGGCCAGGAGAAAGGTACAGTCGAGGGGGCGTGGCATGCAGGAGGAGCTGGGAGATGCTGCTTCTGGGCCAAGATGCCAGGTTGAACTTTTTGCTCTATGGCTATGGAGAAACAGACTCTTCCCCCGAAGAGGGGACAGACCAGCTGACTCCAGCCTTGGCCCTGGCCTTGGGCTCAGCTGGTCCCTGGGAGTGGACAGGAGCCAATGGCTAGAGCCTCCCTTGGGCTGAGCCAGGCCTTCCTCCTCCAGGTGTGGAAAGGACAGGGATGTTCTGATCGGAGAGGGCTTGTCCAGCTCCTCGTGAGAAAAGAAAGGAAATGACAGCAAGAGGTAGCAGTCCTGGGGACTGACAGTTTGTCAAAACGTGGCTGGAATCCCTGACTCTTTCCTGCTTTAAAGCCTCTTTTATCCTAAGCCCCATGCCCATGCTGACGCCTTCTCTGCCGACAGACTAACCCTTGTGCACAACACGTGGGCCCTAGACTCTCCTGTCTCCCCATCCTCACCTTGATACATCTTTGCACTTGGGCCCCAGCTTCTGCCTGCCAGAACTCCACCTCTAGAAGAGCTCAGGGTATCTCACCTCTTTGGCAGTACTCCCCCCACCAGATCTCCCGCGGGCCTCTCAGTCTTCTACAGTTTAGACCTTCCTGGGCTGAGAGGCTGTTGTGTATAAGTCTGCCTCTTGCTGCATTTCCACAGAACCCAGAGCCCAGCTCAGGTTCCATCCATGTGTTGCTGGTCTCTTAGACGTCAAGAAATTAAACCTGAAAACCTGACATTTTCTATTCTTTCCCTCCCCACCCCCACTTCCTTCCCAGAGGAGTCTTTCTTTGGGTCCCAGGGATAGAACTTGCAAAACAAGCAGGGTGATCTTTTGATACAGTCAAGTGAAGGTCTGTGTGGTAGAACCTTGCCTTGCCTTGGGGAATGCCATTTGACATTGACGGTGGGAATGTACTCAGCCCAATATCAACTTTATCTATCCTAGAAGAAAAGGGTATTTGTGAGAACATGACCTAGGTACCTAGAAACCACAGGAGCAAGAGTGTTTACAGTGACTGAAGGTTCAGCCTGAGCATATAGCACCAGCTCCTCCTCCTCCTCCTCCTCCTCCTCCTACTCCTTCTCCTCCTCCTCTTTTTTCTCCCCCTCTTCTGTCCTACTGAGGACAGCCCAGGATTCTAGGTTCCCCTGTAGTCTTAACAAACAGAAAATGCCAGGTTGATTTAAAGATTGATCAGAAATTCTAGAGGCAATGAAGAGTTACCAGACGAGAAAGGGCATAGAAAATTCATCCCAATGAGATGAAGAAGCCCCTTAGTTAGTACTGGACTCTGAGAGGACAAGATTACACCCAGTGCTGACAGAGCATCAGACCTTAATGTCTGTCTCCAGATGTCTTTAGCTTAGGGTCAACTATAAGACTGGTCAGGAGACAAGGGGAGAGAAAGCTAGGACCCTAGCTAAAGTAACCAACTTGTCCTGGTTTGCCCATTACTTTACATATTTAGTATTGGAAGTCCTATATCCAGGGAACTTCTGCACCCAGAGGAAAGTTGATGATAGGCCAGGTCTCTCTGTACCTTCTGGAGCCTCATACTGCAATAGGAAAGGACGGTTTCCACCAATGGCCTGTGAAGCGACCTGCCACTCCACTGCAGGTATCCACGCTGAGGCTTTGGAAAGGCTGTCTAACTTGTTCAAGGTGACATAGCTCACACAGGAAGCCTGCCTTCTTCCTGGGAAGGAATTAGGAGGGACATAGCTGGAGCCTTCTGTGGACCAAGAGTAGGAGTTCTGCTGCTGGCCTTGTTCTTATCCAGAGGCCTAAGGGAATTCAGCTTAATTAGTAGTCAGACCTCAGCAATGAACTTAGGTACAGCACCATGGGGCCAATGGGAGAGGCAGGGCTCTAAGGCCACTGACCTTTACAGCTGTTTGAATTTACAGCTAAGTGGCCCTGAGGAAGCTCCAGCATACAAAAGGATGGAGAAACCCACTTGCTCTTGGTCTGTGAGACTTGGAAAGAGATGTGGAATTGCAAATCTGTCCTCTGTCTCCACCCTGGACTTGCTGGTCTCTGGGGAACTCACTTTCTCCAACCACACAGTGTCTGCTTGGTGCTCATCCCAACATGGGTAGAATCACTCCGGGTCTCTTTTTCTCTAGGATGATGAGCTCAGTTTCTTCAATGGCTTCTCAAGTGAGCTTGAGAATCTCCCTATCCTGCTTGTTTCCCTTGGCGTTCGTTTCCAGCACATTGTGCTATTTAAAAGATGGCTCTGGAGCTGGGAGATAGCAATAAAAACTGCAGACAGGCAGACGGAGAAGGAACAAGGTGAAGGTTCCAATATGAGCTGTTACTAAATAAATCCCAAAGAAGTTCCCTAGAACATCCCAAGTATGGGTGACCAGAACGGCCCAGACCTCAGCTCTTACTCTGAGCTCCCCCTTCACTCATTTCTGTCTGCTCTCAGGGTTGAAGCACTATAGTCTTTATATCGGTAGCTGTGAAGTCTCACCTCCCTCCCACAGTCCGTTTTCTGACAGAACTTTGCTTTTAGCCCAGCTACCCCACTCGTCATTCATTAACCGCTTTACTCTGACTCCAGATGTTTAAGGAGCACACAAATTAGCCGCTCCATTCCCATTTCTCTTAGCCACAGTTCTGACTGCCCTGCCTCCTTCAAGCCCTCAGTAAAGCCAACACTCAGCAGAGTTTGAGTCTTGGCCCAGGAAAACAACCAGCAAAGCCATTTCAATGCCTGTTCATGTGCCTGCTTAGATAATATTCCCTTCTGGCTATGCACACTGAGACCCACCACCCCAGGGCCTACCAGACAGACTCCACTTTCCATTTTCTCACTGGCCAATTCCAAAAGACCACCCATTTTCCCAAGCTCTGCATGCCTAGGGAGCTAAGCCAATATCCTCAGACTCTACAGCTAGACACCAGACCTTTTTTTTTTAACGGCCTGAGGAGGCATATTTGCAGACAGGAGATTTTGGGATTTAGAAAGGTGTACCAAATACATGATGGACATTCAATAGATACTCACGCAGTGAAGAAAAGGAAGTCCCTTCAACAGACAAGTGTGAAGGTCATAGCTGCAGCTACGTGAGCTTCCAAGGTCCACCCTTTCTATTAAGCCACTCTTGAAATTTCTTTGCAGAGGAACTGGCTGAATTCCTAAATATATCCAGAGGGTAAATCCAGGAGGACAATCTGGACTCCTCCATCCATGGGTTCATTCACTCCATCATTTATTCATTTAGTGAAGCACACACTGTGTGCTAGACCTTCTGTAGGCACACATGATTCAGAAGCAGATTGTAGAACGACCTGTAGGGCCCCCTTCACTTTGCTGATTAGGTAGCTCCAGAAACAATTGTCTGCATTTCTATCCTTCCTAGCTGCCCAAATGGGGTAGAGTAAAGCTTGTTCTGAGCTCACAAGGGAAAGAATCTTTACGCCTCCTTGGAAGGGGTAATGTTTTAGAAAGGATAGAAGCAAATGTCTATTACCAAGTTGTTCCACTCTGCACCTGGTTTCCAATTCCTAAAAGGAGACCAGACTCTAAGGGCTGCAAAGCTTGGAGACAAGAAATAACAGCATACTCGTAGCACCTCCAGTGTCCTGAATCAGCTACTAAGCTCGTATTGTCAGAGCTTCTTCATGTCTGGCAGAGTCTTTTCCTGTAAGACAGAACAGCAGTTAGCTCCAAGTCCTCCAAGGCCCCAGCTGGGCCTCGGCTAGCATCTAGCACCACCTACCGGCCACAAAAAGAAGAGCAGAGGCCAAGCTACTCCCTTTCCCTAAGATTCCTTAGGGCCTTTTGTCAGGCATGGTTGTTGCATGCTCCTCAGCTCCTGGACCTTCCTTTCTCCACCTATAGACAGAAGGCAAACTCCAAAAGGGACAAGAATGCCCCAATAAGAAACCATATAACTAACAAGAACAGTGAGATCACAGCCAGAACCTGTGCCTGGGGGAGCACAGGAGACAGCAGGAGACTAGGAGAGGGAAGGCGCAGACGGTAAGCACAGACCAGTGGATGATGGTCACAACCAGTCACGGTGGCGATATGAGGATGCTCAAGGCTTATGTAGAGTCTTACTAAAGAAGTATTCAAGGTCCCAGGATGCTATCACATGTTCCCATTACAGGCCAACAACTGAGAATACCCTCATTCTAAACCAGCTCCCAAGTCTGTACCCAGATGCTTCTGAGTAGTCACCTGCATTCCTCTGGTCTCAGAGAGCTGGCATTTGCCTGGAGATCACAGCTGGAGTCAGGCAATGCCTTTCTTGGTGCTTCTCTTGGTTCTGTCTGCTCCTAGTTGAAGATGGCAATGAAAACAGATTGGAAAGAGACCAAGAGAGAAGGAACGGGAGGGGAGGGGTGAGAGTTTCAACATGAGGTGATATTAAATTAATCTCCTGCCAGTTCTCCATATGTCAGACTAAACTTTGATTAAGCATCCTTCGGTTTTGAGTCATTGGCTAAGGAATGTCTACTCAGTGACAGTTTCCTGGGTACTAGAAGCTGACAGCCCTGCTGGTCCATACTCCTTTTCTTCCTCCAAAGGCATTCCAAAAGGTACCCATCTGGCCTGCTAACAGAGAAGGAGAAGATAGTACTTTTGATAAAAGTTTGGGCTTTGAGATCAAACAGATCCGCCGATGGCTTGGAACAAGCTTTTCTGAGCCGTGGGCATCTCTAAAACCCTGACTTCACCTCCTAGGATCAGAGGAGAATAAGTGCTTATGTGACTTAGCACAGTACCTGGAAGATGCTCCATAAATATTGGCTAGAAAACAAGAAAAGAAAGAGGACCTTAGCTGCTGTTGCTGAGGCTCCTTGCTTGGAATTCCAAGGCATGGCTCTGCAGCCTCCCCCAGCCAGCTCTCAGTCTCCTGTAGGCGAGGGAAGAAAGGCGGGGGTGGGGGCCTGTTCTCACCCAGGGAAGATTGCTCTAGGGGTGGGTGATGACTGTGTGCCTCACCCACCCACTGGGGAAGGCAGCAGCGAGTGAATGGAAAAAGCCAGCACCCCTCTTACTGCATTCATTATTCAAAACTTCCCACAGCCTGATGCCTGCCCTGGAGGGTGTTAAGGACCAGCTATGCACCAAGCAGGTTCCCCTGCCTGAGATGCTTGTAGCATAGCTGGGGCACAGACCATGAAAAACTCTAGTTCTCAAAAAGTCCAGGTGATAGTAGTGACTGAGAAACTAAAGAGGGGCCGGGGCTTTCCCGAGAGACCTGGCCCTGATCAGTGCATCTGAGTTTTCACTCTGCCTATAACTCCCACCCAGGGCTTGTTCCGAAGACCTTACCCCCCTCTAGCTTATTCCCAGGTGTCTCAGTGGCTGGTGCTGCTTTGAAGCTAAGTTTAAGTCTACTGTGATTGACTTCAACTTAAATTTAAATACAAGCACCAGAGTACGGTGGCTGACAACTACCATATTAGACCTAGTGTACAGAAGGGCCTTCCTCAGCAACAGCGTTGCTGCTCTGAGTCTGCTGCAGAGTACTGGCCACATCAAGGAGAGAGACATGGTGGGGAGGGGAAGGGTTCGTGAAAAAGCCCAAGAAGGCTTCAGAATTTGTAAGAACTTGAAAATGAATAAGGAGAGAGTTTTCAGTGCCACCACACCCCACCCCAGGTTCCAGAAGACCCAGGGTGTTCTGAGAGGGAGCAAGTGGTTGTCTCGGGTCCTCACTGATGGGAAAGCACAGGAGGAACCGTGGCTCTCAGAAGAGGGTATTTTTGAAAGCCAGCCTGGAGGAGGCGTTGGAGTGGAAACAGAAGCTGGAATCCACAGTGAGGATGAGCACCAAACTGAACCTCCAGTGTTTTTTTTTCCCCTCAAGGACCATGATCTGCTCGCCCACGGACCCCGCATACACACACACACAGTATCTGTGTCACTCAGGATGTGGGAAAGTGGTTTGGCTTCGGTTGTGTGGGGTAGGGGCAGCTGGGGGGAGAGCAGCGTCTGCGCCAGGGAAGGAGCCTGAATAATTTGATGGCTCCTCCGAGGAGAAGCATCCATCAGAGTAGTGAACAGATGGCCCAGCAAAAGGGGTTAAGTAAAGAGATCGCTGCGAGAAGTCTTGTCACTCTCATCAGAGCGGAGATCCATGAGGAGCAGACTTTTAGTAAGTCCGAAATAGCAAGTGCCACACACGAACCAGAGCCACCTTCCCTTTTTCCCCAGCCCCACTCCCAACCGATGCACAGGCTCCAGGTCCTCTCTCAGGGACTGACAGAGCCTTTCTGCAGCCTCTTTCCAGGGGAAGTTTGTGGCTTTGCCTGTTGAGTCAGGGAAACAGCAATAACCTTGAATGCAGAGGGGGTATCTGATGGGGTGCGCTTACAGTCTACCCAATGGACTCATGTTTCTGGGAACCAGGGACCCTCGTCCATGTGCTCCAGTAGGTCTTGAACTCCTGATTTTGCTATTATACTGTACTCCCTCCCATGTCCTGTCTTGAAGGGGACCTAACAGGTACCCCTCCCTATGCCAGCCAATTTGGAGTACAGAAGACTAATACAAAACAAATCAAGTCTGGAATCAATCGTTGGTGCCAGCAAGTTCTCCTAAGTCATCCTCCTTTCCGCCTGCCTGTCTGCAGTGGCTCTCTCTTTTCCACCCTCCCTCTGCCTCTCCCCTCACATCGTTCCCTAGACTCCTTTATATTTCTTCACAGGTCCCAGTATCCTCATGACAACCAAGTCCATTCCCAAGCTGTAGGTCTAATCTGAACTTCACAAGGCTACCCATTACTCGCCTCTCACTTCTTGGCTCCAGCTCTAATGGAGACCAGTCCTTTCTCCCAGCTCTCCTTTCGGGCAGAGTCCAGGAACAGCCCTGGCTATTTACATACATACACCAACCAGTATCTTGTTTCCTTGCCTGCAGCTTCTGCCCATTCTTACCTTTGACCTCTTCCGGGGACTCCATTCCGTGGCAGCATTAACAGCTCATTCTAGAACTTTCTTTTCAGGTTCCCCAAAGTCATTATCATAATCCCAAGGTGAGTAACCTAAAACCATATCTCTCCAATACATTAAACTCATTGTTATACTGTGTTATGTTTTGGCCTATAAATCACAGATTTTTTTATGAGAATGTATATAATGGAGGATTGAAAAAAGCAAAACCTATCACCAACCTAGCCAGACTTCCCTCCAGAACATAGTGAGAAACCATCACTGCCCCAGTGTGAAGAGATGGTTACTATTCTGACGGAGAAAGAAAAGGAGAACACATGTTTCCAAAATTGCCTCTATAGGGTCTGTTTTTGTTAGAAATATCTTGCCTGGGGCATGTCGACCTTAGTATTATTGACATTTAGGGCAGGATGAATCTCTGTGGTCAGCTGCCCTGTACAACACAAGGTCTTTAACAGCATCCATGGACCTGACCTTCCAAATTCGAGTAGCACCTCCTTTACCTGAAGTGACCATGAAAAATGTCACCAGACTCTGCTACATGTCTCCTCCAAACGACACTTCATTGAGAACACTGAAATGAACACAGATTGTCTGCATGCACCGAGGAGCAAATCGACAACTCACACAACTTTTAAAGCTCTGGGCATGGAGAGTCGTTCTCCTGGACTTAAGTGGGCTGTTTTCCATCTCTGGACCAAGGATTTTGACACTTGGCCTCAAGAGCAAGGATGATGGCTCATGTGCATTGGGCTTCAGCATCTTCTGGGCACAGTGCCACAGTGTGCATCCCCTGTGTAGTCGTGTTTACTGTGCCAGAGGAAGAAACCCGCTGCCCTTCATCCTACCCCAACATTTAGGTATTCGTCTCTTGGCTTCCTCTTTACAGAGATGAATGGAAATGCAGAACAAACACAAAGACCCGTAAGTCCAAGTGAACAAGACACTTGCAGACCTTAAGGATCCACATCATTCCCAATCATGAGTTCCCCTCTGCCCAGTTGGCAGGGAGATAACCTTAGCCCTTCTGGGGGCTTTCCTCAGTCCCACTCTCCACAAGATCCTGGGTTTTAAGTTAAGTCAAGACATGCTGCAGGGACAGACAGTGTGGAATGCTGTCAGCCATCTGTCCATTTGGATTGCTACCAAAGCATTCAGTGTTACTCTGTCTAGACCATTTAGGTCTGACGGCTTACTACTTCTGCACAGTACTTAAGACAAAGCTACCCATGGTCCCAATAGTATTCTGTATTTTCCAAAGAAGGCCACGGCAATCTCTCTTATGTCACATATCCATCACAGTAAGCCTTTGAAACCCCTCCCTTCAAGAGATGAAGCCTTGTGCCTGTGGCAAAAGTGACACTATGTGGCTCTAAAAGGACTTAGAGACCTGTCTCTTGGTTGTTCCCAGATCCTAAGTCCCATACTCTAAAGACGCCCAACTAATGACACAAGGATGACACATACAGAGGCCCCAGCTGAGACCTGAGTAGGCAGACCGCAGAAACAACAGGCTTTGGATAATTCCAGTGGGTCACTGATCAGCTTGTTACAGATATTGGAGGATAGAGACAACACAGTCCTAATGTGCTTGGTCTTCATTCCTGACCCTCCAGATCCATGAGCACAGTACAGTAACTGCTCTATATTTGGCGTAGACTGTGATGTATCAATGGCAGGTGGAATTCCTGTCTGCCCACATGCCCCTTTCAGACACTGCTGCCAGGGTCTCTAGAGAAGAGAACCAGGCATGAATCCACATCGATCAAGAACCTGCATGCAACTCTTCTGGCCCAGGGATCACTTTTCAGTACCACACGAAGAGTCTAGCTTTCAAATTCTAACTTTTCTGTGACACTGGGTTTGTATCCAAGCATCTTTTCCTGTCTCTTTTTCTCTCCTTTCTTCTATAACTTGCCTGGTGTCGCATGGGCATTCTAATTACAAAACTGGATACATTGTGTAGGCTTTTCCATTTCCCTAGGGAGCATTGGGAGTCAGCGAAAGGCACCCATTTCAGTGGGAGAAGGTAAAAGGAAAAAGTATCAATTGGCAGGGGAAGGAGATGTGTAGATTATGTTCAACAGCGTTATTGAGATGTAATTCACACACCACACGAGGCAGTGGTGTAAAGCATATAATTCGGTGGGTTTTAGTCTAATCATAAAGTTAGGCTACCAACAGTGGTCAATTCAGAACATGCTCAACACTCCAAAAAGGAACCTCACTCACACCCTTTAGTCGTCACCTTTGGGAGCACCCCCGACTTCCTGCCCCCATGCCTGACAGCCACATTCTGCCTCTGAATTTGTATAGTCTGGATATTTCACACAGATGGGATTGTGTAACACAGGGTCCTTGGTGACTGGCTTCTTTCGCTGAACAAAATACCCAAGGTTCATTGTGATGATCAAGCTTCTTTGTCAGCTTGACTGGATTGGAAATCACCTAGGAGGCACACCTCTGGGTATGCCCGTGAGGGTGTTTCCAGAGAGGATTTCACTGAGAAAGGGCAACCTGCCCTGGATGCAGTAACATCATTTATGCACTGGGGGCCCAGACTAAATACAGAAAGAGAGTGCATGGGTAGAGTGGAGGAGGAGCTGAGTGTCAGCATTCATCTCCCTGCTTGCTGACTTCAGACACAGTGATCAACTGACTTCCACTCTTGCTGCCCACAGCTAGACCAGCTCTTGTTGTTACTATACCTTTCTTGCCATGGACCATACTCTCAAACTCCAAAGTCAGCCCACCTTTCCTTAAGACTGTTGTGACAATAACAAAAGTGACAAATACTTTTATCCATGTCAAGTCAAATATGCAGATGAGTAGCGTAAGCCAAGAAATCCTTTTGGCTTCCTCCTCCTTTATCCTAAATTGCATTGCAGAATCTGAGGTCTTTAGAAAAGGATAAAGTTGCTCCACATCTGACCTTTGAAATGAGAGCAGAAGCTGGACACCAAATATGTGCATCACAAATCCAAAGTGAAAAGGCATTAGAGATCCTAATGTCCCAATGACACTATCCCTATGTTTGTGTGTGTCTGCTTTTCCTCTGTGATTATCCTCCCACGAGTGTGTGTGCATGTCTGTGTGTGTGTACGAGTGCGCCTGCACATGTGTGTGCGTGTGCATGTGTGTGTGTGCGTGTGTGTGTGTGTGTGTGTAATATACTTTTTCTTTGAACTCTACATGCTCTACCCAGTTCCCATGAAAGCAGTCAGAAGGTGAGCAACAGAGAGAAAGGCCAGTAAGGGCCTTACCCCGAAGAGGGTCTCTAAAACAGTGTCTAGGACAAGGACTTAATTCTCAACATTGCTAGAGTGGATGGGGCTGTGAGCAGACGGAGTTTAAGACCCAGTATCAAGTGCAGGCAGCAGTGGGAGCTGCCAGTGGAGAGTTTGTGGCTGGACTAAGAAGTGGATGAAGAATGTCTGGAAAGGAGCATGACCATCAGTGAACCACAAAGCCTTTTAGCATCCATTTGCAATTGCTGCTGAACAAACAATTGCAAACATACCAGTCACTAACTGGGGGCTTGTGTCTCCGGGGACAGCCTTGAACTCCAGCCAGGAGCCCCATCCCCAAACAAAGGAAAGATGAGGTGCCCTCAGCCCCACCTTGGTCTCTGTAGCTAATTCCAGACCTGGAATATGGCAGTTCTCCATCCCCCAACACCCAGGTTTTCTCTAGTCATGTCAGCAAAGAAGCAGACCCCAACATCTTTAGCTCAGTAGGCCATGGTCCAGCCAGAGTGGTTGTGTGGTGAGTGGAGATGTGTTTCGGAGCTCTTGATAACAACTGCTGAGATAGCAACTTGCAGAAATCAGATCCTGCTTACCAAACCCACCCGTCCTTGATGGGGAAAGACATGGTTCCTCTACATCAGGGATCACACAACACGTTCTGCTCCCCTAAAACAGAGGACAACAGAGGGCAGACTGCTCAGAGAGCCCTTCATTTGCAGAAGCAGTAGAACTGTCCTTTCTCTAATTTTGTTTCTCTCATTTACTCACTAGGGTACCAGATGTGAGGGTCGGCTCAGCTAGCCTCCTTTTGATTGAGAATAACATCTGCACTAGGCAAAGTTCCATGTCATGTAAAGAGATGTCAACCCATGGGAAGGAACAACAACTAAAAATTAGAGCCCCATATCATCCTGTGCCTGCTCTAAGCCCTGGTCCACTTGACCCTTCTGGTTCACCGTCCAGATGCAGGGGCTGTGGTAAGGTGGGAGGAAGGATGCGCTTTGTGGGTACCAGGCATCAATCCCTTCCTTCCCTCCAGCTGCTTCTATTTCTCCCCTGCAAAGCCGAGCGGTCTTATAAAGAATCATTTAGTTGGAAGCTAAAACATAGTAGCTGCCCATTAAGATCTTGACTCTGAATGTGACAACTCTCCAGTGCAAGAGAACAGAAAGGACAGGCAGAGAATCTGGAGGTAACGAAGAGGAGACTAAAGATATCTCTGCCTAGACTCCATGTACCTTCCAGATGCCATGAGCCCGGCAGGAAGAAATGCCACCTTGCTACAAAGCTGAACCTTACTGCCCCCCCCCCCAGGTCCTGATGTCCTCCCCTCCCCCACAGCAGTGGCATCTGCCTGTTTATTTGCTGAGCCTTGGTTTAACAATGCACTGTTTTTATGAGTTGTGCTGTAGTTCTTGGTAAAGCACTTTAATCCACTTTAATGCCTCTACCCTGCTCCTTCGTGACAGCCTGGTGGTTACTCTAATGCACCCCTCTCACCTCAGGGTTACTAATGAGGTCAGAGGGAATGCAATATCCCAACTGAATAATTCACTAATCAGATGCTACAGACTCCAGTGGTAAAATTTATTTCTGACACCTAAACGGCAAATGGCTTTGTGGACACACTCCCTCCGTCTCTTTGCTCCAGAGCTATTTCTGCTAAATGGAGGGCTGCTGTGTTTGCTTAACAAAAGAGCTCTGGTCTGCCCACAAACATATCTCCTCATCTGGGGCCTTGTATGTCTTCAGGGGATGGGGCTGTAGAGATTGGAGACCTGTGCCCGTGGGGCTCAAATCAGCTGCAGGGCTTCCTCTCCTTCTCGGACAGACGGTGATCCTGAACTCACCTCCCCACCCTCATGCTGGGGATGGCTGTATCTCAGACCTGTGCACCATTGTGAGATGCATCCCCTCAAGGAGCACCTTGCCAATGTGTACACACCCTCTACACCATTTTTTTTTTAAATGGCACAAATGTTATAAGCCATGCTCTGTTTTCATGGGTTCCCAGACCCCCGTAAAGCCTCATATTCAAGATAAGATGTCTGCACTCTGTTTGGCTAGCTCATTGCCTTATGATTCCACACTAGGCATCCATGCTCCTCACTTAGAGACTGGAGAGAAGTAGCCAGGCATCTCTAATCTCTTTGCCCACTCTGGGTATCTCTGCAGCTCAAGCCAAGTCCTCCAAGGGAGATATATATATATATATATATATATATATATATATGTGTGTGTGTGTGTGTGTGTGTGTGTGTGTGTGTATACATATACATATACATATACATATACATATACATATACATATACATATACATATACATATACATATACATATACATATACATATACATATACATATACATATACATATATATATATATATATGCCAGTCCAGCACAGAGAGTGGGCCTCTTATGTGGATAGACAGCTACCTCCAGTGAGAGAACCAGCCCCTCAGCCTCGCACACCCTTTCTTTAATAGCTGCAAGACCACATGTCCATCTTCAGAATCTACATGTCCTCTCTTCAGCTGTAGGTTTAGGCTGCCACCATAGTGTCCCCAGAAATGAGAGCAATCATCCTAGATCTAGAATGTTCCATACTCTGAAGGAATGTGGCAAGTTTTGTTGTACTTCCTTCAGGTGACCAGTGCCTCACACAAATAAAATGGAGATCCTGTGGTTGGGTATCAGGGTCATAAGAGCCCTCTGTGCATCTTCCTGTCTTCTGTGGTCTAGCCTTCTGCAGCTCCAGTGCTCTAACCAGGGGACTCTATCATTTGAATTCAATTACTTACAGAATAGCATATGCAGAGATACTAGAGAAACGAACCCGGTAACTTTCAAGATTAGAAACGGTTAAGTCTTCACACTCTCAAACAGACCCCACCAATCAGACCTTTGTGCTAACTGAATTAAAACAACAAGTGTCAGGCCCTTCCTCAGGGTGTCATGCTCTAGCCACACGAGCGCATAAAGGAGCAGCAGCCTTGACAAGTGCGAAGAGTCCTAGGCTATGACAGTATGCTCAGGAGAAGGGCCTGAAGGGGTCCGGGCTGTCTGAAATAGCCACTGAGTGGACAGAGACACTGTTCTCCTCAGCGTATTTTATAAAGCTGTTCCCATGCTGCCCGAAGATGCCCGAAGATGCCTAAAGCCACCTGAGCATTTCACTTCTCCAGGCCACTCCGAGGTGCTGGAGTTGCTCAGCAGCTAGTGAAGGAAGCGGCCTCTCTGCAGCAAGGACAGGATGTGCATCAGTGATGCTGGCAGTCTGGGAGACTTCAATCGCCTGTCCCCAGCCTCCCTCCTCAGCTTCATTTATTCACCCTGCCCCTCCCTAAGAAGATAAATGGGCCTTGACTCCAAGCCCCAAAGCCCCAGAGGCATGAGGTCCTTGGCTGAATCATGGGCGCCCTCTAGGCCACAGGTCTCCTGTCTGCCTTCTGTAAACAGAGGCAAAGGCGGCAGCTCCTTGGCAACCCTGTGAGAGCCACCCTACTTGACCCGCATCTTCTGAGGTGTGACCCCAGCTTTGTATTCTGAGGCTAATTTAGGAACACCTCCTCACCTTGCTCCTCGGAGCACTGCACCAGTGTGAGGTCTTGCAGTGCTGATTCCAGCAGATCAACACTGCGCTCTAGTCCTGAGCCTGGCTATTCAGGTGCACTGAGCCCAGCAGCAATAGCACCCAGGAACTGGCAGCGGCACCCTGGATACAGCTCTGGGTAGCATTCTGAGCTGCTGACCTTTCTAGAATCCACCTAGTCACTCTCTTTCCTCTTGGTGATCAGCTCTAAACAAGGAGCTTTTGTCCTCTAGAAATCGAAGGCGAATAGTCCTTGCCCTAACACCTATGGCTCCAAGGCCCTTTCTCTCAAAAAAAAAAAAAAAGCAAAGGAAGCGAACACTTGCTGAATCATTTCCATGATGGTACTAAGAACTATGCCCAGGACTTTCGTCACTGACATCATTCTACAGATTAGGAAAATGTGACTGTGTCATGTTCCACAGGTCACCTGTGCTTCTGTAGACTTTGCTACCTTATTCAGTTCAAGAATAATGAGCAACTGAGTCCTGAGGATTGGAAGGCTGGAAGCACGCTCTACAAATAAACAAGACAAGACCTCACCTAGCACATCCGCAGAGGCCCACAGGAAGGAAGGGTTACATCAAAATCTTCACCTCCAGAATAGACACTCCCAGGCCACTACAGCACAGACTCTCAGGAGGGAGGGGTGGAACCATGGACAGGGACAACCAGGGCCTCAAGAGGAGAGATCCTCACCCCCTATCTGAAAGGTCTGGGGAGTCATTTTATCCTGTAACCCTTGAGTCTGTCTGCATTGTGGGAAGGACGGAACTAAGTGTTCCTTCATATGCCCCTTAAATTCTGTTATTCCACATGGAGGCCCAGGTCCTCTGTACAAGAAGGTGATGACGAGCATGACGGTGGATGCAGTAGTAATAAGACGGAAGAACGATACGGAGTAAAAGGTA
Organism: Uromys caudimaculatus; assembly: GCA_028551405.1. Lineage (NCBI taxonomy): Eukaryota > Metazoa > Chordata > Mammalia > Rodentia > Muridae > Uromys > Uromys caudimaculatus. The sequence goes on along the minus strand of CM052703.1, from coordinate 112,088,626 downwards.
CGTGTAGGCACGCGCTGTCCGTGTACTGTCTTATCTCACTGCTACATCAACTCTGTAAAAACAGATCTCATTTCCATATCACAGATGAAAACCTGAAGGTCTTCCCAGAACCACCACTGAGATATTGTGGAACCAGAAATCCAAGCAAAGCTTTCCGAGCCTGGGGAACTGATCACAGCCACTTCAAAAAGCCTTTGTTTATGACGCTACACATAAGACTTGGCCAGACCCTGGCCGGGCTGTCTTGAACTCTAGCTTCAAAAGGGAGCAGAGACGTGTTTTGCCCAGAAGAAAAGCGGCCTTGGGTTTAGAAAGCTGGACTCCATATCCATTGATTTTGATCTGTCCCATGGTTCAATTTCTATCCCTAAAATGGAACCAAAACTCAAATAAAAAATACCCCTACACACACACACACACACACACACACACAAGAGCCACTCAGTATAAGAAAGATTGTATTAGTTACATTCTTGGGGCTATCACCAAATACCTGATGGAAGCAATTCTGGAAGGAGAGGGTAATTTGAACTCATGACTCAAGGTACACCTTTCATCATGTGTGAGGGGAGGCATGGCAGAGGCTTTGCTTGTTATGTGAAACCAACCAAGACACTGATAGCTTAGCCCGGAAGCAGGGCTGGCCTATCATTCTAAAGGAACTGCATCAACCAACTTCACACAACGGCACCGCCAGCCAGGAACCAAGTATTCCAACATAGGACCTGTGATGAACATTTCACAGTCAGACCATAACAGAGACATCAAGAACAAATGATCCCCATGGCAGGATTATCCATAAATGTGAAGTTGGAATTTTGGACTCCTCATAATTCCAGACCCTCAGATTGCCCACACACACTGACTCAGTTTCTCCCTCTAGGTTGTCCAAGTGAAGTCACAAACTCGGGAAGATACAGACTCTTCTCCACTGGCTGTTTATACAATCTGCTATTCATTTGGATTCTGTCTGATCATTTATCTGTGCACAAACTCTCTTCACCCTTTGAGAGGGTTAATTAACTCAAAATTCCGCCCACCTATAGCTCCATTCTCCCCTCCATCCATCTGTCTACCTATTAATTTATTAATATAACAGATTCATCCATACACCCATACACCCATTCACTAGATATTCTCCCATCCATTCATCAGACCCACAAGTCCATCTATTTAGCCACTCATTGGCTCAATCATAAATTTAATACCTCCACCTGTCCATCTCTACATCCATATACTCAAAAAATCATACATATGTCTTCTATCAATTCATCCATCCATCCATCTGCTCATCAGATTATCCATCCATTTACCCACCAATCCATTTATTTATCCGCCTAGTCATTTCTACGTTCACCCACTAACCTATCTACCCTCCCACCCATCCATCAAAATATGCACCTGTCCATTCCTCTATGTATTAATTTATCCATACATTTTTCCATCCCGCTACTCACCTTTCCATGCAACTACTCTCCCATCTACCTACATACGAATGTATCTGTCAACATGCCTGCCTCCTCATCTATCCATGTAGACTGCCACTAGTTCTCCACCATGTCCTGGCCAACTACTCTCTCTTTCAGGCTCTGTACTGTGTCCTGAAGATAAAGGGGTGAGTGACTCCCCAGTTCTGTCCCTGAAGAGGCCATATTATAGCGGATGAGAGTGACACAGAAGCACGCAACTACAGTGGTGTTTGATGAGGAGTGGGAGAATGGGATGTGCAGAAAGATGTGAGGTTTATAGGGAGGGCCCTGTGGGCATCAGACTGTGGAGGTGGGGAAAGTCTTCCCCAGCTGATGGCTGACCTGGGTTTCAACAGGTGGTGAGGATGTGGCAAAGTGAGAGGAGCGAAATAGTTCTCAACCAGGGGTGGTTTCACCCTTCAGGATACACTTGGCAATGTTTAAAGACACAACTGGGTGAAAGGGAGACAAGTACCATTAGCAACCAGTGGGCAGAGCCCAGAGATGTTGCTAAATATCTTACAGTGCACAGCACTGGCCCTACCCAAAAAGCAAAGTGGATTCCAATAGAGGCAAGTGTGAGAAACTGAGACATTGAGACGCAGCTCTAGAAGGACTCCCGGATGTTTGGGGTGAGTGTTACTAACAGAAGAGGAAGCAGTGAAAGAAAAGCTCTCCCCCACCCCCAGGAGGTTAGCAGGAGCTAGATCAAAGATTGCAAACAACACTCTTAAACAGTAACCTGAAGGAAGCTCTAGGCTGGGAACTGGGGACTCAGACATTAACTGCATCCAGTCTCTTCTCTTCAGAGTACTGCAATCCCAGTGGGGAAATGCCGTACTTTCGTGAAGGGAGAGAAACATCTAGAACAAAGATTCGACATATGCCTGTCACTGTACTGGGGCCAGAGACAAGAATACCAAGGCTAAAAATAAGATTGTTGGCTTTTGTTTGTTTGTTTGTTTGTTTGTTTTTTAGTGGTTTTCATGAACCTTGGACCAAATGCAGTTGACCATTTGCTGTTTTTATTGAAACCAGGCAAATGAGCAAAGCAACAACAAAATAAGACCTGTCTCTAGGTCACACTGTGAGTAAGTGATAATATGCCATCCTTACTGCCCAGCCTGATGACTTGAGATGACTTGAGACTCAATGGAGAGTATTGTACACAGAGTTCTGGGAGAAGACACCACTTGGCTTTGAGTGAAAAGTAACCAGACAAGCAGGAAGGATGGGGGAGCCAGGACAGCACAGGCTGTCAGGTTCTGGAAAATCTGGATAGGAGACAACCGGGAGAACAGTGGGAAGGAGGCAATCCCACTGGGAGCCCAGTGCAGAAAATTTCAGAAAAGAAAAAGGTGAACACAGACACAGGAAGCTAACATGTAGACCCTGCAACATTTATCTGCAGCTGCAGAAGAATGTAGAGGAAGAGAGGAAAGGGATTATATATTTTGAATCTGAGTTTTACATGTATTCCTGATCCTTCTGACTAGTGAAACAGCCCCTCCTGTCCCACCCACTTTCAGGGGAGAGGGATAGTCACGCAGAAGCCCCAGGGGAGCCTGCCACTGTCACCTGCACCAGCTGGTCCTGGAGGAACTCAGCAGGTGTCTTTAAAGGTATCACAGTTCTCCGTTAAGAGAGCTCTCTCCCTTCCCTCTGTACCTTCATTGGCCGTGTACACCACACTCACACATGCACACAAAGATCTCCAGGCTTAATGCGCTCAGCTCATCAGATGAGGGAAATGGTTTGCTGGCCCCACTTCTCTGAGCTGCATCACAGTGAGAGGCTCACAGAGAATCAATTTTATCCAAGGAATCTGAAAGGAGTCTGGAAGGGGAGGGCCCACTTTAGCAGCAGCCAGAAATACAAGGCAAGAGAGCCTTAGCTCAGGCCAGGGGAAATCATTGCAAATTAAATTTCTGGCCCTGGTGGAGAAAAGCCAAGGCAGTCTGTGGGAGAGACCTGACCGTGAAAGAGGTTACTGAGCCAGGGTCAAATAGGTCCCGTCCAGGGAAGCAACAGGAAAAAAATTTGTCCCAAGAGAGCAATGTCCCTGCCCCTTGTCCTAAGCCCTGTTACGTAGAGACTTCTACTTCTCCCTTACCCCTTAGTATCTTGACTAGTCTCCTTAGAGAAGGGAATTCAGACTGTTGTCTGCCTTTAGATCCCTTCCCCTTAGCTGGGCTGCCCTGTCTGGCAACAGTGGGAGAGGATGTACTTAGTCCTGCTGTGACTTGATGACTTGATGTGCCAGGGCTGGTTGGCACCCAGTGGGGGGCTTCCCCTTCTCTGAAGAGAAAGGGAGGGAGAGTGGTGGCAGGAGGGGGTTGTAAGGGTGGGACTGGGAGGAGGAGAGGGGAACTGAAATCTGGATGTAAAGTGAATAAATAAATAAATAAATAAATAAATAAATAAATAAATAATGGATGGATGGATGGATGGATGGATGGATGGATGGATGGATGGATGGATGGGGGATGGATGGATAGATGGATGGATGGATGGATGGATGGATGGATGGATGGATGGATGGGGGGAGGGATGGAGGGAGGGATGGATGGAGGGAAGGATGGATAGATGGATGGAGGGATGGAGGGAGGGAGGGATGAAAAAATAAAAAGAAGGGAAATTTAACCCCTGGAGTGAAGTCCCGGATGTGGGACAATCAGACAATACAGGTGAAAAGGAGACACAAGGCTGAAAGGGGTGTGACCTGTTGCCTGCCATGGCCCCAAGGAAGAGGAGGGCCCAGGCCCTGCCTCACCGTGCTTGGGTCCATAAGGAATCTTCCATACTGGACTGTGACCTCTATCTAGTTGACCTGAGTGGAGCCCAATGTTACCTCTCAGGCCAGGACCTCTGAGGTCTCAACACCCCTACCTTTGACTTGCTCTCTCAGATCTTTTATACCCTCCTTGAGCCCTGGGGGGGGGTCCAAAAACCCTCCAGCTCCTCCCCCAGCCTAAAGTTGCTCACACCACTGCAGAGGGTCAGGCTTCATAGGCTATGGGGAGATCATTATTTTAGAATGTGCCCGCACCTCTGGGAAGTGTCAGGGCACAGTACAGAGTGAAAATAACAAACCAACACCATCCAGCAAGCACCACACATCACCACAGGGACCTGACAAATGAAGAAAATAACTTGGAAGGGAATAAAAAGGTTAAGGCTTTGAATTTTGGCAGGGGGAAGGAGGTGAGATTGAAATCTCCAAAAGGTGAGCTTTCCAAAATAGGGCATCGTCCCTGCAGCCCTGTGGCTGGCCCTTCTCTCTGTGTCGGGAGCTGGTGGACGAGAGCACACCATTGGACTCAAAGGAAAAGATGTTGGCAGTCCCATGTGCAAGACTCAGTTACGGGCCACACTAAATGATCTGAAGGGCAGTCACCAACTCCAGGGGTACTGAGCACTGGAAAGGGTAGTTCAACAGGGTCCTAAACCCAGGGTAGTTTCTCATGCCCTTCCCACACCTCAAAGATGTGTCTCAGAGCACGTCTTTGGGGGCATTTCCAGAGATGTTTAACTGAGGAGGGACAATCCATCCCAAATATGGGCAGCAGATTACTAATGTCTGGGTCCAAGGCTGAATAAAGGAGGGAGCAAGTTGATCGTCAACACTCATGGCTGCTTCCCGACCAGATTCAGTATAACCAGCCGCCTCAGGTTCACGCCATGATGAACTACGATCTTAAATGGTGATGGAAAATAGACCCTTCTGCTGTAAGTTGTTTATACAAAAGATGTTTTGGGCAACTTATATGCACTTCCTTTTCTGGTAACAGTGGCCATTTTCTCTCCCAAGGGTCAGTTCTTCCATCATGCTCAGCCTGTGGCTCTGGGGGTGGATCCCCCAAGCTTTGGCTTTAGAAGTGAACAACTCTTTCAAGGTGTTCCAATCCTTGGCATGTTGGTAGCTTGTGGGTGGGCTTAAGAACAAAGCCCGTTGAGAAAAAGAAACTTGGGCTTGATCTCTAGGCAGAAGGATGATATGGCTGGATGGTGCCAAGGACTACCACACAAACTGGGCCTTCTATAAAGAGCAAATGAATGAGAGTGAGTTGTGGAGGAAAAGAAAGGAGGAGAAACGGGGGTGGGACAGGGAGGGTGGTGTGATTTGAGCCGCTGGAGCAAGCGGACTCTGACATTGCAGCTTATATAGGCTGATATGTTTTCTTTGGGTGTTAAACATTTCAAGTTTGATTTTGGTCATGTGTAACCAAAAATATCTTGATCTATCTAGATCAGTGGTTCTCAACCTATGGGTTGAGACCCAACCCTTTGTGGGTTGCATATCAGATATTTACATTACAGTTCATAACAGTAGAAAAACTATAGTTATGAAGTAGCGATGAAATAATTTAATGGTTGGGAGTCACCACACCATGAGGGCCTGTATTGAAGAGTCTAGCATTAGGAAGGTTGAGAACCACTGATCTACATGTTCCAGATCCATCCAATAAGTAGGAGCTCATCTCTGATGCATTTCAACCTTGTTATTTAAATAGGAAGCAGGGAAGAAACTGGCTAGATGGAAGGTTTCCCAGATGACTTAATCCAGGGCTGATGTCAAGGACATCTTTCAGGAAGCCAAAAGGGACTGTAGACTAGGTATCATAGTCTTGCCTCCTGACCAGACTAGAGAGACACACTTAATGAAGTCCATTCTGCAAGTGGAACAGAGGCGTGGATCTGATGGATGTCTGCTCCCAGAATGCTCTTGTGAACATTCAGGTCTTCAGCCTCATCTGGTGCCAGCGGTTTCTCCATTGGCACACTCATCTGTAGCTGAAAAGGGGACACTGAACATCCTGCCTTGTACAGCAGTGACCTTGCCTGGTTTATTTCTCCTTTAATTTGTGATCTTTCTGTTTTCTGTTTTTTATCAGGGAACTTGGAGAAAGTCTAGGAATTTCTTCATTTCAGGAAAAATTTTCTACTAGTGTTTTTCAAATTTAAGAATCAATATCCTAAAACCTCACTGTTAGCTACCTAGGACAGGAAGTCCTCTGTGTACCCATTTGCTGATGAGTAATAATCTTACAGTAAGATTTCTTGACCTTATGGCTCCACTGTAGGCAACTGTAGCTTTTTTTTTTTTTTTTTTAAGTTCCTACTTTAATGGTATTTAAGTGAACAGGACTGTGGTATTAAATATATTCACATTACTGTGCCATCCTTCTCCACGATCCAAGCTAAGGATGCTCTCACCTCACAAAACTGAAACTTCATTCACACCCATGCACTGCTCCCATTTCCTTCCTCCCTCCAGCCCCAGCAGCCACTGTTCTACTGTCTGTCAATCTGAGCAAAGTTACAGCAGATGCGCCATTGTGGTGGTAGGTTTTCCACAGCATAGTGTCTTTGAGCATCATCTCTGCATCCCAGCCTTTGGGGCAATTTTGTGGGCACATCTACTCACTGTAGTGCTTCAGTTCAGTGCTGAGATGGCCAGCTTGTCCGTTTCATTTCACTTGTGGGTGAAGAGGAGAGAAAGGACCTGTGTTTTTAAGGATAAGCTCAGCACCTCCCTACTTGCAGCCCTGAGTCAATTAATACTCCTAGGCTGGGGCTGGCGTGCCACTCAATGGATACAGTGCTTACTTAGAACTCAAGAAGCCCTGAATTAGATCCCAGTACTTCGTAAATCAGTCATAGATAGTCCACACCTGTAATCTCAGCACTCTGGAAGTGGAGGCAGAGGATTAGAAATTCAAGGTCATCCTATACTATTTAGTGAATTCTAAGACATCCTGAGTTACAAAAAAATCCTGTCTAAAAAAAAAAAAAAAAAAAAAAAAATTCAAAAACCAAAAACTAAACAAACCGGAAAACCTTATGGGTTACTTGTTTCATATACCTGGTAAGAATTTCTCTTAAAAGTTCTCCGACAGGCAACAAGGAATGAGATGCTAATTCTATCTGTGATCTGTATTAGTTACTTTTCTGTGGCTGTGATGAAGCACCAGGACCAAAGCAACTTATGGAAGGAAGACTGTATTGGCACTGACAGATCCAGGGGGACAAGAGTCTATCATGGCCAAGAAGGGCAAATGTGACACCAGGAGCAGAGATCTGAGAGATCACATCCTCAACTGCAAATAAAACAGGCACGTGCATGTATGTTCGCGCACACACATACATACACACATACACGTGAGAGAGAGAGAGAGAGAGAGAGAGAGAGAGAGAGAGAGAGAGAGATATTGAGGTTAGAAACTCTCAAAGCTCACCCCCAATGACACTTTCTCCAACAAGCCTGCCCCTTCTGAACCTCCCCAAACAGAATCACCAACTGGGAAGGAAGCCATTCAAACCACCACATAGTCAAAGGGACCCCAAAATATCACATAGTCAAAGGGACCCCAATGTTAATACGGTTGCAATTTCCTTTCCTTGCTTCACATTTCCAACCAACCTCCTAACTTTGGACTGCGGCCATTTGGAATGTATCATCATTCATGTGTGTGTTGTCTAGTCCTTGGCTCGGAAAATAAAATCTTATTGGCGTAAAATTGGTCTTTAAAATTGATCTCATTTTCTTGCGTCTTCTACTAAAAAAAGGTGAAGCAGGTAGGTATACCAAAGGACATAGTCATAGTCTCTTTCTGAGGGACCAGTTTTCACTTCAGATAGTACCAGATCACCTAGTCTGACAAGTCACTTCTTGCTGTAGTTATCCCTAGGTTCTGTGTGACTCCCACTGCCTAGCCTTTGTCTCAGGGGTGAGAATTTTCCAATGTTCAGTCAACATCTGAGGCTCACCCTCTAGCTCAGCCCTCACCTAGCTTTAAGCCAAGCTTCCGGTCCTGACTTTGAAAACAAATGAACCACGAAAAGGAAGCATATTATTTACTCCTGCTTCTCTCCATAACCAATCCAAGCTTATGGGAAGAGAAAGGGAAAACCTGGCACAAACATCGGATATAAATGGACCAAGACTCTTCCTCCCTTCTTCACACACTCTGTCACCTGTCCCCACAGAAACACCTCTTGGCTCAGCCTGAAGCTTAGGTCCTGAACAGACAGCTTCGTAAACAATAAACATGACATCTGACTCCCTCTTTAACTTAGATCATGTCACCTGGCTCTCATATAAAGAGCTAAGCTTGAGTAGCAAGATTTCGTGATCTTAGAGGATCTCCTGAGTCAATGGACAGGTCAGTTTCCCCCCCACTGATGTGAAGAATGAGAATACGGGTTAAAACTGCATTAAGAACCAGTGGCCTCATTATTACCTCAAGTAAGCAGGCAGGGCCCACCTAAGTGGACATCTGAAAAATGACAGGTGGAAAGAAAGTCAGACGGACCCAGGTCCACATGCTGAACTGTGTTTTGTTTTATTTTGATTTGGTGTGGATCCATCATTTGATTCCTTGCCAGGTGCCCAGACTGTTTGAAACTGTCTATATAGCCCAGGCTAGCCTTGAACGCATCAGCCTCCTGCCTCAGCATCCTGAGTACTACCATTTCAGGTGTGCGCCACCACCCAAAGCTCATGTACTGATATTTTTTAAAAGATTTTTTTTTTTTTGTCCTCATTCCATTTCCATAAAATCGATACGTGTTCTATCATGAAGGACTGAAGAATTGAGAGAAATAGTGTGTGTGTGTAAACATGTATGGCGTATTTCCTGCCATATTGAATTCTGAATCTCTTCTTTCTATTCTCTCTTTCCTCTTGCTCCTCTTCCCCTCCTACCCTCCTCTTTCTTCTTTTTATTTTTCCTCCTCCTCCTCCTCCTCCTCCCCCTCCCCCCTCCTCCTTCTCCCCCCCTCCTCCTCCTCTTTCTCTCCCCTTTCAGCTTTTCTTCATTCTGGCCTCCCTTTGTCTCCCTCCCCACATTACCTCAAGTAAGCGGCTGTTGACTAGGAGTTCTACTCCTCCGGGTGGTTCCTTCCTGCTTGCTTCATGACCATCCCACCACAGGAAGAGAAACAAATCTTACTGGTCCAGACATAGAGCCATAGTTATCGCTCAGACACAGAGCCAGGCACGCTGAGCTCTGAATGTTTACCCTCAGCTCTCTCTTCCCTCCGGTCTAGGCAGAGGATCCAGCTGGGTCTTGGCTACCCTCTCTCCTGTTCAGCTGGCCATAGTTAATAAACACCTGAGATTTTCACTTATCTCTTAAGTTAGTCTTTACCACAGACTCTACCATAATCCCTGCTAATAAATATAAATAAATAGATAGATAAATAAATAAATCCCTGCTAATAGCTACTAAAGCAGTCTTTCATTCCATTTGGTTCTTGATTCTCATTCAATATGTCGAAGCCTGAAGAAGCACAAGTGCCAGGCTAGGATGTGCACACCCCGGGGCCTCTGACCATCACGCTATAATCTCACCAGAGTCACCTACCACCAATGAAATCACTTCTGCCAGGACTGGCAGAGTCTCCTACAATCTTGGAGAAATGCCCTCAACCCTGACCTAGCCCAAGCTCCAGAAGAACTGTGAACTTTCCACAATCTCCCCTGGACAAGACACCCCTGAACACCACCAGAACTACACCCTCTGCACCCCCTGCAAGGAGAGACTAAGGGAATCACAGAAGGAGCCACCAATCCGTCAGATGTAACATACAATGCACAAAGCAACCTTTCACCCAGGGACACTTCCCAGGAGGAAACACTGCCTAGCAGACTGGGAACTTAAAAAAAAAAAAAAAAAAAAAAAAAAAGGTGAAGGAAGGAAAAAAAGAAAAAGATTTGTGTTAGAGATGAGGGGCCTCCACCTCCATCCCCAGCCTGGCAGTCCAGTCCTTTCACCATCTGTTTTAGGTAGGTCAGATTTTGTGGCTAAAAAAATTGATGCTGTCCCCATAAATATAGTTCATATTGCACCGCACATATTTATAAATACAAGTGATGTGGCACCAGCACATTGCCTGTGAAGAACGCAGGCAGGTTGTGATTAGAGGTGAGCCAGTGTTTGATTGTGGGTTAATTAGCCCTGCTAATAAACTGCCTGTAGCTTTACTTAAGAAAAATAACATATTTCATCTTAGGTAGAACAATTACAGCGCATGCAAAATAGATACGCTTGCTTCACATGCATCTGAAATGCTTTCTTTCCGGACACACACACACACACACACCATTCTCTTTAAAACAAAAGCTCCAACCTCCAGGCTCCTCCTCTCTATTGGATTGCTGGGAGGATGAACTTCAAAGGGGGTTTAAGCAGCTTTCTAGTTCACAATCTGATGTTCCAGCGGCTGACCACTGGCAACAGAGCAAGCCAGTGTTGAGAGCTAGCTTCCCAGCTGAGGGCTGCCAGATATGGGGCTCTATGGGATGCTAAATAATAGGATTCAGAAGAAACGGCTTAATTGGAGATAAGAGAGAAGTGTACAGGGTGAAAAGGCCAGCAGAGGGAGAGCCTATGAAAAATGGGGGATGGGGGTGTGGGAGGGCCAAGACAGCATCATAGAAACAGGAGCCAGACCCAGCACCAGGGCGCATCTAGATCCAATGTGTATGGGACCTCTGATCAGCGAGGGATCTGGGGAACTCAAAGACAGAGGAGATATCAAATCCACCTCCTTTCAAGAGGACAAGAATCCAACCCAAGTTCTCCCCAGACTCTCCAGCACTCTTCAAAGTAGCATTTTCTCCTATAGTGAATTAAGTGGTAAATTTTCTTGACTTCCCTGGTCTACACTTGCCTTTCCAGTCTAAGATAAGAGGAGTGAGACCCAAGATAAGGTCATGTAATTTTAGCACTTTCAGTGACCCTCACAGAGGTCTCATGACTCTCCACCGCAAACCATATACAGTGATGTCCAGGCATTTATAGGGCTTGGTTTCCTCTGAGCTTGACTTCAAGTGAGTCACAGTAAACATTCCAGCGTGTGGGAGAGACACTATCCAGAAACGCAAGCAAAGCAAGTGGCATTCGAGTCTAAGGATCACACTTGAAAGGAGAAAAATCTTAGCATATAGCACAGAGGGAAGGAAAGATGGGTGCCACCATTACATCTTACCCCACTAACAACTAGCCAGGTGAGATGGAATGGCCACTAACACCAATGCTATGCCAATGTCTTCCTCACTGTGTCTTCACAGCCAGGGCTACTGTAGAAAATACCAGTTCCTGGGTGGCTTAAACAATGGAAATTTATTTTCTCAAAGTTTTAGTAGCCAGAGTCTAAGATCAAGGTGTCGGCCCGGCTGGTTTTCCCTATGGCCTTTCAGCAATATGAAAACATGCCCTGCCCCTTGTCTGTGTTATTTCTATCCTAATCTCTTCTTATAATTCATTATAGACCACCTTAAGGACACCTTCTCCTGTCGATTAAACACCATATTTCCAAATATAGCCACACTAGAGGTAAAGCCTTTAGTGTAAACCAACTGGGAACAGGGTCTTAGAGAAGGGGATGACAGTTTGGTCCACCACATAACACCATCAGGTGAGAGTCTGGTGGGATATCAGGGGGCACCATCTCCCACCCCCTGCCCATTATAGGATTCCCCATTTAAGATATATCCATGCTCTTCCAGCTCTACCCAAGTGTGTGGAGGAAGAACTAATAACACAGCCACATGGTGGTTTACCACAGCCCCACTGTGGTAAAGAGACTATAGAGGTGTGCCATTGAAGAAAACCATGGAGAGACAACACTGCTGGCTAAGAAGGTACAAGAGGAACATGCCAGCAAAGGTATTGAAATGAGGGACATCAGGGTTTGTGTCCCTTGAAAGAGCTCTTCCTGCTGCCCTCTGTTAATAGAGCAGTTTGTAGAAGCTCCCACCCACATGGTTCACTCGTGGGTGCTAACACAGGGTGAAGCTGGGCACCAGCCCTCATGGCTAAGGACTTCACTGACCTCGTGGGACCTCTCACGGCAGAGGACAACCTTGGGTAATGTGAGTCCCTCGGCAACACCGCACTAGCTCTTCCAGCCAGAGCTGTCAGCCTCTTGTAAGAATAACAAAATGGCTCTCACAGGCAAGCCTGGGGTGAGGCTTGGTGGTGCACACCTGTAATGCCAGCGCTTGAGAGGGGGAAGCAAGAGGATTGGGGTTCAAGGTTATCCTCAATGACATAGAAAATTTGAGGCCAGCCTGAGCTACATGCCTCCAAACAACCAACCCACTGAAAACCAGCAACAACAAGAAAATAATCTGGGTTTTCAACAACTATCTGAAAGGAAAATTGACCCAGAACCCTGTCAGGACACACCAGGCCCTTTGGAGGCAGCATGAACAAAAGGCCTGCTGTAAACACATTCTGTAAGACACAGTGCTTTTCTTGGTAGCATTCTAACTCTTCTGGTAACGACCTGCCCCTTGACACCATTCATATTCTCTCTGGACTGACCCCCACCCCACCCCACCCCATCCCTAAGGTTCTTGGCAGACAAGTTAACCAGCCATAGAGATCTCAGTTCTGCTTTGCAGAGGCCCTAGTGGGGCAGAAAGCCAAGGAGACCAAGGGGCCCCAGAAGCCAGGGCTTTTGCCAGTCCTAGAAGCGCCTAGAGAGCCCGGCAGATGCTAACTGCACCCAATTTTTTCTTTTCCCCTAGAGCCCGGAACCTGGGGACATGTGCAAAGCATGTCTGGGCTTCAGTGCAAAAATAAACCCAAGGCTGTCAAGCCCCAGCATATTAATGACAATTAATGATTTGCTCTAATCCTCCCCAGCTCTCCGTGGGCATCTGCGACATGCATTGAGCTGGACACCCTTCCCTGCTCCCCCCTCCCCCACCTCCGGAAGACTCCAAGCCATATGCCAGTCTGCTCTGGAACGCAGATCTAGGAGGGAGCGTTAAGGGAAGGAGATACCCACAACAAAAGGCCTGTCAGAGGGGAGCTGGAGAGGCCCAGCCCATCAGCCCTGGCAAAGCAGTTCTTCCACCTGCTCTTCCCTGGGACCTGCAAGCCATGGGCAGCCAGCAGCTCCTCATAAGAGCCTCTGGGCTGGAAGCTGTAGCCAAGGAAACAGTTCTCAAATGTATACTCCTGCCTCTCAGCTCAGACTCCGCTCAAAAGGCAGTCTCATCTCACCCCTGCTATCCAGCCTCCCTGCCCAAGGCCTTAAGTCCCATGGGTGATTGGCAGCTGCTTCCAGCCCCGGGAAGAAGCTCCCCCCATTAGCCCTTCTTCTGGCCTAGGAGCTTCTTAGAGACAATAAGTCCTAGGTATGTCTGCCCCACCCCCAAAGCGTGCAGCCCCCAACACAGGATGTCTGGTTATCCGACCTTCTCCTGCACACCATAACTTGGGAGACCAAGTCGGCCCTCTTCTTCATTTGATTCGAACTGCCTGGCCACAGGTGCACAATAACTGTTGGCTGTGTGCTTGGCCAACCGGCCCACGTGGAAAGTGATAGAAGCCCCCCTTCTCCCACGGACAAAGCGCCCTGTGAGTGTTAGCTCTTGTTCTTGCACATTGACTGTCTCGTTCTACCCTTCCACCACCCTGTGCCTTAGGTGCTATTCTTACACCCATTATTTAGAGGAAGAAAAAAAATGAAGTACCTATAGCTGAAATAATTTGCCCAGGGCCTGCAACTCTTAGGTGTTAAACCCAGCTGTCATCTACCCCACTCAATCTATCAGGTTTATTCAGAGCAAGCAAGTGTCCTTGTGGTCACCGGATCACACAGCTAACCAGCCTCTGAAGTAACCCTTGAGACCAAAAATCCATCATTCTCCCATTTTACAGATGGGGAACTGAAGCTGAGAGGGACTGGGTAAATTTCTCTCGGCAGGGCAGGGCTGGGGTTGAGTAAACTGTCAAAGCATAATTTGCATGCTTTTTATTAGGCTGCAGGGTGAGAGAGAAACAGGTGCCAGAAAACTGAAAGAAGCCTTGGGAGAGGCACCCAAGGGCCTTGGTGAGAACCGACCTGGAGATCCGGGCTTACTGTCATGACTCAGAGCTAGAGGGGCTGCTGCTGAGGCAAGAGTCAGTGTCCCCTGATGATCATTGGGCAGTTTAGATCACTGAAAGTCTAAGTATAGATGCCTGGGAAGCTGTAGCTCACCCCCCACATTTGTAACCTCCCCCCATGGAAGCATACAGGGAATGCAGAAGGCTCTGTTAGTGTCTCCCTATGTTTAATGGTGTAATGAGCAAAAAGATAAATTCTTCCAAGATTACACACTGCGTTTTACTGTTGACTCCATTTGTGATTAAAACTTTATATCACACACACACACACACACACACACACACACACACACACACCCCAAGATAGCCCTGAAAACCAAATGCTTTGAAGACACTCCCCTCTCTTTGAAATCTCTCTAATTGGGCAATCTCTCTCTCTCTCTCTCTCTCTCTCTCTCTCTCTCTCTCTCTCTCTCTCTCTCTCACACACACACACACACACACACACACACACACACATTGGGATCTTAGCTAGGGTGGGAATGAGAAATTTTTGTAACCATTACAGAAACACACACAATGAGGAAATGTCAGCTTCTCAGTCCTATATGGAGAATTTATTACTATGTCCCGAAATTATACTGTTTCCAGACAGAAAGTCTTTACTGGGAAAAGAAATCTTCCTTCCTCCCAGAGCCCCCAGCTGGTATTAGTAAAAAGAAGTGGGGTGCTGTCATAAATTCAAGTAGAAATGCCATGCACCCCTTAAAAAGTACAACTACCCCAGGTGGGGCTGCTATGTACCCTTCACATTGGACTCCACGGGGCTTTTGCTGTACATGGGGTATCCAGGCAAGCTGTGACAGGACCCTGCCTGCTCTCTGCTGTATGTTCAACAGCCTGCCACTGAGGCTGCCTTTAGGCCCCCCTCAACTCTGCAGGCCTGAGGATGGCTCCAAGGGGACCCAGCCTGAGATGCACCTTTTGTCCTGACCCAAGACCCAGGCAACTTCCATGCCAGCTGCAGCTGTCTTTCAGAAGGAGGAGGCAGTTTTAGAAGAAATCAATAATGCCCACCTCTGCCCCCAAGGCAACAGCATGCACCTTGAGTTCTCTGATAGAAAAAGATGGCAACAAGACTGCCCCTTTCTGACCCATCACATGACAGCGAGCCAGGCATGTCTGAGCAGGCCCAAAGCAGACATAAACATGTGTCTGCTGAGTTATTAAATCAAATCCTGCACTAGGTCTTTTATGCCTAGTGACTTTCCCCACTTCCCCTGTGTGTACACACACATGTACACACCAACACATGCAAAGACCCTTGCATACACACAAGTGAACACACAGGGAAACATATCTATATACATGCACACGTAAGTGCATACAGACACATGCATACACTTAAGTGTGCAAGTGCACATACAGATATACCACACATATGTGCACACTCACATATACATAAATAGCCCTCTCCAGTCCCTTGGGCAGTATATTGATCCAGATTGGCTAATCTCTCTGCAGGTTACTCAATAACACCCCATCATGTCTCACACCATGCCGCTTTTCACATTCCAGCCCTTCACTCTTTAGAGCTGTAGTAGTCAGTGCCTTGGCCTCACTCGCCTCAGTAGGCATCTTGCCTCCGAGTAATTTCTCTCAGCAATCAGGCCATCCCTAATCTGGCCCTAGCAAGCCCTTCCAGCTGCAGTTTCACCAGCACCCACATGTTTCCTAGACAGCTGGTCTCCTGTGCCCTGCCTATGCACTCACCCACATGCCTCCTCCATTCAAGTTTACTCATCCTGCATCCTTTGCCCTGCCCCCCCCCCCCATCTCTGCCTCTCAAATCTCACCTTGCCTTCAAAGCCCAGCTCAGGAGTCGCCTCCTCCGAAAAACTGCCCACGCAATGACAGGCAAAAGCAGACATTTTCAGACAGCCACCTTGATGCAGTCTTTGTGGTGAAACTGAGTAGCTTCATCCACCCTCAACCCAGAAAAACAAAATCTCACATCCTACTTTATTACAACCCCCATCCCATCCCTGATTCTCACGGAGGGGTGAGACTTGTCCCAGGGATGGCTGGGCAGATGGGATGACGTGATCTGGTTTACATACCTGTTAGCTTAAAAATAGCTCAGAGTTGAGTGGCTTGGATTTTCAGGGTGTCAGAATGTCTCAGAACCACTGAACTGACTGCATCAAAATCTCCTGTGTTTTTACCTGACCTGTGACAGGTCCTGCAAACGCTTGCTGAATCAGTGGTCAGGCAAATGAGTGACCAACTGTCTCACAGCTCATGCAGTTTGCTGCTGGGCTCACTGGGAGGTAATGCGTGTGAGACCCTACTGTACCTCCCTCCAGGTTGCTCCCTGCCCTCTCAGCACCTTTCCATCTTGGAGCACTGTAAAGGGAAGGGAGGTGTAAGAAGCCTGTAAGTGACCCACCCACACTCATACACAGCCACTTCCTGAAGACTTTCTGCTTGGCTGGATGCTGACACCCGGGCCTGGCCTTTCTCCAAGCTTCCTATGAAGCTGTATTCCTGGCTCAATTCCTCCATACTTGGACTTCCTTCTACCCAGAGCCAAGCACGCTCTCCCAGAACCTCAGCAACAGGGCTAGGACTCTGCTCCCAATAGCCCAGACCTGTCTTATGCTATCTGCCTGTGTCACTCCATGTGGCTCATTACCAGAGACTGCTGTCAATCTCTTCTGCCAGACTCTCATCCAACCTCTGTCCTCTTAGCACCCACCTATTCTGAGAACACAGTATAGCCATAGGCTGGATTCTGAGCCAGAA
>CM052703.1:112019558-112071401 GCA_028551405.1 Uromys caudimaculatus | reverse complement strand
TCCTCTCCTCTCCTCTCCTCTCCTCTCCTCTCCCCTCCCCTCCCCTCCCCTCCCCTCCCCTCTCCTCTCCCCTCCCCTTTCCCCTCCCCTCTCCCTCCCCTCCCCTCCCCTCCCCTCTCTCCTCCTCCCCTCCCCCTTCCCCTCTCCTTTCCTCCCCTCTCTTTTCTCCCTCCCTTTCCCCTCTTTTTCACCTCCCCTCCCCCTCTTCCCTCTTCCCTCTCCTCCCTGCCTTCTCCCTACCCCTATCCCTCTGTCTCTTTCCCACCCCCTCTTTGTCATCCTTAATGAGAATGGGGCTTTAGGCAGCTCTGTCTAATCTGGTAGCTACTGGCCACAGCAGTTACTTAAATCTAAATTACTTAGGATAGAAGAAAACTTACAATCCAGTGCCACTTGTACTGGTCACGGTTTCAGAGCCTAATGACCGCAGGCCAGATGTAGAACAGAGTGGGCTCCTCCCTCCCAGACCGTGGGGAACAAAGTGTAAGTGAGCAAAAAATGACCTTTAATTGGATTAAACTGCTGAGATTCCGAGGTCACTGATGACAGTGGCTAGGACACCCTGACACTAGCCACTTAACTGTCCCAAACACTTGAGACACAGTGCTGGCTGCTATATCTTGCCCACTGCGCCCCTTTCTTGATCTCAGAAGGTAGAACTAAAGGCCATATTTCTGTTTCTGTCTTTTTTTCCCTGGAGACCAAAGCTTGGGCCCTGTGCTTATTAGGCAAGCACTGCTGAGCTGAACACCTAACTCTCTGCCTCTTTTCGAGACTTCCTCACTGTGTATAGGTCAGTGGCTCTAAACATCCTTCCTGGAAGCTGTGTATTTCCCAAAACACACACTCCCTCTCTTATCATTTACTGGCCATCTTTCCTTAAGGAGGTGCCTCTTTTTGTGGCTAAGTATAGAGAATAAAGGAGTACTACGTTATTTTATATAGTCGGAGTTGCTGAGAAACAGAACCGATGAGGTACATGCTTAATTTTTTTTTTCTTTTAAGGAATTGACTCTCAAAGCTATGGAGAGTGACAAATGCCCAAGGTCATCAGCCAGCAGTCTGAAAATCCAGGAAATTTGATCGGATAGTTCTTGTCCAAGTTCAAGTGTGTGATACCCAGAAGAGCCAATGGTGTTATTCTGATTTAAAGGCCAGAAAGCTGGCGATTCGGTTCAAAGCAGGAGGCAGGACAAACTGACGCCCCTGCTGGAGGTACCTGGCCAGGAATACCCCTGCTCCTGAAAGGGCGAGCCTGTCATTCTCCTCAGGCCTCTGGATGACTGAGGAAGGGCCGCCTACACGTGAGAGAGCCATCTGCTCTGCCAAGTCCACTCACTGATTTCAACGTTACTCTTAGAGCTGTGCAAGGTGGTGCATGCCTGTAATTCCAGCCTTTGGAAGACTGGGGAAGGGAGAGTATGAGTTCGAGGCTAACTTGGGCCACAAAGAGGGTTCAAAGTTAGCCCAGGTAACTTAGCAAGACCCTGTATCAAAGGAATAAGTAAATAAATAACAAAATTAGTCTCCTACAGAAACACCCTACACACACACACACACACACACACACAACCACTCAGATTATTATTTGACAGCAAGTCCAAGCACCTCATAGCCAGACAGATTGAAATATAAAATTAACCATCACACTTGCCAAAAATAGAAGATAAATACAACGGAAACTGGATGCGTTAGGAAGTCCAGCAAAACTCGAGAGCCTGTGCCAGGCTCTAAGCTTTGATCTGCTACTGCTCCTGTGCTTAAGGGGCAGATGAGGCATCATGGGGGCGGGGAGGCTTAAAACCGAGTTGATTTCACACTGACACTTCCATTTTAAGAAAATCAGGAAAGAACCAGGCATGGTGACAAAAGCCTGTAGTTCTAGCACAGCAAATGCTGAGACAGGAGGATTGGGAGTTTAAGGCCAGCTTGGGCTATGTAGGGAGGGAGGCTCTGCCTAAAAGAGAGAGAAGGTGGAAATAAAAGGAAATCAGAAGAGATCCAAAGGAAATCTTTCCTACCAAGTTTCAGACTCATCTCTTCATTGAATAGCCAGACTCCACCTCTAGCTATGCCCGGTGGCCATAGGTAAAATCCTTGGCCACTTGGTGGGGGTAGAGTGTGAAACTATTCTAAACTATGGGGTCTCTGGAGGCTGACCCAACTCCCAGAGCGAATCATATCTCCTTTGGATTTACTCAGGAGCCACTTAATAAATGGTGAATGCGGGAAAGCCTGGCTGGAGCCCTGCTCTGACCCAGCTGGCAGTTTTGGTCAAGAGCTAAGCATCATGACAAAGGCTGTGAGACCAAAACGTTAAACCACACTAAGAGTTCCTTCTGCCCAAACCCTGCTGTGGCACTTAAGGGCAGGACTACGTCTAAAGGAATCAAAACATTCAGTAGCTCCAGGGCCTGAACAGGGCATTCTGAGGCTCTAAACTATTTAACACGTCACCCACAACACCAGAGTGTATTTGCAAAGAACAAACATTGGACATTTGTATCTAAACAGAAATTAAAGCTGCAAGTAAACAAAACATGGTGTATTAAAGGGAAAGAAAAGAGGGAGAGAGAAAGGGGGAGAGGGGGCAAAGGAGAGATAGAAAATGGGAAAGAGAGACGAGGGGAGAAAAGAACAAGAAATGGCCTGCTTGGAACTGGATCATGGCCTGCCCTTGTGGGACACTTGTCAGTGAATTTACCCTCAAAATAACATCATGTTCAGCCTCTTTTTCAGATACTCAAAATTTAGGGCTATTTATATCTAAATCTAGACTCCCTAAGAATGCCCACTGCCTATGGGTCCTGCAAGAAAAACTAATGAAAACCATTCTTCTACACAAAGACTATTTAAGGCTATCCTTAAGTAGGAGTCCCAAATGTCACCTACAACTCTGTGAAGGAAATTCTTCTTCTAAGTACATACCAGACTTCAGGGCCAGGGAAATATCTCAGCCAGGAAAGTACATACCATAACCCACCTGAAAAAAAAAAAAAAAAAAAAAAAAAGGCAGGGCATGGAGCCACACCTTTGTAATTCCTAGGGACAATGAAAAAATATGGATGGAGCCTAAGAAATTACATCATCTGAAATGGACCTCTGGTCCCCACATGAACACGTATAAACATACACCCTGCGCGCGCACACACACACACACACACACACACACACACACACACACACACACACATCTAGGACTCCAGGTACTATTTCCAATTTGAAAAAAATAAACTAATGAATATCATATAATTCTTGCAACAGATGTACTAACTGGCCTGCAGCAGCATCCTGTACCCGCCCCTAATGCTACATTGTTTTTCTGCCTCTCTTCTCCACAGAATATAAGCCCCTTACAATTAGAAGCCGCCAGTCTGCCTCACCTCACTTTTCTTTTAATACCCTCAAGTCCTGGCACATCTTAAAAGGTATCTGATAAATGAATGAGCAACTGAACGCATGGAACAAACACATGGGCTACTCCACTGTCTTAATTGCATGCTGTACTATACAAGTCTGTGACTAATCAAAATATGGAGACAAAACCATTAGTTGCGAATGCAGATCATTTAGAAGGAAAAAGTTACGCAAAACAAGCTGCAGGCAAATAGGAAGGAAGCTGGAGTCTTTGACAGGGCACAGGCACATTTCTCCCTACACAAAGCCTAAACCACTCCAGGCTTCTACAGCAATGTTCCTGAGAAAGTCTGGAGTCCTGGGGTATGTGTTAAAATGCAGATTTCTGGGTCGGACCTTACACCCAGGGAGTCTGAGTATCTGAAACTCAGATATATCTCTCAGAAGTTCTTCGGTTCATTCTTAAGCATATTTGACTTTCATAGCTTTAAGGGTTTCTGGATAAATCCTATTCTGGCCACCTGACACCAGGCTGGGATGGGCTCAAAGCAGCTATCTGCTCCGCACACACTCCAGCTGTGAGCGCTCATCCCTCACCTGGGACCCATAAACACTGTATTAGAAAGAAGACGGAGTGAGACCCCAGCGTAAATCACACCCTTCTACCCCGTTTCCCACTCCTGCCTCTCCTTAAGGAAGGCCCAGCCCTAGGGACTGCTCACCGGCCATTTCAATAAACTCCAACTGGCCTTTTATCAGATGGTCCAGTCAATTAGAACTTCATCAGGAATCAATTTGTGAGGCCCAGCTGAGATGTAACTATAGATCAGGCCGATGGCAACTGATTACCCCACTAATGGAAAATTCCATTGATTAATTGAGTATTTAAATCTTTTGGAACGTGGCTGTGCTGGCTGCCATGGTCGCTGCATGAAGGGAGCAGGAGAATATCTCAGTCAAACATGAAGCTTCTAGTTCTTTCTTCGGCCAACAGCTTTCATCAAAATAGCAGGTCTGCCCGGCATTCTAAAGAGCAGGAGCCTTGCAAAATCCTCAATCCCTCCTGCCGTTGCCATGGGCGGGGCATGGGCGGGGCTGATCATGGAACACCCCACAAGGCTGCTCATTGAGCATCGCAAACATTCCCTCCTCCTGGAATCACCTGGAGCCCCCCGTTGAAACAGAGCCCCCTTCAGCCTTCCCACCAGCCTGATTCTTCAGGGCTAGGGTGAAGCCTGAGAATTCACATTCCTAGCAGGCTCCTGAGTATATTATACAATGTTAAAACATACTTTATCAGTGTCAAGACAGGATTGACAGCAGCTGTAACTTAGGTATACAAGCTCTATCATTGGAGCCTGGGACCTAGACCTTGTATCTTATCAAGATCCCTGATTAAGAGTGAGCTTTGTCCCCAGGTTCCATTCTGTCTCCAGCTCTCCTAATGTGTAACTACGGATAACTAAACTGGCTTCCTCAGGCCGTGGGACCCTTCGTCTTATAAGGGGGATGCTTACTCCCACATCATAGATAGGCTTGTGGTAAGAATGATCGTAAAATGCTTAACTCAAGTTGGCATGTAGTAAAACTGGAAGCTATTACTATCATTACCCTGATACCCAATACCTAGAAAGGTCTCAGAAGTCAGGCTCCCTTTGGGGAAAAGGGCAATGTGTGCTGAGAAGTGGATGTGTCTGTTTAAGGGTTCACCAGGGCTGTGAGGAAGCTCCTGGCTCCCTGTGTCTATATTTTAAATTACACTGCGCGCGCGCGCGCGCGCGCGTGTGTGTGTGTGTGTGTGTGTGTGTGTGTGTGTGTGTGTGTGTGTAGGTCAAACAATAATTTGCAGGAAACAGTTCTGTCATACTACAATGTGGATCCCGGGGACTGAACTTAGGTTGTCAGGCTTGGTGGCAAGCACCCCCACCCCTGAGCTGTCTCCCCGGCTCTCACATATTTTCTGTGCTGAGTCTTCCCCATAGGCTGACTATGGAGGTTATAATGTGCTGACTTCCAGAAGCCAGAACCAACTCTCCCCTAGTGGTTAGTAGATGATAAAAAGAAACAAGCAAAGGGACTCAGAGTGTGTAAAGGTGCTGTGATAGGCTATGTACTTTTTACTGTGATCTCATTGAATATTTAATAAAACCTAGACGGGCTGATGGATCTCTTTTCACTTTTTTCAGATTTGAAAACTGAGTCCCAGATCAGGACAACGATTAGCTGTAAGCAGACAGCTGATAACTACAATAGATCCCAGGTTGGCCTCATTGCACAGTTCACGCATTCTCCATCACAGTCTGGCTGCAGGTGAGTTGTGGCTAACACTGTGCTGTCACAGAACACAGCTAAGGAGAGACATAAACACACACACACACTGGCAGGGAGATGGGGCCATCTGTATTCAGAGCACACTAGGGTAAGTTATTATAGTGGCTCAGCATGCACCCTGTCCCCTGAGGACCCTCTAAGGAGAGGGTCCA
Organism: Uromys caudimaculatus; assembly: GCA_028551405.1. Taxonomy (NCBI): domain Eukaryota; kingdom Metazoa; phylum Chordata; class Mammalia; order Rodentia; family Muridae; genus Uromys; species Uromys caudimaculatus. The sequence goes on along the minus strand of CM052703.1, from coordinate 112,065,561 downwards.
CAGTATAAAGCCCACTCTTTCCCTGACGAACAGATTGTTTCACTGGTCCTAAAATTTTCACGTGAATGACCTAACAAAATACAGACAATGACAGTGAGTCTCGAATTATTTTAGCCTGTGAACTACTCAAACAGGAGAGAAGATTCTATAAGCCCCACTGTGGCACTGTTCTTGAAAAAGAAAATCACCCCAGAATTAATCACAAGGTTGGCACGGCTTTAGATGTACACCATCTATCAAGTCTGATTTTCCAAACCCGCTAGAGGTTAATTATTCTTTCACGTGGCACCAAACTGGACCCACTATCATCTTATAAAAATTGGTCCCAAGAAAGATAAACTCATCAAAATATGAAGACCTTTCAAGGCTCCACCTGCAAACTTCCAAGCTCTTAAAGCCTGTACTAATGACTGCAATCCAGATTTTGGAAGATAAAACAAAATAAAAAATACAATAGAATTGGTTGCGTGTGTCTGCCTTCAACTTTCATGAGAATACTTGAACATATTTAAGGGCCTCTGTGAAATCAATCGATGTATTATTTAGCCATATAGGTTGCATTAAATTGGTTGTCCATGGGGATGATTCTAAGCAGACTCTTTTGATAAACAGTTGGCAACTTGGGAAGTCACCTACCCCATCTAGCCTCCGTGTCTTCAGTTCTGATGCTGTGATTCCAAAAGAAGCTCTCTCCACTTGACACAGGTGAAATAAGGGCATCTGTCCACGCCACGGATATTTCCACAAGGGTAATTTGAGTCCAGCAGATGAAGCACAGTGCAGGCAACTTTTTGTAGCCAGGTGGAGGGAAGTCAAGGAGGTATAAAATATTCAAAAGGCAGAGATCAAAAGTTAGCCAATGGTGTCAGGCCACACCTCAGCTAAGCCTTTGCAGACTTCCGCTGGGTCCTGTGTGGGTTCTGAACGCTGCCAGCTGTAGCTTCATCCTGGCTGGAACCTGAGTCAAAAGGAGCCAGCCACCCAGCTGATTCAGACCAAAGGAATTTTATAGGTGATTGAAAACTCTAATGGTACCTGCTAGATGAGCATGGGGGTACTCTGTGGTCAGGTTTTAAGAAAATAATCTTGTAACACCCCACCCCACTCCCTGCCCAGCACCCAGGAGTGACTGTAGGTCATGATACTTGGGTGTTTGAGCCCATGCCACCTCTCTTCAAGAACTGAGCTAATCCTATGAGCTACTTCTTAACAGTCCCCACTTCACTGCAAGAAAGTGGTGCACAAACGCAAAGGATGCTTAGTTTGCCTTTCCCACCAGTACTCGGGTCTGCACTTTTGACAGAAGATGGAAGGGTAAAGATAGCCACGGTGATGCTTTTCATCTGCTTATAGTAGAGCTCCTGATAAAAATTAACCAAGAACAGCACTAGCCACTTCTGCAATTCCAATGTCTCCACCGAAACTCAAGGGGAAATGTGATCATCGCAGTGAGTATTCACAGGGTGGAATCTTAATCCACCCATGATATTGGAGGGTGAGCCCTTCGGGCAGTGACTAACATTGAATGAGGCTGCAATGGCAGAACCCTAATCCAATGGAATTGTGGCTTCAAGCAAAGAGGAGAGAGCTGAACGAAGACATGTGCACAAGATGCTCAGTATCACCTTGCAACTCTTAAAAGTCCCATCATCAGGAAGGTGTCACCGAGGATCTAAGAGGCAGATCCTCTACTTTTGACTTCCCAGCCTCCATAACAGTTGCAAATAATTTCTTTCCTTGATAAATTAACTGGTTTGTACCATTCCCTTAGGGGACCAGAAAAATAGTCTAAGGTGAGGACCACACACAATGGTTCAACAGGGTTACCAAGCAACCAGGCTCCTCTTTCCTTCAACTGCTCTCTCACCATCAGTTTTCTTAAGGCCTGTCTCTTCATGGTTCCCAAGATGATTCTTGGTATTGTATCTTCACACAGCCATATTCAATCTAAGACAAAGGCATGTTCTCCTTAATGGTGACTTTTTTAGTTCAAGAAGCAAACCTTGCTCAACAATACCACTGCCCCACATATTTCTCTACTGCAAAAAACTATTGTCAGTCAGAGACTCTGGGAAGGTGAGTTAAGTGTCCACAAGGAAAGATTTGAGGTACAAAGATGTCTGTTATGTGGACAACCAGCAATGTCTGTCATACCTGCTAAAATGGATATTTACCAATATAAAATTGGATGTGAATGTCTTTTTTTAGATATGTGAAAATACTTCTTGAATGAGTTTAGAGTTTGGGGACTACATAAAGATTAAAAGCAAATGCTGATATGGGACATGAAAGGCTACCCAGGCATAGAATTAAACCCTACCACAGGCAGGCATGGCAGACTCAGAGTGATGCAGATCTTGGCTGGAGCCTGTTAACAGTAGTGAGTGTCACAGCCCAGATCCAGAGGACACCATCCATATAAGACACAATGATGTCACCACGAAGGATGCACTCCAGAGCTCACCAGCAAAGCATGTAAGAAGAAGAACTTGCTCCCCAGGGCAAACAGAGGTCTCTGTGGAACATTTGATGCTGTCCTGGCTCTCTCAGATCTTTCTGAAGATCCTTGCCCTGCCCCCACCCAGCACCTAATCCTTATTGTCACCTCCCTACACCAGGTAGAGAAAAAATAAATGACTCAGTGTCCAATGGCTCAAACCTCATGGATCCACTCTGGTCAGCAAGAAGCAGCAACTATTTTTACATCCTTCCTCCTCCAACCCCCTCTTCTGCTTTTGGTTCTCTTAAGTCACTGGTCACAAATAAGACAACCATAAAACCCAGCAGAAGACAGATAGGTGCAGGTCAGGAAAGGGAAAGTGAGGTTCTCTCGTGAGAGCTCCCAACTATCACCAAGGACCAGGTAGACAAATTGCTCTCCTACTGCAGTCGATGTCTGAGGAAGCCAAACAAGAAACCACAAGTTTAGTCAGGGGAAGGGTCTCTTAGCCTGCTCTGTCCTCACGCCAGGGCATGTCAGTGGATTGTGCTGTGGCTTGAGGAAAGGAGAAAGCTCCTGTAGACCAGTAAGTATGGACCCTGAACCCTGATCTCCATGGTTTTCTCCTGGAGATGTTTTAAGTTCCTTGCTCTGGAAGGGAGTTTTGAAAAGCAATGTGAGGTGGGATGAATACCAGGGTTTGGGGGTATGGTGTGGTGGTGGTGATGGTGGTGGTGGTAGTGGTGATGGTGGTGGTGATGGTGGTGGTGGTGGTGGTGGTGGAGATGGTGGTGGTGGTGGTGGTGGTGGTGGTGGTGGTGGTGGTGGTGGTGGTGGTGGTGGTGGTGATGGGTGTGTGTGTGTGTGTGTGTGTGTGTGTGTGTGTGTGTGTGTGTGTGTGTGTGTGTGTGTGGTGTGATAAGTGCATGTGCGAGCACATACATTCTGTCATGGCTTGATAGAACCCATCATAGACACCACAGAGCCAATCCTGGACATCCCATTGATACAAGTGCTGTCACAGAAGGCCACGGTTGCCCAAGTCACCTGAGGAAGCACTTGGGGTCTGAACTGGGATCACAGCCCCTTTGGCACCCGCTATATTTGATTTGGTTCTCTCACGTTACCAGCCTTGCAGCTTCAGCAGCCCCCATTTTCTCCGGATGCACTGAAGAGAGCTTTCACAGCCACAGGCTTCCATACAAGCCATGAACTATATCAACTTGATGTGCACAGCCCCACGGGCCTTTGCCTTCTGAGCAATGGGTGCCATAGCCTCTTTTCGACAAAGAGACACCAAGTAACTGACTGAACATAGAATTAATATCTAACTTTCATGACTTAAAACCCTTGCATAGGAAGAGGTCCCCCATTTTCCTTGGGCTGAGGACAGAGGTTCTCAGGGCACCCAAGGGTAATGGAAGACAGCTGCTTTGCCCACATGTATCTGGGACATTTTTGTAGCATGAGAAGCACTTCTCTTCCATAGCAACTACTTGGGGTTTTCAGTTGCCAACCCCATCCTCCAGGGCAACAGAAGTCTAGGCAAGGCAGGAAGGACTTTTCCTATGCCCTACCCCAAGCTCTTTGTGTTAATAAATCTCAGATTCCACTTCTTTCTCCCTAGTTTGTCCTTCTTTTCCCCCCAAAGAGCACAATAAGAATAGTTAATGTTAGAATGAAAATCCCTGGCCTGTGTACAGAGACATTATACAGAAAGGTTAAAAATGGCGAGGAAGCATTAGTCCTCAGCATGCTTATTTTATAGCCTTGCACTTGAAACACTATGAGACCACAGTTGTCTCCCCTGATGGCATCATGTGTGGGCAGCTACCTCAGGTGGGTGACGTATATGACAGTTCCTGAGTGTCCTTGGCTCGAGCTGTATACAAACCACAAAGGACAAAACCCTGTAAGGCTGCAAAGCCAGAAGATGCCTTTTGTTTTCATGGAGTGCAATGGCTTTTTTTGCTCTCTGAGGAACACGATGGTAATTCCACGCTAAAAATGAAGGAAACCTCGAAAATTCGTGAGTCAACATAAGAACAAAGCTACAAAGAAGTCCAGAGAAAATTCAGTTAAAAAGTGCCTGTGGCTCCCTTTGGGACAAAGAACGATTTTTTTTTTTCTGTATCAAAATGCCCTGCTGGGAATTAAGCTCATATGTTTCCATTCCTAGTGAGTGAAGTAGCGGAAAGACTGCCTGAGAGGACCTCCTAGAATGTGAATCCTAGAAGAGATGGGTCAATCAGTTTCCTGTTGCTGTTACAAAGTACTTGAGAAACTCGACTTCAGAAAAAGGAAAAGTTTATTTTGGCTCATAGTACTGTAGGTATCAGTCCACAGTCAGTTGACACCCCCCACCCCATCGCTTTTGACCTTGTAGTGAGGCAATGTATCAAGGCTGGGAGCACATAGTGGAGCAAATCCTCATGACTGAGACATGAACAAAAGAGAAAGAGGGTGGCATCTCATAATCTCCTTTGAGAACACAGTCCCAATGACCCCAAACCTCCCACTGAGCCCCATCTCTTAAAGAGTCTACCCCTTTTCAATAGGCCATGCTGAGACAAAACATCTAACACACTGGCCTTTGAGGAACGTTCCAGAACTAATTGTAATAATTAATTAGCCTATAGTCAATGATGTAGACCCTCATAATGCAAAGAAATCTTTCCTTGGAGAGGATGGCACAGACCATTCTTGATCATTTCAAAGAAGAAACACTAAAGACCTTTTCTGTTTTGAGAAACCTAAGCCGTTTCTTAAATATGGGCCCTGACTCCAGACACATGACTGAACTGGAGATTATGAAGAATTGGGCAATAGTACAGGGTTTCTGAGCACCAACAACCAAAGAAAATAATCCAAGCTCAAACACATAATGCATCTAAGAGGCTTCTGGCAGCCCTTACCCATACTGCATCATGTGACTTCATTACGGTTTGGTTTTGAACACACATCATGCACTCCCTGTACTATACAAGTCGCCATGCCACTCAGCACCAATGAATACTCAGCTCAGCTTTGATATACCATACAATGATCTGGAGAGATGGCTCACAGGTTAAGAGTGCTAACTGCTCTTCCAGAGGTCCTGAGTTCAATTCTCAGCAACCACCTGGTGACTCACAACCATCTATAATGGAATCCAATGTCCTCTTCTGGCGTATCTGAAGACAGCAATAGTGTATTCACGTACATAAAATAAATAAATCTTAAAGAAAGATTTCATATGCTATGTGTTTTTACTATACAGAGAAATTTTCTGATCTTAGAGAAACACAATGATTTAATTACGGGAAGCAATGTCTTCTTATATTTTCCAACCATCATCTCTCAGAATGTAAGTACCAAATCAATATATCTTTGAATTATATTGTATTAGAATGTTTTATTGTATGGACTGCTACTGATTTGAATTTCATTTTTAAAAAAATCACCCACTGAATTTTGGCTTAGAATTAGATTAGAATTTCCAATAATATCTAAAATGGATCTAAATATACCATTTTGTACTATATATTTATGTAAAGTAGTGCTCTCAGCATCAATGGCTATAAAATCAAACTTGATCATAAAAAAAAAAACCCTCAAAGATACTCTATAGCCAGCATCATGAAAAATTCAACCAAGATTTAATTCTTTATGCACAAATAAACAAGTGCATCCATCTCATTAATGTACAAATTTGTCCCTGTTTTTTAAGTGGTAAAAAAAATACATGTATATCAAATGTTTTAAAATAATTTTATTTATGAGTTACAATCAGTAAATGTCTTCTTTTTATGCCTGATTCACATGGCTATATGTGCAGGGTCACCCAATGTCTTCTCAGACATAAAGGGGTCTCAAGTGTTGAGAGTTTAAAAACTCTTGATCTAAAGGAAGGGGTATACAATTGTATTTAGAAATGAGTTCTAAAGTTCTAGAAATGATATTTTCCTGATCTAGCCCAATGCAGCTGGACAGGTGAGAAGACATGTCCAGAGGTGCCTTCTCAGGATGCAGCTTCCTTACATATGAACTGTGAATGCAGCTGGACAGAGCAATGGGGAGATAGATGTCAGATTACATTGCAGACAGTGACTGTCACCCCTGAGAATCTGTCTCCTCTGCTCTGGGCTCCCACTGTCCTGTTCACACTTGCGATGGTGTGTGGTGCAGTCTGTCTTGTATTTGCTCAGGTTGGTTTAGCACTGTCCTGTCTCTCCTTTACAGGATAAACCCTTGAGGGTGTGGTCTGTATCCTATTGATGGTCACTGGCCTGCAGGGTCCGCAGGTAACAAGTGTGGTTTGTTCTGTGTATTAATTTCTTACTTACAATTTCTCATTGTTATGACACAATATGCAACAAAAGCAGCATAAATAAAGAAGGATTTGTTTTAGCTGACAGTTTGAAAGTGCAGTCCATCATGGTAGGGAAACAAGGCATCTGTTACCAGGAGGCAGAGAGAGATGAATTTTGGTCCTCAGTTCATCCTCTCATTTTCATTTAGTCTGGGACTCCAAGCCATGGCATGGTGTCACCTACATTTGATATGCTTCCCACCTTGGTTAATCTAGCAATGACCTCACAGACATGCAAGGAGGAGATCCTGTCAAATTAACAGATTAGCTAATATGGCGCAGATATTGACTAGTAATTTTAGTTGGCCTAAATTGGAATGCTTAGATGGTCCAACAGATGTCAAGTAGGAAAGTTGGAATAAGGCCTGGGAGGGTTAACTGAAGGTCAGTGGGTATCCAGATGTAGCAAATAAATCAATGACTTCATCAGAGTCTAGAATCTGGTCCTCAAGCTGAGGCTTAGAAACTCAATGTTAAGACTCTCAGAATCAGAACATCACTTGGAGACAACTTACATCAATTGAGTTCTTCAGGTGGATATTCAAACTAGACTCACTGATTTGACTGAAAACCTTAAAAACTCAATGGTTAGAGAAATTAGATGTCTGGGTCTATCTATCTAGGGTGAGCTTGCTTGGTTGAGATCCTTCTACTTGCATTTAAGCAAACTCAAGTATCCCCTCAGCTACAAAAAGAATAACTGCACTAAGACCCCCAGACCTGGCATCAGCTTCTTCGTTAGCTCTCCCCTTCCTTTTGGAAGTCAAGCTCTACAGTGATTTGTTCTTTATCATTGTCTCAGTTTCCCCATTTGCGTATCCTTTCTTAACCCACTTCAAGATGGCTTCTCTCTAGCAATGATACTTAGCTGTCAATATGGCCTGCAGACTAAGGAACCGACTGTTGAGTTCTGAGAGAGTCCCAGAGTTCTTGGCTGTCTGAGAGGTTCTCCTTGGCTAATGGACCACGGAGAGTTCCTTGGGTGGGCCAAGGAGGGAGGACAGCGAACAGAGAGATGAGAGTTCGGTGGAGCTTGTTGTAGTAGCTATTTAACACCCAATGCATCCAGATCTCAATCTTTTAATGCCCATGTGTATTATTTGTTATAGTGTGAATCCCAGCCTCGCTCCCACTCTGTCAGTAGCTCTTGCTAAGGTCAGTGATGACCTCCAGGCTGCTAAGTCTGGGCAGCATATTCTGTCCTCATCTTAGTTTGCTCCCAAGTGCATCTGACTCTTTCAACCATTCCCTTCCTGAAATGTCCCCTCCCCCACCACTACCTTTGTTTCCTTTTCTTGCCAAGCCTCACACTTTTCTGGAGCTTCTCCTACAATTTTTCCAACAATTTTTGCCTTTTAGTCACTCAGAGCATCTTAGTCTGCCTGGCTTGTGCTTCCTAAATGTCCAACCCTAAGCCATCTCCCCCCTTTAATATCTTTTCCCTTTCATAATTGTACCCATTGCCTGGGTCTTCTGTTTCAATTCATATACTGGTGAAGTCACATTCTATATCAGCTGCCTAGAACTTTATCCAGTCGTCTTTAGCCACTTGGATGTCTCAAAAGTACTTGGCAGGAAGTACAGCTATCCTCCAGTATCCATGAAGAATTGCAGATCCCTTGCAGATACCAACATCCAAAGCTCTGTATCATGCAAGAGGCGTGGAGTCTGCACAGAACCCACATGTAACTTCCCATGTGCTGTATGACATCTCTAGATTATTCACAACTTCGTACAGAACATAAATGCTATGTAAATATCTGTTAGACTCTATTGTTTAGGAAAAATGACAAGGAAAAACATCTGTGCATGTTTAGTACAGATATAATTTCCCCAACATTTTCAGTCCTAGATGCATTGAATCTGCAGATATGGGCTCAGCAGAGTTTGGAGTCATCTGAAACACCTCTCCATTACCAGTAGGTACACAGATAGGCACAGACACTTTGGAGAGCAGTTCAGAAGTCTCTCACCTTTCCACCTCTCCATGAGTCCCCTCTCTCTGTCCCATCTGAATGAACAAATTCAAGCAAACTCTATTTCTGTGTCTCACATCCAAAGTATCCTTCAGGGCTGAGTGTGCCCATAGGAATGGATACAATTTGGGAGAGGGCATGAAGGGCATATGAATGAATGCCCCTTAGAGGTGGGCTCTGGGCATCCAGGTAATGTGGCCAAGAGGAGATTATAGGTTCCTGTAGGGGTCTCCACCTTGACCCTGTGGAGGGAGCCATGGCAGAGAAGACCAGAATGGGTGACAGCTAGGACAGGCACCAGGGTTGTCATATTCCTTTAATATGTGCTTCCCCCGATGGTAATTCATGTGCTGCTCTACTTACTTAGGGGGATCTAGAGCTTCCACGCAGGTGAGAAGCACAGCACTACAGTGCACATGCCTAATTGACACTGAATGCTAGGCTGTCCGAATTAGGGGTAAGGACTGAAAACTAGCATTTACAAAGAAGGACATAAAAGAGTTTCAAACCACATCCAATTCCTACATGTTAGTGTGTGTGTGTGTGTGTGTGTGTGTGTGTGTGTGTGTGTGTGTGTGTGTGTTCAGGGGTTAGTCTGGAGGCCAAAGGTCAACCTCGGGTGTCATTCCTCAGGAGACATCCACCTTGTTTATTGAAACTTGATCTCCTACTGGGACCAGGAGATCACTATGTAGGCCAGGCTAGCTGGGCAGCTAGCTCCAGGAACCGCCTGTTTCTGCCTTCCTAGTGCCATGGGTACTGGGGATGAAATTCAGGTCCTGACGCTTGCATGGTAAACACTTTACCTCTTTCTTAGTCCCCCTACTCTCTCAGGTGTTGGACTCTCTTATTTTAAAGAAAAATAAACTGAACTCCTGAAAGTTTTACTATCTCCCTTAATCTACTTACACATGTTGCAAGACTTCCAGGAGATATCTGAAATTACAGATAGCACTGGGCCTAGTATATACTGGTTTTTTTCTATGACAATGTTTAATACATAAACCAAGTAAGACTAATGGCAATAATAATTCACTGTAATAAAAATCATATGAATATAGTCCCTTTTACTCTCAAAATATCATGCTCACCCTCCCTATGATGACGTCTCTGTGATGGAATGAGGTGAGTGGCAAAGAAAGTGGGATGTAACATTAGGTACATGAACACTGAGATACCGCATGTAACAACCAAGAGAGCTACAAGGGAGGGACTCACAGGCGGGTAGCATATACGGCGTATATACGCTGGTAAGAGGGAAGACCTACACTCTGAATGTGATATTCACAAGATAGAACAAGATTTCATTATCCTGATTAGCTTAGTATACAGGTTTAAATTGGTGAATTTATTTCTGGAATTTTCCATTCAATGGTTTTGGACCACAGGGAACAGCAAGTCACTGAAAGCCTAGAGAGGCAGATGCCAGATAAAGGGAATGTCTGTATTTCCCCAAGATGGCATCTAAGGGGCAAGGTCATGACTAGAACTCCAAGATAACTCTAGGGCCAAAATGGATGCCTTGGTCCTATGCTTGCATCTTTAAGAGTTGTGAATACACTCAGGAAAAGGATGCCATTGTTCAGGAGGAGATGCCAGTCAAACCACATAGAGGTTTGTGAGTGTACTAGCTTAAGAAGCAACCTCCCACATACAAAAGCTGCCTCCCTCTTAGAAAATGTAGAGGCCTGGTCCAAATTAATCTATCATAGTAAATTTGATTTTTCCCACGTTTAAAAGGTCCAGATCCACCTAGTTCGATTCAGGAAAGGATTAAATTGATAAAGTATATACAAAATAGTTAGCAATGTCTGGTACACAGAAGAAAAGCATATTAAAGATGAGTCACTAATAATGATAAAAATAAAAATTAACTTTCAGTCTGGAGAGAAGATTGAGAATAATGAAAGATGGCCAGCTCCCTCCAGCTTGAGGGAATGGAGGATCCAGCGTGGATTGGGGTCTCCAGATCCATTACCAGTGTGGGAAGGGAACCAGAGGCTCTTGAATCTCAAGTATGTGTTTATAATTTACTCCCGATGATCTTGTTGAGGCAATTAATTTACACCATCTCTGTTTTCTCTCTCATTAATATCTCTCCTTTCCCTTAATCAGACACTCGAAGCAGGTTCATATATTTTACAAGCCTTCCCAAAGAACAGTCTTCAGAGTTTATTTATACTCTCTAGTGTACGTTGGTTTTTAATTTCATTCATTACATCTTTTATCTTCATTAATATCATTCTACTTTTCTTTAAGTTGGTTTATTCACTTGTTCCCATTCCAATTTCTTCGGATGAGCTATTGAAATCAGCCTTCTGAGGTAGGGAGCTCTGACGTAAGTAATAATGAAGACGCATCAGGCAACAAAGTGTCCTCAATAGCAGCTGTCACTGTATCTCATGGATCTGAGGACTTTCACATTGTGTAAGAAAGTCTCAAGCACAAGCAAACTTGAACTCCAGCCTTAGAAATCTGATCACAAATTGAAAACTAAGGGGACGCAGAGTTTAGAACATGCTGATTCATAGCTACCTTTCCTGAGAACTTAGCTTCTCCCGTTAACTCCCCCTGCAGGGTACCGGCTTGCACCCTCTCTCCTTGAGCTAGTACACCACTCTTTGCCCAGCTGGTCCACCACAAAGTGGCTCCCGCTTTCTTTCTGATTTACAAATATAGTCTCACACTTCCTCTGCCTGAAACCCTTTGGTAACTTTCTCAGAACAGGCTAGCTTTTTACTATGACAGATACAATCCTGAGCCTGAACTCCTGCCCACTCCTAACCCCAATGACCCTCATTTCCCCACTCTGTCCTCCCTCATTCTTTGAATCCAAGCGGAACCATAAAATGAGTGGCTCCACGCACGCCCAATCCATCCTATAGCTTCACCCCTGTTTGCTACTCAAATCACCCCTGCCCACTGCATACCAGCATCTTGCCTCCTGGCCTTTGCCAAGTAATGTCTCTCATCTGACTTAGCCTTCCTGGCACCCTTCCATACTGGACATGTGCCCTTGGTTCCCACCACCACTAGAAACCATTCTTCCGTTTTCCTCACCACACTGCATTTAAACCAAACAGTTTTCTCACCAATCTGTTTCATGGCTACCTTTCCCAAGAGCTTAGCTTCTCCCATTAGCTTCTCATGCAGGGTACACACTGATCTGAGTTCCTTGACAGTAGACCCTACACAGGGTTTTAATGCAGATTCCCAGCTCCTTGTTCACATGTGGAACTTAAATCAGCTGATAGTCATCTCTGAGCTGTTTTCCAGCTCATGCTTTGAGATGAAGCATAACATGCCCAAGTGCCCAGAGGGTGGGTACCCTTCTTGACATTATGTTGTCTTCTTTAGTAAAGAACAGCAAGTTCTACCCTTGAGCACCCAGAAAACACTGGGCCCACAACAAAAAGCAGACTCCTGTTCTTCTGCGGAAGCAGGTGACGTTGACTAAGGAGCATCCTTATCAGGCACTCTTGACTTGGCAAGCACTGTCACGGAGTGCCTCATTGAATTCTCCAGCATTGTTTCTGTTTTCTTTAACAGGTCCATAGCAGTGCTTCGAAAACTGTAGGCTGCACCACGCTGACCACTCAGGGATCTTGTCCAACTGCATACTCAGACTCAGTTGCTCTACGCTGGGGCCTTAGCATCTTCACACCTAGGAAGACTACCCATGGTCACCTGCTGAATGACGAGGATCTCAAGGACTTAGTGGAAGTGGTTTTCCTTCCTTCTTTTTTTATACAATCCCAGGGTAGCATTAACAAGACTTTCTGTAGACCTGGAAATGTTGTAGAGTCCCATGATGGCTGCATACAACTAAGTAACCAAGAATATAAATTTTCAATTTTCTTTCACTTTATTTCACTAGAATTTAAATAGCCACATGTGGCTATTTGCTTCTGGGGAAGATTGGTAGTTAGGATAGAGGGCTGTTATGTCAGTTGGATAAGGAAGCCTAGTTAGGAAGCCTGAGAAAGCCCCTTTCCATTTCTCTTCCACCACATTAGGTCAGCTCTTAATCTGTTAGAAACTTGTCCACTCCAGACTCATCTAACAAGGCTCATGTTTCAGAGAAGATCCTCAGTGAGAAAGGTGGCATGGTAGGTAAGGTAGCATCCATGAGCAGAAGGTTCTACCTCACTGCAACAGGACAGACAAAGGGCAGAGAAAATGATCCTAACCTGCAGAGTATACTTCAAGAAGACTCAAGCAGCTGCTGGCCCTTTAAATGGAGCCAGCTCCCACTGGGTACTCTTAAAGCTCACTTCATTCATGAATTAAGTCCCTGACATCCCATATCTGTATGATCAATATGTTTGTTTATTAGCAGCATCTGCTGTATTTTAGTGAAAGCGATGGGCCCCAGTGAAAGGCCTGTTCTGTAACCACAGAGTAGCGCCTGAGACCTGGAAAGAAAGGCTAGCAGATGGGAACTCGGCCTGGATAGGGTTTCAGAGTAATGGTCCTTTAATTGAAATCACCCACTCAGTTGGTAAGGAACTGTGCTGGGTTCCCTTTTGAAAAGCTCCATTAGCTGGTGGGTGTATTCCCAACTGCTGACCTGGGAGAAGTGAAACTGGGAAGGTAGCCTGCCCTCATCTGTGCAGAGGAAAGCAGGATGTGGGGCCAAGATGAGATCCAGGCAACTTGGCCTCCAGGATCTATCTCAAATACAAGTCAATCCTTTTGGCCCAAGCCTGAATGCCTTTTGCATCCATGACTCAGGGACCTGACTCCCAGGCTGACTTGTTTTTCCAGAACTCATCATTTTCCAGTTCTTTCTTCCATATTGATGATTCATGCTCCATCTTCATCCACCTTCAAGACTAGAGGTTCAAGGAATGATCCTGAAATCACTGCTTCGTCCATGCCTGTGTGCAGTCCAAGCAAATTCTGCACGCCAGGAGTATCCTGGATCCTTGAGCACAAAGACGAGAGAATATAGTCTGTGCCCAGGGGACTTAAAGCCACAGGAGTCTTGTTTGTTCCAATCTGGACCTCATAACATGCCCTGTGTACCACAGCTCAACAAGCTATGTCATGGTATCCAATTTGGGGTGATTTGCTCCCCAGAGACATTTGTAATGTCTGGGTTCTTGGTCATCACACCAAAGGCAAGTACACATGACATCTAGTGGATAGGAAACAGGAATACTGATAAATGGGGCAGCTCCATACAGAGAATTATCTGGTCCAGCACATGAACAGCTAAGCTGAGAAACCCCAGGCTATAGTCATGTCTTCACATTTGAACTGAGATGCAGACATAGGCCTTTCCCTTTTTCTTGTTTTACTCCTGGATTGCACTCCTTAATCAGCACACTATTCCTGAATCCCACCATACAAACAACACTACTGATGGCTGCTCCACCTGCCTGCTCTGCCATTTATAATGTTACCTTGACTTTTGGGGGTTGATATTAAGTACCATTTTCTGTGACAGGACATTGACTATTCCCATGCTATTGCACAGATCTTCACGTGGGGGATACTTTTCTACAGGATGTTCCAGATGGGCTCAGCCCAGCTCTACAAACACACCCACTACAGAGCTTAGCCTTGTTCTGCCTCGATTCCATCTTCAGTAGTCATATGGCTAATACTGGCACCCTTCTGCTCTCACCAGAATTACACACACACACACACACACACACACACACACACACACACACACACACCAGTCTTTCAGTGCCCCACTTGATCATAAACACAAATAGGCCAGGTATACAGGCAAATGTCTGGTGAATCATGGGGCTATCAACTTATCACTCCACATTTTCTAATACCTGGCTTTTGGTGGGCTTGTCCCCAGAAGATTCAAGTCATTTCCAGTATCTAATCTCTTTATGATGTCATAGTATATTTTGTGGTACTTAGGATAGAAGTCAAGGCCTCACACATACTAGGTAAGTGTTCTACCACTGAATTACAGGATCATTTTAATGTCAAAGATGCTGAGTCTTTCTGATCAGGATATGAAGTAGAGGTTCCATGACCACCTACAGTCTGCCTATGGTCCCATGGTAAACTTCTAGAAAGTTATGAAAATGTACACTATTGCCTTGAACTTTTTAAATCAGTAAGGATGAACTCCAACAAACTATTGATCGCTACTTGAAGCAATATGTTGGGAAGAATTCTGGGATACTGAGATACTAGAAGGGTGTAGGGTTCAGGTCTTGGAATTCTTAATCATTTCCCTCCATCCTTTGGTGTCACATTCAATCTGATCCTAACTAAGCAGCTAACCCATTGCCTACTAACTATAAATATCCCAAAGCTTACCTATTTGAGGCCAAGGTTCAGAAAAAAATGACAGTGGGGATCAGTTAGCAATGTTTTCAGACACACAAAGGTGAGAGGAATAGAGGCTGCTGTGCCAGATGTTTGCCATTATTGTCTAAATGGAAAATGAATTATACATTCTTCATGATATTTGATTAGTAGGACAGTGGCTGCAGCTGACAGTGTCTGGTCTATATGAGAGACCCAGATGAGTACAGAGATGGATTGCATCCTAAGTGAAGTTGACAATGCATCCTTGTTGGCTTTCACCTGTGGCTGCGTACACACTATAGGCTTGGCAATATAATTAGAAAGTAAAATGTCCTCTGCATGCAAATTTCAATGACCCAGTATTGGAGACACACCAAATCTGTGACTTTGCTTTCCTGAATGTCAACAGGCTCATACCTTAGAATATCCCAATGAACAGGGATTTTGAAAGTCCCTGCAAACTGAATCAACCACTTATCCAACATGTGAACACACCCTCTGATGTTTCTGCCAAGTTGCCCTAGATTTGTTTAAACAAATCTGTAGGTGAAGGCTGATAACTCTCTACTCCACACAGTGGTTTCCACTAGGCTCAGCCAGAAACCATGTCTGGTTTGTTTAAACATCTTCTTTAAAGAGAACAACGTCTATAGATTTTATATCCTTTATCCCGACTTCTACTCCTCTTTTGTATATTTTACTTTTTCTTGTAGCCATCTCTAAAAAGAATTCTATGAGCCAGAGATCAGCAACCCACAGCCCTGGGGACAAATCTGGCCCTCCAACCTATTTTATGAATAAAGTTTTTTCAAAACACAAATATTTGCTCTTGGAACCATTCATGATACAGTAGTTATGGCAGAGACCTGCAAAACCTAAAATACTTACATAACTGACCATATGCCAATAAGTTTGCCAATCCATGCTGTATCAAACCTCAGAATGATGCCAACAAACCAGCTCTCACCAATGATCACCAAGGGGAAGAGCACTGAGTCATCCATCACCTTAGTTCCATTAACTAATGCTCATTTCATCTTTCTTTATGATCTCTCTCTCTCTCTCTCTCTCTCTCTCTCTCTCTCTCTCTCTCTCTCTCTCTCTGTGTGTGTGTGTGTGTGTGTGTGTGTGTGTGTGTGTGTGTGTGTGTGTGTGTGTGTGGTTAATTTTGATTCATATTTTGAGGGAATATTATCCTTCATGTAGTTGTCACATTGTTCTGTAGTCAGGAAGCAGAGAGAGATAAATGCTGGGGTTCTTGCATACTTATTTATTAAGAGTGAATCCAAAACAACACTACCTACAAGGTCTGGACCAGAATCTCCTCCTTGTTTCTTTTAGTACTAAGCCCACTTTCTGCAGATAAGGATTACACTCATTTCCTCACCATCAACAATGTCTACTGATCTACTGGGTATTTCTTGTTGACAACAAAATCATATCTCTGCTTACAGCTAGCATTTCCTGCTCCCTTTCTGTAAACTGGGCTGTGATAAGTACTGTGTACCATTGCTTTGACAGTCTCTATCTCGCTGTCGTAAGGAAGACACTGTCATTATCCCCATTTTCTAGATGAAGCAAGTAGAAGCTTAGAAGAGTTGCAAATACCCAGGGCCATGTGGTTCATAAATGACAAAGCCAGATTTCAGAGTCTAATCCCTTCTAAGAAGAGATGTTCCCTTCCCAGGTGCTAGGACTAATTTGCTGTGCTTTCCAGGTAGGTAAACCTTGACTTGAACTTGACAATTCAGCTTTCTTGTGTTCATCCACCCAACAAATGGCTCTATGGCATCTACATGTACCCAGGCCTTGTTCTTGGTGCTGAACAAAGTAGATATAATAATCTCTGCCCTTGTAGCAGGTCTTCTAGTGGTGTTAGAGAGAGGCACAGATAAGAAAGAAGAATCATAAAGTGTCAAGTGCCATGAAAAATAAAGCAGGAAAGAGGTTGTTTGTGAGAGTGGAATGGAGTTGTAATGCTAAGTGAGTGACCAGAGTGACCTTGGCTGGAAGGTAGCTTTTCAGAGATAAAAATTGGGCCATACAAGCATCTGGAGGAAGAGTCTGCCAAGTGGAGGTTAAGAAATTACCAGGACCCTGAGACAGGAATGTGCCTAGAATAACTCAAAGAATGGCAGGTAGACCAGTTAGCTGAAAAAGAGGCTAGAGAATGAGGAGAAACTTCATTTGAGTAAGAAGGGATGCTGTTGAAGGGGTCTAAGCTTAAGAGGAACACCAAGTCAATTATGCTTTACATGGCTCCCTCCCACTGCTGGGTTAAAATGAGCTTTCAGGAACAAATGTGAAAGGAAACAGTATGGCTAAGAATCTATGAAATGCAAAGTTCGCCATGTATCATTCTGGTCAAGAACAAGCATATAGTCTGTGGGTGTCCTAGAGCATTTTAATGAATTTAATTATTTCTGCCACATAATGATGTTGCAGCCAACTAAATATCACAGCACAAGGTAATCCATGTATGTGGTGATGCAGATAAAAACACACCCACTACAATGACAATTATGAATATACATAAGGCATAACAGTAATGGTCATATAACACTGTTACTGGTTTCTGTTTTTTACTACATCATACTCTCTATATTCATTTAGCATTCTCCTTCTATACACATGGGTGCATCTGTATAAAGAGTTTACTGTAAAAGAGTCCTAGCATGTATCCCAGCCTCATCCATCTTGTGTTTAGCACATCTCTTGACTGCATCAAGATGCACTCAGTGATTGATCTATACTGTCTAGGATGGTGTAAGTGAAAACCCATGACAAAATCTCCCAGTGATGCATCTCTCAGATTGTGTCCTTGTCATACAGAACTGCCTGGCTGTACCAGAGCAGAAAGATGATGGTCATGCTGATTAGGGTCCCAGCAGTTACAGGAAGAGAGACTTCTGGATTCCGGATGTATCTTGAACGTAGAGCCAACATGATGTCTTGTAGCTAAGGGAGGCAGCATGCAAGATGAAGAGCAGAGCGAAGCATAATAGGAAGCCTTCCAAACTGAGATAGAAGGAGGCTGTGTGAGGGACAGGTTCAAAGTTGTATTTGGGTGAATTAGATTTGAGATCCTGCTACCTACCCCTTACTAGGTGGGGGGTGCTGAGGAGCCAGGTGGAGGCAGATGACTGAAAGTCCACAAAGGTTCTTTCTGTTCATTCAGCCTTCATTTATTCACATTGGCTTATTTAGAGTGTTTTCTTCAGTTCAGCAAGTAACCAAGGCATTTACAGTATTTCTGGAGGGAAAAAAATTAACTTGTGTTTAGATCAATACTAAGTGGCACGTCCCACTGTCTTAGACTATTAACAGCCATTGCTCCTCCGTCAGCAACACAGCCAGTCCTATACATACACACACACACACACACACACACACACACACACACACACACACACACACAGCATACACATGAGTCTCTGAAGAGGAGACTCTGGGAGAAAAAGAAAAAGAGATGATGATGCATCATAGAATAATAAGAACAAGCTGTCTCTTCCATAGTACTATTCGGCCCTCCTGTCGCCTTAAACATGAAGCTTCAACCACGTTGAAATACTCCCTACTCCCCCGAACATCTGCCTTGTGGTTCATCCTTGCCAGACAAGCTCTAACAAAATGTCAGCAGGTACCACTGCCCACTGAAGGTATGTGGCCCCTCTTGGAGGATCGCTATAGTCTTTAGTGATATATCCCCCTCCCCCAGATTAATTATGGCTTCTGACAATGAGGGCTCAGCTGGTACAGAAATCTGCACTGTGAACTCACTGGCACAGAGGTCCCAGTCAGGCAGACCTGTGGAGGCTTTTCTCTTGGACTTGGGCTGGGAGATGGAGACTTTTTAATTAGAAGTTGTTATTAATGGGAAATGTGGCAAATTAAAATGAAGCCTCCTCCCTCTCTCGCCTGCCTTCCCCACTATATTTATCTCTGATCTCAATTAGAAAGTTCAGGGACTCACTGCTGAATAGAATTTGTGGAGATGAAAGCTGAGACTCCAGGAGGAGGGTGAGGATGGGGGGGAGAGAGGTGGAGGGAGGGAATGTGGAGAATGTGTAGCCAAGGCTCAGCTGGACCTCCTAGGATGCACCCAGGGCTGAGAAGTGTGGTCTGAGACTACCCCAGTCTTTTATGCCTCTAACACCAGTGACAAATGTCCTTACTCCTTTGGTCACTGACATATACATAAGACCTCAGAGGAGGCTGTATTCTAAAGGGACTATCTTTAGGGAACATTAACAAGACCTTCAGCATGGTTTGGTTTGTAAATTACCAAACGGAAACCAACCCGACTTTTCCCAATGGTAAAGACAAAGCATACTTGTTATTTTTAAAACTCACACATTACAATTAAGGTTAATGCAAAAATCACACTAAAGCACCAATGCTAATCATTTGGGTGACATCCTGCTCTCTATCCATCTTTATCTCTTTCATAATTTCCTATCTCTAGGATAATGACATATATAATGTCCCAAGGCATGCTTTCACTTCAGTAAAATATATGGAGAGATATCTTTATCAATCGACATAAATCTATGCCATAATTTTAATGGCTGTATGACATTCTTTTATATGGATGTATCATAATTTATTTAACCAAACCCATCTTAGTGGTCATTTAGGTCATTTCCAGAGTCCTTTTGTATGAACACTGCTGAGCCTTCCAATTCAGAAATCTGAACTAAGACCCTGCTCGCCAGGTTACTCATCATTAGCAACTGGGTCCCGAGACTTCCTGGGGTCCAACAGCTCCACCTATGGGCTGGAAGACCACAGCGCAATAGCATTTGCTCAGCAGCCTCTTTGTCTACTCAAGAAATCTTAAATGTAGGCTCTCTAGCCCATAGTGCTCTGCCAAGTGCCTAGAGCTATAGAAAGCTGTGTGCTCAGAGTATTTATCAAGCTTCCCTCCCCCCCCCCCATGGCTGACATGCTCAGAAGCCTTCAGACGGACCACTCCCCAAACTTAACACACTCAGTGTGGTTCACGGACCACTCCCCAAACTTAACACACTCAGTGTGGTTCACTTTCATTGCTCTTCCAACCGCAAGATGACTATTTGAAAAAGACAATCATGACAGCTCTATTCCACCAGAAAGGGGGGAGGGCAATTAGACATAATATATTGAGCTACTCAGCACACAGTGAGCGGTAGCGTTACTAATAATCACTGCTAGCAAACCAGCAACGACAGCACACTGAGCATGTGGTAGATGTAAATAATTAATAACAAATTGCTCTCTAACATGCTTCTGCCGGTCTTCTATGTGGTACATTCAAAGCAGAGATGGATCCATGTATAGACAGCTATCCTAGGAAGCCAGTCCTTGGTGAGGCACCAGGAGGCTGAGGAGGTGTGGGATGTCTTCCTGGAGCAAGTGGCACTGGAGGGAGTATGCAGGACAGTGGAGGACTGTAGAGCTGGAAGGTAGAAACCAACCTAAGTCACCTAGGAGACTCCACTCTTGTCCCCACTCTGAAGTCAACTGTGGAACTCTGTCCTCACTGCCCTGCTTCTGGGTCACATCAGGAGGTCACTTTCTCTCCTACCAGCAGTCAGAGGGAAGGAGCTGGAATGTGCTGGGCTGCATCTACACTGGTAAGATGATTGAGCATAAAGCCCAGAGTTCACAGATCCAGCAAGACCGGTTGGCCAACAAGCTTCGGGAATCCTCTATCTCCCCAGCACTGTTAATGCAGGCGCATGACTTTTTCACATGGGTCCTGAGAATCAAAGTCGGGTCCATCCCTGTATGGTGTGCATTTCATCAACTTAGTTATCTTCCAATCCCAGGCTGTTCGTGTTTATACACATGTTGTACATGGTCTGCCATCTCCAACCCCAGGCTGAGGTCAATCCCAGCACAAGATCTGCAGCATGCTGGTGAGAGCCAGCATGGTGCTTAGGACAGAGCAATGGACAGAGAGAGGAATTCCCTTCTCTCCATTTCAGGGAAGGCGTGTGACACGAAACTGAGTAAGTGGAAACAGAGCTGTTTCTCCTCTTGGGATTGGGTGAGCTTCACTCCCTCCCACAACAGCCCCTGTGTGTAGAGCCCCTGCCTGCAATTGCACCTTCCAGGTGCCTCACTGGCTCTGGGACCAACAGGAGCTTCATCGCCTGGCTGCCGGGGGACCTGCTGCTGCCTCCACTCACCGCTACCTCTTCCTGGCACCCCTGCACCTGGTCATCCTAACACACTGCCCCTCCCTACATGCCCAGGCCTGGACTACCCCCTGCTGGAGGTCTTGGGATTCCCCAGGGAGTCACCGGGGTTCTTACTCTCCCGACCAAGCAGTGAGGAGTCTGAAACCACTATCTGCTAATTGCTTGCTTGCTACTACCTCTTCCTCTCCATAGGAATATCATTGCCAGCAATTAGCGTGAAGATCCCCCCCACTCTAGTTAAGATCCCAGGCTGCAGTTAAATGCTCCCAGATCCCATTTAAATGATTTCAAACGCAATTCATTCTGGCTCATTAGATAATCCTGTAGATGGTTTTCTTTGCAGTCATCACCTTAGAAACCTCTTTTTAATTTCTTTAGGAAAACGTTAAAAAAAAAAATTAAAAATGAAAGGGTTAGAAGTGAAGAGGGCAGCCTGGTCCAGGAGCAGGAAGCAGAAAAATGTCTGCCCTGGCCTCATCTTGCCTTGGTTTGCATCCCTTTCCCCCACTCTGGCTCCCACCTGGACCTACTCTCAGCTCTCTCCTTCCATCCTTTTCTCCTGGAAATGACTTCACCTGACAGCTACGGATTTAGATATTTTTTGCCAATTACTTATGCCCAGTGAGAAAATAGGTTTTTAATGTCTGTCCTTGCTCCATGCAGCCTGGCTATCTCCCAGTGAAGCAAGGTGGCAGTGTCTGCCACATGGATGACCCCAGACTTTTGCTGGTCATCGTGCAGGCCATGCTGGGGGACATGGTGTATGTAGATGAGGAAAGCAAGAAGGACCAGGACACAGAGCATCCTTAGGGCCAATACTTGGCAACAGAGGAAACCCCAGGGTATGAACTCTGAGCCCCCTCAGTGCCCAGTTCAATACTCACTCAGCCTCTATTACTTTGAAGATGCATGGACCACTACCCTGAGCCAGGAACTCTATAAGCGTTTTGCATATATTAACATGTAAAACCTTAGGTGTGACTTGGTAAGATAGATGCCATTATCATGTCATTTTACAATAAGGAAAAATTAAGGCTCCTGAGAAGCTTAATATAGCACCCAAAGTCACAAGTGTAGCCCATGCTTCAGTTGGGATGGCACTGCTCTAGAATTTCTAAACTATTCTAATACACTGCCTAGACTTGGTGCCTGTATTAGTCCGGGTTCTGTAGACTAACAGGACTTAAATAAAATAAACAAATTAGATAGATAGATAGATAGATAGATAGATAGATAGATAGATAGATAATATATTCTATATATAAAATATATGCATATATAGTATATGAATATATATTTATTAGAATTACTTATAGGCGGCAGTCCATCTAGTCTAACAGTGGCTGCCTATGAATGGAATGTCCAAGAGTTATTCAGTCCATGAAGAGGTTGGATGTCTCAGCTGATTTTCAATACATGCTGGAATCCCAAATACGTCATTCTAATGCTGGAGAAGAAGTGGACATGCTAGCAAGGGTGAGAGCAAACAGACAAAAGCAAAAGCTTCCTCCTTCCTCATCCTTATACAGGCTTCCAGCAGGTGTGGTCCAGATTAAAGGTGTGTCTTCCCTGATCAAGATCTGGGATTAAAGGTGAGTCTTCCTGCCCCAGAGATCCAGATTAGAAATGGATCTTCAATTAAGTAAAAATCCCTCACATGTGTCCTTGCCATTTTCAGATATTGGTTAATTACAAATGCAGTCAAGTTGGCAGCCATGAAAGCCATCATTGCCCCTTGATCCTGAAACAGCACCCTGGCACCTCTGGGGAGGCTCAGCAAGGTCCTGACTGAGCTTTTATCTCAAAAGATGTTGGTTTTCTTTCTAAAGGGGCACACAGACTGCTGAGGGCTGTAGTCAAGGGCGGCACAGAGTACCTACCAGAAGAAATTGAGGAGCAGAGTGGCCTATTTGCCCCCAGGAAAGGAGAGGCAGGTTGGAACAGGCTACAAAAAGAGGCTGCATCACCCAGACCCTGAAAACTGAGACAAGAAAACTGAGGGCAGAGGGGAGTGGGCAAACTAAGGTCGGAGAACTGAAGGACCTGGTAGGCTAGGCTCTGACCGCTAAAGCAAGCCACAAGCTTCAAATGTGTCTGAGGATTTGTTACACAAATACCACTTTAGGCCAGTGTCCTCTAACCAGGGGCAAGTCTAGCTCCCAGCTGACTTTGGGCAATATCTGCAGACCTTTATTGCCACAGTGAAGAAAAAAGGCACTATGAGCATCTAATGTTCAGAAGCCAGGGATCCTGTTATGCACAGTAAGGAATTACCCATCTCCAAATCTCAACAAGGCTGGCAAACAGACACCATAGTGCAAAGAAAAAAAATGGTGACATCGCCTTTGGTGGAAAACAAAACTGGCTCTAGATGAAGACATTGGGAAGGGGTTGGTGGAGAAAGGGACACGGAGAGGCTTCATGGGAACGGTCTGGGAGGACTGGTTAGGTAGAGAGAAAGAGATGCCCATGAAAGGCCAGAGAATGAGAGCTGGACCTGGGAGGCAGCCAGGCAGAGAGTGCTGGGGCCTGTACAGTTTGACTGTGTAGACGGTTCATAGGAAGGGAGAAGGTGAAAGCATTGGAAAATGTCTTCCATGGTTCAGTTTATTACCCTAACAGCAATTTAGAATGATTCCGTAAGGCAATGGGGGAGCCACTGAAGGGCTTGGAGCATCAAGAAATGGGATCACAGATGCTTTAATTAATCAGGACTTAATTAATTAATCAAGCAGTAGTACATAGACTGGGGGAAGGGAGCCCCATTAGGAGGCCATTTCAGTGCTCCCAGCAGGAGCCTTAGCCACCCCCAACTGGAGAGTAATAGCCCCACTCCACCTGCTGGAGCAGTGTCCCCTGAGCCATGCTCAGAGCTAAGCACAGGATACAAGCCAGAACCACTGCTCCATAGGAGACACACAAACTGAGTGCTTGTCAATTCATTTAAATTTTAAATGCAATTTGATATTTTAATTTGTTAGAACAAGCATGCATTGCTTTTGTAATAAAAAAAAATATATAAGAATGTCTTGAAAAATGGAAGCCAAAATTTATGCACAAAGATCTCACGACAGCAGTATCTGGAGTAACGACCTGTTTGCCATCAGGGGATTGCCAACTATAGGCCCTGCAATGGGTGCTTTTCATGAAAAGAGTAGACATTTGTTCTTGAAGAACTGAAATATAATAACTGTATTAGTCTTTTTCTATTACTATAATGGAATACCGGAGACTGAAAACTTTATAAAGAAAAAAAAATGTGCTGTGTGTGGTGATACAGGCCTTAAGCCCAGTACTTAGGAGCAGAGGCTGGCAGATTTTGACAATTTCAAGGCTAGTCTACGGAGTGAGAGCCAAGGCTACATAGTGAGACCCTGTCTCAAAAACAAACAAACAACAACAAAAAGTTAAGTCACTCATGACAAGATAAAACTCCAGATAGAGACATGGGCCACAAACAGAGGAACTGCTCTAGAGCCTTCTGAAGTTGTGCCTCCAGTGACCTAATGACCTCCCTGCACTAAGCCCCATCTCTAAAAGGCCCCATTACCTCTTAATGTCACCACACTGAAAACCAAGTTTCCAGCATATAACCCGTGGGGTGGTGAGTAGTCACAGCCATTCTGGTCATAGCTAAATACTGTCTAAGAAATAAGATGTGCAGACAAGGGCTGAGGATACAGCTCAGTTGGGAGAGTACTCTTCCAGCATGTAGGAAGCCCTGGGTCTCATCTCAAAGCACCACATAAACACAGACATGATGGTGCATACCTGTATTCACAGTGCTGGAGAGGCGGAGAAAGGATCCGATGTTCAAAATGTCACTGGCTACAGAATGATTTTGAGGTCAACTTTGGATGTATTAGATCCTATTTTGAAGGAGAGAATGAGTGGTGGGAGGGGGGAGGAAAAGAGAGTACCCAATGAGTGAACTCACTGCAATTAGGACAGAATCACTGATCAGGACTGTGTACAGATGTGAGCAACCAAATGCTTACCTGGGTGCCCCGTTGCACTGGGTGGGCCTCCAAAGGGACTTGGACTTTAGACTGCAAGGTATAGCTGGAGCTGCTTGTCCCTCCCTGCCTACATTAGGACCTGGAAGTTGAGTCTCTGGGAGGGAAAAGGTGACTGAACTGGAGGTCAAGAAGTGGGACACTGACCTATTGCCAGGAGCGATAGGGCAAAGGAAAGCTTTTGTGAAGCCACCAAGTCTTTACTGAGAGAATATTGTACAAGCCAGGCGCTCTCAAACAAAAGCCTGGAAGTCGCGGTTGCAAACAAAAACAAGCATTGCTTTCTTTCACTGTGAGTCTGAAGGTCAGCCTGAGCTGGCTCTGCTTCATGCATCCCTCATGGGACAAGTGAGCCAGCCAGGAGGATTTTCTCAAGGCAGTGACATAATCTCCAAAGGGCATGAAGCATGGCCAGCCAGCAACTTGCATCACCCAGCCAGAGCAGCCACGTGGCTTTGGGCAGAGTCAAGCGGCGAGCAGTATCCTCTTGCCTTTCTGTGGAAGAATTGACAAAGCAGCCTAGCAAAGCGCATGCGCAGATTCAGCATCACTGCTGAAAGCATTGGCTGACCCGCACCTTCAGCCTGTCAGGTACTGGCAAGTTCCTCCTCTGTAACCCATGTGCTGGAAATGGGCCTTGTAGGACACAAATAGTGGCTCTTTGGGATGAAGGCATGCTCTCTCCTCGACCCCGAGGTTCTAAGATTCAGAGTAGAGTTGGAGAAGAAATGTGCGTTTGCTTACTGAAACCATAACTGCCATGTTCTTGATCTGTCTGGAAGCAGATTTCACTGGAAATCTTGCTTTCTCTGGAAGGATCTGTTCTGAACTTAAGCTTAATGCTGATACCTGGGGTTGTTTGTTTGTTTGTTTGTTTGTTTGTTTGTTTGTTTGTTTTGCCTCCCAGTCTCCGTCATTTTTGTAGGGCGAAGAGGAGTCATGTAGCCCAGGCTGGTCTTCCTTCTGCCACCTTCCAAGAGATGGAAGTACAGGATTTCCCTGCTATCTCCACCTTCCGTTCCCCCTCAAGCATCCCTCTTCCCATTTCCTTTGAAGATTTCCTTTCTTTATGCTCTCCTAAAATAGGATGTCCTTCAGAACTGTGTTTTGAACTGCGTTTTCCCCTCCATATCCTGAGGGGTGACCTTCAGGGTACCTATAAACTCCAAGAAAATTATTTAACTTAAAAGTTTAAATTATTTAAACTTAATAAACCTCTTTTTGTTTGTTCACGTCTAGATTGAAGTTTATGGATTTCGTGAAACGTTCACCACTGGCGGTAGCCGACAGCACCACTCTGTAGCCTTCCTGGTTAAGACCCATCTTACTATGGGCTTTGAGCGTCCCTTCTAGCAGCCCTGCACACACACACCCTTTCCCCACTCCTAATCTGCCTTCATTCAGACTCCCCACCTCTTTCTACAGAGTCTCACAGGCATCTGAAAAACAAATCCACGAAGGAAACTCCAACAGAGAACCCATGTCTCCTGTCTTTATGGATGGCCAACCTCAGTGGTCATCCCAGGGCCCTGACCTCTGGACAGACTCCACTGACTCATGTCTTCCTTCTGCCTCACCTCCCGACAACTTAAATAGATGCCTCCCCTTCTACATCACCTACTCGGCATCAGTGCTGGGCCCCATCCTCCTTCTCAGAATCCTGACCCAACTATTTTCCATAGATCCAGTCCCCTTAGTCATCCCACGCAGCTATCGGGGTTCCTTCCAAAATCCTACTGAGCTTTTGGAAGTCTCTTGTCCACCCACTGCTTCGAGGGAAAGGTCTAAATAGAAGCTAATTGGGAGCTGGTCTCCACCAAATGACCAGGCCCGTCTCCACTTCCAATCCCTCACGCTCTCTCTGTCGCTTACCTCTCTGGACCTTCCCCTAAGCTGCCCACGCTTCCAACCCTCACCATTTACTTCCTTGCCTAGTTCTATTTCTCCCAGAACAGTGAGCTTCATCGTTACCTCCTCCATGTTGTGGACCTCAGGCTGGCCAGGTGCCTCCTCTTTGGACTCCAGTGGTATCAAAACACTGTAAAAGCTTCTACAGGACTACACTCTCCATCGAGGTATAAACATTACACGAGCTAGAAGCATGTGCTTGCCTTCCAAAGGCCTTATGTTCTATAAATGTTTAATGACTGAATAATGGATGGGATAGGTGAAGTGATAGTTGTATTTGTTACCTGTCTTGTGATGTTGGGCAAGTCTGGTGACCCCTGGGGATATCAGTTTCCTCATCTGCAAAATGGAAACCGTAATGAGAATACCAAGATCTAGTAGACAGTAAGTGCTGGGTCATCTACACAACTAAAATCGAAATCACCGAAATATAATTATTGACATTATGTAGTTGCAAGGAAAATGTGACAAGGGGGTGTAGAATAATTTAGACAGCGTGACTTCAACTGTCTAGAAGGGACAGCTGTGAATAAACCCTCCCTCGCACATGCCTGGAGTGACAGGGCCAATATTTACCCTTGAGTGGTGGGACCGTGGTGACTTCATTTTATGCCCCTGGACTTGCCACATTTTTGTTAGTGAGCATGCAACACTTTATGATGAAAAGCTAAACTTTATTACCAAAAAAGAAGAAAGAGGCTTCTAAGAAAAGAAGCCCGCTCCCTCCTCACTTGGCAGTGTGTTGGATGCCGTCCAGCATTCCCAGGGAGGGAGCTTTTGCATCCCTCCAGCACTTTTTGTTCTTCTACAAAGGCAGGTCCACTCCACACCATCCCTCGCTCCCACTGAGCTCGCAGCATTGCTGGGCAGCCAGGTCTGCAGAGAGAATGAACACAAGCCTGGAACGTCTTTGTCTCTGGTCTTGTGATGAGAAGAGGAAGCCACATACCCACCGTGACTTCAGCCCCTAATTGTTTGAACCCTTGCTGTGTGGTAGCAGACTCACAGATCCTGCCTTTGAGGAGTTCCCAGTTCCAAGGTTCAATCTGCCCCAGGTCTCGATCTCAGATCTCACTAAGAGTTGAAGACTTGCTACATCAGAGCAACTCAAACCCATAGCCGGTGGGGCTTCCAGAAACTTGAACTCTCAGCCATTGCTGGTGAGAGCTGAAAGTGATACAATCTTTCTGTTGTGTGACCTTGAGACCACTTCTAAGACTTTAATTAGGACGGTGTATGCTAGTTAATTCTGCATACAACTTAATCAAGTCAAAGGATGCCCAAAAAGCTGGTAAAACAGGGTTTCTGAGTATGGCTGTTTCCAGAAGAGCTATGTGTTGGAACCAGAAGGAATAAAGCAGAGCCACATTTTAGCAATATGAACAGGCTTCACCCAACCTACTGACAGCCTGAAGGTACAAAAGTCAATGGGAGTTTGAATGTTCTGCCTCTTCTTGAACTGGGACTTCCACCTGCTTTGGCCCTTGAAGGCTATAGCTCCTGGCTCCTGTGTCTTAGCCCTTCAGAGTCCAGAACATACAGATGCTCCCACCTTATCTATCTGCCAGCTCTCAGACTTTGGAACTCAGACCAAACAATACCAATTGCTTTCCTGATACTTTAACTTGCAAATGGCATACCATGGGCTTTTCAGCCTACATGTGACAGTTCCTGTAATAAATCTCTTCTATAGTCACCTATATCTTATAGGTTCTGTTTCTCTGGAGAATCTTAATACATGTGGCAAATCAACATTCAAAAAATGTACACCAGTTATTGGCTCCGACCTATAATCTCAGCTACTAGGGAGATAGAAGCAGGAGGACCATAAGATAAAAGACCAGCCAGGGAAACTCCGTCTCAAAATAAAAACATAAAAAAATAAAATAAAACAGGGTGTGGCAGTGTGACTAGGAATGGCCCCCATGGGCTCATAGAATTGACTGCTTGGTCGTGCCAGGGAGTGGCACTATTAGGAGATGTGACTTTGTTGCAATAGGTGTGTCCTTGTTGGAGGAAGAATATCACTGGGGTGTGATTGGGAGTTTTAAACAATCAAGCCAGGCCTAGGGTCTGGCTCTTCTTGATGCCTGAAGATCCAGAAGTAGAACTCTCACTCAGCTCCTTCTCCAGCACCTTGTCTGCCTGCCTGCCACTATGCTTCTGCCATTATGATGATGGAATAAACCTCTGAAAATATAAGCAAGCCCCAATTAAATATTTTCCTATATAAGAGTTGCCGTGATCATGGTATCTCTTCATACCAAAAGAACACTGACTAGGACAGAGGGAATACCGGGAAAATACTTGCCACCCAAGCATGAGAATCATGGATCCCCAGCACCCACATAATTGTTGGGCAGCAATGATGGCTCACTTGCAATCCCAGCACTTGAGATGCTGAGACAGGAGTGCCCACCACCCCAGCAAGCTGGCTAGTCAGAATAACAGAAATGGCAAACTCTAGGTGCAGCTGAGAGACCCTGCCTCAAAATATAAACTGGAGAGTGACTGAGGAGAAAGACACCTGGTATTAACCTCTGGCCTATGTGGACAAATGTGCTCATGTGCTACACATATATATGCACTCACCTGCATACATACACAAAAGCAAACAGATAGATAGATAGATAGATAGATAGATAGATAGATAGATAGATAAATAAATAAATAAATAAGGCTACTAAGGATGTAGTTTAGTAGTGGAGCACTTGCCAGGTATGTGTGAGGCCCTAGGCTGAACCCCATGTAATACACACACACACACACACACACACACACACACACACTTTTTCAAACACTATGCATAATATTTTAATGAGGATAATGCAAATTCCAAAATATTGATTAAATTATAATGATATTATTAGATAATTAACAAATTACCATGCAACTGTCAAAATACCAAGGTAGTGGAGGAGTTAATTACACAGAAAATATTAACAGACTATTGTTATATTAAAAAGCAAGTTACAAAACAGGCACAGGTATAAATGTATTCTAAGCGTGTCCATAGAATAGGAAGCTTGAGGCAGGACAAACACGAAACTGTTAGCAGTTATTTCTGAGTAGTCACATTTCAAATGACTTCTTTCTTCTTTGGGCTCATTTCTATTTTCTACACTTTCTTGCAATTAGTTCAGATTGCTTTCATAACAAGAAAAAAAAAACTTTATTTTAAAGAAAACCCATTTTAAGAGTTGCATTTGACAAACTTCCAGTTCTCTTGAATCACTTTATTTCCAAGTTCTATGCTGTAGATGGGATGTCTTTTCTTTCTTTCTGAAGTCCAACTTCTTCAGTCTGAGGAAATATGCTTCGTGATGGTGAGCTTTTCCCCTCAGTAAGAGACCTTCTCACAGACTCTACAGACCATTTTCTCTTTATTAGGACAACAAGAGGAATGCTGGAGCCAAATTTATTTGCACCTCTCTCTCTCTCTCTCTCTCTCTCTCTCTCTCTCTCTCTCTCTCCTCTCTCATACACACACACACAGAGACACACACACACAGAGACATACACACACACCCGGAGATGTATTTAGTTGCAACGTAAGGCATGACCAACACATGCCAGACACTCAGCTTCTAATTGAATGAAATGTCTAGGTGTTTACATTTCCTTACTCAACATCATTATAATTCTTATGCAGATTATTCACTGCATAAGAAACCATCCCAGGTGGAAAATGGAGACACAAACTCTTGGTTCTGTTCACTAGACTATGCTTCTCCCGTGGGGCTCTATCCTTCAAGGCAGGAGAGATTCTTTGTAAATTCACACTGTGGTGACCATCTTCTTGCCAACCTGGACAATTGCAGCTTTGGATCTTCTTAGAGAAGACATTTTTCTAATGTGTTTTATGAGAGAACAGAGGTCCTGTAGCCATCATGGTTTGCATTAAGAAATCAATATTGATTGCCCCATCCGCCCACCCTGGTGGCTCCTATAAAGATAGTAAATGGAGTCCCTTCTCCTAGTATGGTAAGTAATCCGCACTGTCGACTTGCCTGGACTTAGGAACACTAGGAGACACATCCCTGAGTACCTGTGAAGGTGTTCACAGAGAGGTACAGTGGGAGATAAGCCTGTGTGTGAGTGTTATCACCCACGGGTGAGAACCTAGAGGTGAGAAGGGAGAAGCCAGTTGTTGTGCAGCTTTCTTCTTAGTGCTGGAAAGTTCCCTCCTGGAGGGAAGAAAGGAGCTCACAGAATCCAGGAAGCTCATGAAACTTACAAGGCTCAGAAAATCCAGAAGAGGAGGCTCTGGCTGGCTGAAGAGGGAACTCCAAGCATACAGCCTGCATCAATCATCTCCAATGCTGGGCTGGCTTTATGGCCATGCTGCTGTTGATCTGCCAATATTCTTCTAAGTGACGCCAATAAAATCATTGGCTCACAGAGTTGGACTTGAGCTAAATTGTTTCCTCGGTTTGTACCCTATCTGGGCTAAATCCTGATAGAGAATGCAGTGTGAACCTCATGTTCCTACAGCCATCATGGACTGTCTTTCATCATAATGTAAGCCAAATAAACCCTTCCCTGTAATGCTTCTTCTCAGGTATTTGGTCATAATAATGAGGAAACCAATGACTACACCTATAATCCTCAGGTCTTTCCTATAATCTCACTTACTACAACCCTACCCCTACCCTCTCTTGAAACAAATAACAGTTTTTCCTATCACCCACAGCCTGTCAGTGGTATAGACCTTGGTGGCTTATCAACCATGGCCGCATATATCCAGCTACCTCAACCACACCTTCAACAAATTACTTCCAATCTCAAGGGTGGGCTGCAGGCAAGGCTAAGAATAATTGACTAGAAATAACTCAAAGTTAAAAACAATTCTAAATGTCTGGGCTTAATACTTCATCCCTTGGATCAGTGGTTAAGAGGATTGGCTGCTCTTTCAGAGGACCCATCACCCCCATGGCAGCTCACGATCATCTCTAACTCTAGTCCCAGGGGATCTGACACCCTTTTCTGGTCTCCAAGAGCACAGCATGCTCATGGTACACAGACTTGCATGCAGACATACACATAAGAAATAAAGACATGAATTAAAGGTTAAAAACATTTTTTTAAAAAGACTCCATCCCTTGGCTTATCAGTATGAATAGGTTTTGTTGTTATTTTGTTTAGTTTTTTTTCTTTTGGGGGGGAAGGGAGGGTGTGTGTTTCAAGACAGGGTTTCTCTGTGTGGCCTTGGTTTTCTAGGAACATACTCTGTAGATAAGGCTGGCCTCAAACTCAGAGATCTGAGTTTAATCTCTACTGGGATTAAAGGCATGCACCACCACTATCTGGCTCAGCACGAATTCTTGAACTTTTACCCTTTGCCAGTCTAGTTCTTCAAGTGTGTAACACGAGAGTGATAAGTCCCAATCATACCCCACCTGCAAACTATCAAACCCTCTGATGCATTTTGCCGCTGAACTCAAAGTGAGAACAAGAAAGAGAACAAGTCCCTTGGAGCAAGAAGGAGAGAAGGAGAGGAGGCAGGTGTGATGAGCTAAGAAGTTGGCTCCCCAGGCTTTGAACAGTGCTGAGGTTTGTAGAAGCAGATGCTCCTGAGACCTCCGTCATCCCAAAGCATTGGTGTGGTAGAAGTGTTTATACCACAGGGAGCTGAAGGCATGTACTTTCGTATGCCTCCCCAGAAAGGACTGTGAATTGTCCAAATACAATGTTATTTATGCTTTCTTGATTTGGCTCATCAGGATCAGGGACTGTCCTGTTATTGACACTCGTGCTCCAAACCACTCTGAGTCCTCATCCTCCATGCGGTCATCAAAGCCATTCAGTTATTAGCAGAAGTCAAGTTAGCAGCCAGAGAGAAGTAAAACTTGTGCATGTGTGTGTGCACCCGCACACGTGCGTGTGCATGTTAATTCTGCTGCTTTCTTACCCCCTTCTATAAAGATGCAAAATGCAGCTGTCATTTTAATCCATCCTGGCAGATGATCTGATTTGTAGAATCAGGTGCTATCTAAGAACACTTGAAGTCCAGAGGGAACCCCATTGCTTCCAAACTGTTTAAAGAAATCAACTCTCCCTCAGTTTTCTGATCTGTACAATGGGAATGCCAATATCTGTTGATAACGTGGAGCTGAAAGCAATTAATAAAGTAATATCGGAGTTGAAGTGTCTTTTTACGCATGCCCAGGCTGCATCCTTTTCAGAGTGTCTGCTTTGCTAATCCCAGGTCCATCTTCTTGGCCATGCTTAAGATGACCTATGCTAGCCAGTGAGCAAAGACTTATTCTACTGAATGAAAATTCTCTTTCTGGTGGAAGCCATCTTGCCTCTACAAAAGAAGTAGTGGTCCAGGGTATGGAAGTGGTACAAAGAAAAGCAGAGTGAAAAAAATTAAAGATAAATGATAGTGTCATTTGAGTTCCCAAATTACTCCATTTCTTCTTGCGTTCATTCAACAGGTAATTATTAAGTTCCTCTTATACTCCATGCCTACTTTCAAGTTTTCCCCACCCAGATTCTTGGTATTTGGTGATAAAAGGAAAACTCCCACCCCCAGAGAGTTTATTGTTTATAATAGACAAACACCAAATTAATATTTAATATTATACAGATGGTGTTAAGTCCTACAAAGCAAAATTAAAGCAGGGTAGTGGAGACCAAAGAGGAGGCATTGTTTAGATGGGGGTTGCCTGGATTCAGCTTTATCTTTATTTACTGAGAAAGCCTGGTTGAACTCAGTCACTATCGGGTGCTGTAGCAAGTCCAGATGAAGGCAGCTTTGTAAATGGGCAATTTGGCAAAGATGCTGCCACTGATGACTCTGATAACAGCACAAGAGCCTCTTAAGAAAGAACTGGACCACATCCTCAGAAACCCATATCTAAGATACTTTGTGCCAAAGACCTAGTCAAGGACAGAAAGTTATCAATAATTCCAAAAATAGTCACTGTGGAATTGAACACATCCAAAGGTCATCCTCTGGACTCGTCCACTATCATCAGTTCACTAGAAAGCTAAAAATCAAACTTTCCAAACTAATATGTTTAAAAGATACTGAGCATCAAACCAAACAAGTCACTCCGTGGCCAGCCTGCAGGAAAGACACCATGAGACCTCACAGTGATCACTTCCCTGAACATAGAGGCTGCTCTGAAAGCCTTAGGAAGAATAACAACAATACACACAGTCACCTGACTCCCTACCACGCCCCAGGGTAGCTAGAGACTGAGAGCTTCAAACTCTGACCCACGGCTCAAGGTTATCTATAGCTAATGATCAAACATGAGCCTGCAAATGCTCAGTCCTGTTCCCCACAGAGGTTCTCTGAGTTTGGGTCCTTTGGTTCTACATTCTAAACAGTAGGGATTTTTCCTTACACCTCACAACTCACCAACCCTAGCCATCTCCCCATCCCCACCCCTTACCCCCAAACATACCCCAGAATGCTGATACCATGACTAATGTTTAGGGAAGACTCAACTACAGAAGTCTTTCCAAACTCATCTCCCAGAAAAGACACTAGAACATTGTTCTCATTTGGATGCATAAGATGGGCGTCAAGTAAAGAAAAATATGAAATTGGAGCCTCTATCATGTCCTGCTGAGCTACCACACCCACACTGTGAATAATCTCTTACTCATGTTAAGACAAACAGAAGCCGAGATGAGCCTACTCAAAAACCAAAACGGGTGTTTCAAGCTTCCCTAAAACTGCTAGAATCTCATGTTTCTCTTCCACAAAATTCAATAATTACAGAGACAAAACACTACCTGCTGGGAAGAGGTGTTCAGCATCCCAGAACTAGACAGTGTGAGGGCCTTTTCTAGAAGTCTAGCAGATGCTGTCTTCCAGGGCTGCACTGCTTTAACGTGCTATGCTCCAGGGCTAGAAGGAGCTGTGCACAGCATTCTATTCTCTTGAGGAGAGCTCAAAGGGTGGTTTCAATCCCTTTTGGGACCAAGTCTTGGCTCCAAAAAACATCTATGGTCTACCAGTAGATATGTATCTCAGCATTTCTATAAAAATACCATAAACTTGGATATTCTGTATGATGGGGTGAGGGGTACTGTCAAGCAAGGTTCAGAAACACTAAGCTAAAAAAAGTTAAGTGGTAATGCACATTGGTTATAAAGAACCTTTCAGGTGAAGATGTGTATTCTGAATGTAACAAAGCAAGATGTGCAGGGTTATTTTATCACAGATGGTCTTCGAGATGGAACACCTATTAATATTCACCAGAGCACAGGGTGATACAAAGTGAACTGTAACAACAACCAGATAAGGCTTTATTGGTTTTCAATCACCGGACCCTGGAAATGCAACACAAAAGAATGAATATGAATTTTGAATTTCTACTATCATAAGAAATTAATAAATAATAGTCTGGATTTACATGTATAATTATAGATAGCAAACTACAGATTTTTTTTTTTTAAAAATAAGACTTCTCTACTTAGGAATCTCCAAGTTATAAACTTTTAAAGATACAAACAAAACAACAAAAAATAGAAAACAAATCAAAGCTACAATTTTTAAAAAAAAAAAAAATCACATTGATTTGGCTTCCCACCAACAGATGGCAAGAGTTGAAGAGCAGGGAGTGGGGGGTCCTGCCTGTCTGAACCATAGAGTCCTTGATAAGTTACTAAATGACAGTCTGGCTGGAGTTCTACCTTCTTTCGCATCACTTTGCAAATATTATTAATCTCATTGTATCCACAGAGTAGGAAGCAACAGTATTAGAAGGGCGCGATTGTGTTGGTATTCAAAGTAGAAAGAATGAAAGCGTAAACGTGCTGAGGAGCTATGACTGCCGCGCTGTGTGCTGTGATTCATTCCTAAAGGAGGCGTGCAGCAAAAGGTCAAAGTGCTCAGCTGCAGGTGGCTGTTCACACACTGCTCATGACAGTCCTCAAGAACGGAGGAAGAAGGGCACACACAGAAACATTAGAGCAAGGGGCCCAAGATCAGCCTCCACACAGGCTGCCTGTGAGCCACGTGTTAACCAGGAGAAAACACGGGGACTTTGCTCAAGTACCTAACAAGCAGAGTGTGCTGAAAGCGCGGTTGCCCGAACATTAATTTGTCTGGCACCTACTTTACGGAGCTTTGACTATGAGCCAAGTGTCGTGCTGGCTCCTGGGAACATTAACTATACTGAAATAGACAGAGGTAGGCCCCGCCCACCCGTGAGGAATTATCCATCTGTGGAGGGATGGGGATTCGGAGCCACAAAAAAAGCAAAACAAATGTAGAAATCTAAGACGCTGGTAAGGTGCCCTGAAGTACAACAGAAGTAAAAGAAGCAGAGGTAGGATGGGCAAAAGGGTAAAGGTGGCTCTTGGTCAGTCTCTCGGGCAGGGGTTATAGGCCCTGTCTCTTCTTGGTACACATGTTGGAGTGGGAGTTGGGTGTGTGGCTTTCCTGATGACCAAGACACACTGCTGGATTCATGCGGGGAAAGAAGGGACTTACCCTAAACTGAGTTTCTCAACTCTGGAGAAAGACGACCTGTAAATGTGCATTTAGAAAAAGAAGGGGCCCTTACGGGTCTTAAGGTTTCAAATGACTCACAGTCTGGCTGAGAGAAAACACTCCCGGACCCTCTGCGACAAACTGTCCGGCAAAGAATTTAACCTGTTCTTTTTATTTTCTCAAATCAAACTTTAAAGTTAGCATGCAAAGTGACAGGTTTCATGGTGGCCTCTTCATGCATATGTGCCATTACATTCACGCTCTCATTCACTGGGCAACCTCCCTACCCTCCACCACTGCCTCTCCCGATTCCATTTGCCCCACCCCCAACCCCCGAGTCTGCGTCACCTTCTGTCGTCACCTTCTGTTTTCTTATCACATGCATTCCTTCACCTGGTCTTAAGCAGAACTGCTGTGGGACCGCAAGGCTCTGGTGTGAATTTTTAATATCTCATCTCTAAAGAACTAAGGAAGTGTTTGGTTTGATTTAGGTACAAGGACTGTGCACACAGGCCCAGTTTGGATTTGGGTTTCTCATGATAGGTACCTAAGAGTGTCCGGGATTATTTCTACTCTTCCCTTCCTAATCTTATCTTATCGCATATTACCCTACCCTTCCTGCATCTCCTTCACTCTCCCAAGACAGCCCTGCCTTGATCCTTTATCTAACAGTCAAACCTGACTTCTGTGTTTATCCACTACACTGCAGAGTTCTCTGAGATTAGGTTTAGATATGAGCAATAGAAAAGTTCAAAATTAACAATAGCGTAAGACAGAAATGTATTTCTCTACAAAAAAAAAAAAAAAAAAAAAAAAAAACTAAGAGATTAGGAGTCTGATGAAATACATCAGCCCTCACCCCAAAATATTCTGTAAGGCAAGTGCCTCCTCCCAAGTGCCTCCACCCACAGAAAGCCCTTGGGGCCTCATGAGACAATGGGGTTCCCTAAGCTCTACCTATCACATCTGTATTGGGGGGGGGGGGGACGGGAGGACAGGACGGGACGGACGGTGAGAAATAGTGCTTTCAAGGAAGCTTCTGGAAGCTGCACTGATCAACAATGCTGCCTCATTTATCCTTTTACCAGAACAAGTCAAACTCAAACACACAGAAGCTCTCAGCCCTGAGTGGTAGAGTGGTTATGCATTCTCATATCAGAGCCTGGGTTTGGCCTTTCCTGGAGGCACCAGCAACGGAAATCCTCCCTGAAGCCTATCTCCTCAGGTAGGGTTAATAACTTCGTGACTGCCCCTGCCTGGATCGCCACTGACTTAAGGTTCACAAAGGCGGTCAAGGAACAGAATGAAAGCGTGTGCCCAAAATTTATATTTTAGACTCCTAAACACCCCCATTCCCAGGCTGTGGCAGCTAGAGATGGAGACTTTGAACGTAGTTAGATGGTGATGAAGGAGCCTGAACTGTAAGGTGAAAACCGCACCCTCTCGGTTTTCTGCCATGTAAGGATACAATGCAAAGATGGCGGTTGAAACACTGGGACAAGAACTTTCACCAGACAACAGAATTGCATGCACACTGAACATGGAAGTCAGCCTCCAGAACAATAAGAAACTAAATTCTGCTTCTGAGCCACCCTGGCTGTGGGTACTTGTTACATTACAGCACATACTGAAGACAATGATGTCCTGAAAGAGCAGCCTGAAGACTTTTCAAGATAGTAGAATCAGATGTCCGTGATAACATCTTTTATTGCTAAGTCACTGTGGCAGTTTGAATAAAAATGGCCCCAATAGGCCCAAAGGGAATGGCACTCTTAAGAGGTGTGACCTTGTTGGAGGAAGTGTGTCTGAGTCTTTCTTCCGGCTGCCTGCCAGCAGAGCCGGATGTAGAATTCTCAGTTCCTTCTCTAACACCAAATCTGCCTGCATGTGCCGTCCTTCCCACCACGATGATAATGGACTGAACCTCTGAAACTGTAGGACAGCTCCAATGAAATATTTTCCTTAATGAGTTGATGTGGTCATGGTATCTCTTCACAGCAATAGAAACCCTAAGACAGTCACGGCTATTCTGTGAGGAAAACAAAGCCACCTTCTGGCTCACTCCCTCTTGAAGTACTTTGAATGCACCCATGACTATTAAATGAGATGGGCTGGGGATGTAGCTTAGTTGGTAGAAGGCTGGCTTACTATGCCAGAAGCCCTGGATTCACTCACCAGCATTGCCTCACTGTCCAGCTTCACCATGGAGAAAAGAAAAGAAAAAAGAGTCTCTGTAGTTGCCCAAACAATCATCCACCAAGTCAACTGTTATCCTCTGGAAGGTCTCCCCTAAAATTCCACATTTTCATTTGAAATCTGCCTCCCCTCCAGAAGCATCGCCAACTCCCGGATGTGGGGTCTGGAGTTCTCTCCCCTCACAATGGCTTCTAGCACAACGACCTGTAATTGTCTCCCTCTCACTTCCTCCACCACACGGCACTATTTAAGATAGAGGCCGGTTTTATTTATCTTTGCCCTTCAGTAGAGCATTATTATTTTCCCCATAAAGACCTGGCATGTGTCCTATTCAGTCTATGCCGATTTTATTGCCCTTGTCAATGGGATTTTTTTCCCCTCTATTATAACTTCTGGTTAATTATTGCTGATATGTTAGAAATTTTAGCTTTTATTTTTATCAATATGTGCACATGATATAAATAGTTATCTGGTTTAAAGACTTTTCCTAAAATAAACATTAACCTCCTACTGGCCTTCTTTTTCCCTAAATAATTACCCCAACCCCGAAGCCTTTAACTCTTTTGAGTGACCCTAGGCTATTTGTCTTGAGGCCTCTAAATACCACATGTGTGCTATAACTTCTTGATTCCTAATTTATAGAAATGGCTTGCTAACTTCCCACTAAAGAAAATGAAGTGTAAGCCCTTTCCTCTTCCCAACCAACAGACATATACTTGGTCACCTGTAAAGACCCCATTCCTAAAGACTCATACTGACAGATGCCAGAGAAAGGATTTCAACACCTTCAGGGAGGGGGACACAATTTAATCCAAAACTACATCCTTTCAAGACCCTATCTTATTTTACATTCCAGTTAGATTGCTATTCAGTATTTGCATTATAGTGAACACAAAGTTACTCAAAACTAAGCCCTCTAGTAAACCACAGTTCCGTATACATTCCTAAATATTTCTGTGATCTCGGGAGGTAATAATTATCCATTGCACTGTTCTCTCACTCTCTGTGCTGTGTCCAACCAAAAGCTTCCAACCAGCTGTCTAACCTGTCCCCATCACTCTGGCTCACTTCAGCCATCCATCATTTTCATCTTGATGGATTCTCCCCCTGCACCCTCACATGGAGACTCCCTTTGTTTCCTGGATGGAACATTTTCATTTTGATTAGCTGCTCCTTTGGCTTCTACAACATAATCTCCAGTGGCTTTCTGAGAAAGAGTGTGAGGGAGGTGAATAGTTGAGACTTTTTATTTCCAGAGATGCGAGTGTTCTATTTTCACACCGGTAGCTTTTTTGGATGGGTATAAAACTGTAGGTAAGAAATCATTTCCTTTCAGAATTGTTGATAATGCCACTTCATTATCTGCTAGCAGCCGACATCGCCATTGAGAAGTCTGAGCCACTCCACTCCCTACCATTCATATTTATTTCTCACTGAAAGATTTTAAGAGCTTTTCTTCATAGTTGTAGTAATCAGAAGTCTAAGACGTCACCCTTTGCCCCAATTAGTTACAGCCTTGTGTAATTAGAATGGACACAGAAAATGGGATATGCATCTAGACATCGATCAAGAAATAACTAGGTTAAATTCCACGAGAAGGGTGAGAGACACTCACTCATGTAGCTATTTACAGTATAAAGATACTGTCAGGCTGGTGAGATGGCTCAACAGTTAAGAGCACTGACTGCTCTTCCAGAGGTCCTGAGTTCAATTCCCAGCAACCACATGGTGGCTCACAACCATCTGTAATGGGATCTGATGCCCTCTTCTGGTGTGTCTGAAGACAGCGACAGTGTACTCATATACATAAAATAAAGAAATAACTCTTTAAAAAAAAAATAAAAAGACCCTGTCATACACTGGCATGAGAGGCTTTGAAGATGAGGTCAGGATGAAACAAGATCTATCAAAAGCTTTGTGGCAAAGGGAATTCTGGGAGCCAAAATCTGCCCCCAGGAAAGGAAACCACTACACCTACAAGAACTGAGTTCTGTTCCTATGGGCTTAGGAGAGTACCCGGAGCTTCGGTTAGATGGGAACACAGCCTGGAGTGCAGCTTCCAAACCCTTAGCAGAGGACGCAGCCAAGCCATGTCCAAAGCCCTGATCCTTGAAAACTATGCTGTACTAAACTCATGTTGGTTTAAGCTACTTAGGCCTGTGGCAACTTATTAAAAAGCAATAAGAGCTAATACAATGCTATTCAAAACTGTCACAGTGAACTGTTCTACTATGGTATACGTCCACGTTCTTAAGTTATGGGGGATTTCCCTAAATGACTACATTGATGAGTTTGCCTTGGTGGCTCTCTTTATCTTTCTGAAACACTAATTACTCGGATTTTTAAAGTCTTAGGTCAAAAAACTTTATAAGTTTCTTTTCTTTTGCATTTTCTTGTCTTCTTTGGTATAGCATCTGTGAACTTTGCTCACCCTGTGTCCAGGCCCCTCTGTTCAGCTCTTTATTTCTACTGCCACTATTTTAATTTCTAAAGGTATGTTTTGTTCTCTGTTCTTTTTTGATAGCAGCATGTTCTTGTTTCAGACAAGATACCGCCTTTCATAGCTCCAACGGTATTCATAAGAAGCCTTTTTTGCAACATTATCTGCTTCTTTAAAAATCTTTTTTTTTTTTTTTTTACCTCATCATGAGAAAATCTGTCTTTCTATAGCTTGTTGAGGAACACAGCCTAGATTTCAGCCTTCTACACTGGAGACTTTCCTCGAGTCCATAGGGAAGACATTGAAGACCAGTTCCCTAAAGTATTCATTGGAATCTCTGAGCCCATCATGAACTCACTGGCTGCGCACTGAACAATCCAGTGCTATGGTTGACTCTAGTTTCCTAGGAAGCCTCTATTTAAATCTCTTTAAGCTTTTCTTTTTGAGCTACCCATATTCATCAGCATTTTCTTCTACCTGTTGTCAAGATATCACTGATATGTATAGCCGGAAACGGGAAACGGCCCACACGTCCCTCAATAGAAGAACGGATAAAGAAAATGTGGTGCATTTACACAATGAAGTATTACTCATCCATTTTAAGAAAAAATGAAATTCTCAGGTAAATGGATAGAATTAGACAAAATAATCCTGAGTGAGGCAACCCACACTCAGAAAGGTAAATATGATATATACTCATTTATATGTGGAAATTAGTTGAGTCAATGGTAACCAAGCTACAATCCTAGCTGGGGGACAAATAGATCTCCCTAGAAAAAGGGAAGAAGAATAGTTATAGATGGGCGGGGCTGGAAAGGCTAGAACAGGAAAAACAAGTAGAGAAGGAGAGGGAAGAGGGGACAATGGAGGGGAAACAAAGAGAGACAGCTAAAACGAAGGGTCATGTGAGAGGTAGTACAGAAATACAGTAGAAATATATATATATATACACTAAATGAAATTGCCAAATAATGAAAACAGAGCCCAAGTGGCCATCTCTTGTCACCTAATGAAGCTTCCAGTACCAGGATCAGGTTATATATAATTGAGTTGTTGGCCAAAGAGGACCCATGGGAAACCCTAAACAACCCAGGCTCTTGCCAAGACTATATATTGCTTTCCACAAACTGATGACAAGGCCCCATATCTGAAACAATACCTACACAGCTCATTGAACATGAAGGTGTCAAGCTGGTACCTATATATAAAGTTTCCACCCTTCTGTGCTTAGTGTCTTTGTTACAGGAAGGTACTCTGCACACTACCAAAGGAGAAACCTAAACACCAAAGTATGGCAGGATAGTTGATCACACTGAGAACCCTGAGATTGTGCTGTTTATGGGAAAAAAACATGTTTCTACTGTGGTGTGGCTCAGCTTTAGCACACACCTTTAATCCCTCTGGCTGGAATACAGACATGCCCTTAGTACACACCTTTAATCCCAAACAATGAAAAGTTAGTTTGTAGAAGGAAGCACCCATGTCTGAAAGCAATGTCTAATTGAGTGACAGACAAAGTGATGAATCAGAGAAAGATTTGACAGACTAGGATATGCCTAACTCTCACAAGAAGAGAAAGGAAAGGGAAGCTACTTAAGAGAG
The DNA here is from genome assembly GCA_028551405.1 of Uromys caudimaculatus. NCBI lineage: Eukaryota > Metazoa > Chordata > Mammalia > Rodentia > Muridae > Uromys > Uromys caudimaculatus. The sequence goes on along the minus strand of CM052703.1, from coordinate 112,022,705 downwards.
AGCATTGGAGAAAAGTAGAGGAGGCAGTTCTACTGGCACAGTTATATCTCTCTATATAGACAGATTGCAGAGAGAGAGAACAAGCTAGGCCAGAGAATGAGAAGGAGCCAGGAGATTAGAACTCTTGCCAAAGTTAGTATAAGCTAAGCAGAGCAATTCAGTCAAAGGTCAAGAGAGAAGCCAGATTGAATCAGTCAGCTTGGAGAGGAGCTTGAGCCAGAACAGATGAGTTGAACCAGCCAGAACTCAGAAAGAACAAGAAATGATAAGCTGCCGGCAGTGGTGGCGCACGCCTTTAATCCCAGCACTTGGGAGGCAGAGGCAGGTGGGTTTCTGAGTTCGAGGCCAGCCTGGTCTACAGAGTGAGCTCCAGGACAGCCAGGGCTACACAGAGAAACCCTGTCTTGAAAAACAAAAACAAAAACAAAAAAACAAAAACACACACACACACACAAAAAAAAGAAAGAAATGATAAGCTTATTCAGCAGCAAGTCTCGGAGGCTGGAAACATTCTAGGCCTAGATTAGATTGCACAGAGGCTAGAAGCTTCCAGAACTAGGCCGAGGTTAGCAGATGGAGGCAGTAAGCCTTGAAGACAACAATTATAACAGGAGAATAAAAGTTAGTTTTGCCCCAACCCAACGACAAAACCTTTGATCTTGTCCTGCCGGCAAGATATGCTAGGGTAATGAAGACACAAAGCTTGTGGGAGAGACTAACCATCTGCTTAGACTTAAGGCCCATTCCATGAGATGGAGCCCATACCCAACACTGCTTGGGTATCCAAGCACCTGAGACAAGATAGCCCAGGGACCTAGAGCAAAATCAAATACTACTGTTCTAAAACAAATAAAAAGAATAATAGCAATAAAATTATTCCTAACTTAACATTCTGTTATACTCATAGAGCAACACATTACTCAGCCATCACCAGAGAAGTTTCCTCCTACAGAAGATGGGAACAAGTACAGAGACCCACAGACAGACATTATGCAGAGAATGAGAGACCTTGGAATATTCAGCCCTAAATAGAATGTCTCCATAAAATCCTTCTTCCAAAGACTCAGAGAACCCTGTGAAAGAAGAGGAGAAAAGAATATAAGAGCCAGAGGGGATGGAGAACACCAAGAAAAAACAAGGCCTGCTAAATCAGCATCATCAACCCACATATGAACTCATGGAGACGGAGGCAGCATGCACAGGGCGTGCTCAGGTCTACACCAGACGGGGTCCTAGAGCTTAAAGAAGTAGGCACATGCTCCATCCCTAATCCAGAAACAATCTCAAGCTGGTAACCGCTTGCAAATGAAAAATTAGTTACCTCTAAGTTGGTCTCCCTAGGGAAACAAACTACTCACAAGGGTAGGCTGCATGTTCAACAGTAGATGGCCAATAAGAAATGAACTCAAGGGTGTCTTTGAAGGTTCCTGGTCTCATAATGCTCTGTCAGGGCTTTTCCTTTTAAAAAAAAAAAAAAAAAAAAAAAAAAAAAAAAAAAATATATATATATATATATATATATATATATATATATATATATATATATATTTAGTCTTAAAAAGTTTTATCTTATTATTTTTATTTTTACTTTATTTTATTTATAATTTTCTTCTTTCTTTTTACCTTACAGGTCTTTTACATATATATTACGGCTTCCATGTTAGTGCTCTGAGTACACAAATGAGAAAGTGAATCTGTGTTTCCAGTGACTTTTCTTGGGCTCTTTCCCTTCTTTTTGTTTATTTTGTCCAATTCTAGAGTATTAGTTTTTTGTTTTATCTTATTTTATCTTTTTTTAAGATGTCACTGGTCTGTATTCTGGGACTCAAGGGGAGGAGGAGACAGTAGGAAGATGGGTGACACTGGAAGTCAAACACTCAGTTTGCATCCAATCATTCTGTCCCTCTTTCCACTATGACACCTCTGACTCCATGTGTCTGATGTCTCCTGTTCACAGACTTTATCCAAAAGCACCCATACTGTGACCTGAGTGGAAAGGCCTTCCTACTCTGCAGGAAAGATGGGGGATGGTATGAAGACAAACATCTAGACAGTTCACACGTGTGTGGTAAACAGGCCATGAAGATGTTGTTTTAAGCATGATCAGTGACAACTCAGTGACAAAAATTCTATTTTGTGTGTTATGCAGCCATTACAACTGTATCTCTCCATTTTTGTCATCCCAGTCAGAAACTCTGCACCCATAAGGTGGTAACGCCCCATTACTGACCTCATCAGCATTCCTCCACCAGCCCTCCACCCGACACCTTCGGGTCCAAACGTTTCTACCATCAGTCTCTGAACTTGGGTAGTCTTGACTGGTTCTTAGATTTTTTTTCCACCATGGTTTTAAGATCTTTTTTTCTTGGATCAGCTAAGCAAGCGCATGTCTTTCGATCATCTCCCTGGGAAGTAGGTTTGTTTGGTTTTTTTTTTTTTTTATACTTTATTTACATTTCCAATGTTTCCCCCTTTCTAGGTCTCCTCTTTGGAAACCACCTATCCCCTCCCCCTCCCCCACCTCTATGAGGGAATTCCACCTCCCACCACCCACCCACCCACTCCCATATTCCCACCTTGACATTACCCTTTACTGGGACCTCTCCTCTCCCTGATGGCCAACAAGGCCCTCCTCTGCTACATATGTGGTTCGAAACATGGGTCCCTCCATGTGTATTCTTTGGTTGGTGGTCCAGCCTCCAGGAGGACCGGGGGGGGGGGGGGTTCAGGCCAGTTGACACTGTTGCTCCCTCCATGGGACTGCCAACTCCCTCAGCTCCTTCAGTCCCTTCTCCCACTCCTCCATCTGGGACCTCACTCTCAGTCCAGTGATTACTGTAAAGTGAAACTTGGGTATTCCGAACATTTGAGCTAATATCCACTTATCAGTGAGTACATACCATGTTTGTTCTTTTGTGACTGAGTTACCTCGCTCAGGATGATATTTTCAAGTTCCATTCACTTGCCTGCAAATTTCATTAAATCATTGTTTTTAATAGCTGAGTAGTACTCCATTGTGTAGATGTATCACATTTTCTGTATCCATTCCTCTGATGAGGGACATCTGGGTTGTTTCCAGCTTCTGGGTATTATAAATATGGATGCTATGAACATAGTAGAGCATGTGTCTTTATTACATGTTGTAGC
>CM052703.1:112003153-112019058 GCA_028551405.1 Uromys caudimaculatus | reverse complement strand
ACATACATACATACATACATACATACATACATCTATTCTGTAAATTCTGTTCATCTAGAGAACCCTGACTAAAACAGTACCTGTGGCTGTCTGGCCCTCAGATCCAGGGGTTTTTTTCACTGCACTATGCTGCCTTTTAATTGGAGATATTGTGTGCCATGCCTCGGTGATTGTACACACACACACACACACACATACACACACACACACACACACACACACACACACACACACCCCACCACCACCACCACCACCACCACCACCATCATCATCATCATTATCTAACTGCCTCCCACAGCTGACCCGTGAAGTTGATACCACTAGCCACTTTGCATGTGTGGAAGCTGGTGACTCTTAGAGCTGAAGGGACTTCATTACATCTTTTACATGGGACACAGAGATCATTTCCATAAAAACAAGTATAATTTATCCATCATCATGTACTGTGATCTACTCTGCTGTGGACGCTAAAGGTCTAAGACAACGGAGTGAGATGTAGCACAATGTAGCCTTTCTGTAATGTAAAGAAAACATCTGGTGACATTTTCCAGTCTTCACCTCTGCATCTCCAATACTTAGATCACAGCATCCCATAAACCATGAAGCAGGGTCCCACTAATCTATCCTTATTCATGATGGTCCAAGATTCTGGCCCAAATGAAAAGTATCTCACCTTCAGCAATCAGCCTGGCGGCATCTAGATGGAGGGTTGGGTTCAGTGGTACCTGTGGCTTTCTACTCTCCCTCTTTCCAGTCACATAAGCAACTCCTTATGCTTTTCCAAGAACAAAAGGATCCGCGCTGCCTGCACTGTTGGTAAATACACCCCAAGTTAAGAGGTGTAAGCAGGAAAACTGCTGTAACAGACAACAATGATCCGAAGGTGGCTGTCCTGGTGATCGCTAAGATGAATGCACGGTGGGAAAGAGAGAGCTGTGGAATCCCCAGTGTTTGCCCCTGTCCAGTCTGCTGGTGTCTGCACCCAGGAAGAACGGATAAGATGCCCCCTGATTAGCACCTGGCCCAGAGAGGAAGGCTCATCTGAAAGAGGTGTCCAGGCAAATGCTGTTCCAATTTGTCACTACTCGTAGACCTTCAAGGCTCTGATATATGTGGCCAACTAGAAAGAGAACCTCTTAAACATCATAACTGTAAAATCAAAGCTGAAGAAAGCAATTGCTAGGTTTTGGCCATAGGTTCTTTTGACCAGGAGAGGTCATGGGAATTGGGAATTGTCTCCTCTGTTCCAGTCAGATCTACTGCTGATGAGGAACACCTCAGAATTTTACAAAAAAAATCAGGGGAGGGACCTTCCCACAGACACAGGCCGGACCTGAGTTCTTCAGACATGTGTCTCAAATTTCTACACAAAATGAAACAGTATGGAAGTCTTATCAAAAGCCTGACTCCCTAGACTCCAAAATAAGGCTTTAATCTGGGAGGTCTGGGCAGCGCCCATGAATTTGTATGTCTAATACATTTGCTTCTTGACTTACCATCTTCCACCTAAGCTGTGAGACCAGAGTCTGGTACGTTAGTAGGTGCTTAATAAGTGTTTGTTACGTGGAGCCGCCAGTGAAACTACCTCAGAGTCCCAAACAGAGAAAGAATTCCCTTTTATACCAAAGTGGGCAAGAAGTTGGGGGCTGGAAATGGAAGCAACAGAGAGGCCCCAGGGTCAAGAGTCTCCCACTTTAGACTCTCATGCCCTCCCTATTCTCCCAGCCTCCTTGCCTTAGTCAGAGTTTCCAGGTACTCCAGGCTGTTCACCCTGGCTCTAGACTTAAGAACCTTACTATGCTGGCAAAGATGGGAGATGCCACTTCTCAGGAAAGAAGCTCTGACCAGTAAATGAGGTGGAAAAAAAAAAATGAAATAACATTTCCCTGGAGTGATGAAGGTATCAGAGGCAATAATGCGGAGCTTGTGGTGGTGGCTGCCCCCTGTTCCCCCAGCTCTCCACCATTCTCCAGTTCTGTCTCCCTCCCCCACCACTCGCCTCCTACTTGGAACCAGTGACTAATTGCATTGCATTTCTCTTTGACTTGCGTCATCCAACAGAGAATGGGTGGTTGTTTTTACAGCTTCTTCTTTCAGAGATTCTAAGTGACATTTTTTAAGTGCTCTTCCCCTGCTTTGGAGCAGCACAGCCTCCTCTCTTCTCTCCCCCTCAATCTCTGTTTCTCTCCCCCTCAATCCTGCTCCTTTTCCTCTTCCAGAGGCTGCTGGGAAGAATAAGAAGAGCTCAGAAGACACGGGGCTGGCCTCAGAAACGCCTAGAAGATCTCTTTGTGCTCTGAAGACCCCAACTGAACAGAAGCCCCCAATACTCTCCACTACTTGCAATACCTGCAAGAAAGCTGCCACAGTGGTGGAGAGCCATGCTGAGAAGCTCTTCTACCTCTCCTCTTCTCTTCTTTCTATCCACAAACATTTCCTGATACCTATTACTAGGGAACAAAAACTAAAACAAACTCTATTTCTCTCCTTATAGGTGGGAAGCGCTGGTATGAGTCAACCAGCTATTAGCAATGTACATGGTAATATCCTAAAGGCAGCAGGGACTGCTATATCCCATGAGTTAGACAACACCAAACCTAGCCTGCAAGAAACATGATGGTCAGAGAAGCTTCTAGGTGTTGATGGTATGAAACAAGGATAAGATGTCCACAGACAGCAACCAACTGGACAGAAATAAAGAAAACATCATCATGGCTTGAATGCCCTGGAGGAGGCTGTGGGAGTGGTGGGACTTTGAAGAGCTGGGGTAGAACTGGAGAGATGGCTCAGCAGATCATCATAGGTACTCTGTGTGTTCTTTTCACAGAGCCCATGTTCAGTTCCCAGGACACACATTGTAAGGCTCATAACTGCCAATAAGCTCCAAGTGCTTCAACGACCTCTTCTGGCCTGTGTGGACGCCTACACCCATGTGCATATAATTAAAGTAAAATAAGCTAGGTGTGGTAGGCACACCTTCAGTTCTAGTGCTGGAGAGGCGGAGGCAGTCAGATCTCTGTGAGTTCGAGGTCAGCCTGGTCTACAGAGTAAATTCCAGGACATCCAAGGCTATATAGTGAGACTTTGTCTCAAGGAAAGAAGGAATGTTGGGGATAGAGACAGGTCATGAGCTACTAAGCTACTAAGTCACTCTTACTTGGGAGTTGGGTTTCTTCCTCTGCAAAATGAAAGAGTTGGCTAAATCACCCCCTGACATCATTTCTGCTTCTGCAACTCGAATGTCCAAGATTCTCTCCAGCATCAAGGAAATGAAAACAGCTCCATAAAGGGGGTTGTGAAGTTAAAGGGGCCATTGGCTTGGAACAAGAGACCTTGTATGAATCTAGCCACTTACCATTTGATCTTGGACAAAGCAGATAAGTACTCGAATCTTCTCAGCTACAAAGCACTGGGTGATGGAGACGATGTCGTTGTTAGCTGTCAGGCTAGACTACCTGTGGAATGACAGAGGAACGTGCACTTACAGGTGAGCACCAAGAGACTATGACTGAGCTCCTGTTGCTAGAGTCCCATCTCTAGCCACAGAGAATGTTAAGGGCATGGGGCCATCCCTTGATTGGAATTTCTTTCAAGAGAAGGTTAAAATCTCAAATACAGTATTTACTACTAGAGGGAAGGTAAAAACACACACTGTTCTTGCAGAGTACATGAATGTGGTTCCTTGCGTGAGTCTCCGCAAACACCACGGCCAACAGAGTAACAGTCTGCAAGGTTCAACATGACTCAGTCACTGGTGTTGATTCCAACTTTGAGAGTCTGACCCTGAGTAGTTTATTTTAGCACAGCATAATTTGGAATAAAGTTTCCTGGTGATAGTTAATTCAATCTCGTGTGCAAAACAAAGCTTAAGACAAGGCTACATCAAAGACTACTACTACACAAGACTACTACTTTGTAAAGTACATGTTACAACTTTCATAAAGATTGGTTCTATACATTAACTGAGAAATAAGCTCAAGATAGGAGTCTGGGGGAATATCTGTTGTGGCCACAGAAATAACACAAAAGTCACCAGGCTATTAACCACATCTGCTCCCAGTCTTCTGGGTGAAATATAGATTACACCTCTCTTCCTTTGAAGAGACAACCCTGTGTGTTTAATATTGTGGTTCCCCCAGTAAGCATAAAGACCTCTATACCTTGAAGTGGAAATTTCTGGTTTCTTTGGAAAGTCAGTTATGTTAAATGATATTTTGCTGGGGCACAGGTAAAAGGATGTCTTGCTAAAGCAGACATGGGGAAGGGCATATAATGTTTAGAAGGAATATAAATATAACCCCACAGACAATGGGAACTTGAGGTCCACCTAGCTACTCTTCACTGACAGCACACATGTATTGGTTTGCCTTACATTGTGTTGCTGAGCTCTACTTATGGTGACGCCAAAGAGAGAACCTCACCAAAGAACTTCTCATGAAGTTCCTGCAGCTTCTTGCAGCTTCTTGCCACTTCTGCTGCCTCGGACAGTTGGCGAGCCTTGTGCTTTCTTCCAAATTGAACTGTCCTTGTTTGTTTGTTTGTCCGAGTGGACTGGACTGCAGCTGCTGGTTCTTGTGTGGTGTTTGCTACTGGACTGAACTGCTGATATCCTGGCTCACCCCCAAAGAACTATTTCTAAATGCGTCTACTTCCCCTGTCCAATAACTTTTCTCTTCTACTATCTCTAGTAGGTGGTGGGCTAGAGGAGAAGTTGAACCCTTATTAAAGTAGGTTGAAAAATTTTTATGCCTACAGTACCTCTTACAGTTCCCAGCACCCATGACAGGCAGTTCACAACATCTGTAAACTCCAGTTCCAGAGTAAGCAAACCTGTCTTCTGGCTTCCATAGGCGCCTGACTGAGTGCACACATGCAAGTGCGCATGTGTACATACATACACACATAATTAAAAAATAAAGTCTAAACACCCAAATGCCAAAGTTCAGAGCATGGGTATACAACTACACATAACAAACAGTTGCTTTCATCTGCAAGGAAGGTTCCATACAAATCAATTCATGATCATTCTCACTGGACTGAAGCTTCCAAGAGTTGTGAGATGCCCCACTCAGCAGAGAAGGCCCTATGTTCTGTTTCAGTTTCCCTGATAGTGACAGAACAGAGCAGATGGCATTGAGTTGAATCACCAGTCCCTACTATTGCCTCTTTAAGGCTACAAGAGGAGACAATGCACATTGTACCAAAAGAATGAAGTTGTGGCTTAAGCAGGGGAGGCCAAAATCTGCCCACGAATCCATCCTAGCTGCAGGCAAAGCTGCTGGGCAGGACTGCAGATGCATTCGTGGTGAGAGAATTCTGGGAATAAGTGTCCACCAAGCTCAGTCATCACTGACAAGAAGTGGATGAAAACTGAAAGGAACAGCCTTGTGTAGCCTCGACAATCCCTCTACAGAGAATAGACCCATTTCTGTCACACAGAGGTAAAAATATCTCAGAGTCACCACTCTTGGCTTAAGACACTGCTCTGATCCTCTTAATGGAAGACTAGGGTACCACACAGTCAGCCTCACCCCAACCCGGGCAATCTAACAGCCTGCTGGGTAGCCCATCATGCTGTGGTTACTACACTATGTCCTCCACTGGCATTTCTGGGTCCACTTAGGCCTTCTGGCAGTTCCAGGATACAAGTGCAATTGGGTGGTTGTGGCCCTTGCCTCCTGATGTCTCAGACCCTGGGATGGAGTGTAGGGATGGCCAGGACCAGAAAGGGTGATGTAAATCACAGACTTAGCAGGTACCACAGTTGGTTCTGAACATCTTACAAGCTTAAATCTTTTGGACCTCATAATCACCCCTCTGTTGGATACTACGTCTTTCCTTTTAAAAAATATTTCATTAATTAGTATGTATTGATTGTACTTATGAGTGCTTTCCAATGTGATATTTCAACACATGCCTATAGCACACACTGATCAAATCATAGTCATTAGTTTTAAGGATTCTCTCATCTATATCTTCATTAAATATATAACAGGTTATCAAGAACTTTTGTCTTCTTTCAGTACTTCAGAACACGAGAACGTATCCTATCTATATATTTAACTGTATTTGGCACCCACCCATTATCTAACCTCCCAGTGAGAGTGTCCTCCCCCCTTTTGCAGATGAAGAGGCTGAGGCTCTGGAGATAAGTAACTTAGCACAGTGGCTGCCAAGAATTAAGTACTCACATAAACAATAACTCTCCTATAGTTGTTGCCATGATTTTCATCACCACCACTCTCATCCTCCTCGTCTAGAAGACCCAGAAGTCAAATTATTCCATGATGGCTCCCACCCCCTTCTTTTAGGTGCCATTAAACTCTTTAAATCAGTTTCTTAAGGTCTAATGCAAGTCAGAACCACTGCTTGAGGTTGAAAATCGTGAAAACGCACAAGTTCTACTCCAGCTCAACTAAGTCAGAACACACAGGCTTGAGGACTAAGATTGGGATTTTACTGTGCTTTGCAGATTATTCTAATTTTAGTTGGAAAATCACTAGCATAGAATGAAGAAAGTTTTACAGACATTGTGATGGGCAATGATGAGACAGAACAAATGGGCTAGCTTGGGTCTCTCTCCTTCTTATGAAGTCATTAATGCCATCATGGGATACCTACCCTTATTACCTCTTTTAATTAACTCCCAAAGGCCCCATCTCCAAATATTATGAACATATGATATTTCAGGTTAAGTTTCCAACATATTAACGTTTAGAAGACACATTAAAACTATAGCAAGGCCCATGAATTTGATTCACACTTCTGGTAGTCATACCCTGGGTAACCCAATCTCCCTGAATGTGGGCTATATTTAGTGACTCACTTCTTCTTCTTCTTCTTTTTTTTTTTTTTTTTTTTTTTGGTTTTTCAAGACAGGGTTTCTCTGTGTAGCCCTGGCTGTCCTGGAACTCACTCTGTAGACCAGGCTGACCTCGAACTCAGAAATCCGCCTGCCTCTGCCTCCCAAGTGCTGGGATTAAAGGCATGCGCCACCACTGCCCGGCTAGTGACTCACTTCTAATGAACAACATGAAAGATGTGAGGCTATGTCTCTTCTGATATTGATTCATAGAAAAACTTCAGCTTCCACTATGCTTTGCTTCACGTGTGTTCTCACAGTGTTAGCTGCAAATAGAGCTGCCTATGAGGCAAGAAATGAGTGTGTTCAGCTGTGGTAGTTTGCGTGAGAGTGTGCCCCCAAGGCTCATTGTGTGTTTGAATACTTGCTCTCCAGCTGGTGGCACTGTTTGGGGAGGTTTAGGAGGTGTGGCTTTGTTAGAGAAACTATGTCACCGGGGGTGGGCTTTGAGAGTTTAAAGATGTCTACCACTTCCAGTTGTTCTCTCTTGCTTCATGACTGAGGTTCAAGATGTGAGCTCTCAGCTAACTGCTCCACACCTGATGCTTGTCATACCTCCCCACCGTGACAGTGATGAACTCATTCCTTTGAAACTGCAATCTTAAATAAACCCTACCACAACCCAGGTGGCTTGGGTCCTGGAACCCTGACTAGGAAAGGAGAGAGAATGAAGATAAAGGACAGACACACAGATTCCGGTAAATTTGGAATCAGGTGGAAGCTGCTACTTCTACAACCCAGAACCTCAGCATGTTTATGAGATATAGCACAGGGTGGGATGGGGTAGCTAGTCCCAGTTGAAGGTCTCTGTAGGTAAGCAGTCTTAGCCTGTAAACATCCTTGGGGTGTGGGGGCAACTACAGTTGCTAGTCTTTGCACACATTGGTCACTCATTCATAAGCACTCATACTGGGACCCCAGAACAGAGCCTTTGTCACCCCTCTTGGGCCTGGCCCATGTAGGTAACAGCTATGCCAATTTTCTAAGAATCTGAGGCCTTGGAGTCCTCTACATGGCCATACCTATGTGAACAATACACATTCACTCTGGACTTCACTAACTCAGGGTTTCCTCACTGTACAAACCCCTTTCTCTTTATGTTGCCTTAAACATGGTGTTTTATCACAGCAATAGAAAAGTAACTAAGACACTAGTCAGATGATCAACAATGCCTAAGGACTACCAGAGCCCACGTTCATGAGCTTGAGAGAAAATCCTTTTCCAATAAGCCTTGTGTTGAAACCTTGTGATGATAACACTTACAACTGACCTTGATTACAGCCTCATCAGAGACCCTAAGCCCGGATAATTTCATATAGATTTTGAAATATTGCCTAATGTTTAAATTTTGAAGTAATGTAAAGAGAGATCACTACTACAATTAGTCTTGGGTATTAAAATAAGCATAAAACTGAGCTCCCAGTGTCGCCCATACCCCAATCCCTGAAACCTGTCAATATGTTACTTTAAATGACACAGTGGACATTGAAGATGTACTTGTGTTAAGGATTTTGAGAAAAGCTTCTTGTACTATCCTGATAGGTTCAGTATAATGTCAAGGACCCCTGACAGATAAAAAGAAACAGAACAGTCACAGTTAGGCCATACACCATGAGAAAGACTCAACCCACCCTTGCTGGCTTTGTAGATAGCAAAGAAATGGAAACTTGGTAGCAAAAGGAATGGAAACTGTCCTGTTCTAGAATCCCAGGAGGAAAGTGGGCTGTGATGAGACCTTAAGGTTGCTCAATGAGATTTTTTCAGACTTCTGATCTCTATACAATTAACATAATACATGTATTTTAAGCCACCAAGTCTGTGGCAACTTGTAATGGCAGCAATGGGACACTAGCGCCAGTATAAACAATACTAGGAAGAGGTTTTTCTACACGGCGTATTGTTAGCATCTCTGTAGGAAACTAGGATTTGGGTGAGTAAAATCATTTGGATAGTCGTGGGTTCATGAAAATAAGAAGGGAACCACCCATTTGCCTGTTCAGAAGGAACCAATTGGAGCCCTTGAGCTTCCCAATTCCAGATCAATCTCTCACCAATACCCACCAGCTGTCCCACAAAACATGTACAGACTACACCTTGCAGGGACACAAAACAGGCAGGATTACACAGGGACAACCCGACACCATTTGAGATATCTGTAGCATCATCCATCCCCGGCTCTAGCAAGTCAGAGAGTCGCCCCAGAAGTCCCAACAGCTTCACAACATATCCCACATCCTCCATGCTGGGGTCAAAAGGGATGAGCATCTCTGGGGACCCTTAAGTCTCAAGATGACTAAAATTTCACATCCATATCTGATTTTTCTCTCTCCATACAAGTAACGGCCTAACTCCACCCCCTGCCCTAGACCACCCTGGTCTACTTAACAAGATTTCTGTTAAGATCTCTTACTTCATATATTCTCACTTTTAATGCCCACTTGCACAACACAATAGCAACTGAGAAACTGAGGCTCTACGAAGATTTAAATTATGGAGACCTGATTTAGTGAGCTCACTCCTACTTTCTGTCCACCAAACCACACTCTTTCCCACTTTTGGCAACAAAAAGCCCAAATTAGAATCTAATTCCTAGAGCTGTGAGACAAAGTATTATGGCCCAAGGCTCAGTCATCCAATTGGGCCACCTTCTGAGCCTCAACTTCCCCATCTCTGAAAGAATGTTCTAATAGGGAGACAGTTTATGATGGTATCAGGGAGTTTCAACGGAACACGGAAATACCCCGGATTCAGTAGCCACCCCCACTCCAATTTCCAGACCCAAAGCTGAGAGACAGAAAGCCAAACTCTCTAAAGGTTTTTTAAAAAAAAAAAATAAAAAAAAAAAATAAAACAAACTTTAAAAATTGGAACGTGGGTGTGAGCACCGCCTTAAGGGTTTATAAATTGACACGTGGATCACCTGTCAGGGAGCCAAGATTGGAATGCTGGTTTTAATTACGCCGAATATTGCACTTTCTTATGCAGAGGCATAATCAATTATCTTATTTAAAGGCATTACGATAATGTGTGTGTAAAATGGAGCCATTCCCTGTATTGCATTAGATTCTGCTAATTATAGGAGAATGTTTGGAGCTAAAATGTCAGCTTGTCATCTGGATGGTTTGTAATTCAGGATTTGCATTCATAGATGGGAAGGGAACACTGACAAAAATTGCATTCAGCTCCAGCTCGGCTGGCCTCCGCCTCACCGGCTCCAGCGGCAAAAAGGGCACTGCTCTCTGCTCTGCCCCTGCTCCCACCAGCCACTGCGGGCCCGCCATCCTCTGCAGTACCCAGGAGGCCAAGCCAGAAGGGCGGCGGGAGCAGAGCTAGGATCAGAGGGCAGCAAGCTGCACCAGCTACAGAAATGGAAATTTTGGATTTCTCTTGAAAGCCTACCCACTCTCCTCTTTCATTTTCCTCCTAGTAACAGAGATTTCAAACATGTTTTTAAAAGAGACCAAGTTCTTGAGATATTTCATTTCTAAATGGATTGTATTATGTGTAGGGACAGTGTGTTCCCATGTGTGTGGGTGCACATACATGCACATGTTACCTGGGCACATGTGTCTGTAGAGGCCAGAGGTCAGCTTTGGGTAGCTTCCCTCAGGATCCATCTACCTTATCTGTCTGTCTGTCTGTCTGTCTATTTAGAGACTATAGTATAATTATGTTTCTCCCTTCTCTTTTCTCCCTCTAAACCCCATGTACCCCTCCCTACTCTCTTTCAAATTCATATAATTCAAATTCATTATTTTTTGAGACAGGACATCTCACCGAGACCTAGGACTCACTGATTCTGTTTGATTGGCTGGCCAGAGAACTCCAGGGATTCTCCCATCTCCTACCCCATATTACTGGACATTCAGTCTTCATATCATCATTTACTTAATGGCAAGCTCTCATGACCTGAGATGCTCTCTTCCCAAAACTCTTATGACACACACCCCCCAATAACAAGGCCCTTTCTAGGCAATCAGGTGAGTGAGTTTCCTGCTTCCCATGTGTGCTCTTTGACAAGGGGAAAAAGAAGCAACATCCCTATCGACTGAAGAGGGATTCTAGGTAACACATCCTTCCTCCTGGTTAAACTTGCCTATCTGTCCAGCTCTCATTAGTCACCAACACTAACAGTTCTAACCTACCCTGAGTATCCAGAGCAGGACTGGGAGGTAGCAGCAGTTCTTCCCACACAGCAGCAGGATGCAAACAGCCAGCAGACACTAATAAGTCCCAAAGGGCATGGTGAGTTGGGGTAGGTGCTCTTAGGAAGAGGTTAAGATTCAGCCTCCCTCTTTAAGACCTGGCCCTACTCTCAGAACACTACAGTTAGCTAATCTCTAGGCCTAGCCTTTTCTCTTTCCCTCTTGCTGCCCAGAACTAGACCAGTCCCCTCGCATCTCACCCTATAACAGGGCTGGAGAGACAGCTCAGTAACTACACGGGTTTGCCTACAAACTCAAGGACTTGAGTTTGATCCCCAGCACCCATGTGAAAAGGTGGGCATGGTGGTAGCACATGCTTGCCATCTCAGATCTGAGTGGACAAGAACAAGCAGATTCCTGGGGCTCACTGTCAGCTAGCCTAGCCAACTTGGCAAATCCCAATTTGAGAGGCTTTGACCTTTGGGGGATGTGTGTGTGTGTGTGTGTGTGTGTGTGTGTGTGTGTGTGTGTGTGCACGCACACACCTTTCTGAGCAACGTTTTACATTTCCATGCACTGCCCCAGAGGTCCTCCGTCAGTTCAGACCCCATGCCTACAAGCCTGGTCACAAGACTCCGGGACTTGGCTGGTGCCTGCCATTCTCTCTGGCTGAAGATTACGAGTTAGGGCTGGCCCACTTGGACATGATCTGCTGACTGCCAAAATTCTTAACATGGTCAACCCAACTATAACCAATTCAAAACTCAGTCCCTGGGCTAGCAATATTGTTCATCTGGAGAGTGCTTGCCTAGCCAGCACAGACCCTAGATTCAACCCCCAGAAAGAAAAATACAATTCCTAAGATGACAACCTTCCCCCAAAGTCCACCAAGACATGTTTCCTTTGCCCTCCTGTTCCCAGCAGGCAACATACTTGTTCAGCTGCTCTTAGACTTCCAGGAGACCTGAGACATTGGATGCAGGTCTGCAGCCCTAACGAAGACTGGCCATGTTCCATCCTGCGTCTTTCATCCCTTGACTGCTCTGCTGCAGTGACCTGGTGTCTGAGAGCAGGAGAAGTCCCAGAGCATCCCTTTCCCCGGGCCTTAAGCTCTTAATCTTCTCGTTTACGTTTGTTTCACGTCTTTGTTTTTCTCTTTTCAAGGTATTATATGCCAAAAAACCAGAAGACAAAAGTATTGAATTTTTTTCAAAGTATTATATGCCAAAAGGAAAACAGAAAAAAAAATGTTGACTGTTCATTATAGAAAACTTGGAATACACCAAAAAAAAAAAAAAAAAAAAAAAAAAAAAAGTGGAAAATGAGAGGAGATGGTGTGTGAATCCTCAGACTGGAGGGCCCTGCAGTTCATATCCCTGCATCCCTGCACTGAGAGCTATAGATGTGCTTATTAGTGTGTGTGTGTGTGTGTGTGTGTGTGTGTGTGTGTGTGTGTGTGTGTGTGTAATGACAACTGTGGGTGTCATTCCACTGTCACTGGTCACCTTCTTTTCCTGACACAGGATCTCTCACTGGCCTGTCATCCAGACCTCTGTCATCTCTCTCTCTATTGCTGATATCACAAGCCCAGATTTCTATGTGCGTTCTGGGTATCACACTCTGGTCCTTATGCTTGCGAGGCAAGTGCTTTACCAGCTAAGCTACCACCACAGTCCTAATTTGAGCTTTCTGATATTAAATTATGGGTTGTAATTTAAATGACCTGCAGCTCCATGGAATCTGCTGATATACAGGACTCACTTGCGGATCCACATTTTCTCCCTGAATGTCCAACAGACTAACCCTTTGTAGAGTTGGTCTTTATGAAGCCATACAAGGACAGCTACCTGACGTTCACCATCCTGTGTCTGTTCACCACGTGTCAGTGCCTCACTGCTCCAAGGAGCCTCACAGCTAAAGCTCTGGCCAGGCCTCATGCATCCCACTGTGTCCGGTGGCTTCTCATACCCAGAAGCCTCATAGTCAGGCTAGTTCATCTTCACCTTCAGCCTTGCTCTGCCCTTTCTCAGCTGCGTTGTTTACTCCCTTACCCAAGCTGGCAACCTCCGAGTCCTCTCTGACTCATCCCTTCTTGCTCGTGGCAGTCATTCATCAAGGCCGGGTGTTTTGTCTCTGAAATGTCTTGCACATCTTCCCTCTCCTCTCTTTCCCTCCCACTGCAGGATCTCACATCTCACTGTGGCGGTTGAATCCCTTCCTAATGACCTCATCTCCTTCCCAGCCCTCTCATGGTGCTGACTTAGAGAATCCTAGGCACTACTCTTCATTGGCTCACCTCTCAACAGAAAAGCCACCAACATTTCCAAGAAGCCCAGATCCCCAGAAAAAGAGCATTTCAGTTATCTACTAGTAATAACTAGCAAAGCACCCCAAAAGCCAGTCCCTTGAATAATGATTTTTAGTTCTCACAGTCTGTGGGTTCACAGTCATGGGATTTTTCTGAAGACCTTTCCTGAGTTCACTTATATGTCTACAATCATTTGAGATTTTATCTGGCTCATCATGATCACCCGACACACAGATGGGGTTTCATGTGAACAGGGACACCTGGCTTCTCCTCCACATGGGTTCTGAATTTCTCAGGCCACATGGGCATTCTTTCATGGTCTTGGTTCATTATTGCAGAGAATGAAAAGAAATTCTGCAAGACTTATCAAGTCCTATACTCTAAAACTTACCTCACAACTCCCCTGCCGTATTTGGTAGGTAAAGCAGCCACCAGCCATCCCAGTATCAAAAAACAGGAAAATACACTCTGCCTCTTAACAGGAAGAATGGCAACAGCCTGTTCAAATATGTGGTGACTACTGGAGAAGTGTTCACAGATGGTCACCATGATAATAAGTCACCATACTAGTTATCTCATTAACTTGAAAATTCTAGGATATGAACCCAGTTCTCCTGATTCTAGAGGGTACTCTATTCACACACCTTTTTTCTATCAGGAAGAAGCTAACAGTGGACGGGTCACCATGCATAGTCACAGTGATAACACTGGCCACTTGAGCTGTGCTGCCCTTGGTCTTGGATGCAAGTGGTTGTTGACTGACCACATAGCCCAAGCATCTTCCAGGAGCCACCCAGCTTCTCCACTCACAGCATCCAGCTTGGCTCCAGCAAGCAGCATAATGCAGGATTTGAGAACCCCTGCAGGTCCCCAGACTCCATTAAGAGGCTGATTAAAATTTGATGTTCCCATTTAACACCTATTAGCAAACACTGTGCCCTCCTGCTAGGAGCGAGAACTTGGAAGCCTAGGTCTCCCCAGATCCCAACAGCACCCTTCATGCCAGGGTAGCAACCATTATCTGGAAGAAAGATAAGCAGAAACAGATAAGGAGATGGGGGAGGGGAACACAGGGGTAGAATATAATTTATCAAGAATCAGCTCTTCTGGAACCTTGAGACAGAGAAGAGCATTGCCCCCAAATGCGAGTGTCTCAGGCAACAGTAAGGCAAGACCAGGATAAGAAATTAGCACCAGAGAATTAGCATCTGTTGCCCTTTGGGGATTGAGAAACCAGTGTCCTTCCTTCTCTCCAAGAGAAACATCAATGTTCCACAACCATGAGAAGATGCAGCATAGGAGTGAATATAGTTGAGACATACATGCTCCAAATAGAATGGCTTGGCTCTCTGGGCTCAAGGTCAGCTATGAGAACTCTTCTCAAATACACCCAAAGAGAAGGAGAGCCCAAGAGAACTCTGGCATGGTGGCTTCATCTCTGCCCCACCCCTAAAGCACAATGACATGGGACAGAACAAGCTAAAGATGGGGAAGGGGAAACTGGTAACCAGGCAGATGTTGAGTGCTTACTTTGTGCCAATGCCTGGCACACATAAGCTTCTCTTCATGCCAGGCTATGGCACACAGTAAGCAGAGTCTCTACCCTCCAGGAGTATATGTTTCACCATGAGACATGCCTGAAGATAAAGCACAGTACAAGGCATTGTCAGAAGAAGCATAGAATTAAGGACCGCGTCCCCAGCCTGGGAGAAGCTACATGAAAAGCTACTGAAGTTGCATGATCCTTGTTAACATTTTACCAAACACAGGGCTGCCCTCCTGATAGGAGAACTAACCCTAAGACAGACTCCCAGGAGGGTGGGCCTGGCCAATCACATGTGACCTTGAACCCCAGCATCTGCATCCTCAAAATGAAGACACCGAGAAATCAGGATTGTTGTGGGGGTTAGGTGGGGCTTAGGTGGTATTTATGAATGGTTTGTGAAGGGTGGTGTATCTGAGAGTGTCCAGTGGCTTTCAGCCACAGTCTGGCAATTACTGACAAGACTTACAGGAAGGAGCCACCTATCTACATTGCTCTTCCTGATGCTGTGATTTAAAAATAAAATACTCCAACAGAAGGGAGAAAAGGGCTTGTTTCAGCTCATAGCTTGAGGTAATCATCCATCATGATGGAGAAGTTACAGCGGCAGGAGCTTGAGGTAAGCAGTCACACTGCATCCAAGGTCAAGAAGCAGAAAGCAATGAATGCTTGCTCTCCTTTTCATACCATCAATCAGAAATCAGAACCCCCTTCTTCTCCCTTCTACATGGCCAGTCCTCCACACCAAACTTGTGCCTGTGCTTGCAGGAGCTTGCATAGTCTCCATTCTACTCAGCCGTCAGAGTGGATCTATCTGGCAGGAGAGGAGCCCCAACTGGGACTGAAGGAATGCATTCTCCTGGATTGATAGACATGTGACTTCTCAGCAAAAAGACTACTGTGTTTCACCAGGGTTAGGGTACCAATGACATTTGTCAGGGATGGTATAATGTGGAGAAGAAGAAGAAGAAGAAGAAGAAGAAGGAGGAGGAGGAGGAGGAGGAGGAGGAGGAGGAGGAGGAGGAGGAGGAGGAGGAGGAGGAGGAG
>CM052703.1:111973958-112002653 GCA_028551405.1 Uromys caudimaculatus | reverse complement strand
AGGAGGAGGAGGAGGAGGAGGAGGAGGAGGAGGAGGAGGAGGAGGAGGAGGAGAAGAAGAAGAAGAAGAAGAAGAAGAAGAAGAAGAAGAAGAAGAAGAAGAAGAAGAAGAAGAAGAAGAAGAAGAAGAAGTAGTAGAAGTAGTAGTAGTAGTAGAGGAGGAATTCTTCAAGTAGTGGCTAGGGGTCCCTTGCTATCTGTGTGACCAGAGACAAGTGACAGCAGTGATGCACTTCTGAGAAGCACAGAGGAGTGGGATGAAAGCTAGGGAAGGAACCCTGGCTGTCATATCAAAGAGGTGAATTTTCTGGAATTGCAACTTTATGTCCAACTAGAGCCACTCAGCTCACCCTTGGAAGCTTCCTCCCAACCAGGCATGGGCTCAGTCCTCAGAAAGGAAGACCAGACAAGAAATAGCACCTCTGTGCCTAAAGGCCATCTCAACCACAGCCACCATCACCTCCCTTGACCCCATCCGTTCCTTCCCCCTTCTCTGCTTCCTTCTCAGTCCTTCCCCCTCTCTCCTTTAGGCTTTCCTCTGAAGGATGCATTGTGACCAGGAGCCTCATAAGAACACTGTCAGATTCTGGGCTTTTTGAGCTCACAACCTCAGCAGGCTACACAGTTAAGAGAGAATGTGTAAATCAAGATCAAAGATACTTTCTGCCACTGTCCAACCTGAGGCCAATTGCTTGCCCTTTCTGACCTTGGATTTTACTTCTGTGAGAGCCATAAGCTCCTTCTATGGAGTGACAGTGGGACAAAACAAAGCAATGTGTATAAAACTCCTGGCCCAGTGCCTGGGTCATACTGGGCCCTCAATAAGCATCCCTTTCCAGTCATACTCTGCTTTGTCATTACTAATCACTGCCAGTCACAGAGTATGACATCACAAGATATGATGGCCCATAAGTGGTACTCCACTAGGCATCTGTGGCCTTACTGGTGGCCTCTCCTCTTCTCTGTCCTCATCTTCTTGCTCCATTCCACTGCTCATGCCTCCATTCAGACTCTCACCAACTGTTCCTACATCCCTTGGGACAGCTCCTCCTTGATCCCTCTGCAATAATCAGGTGATGCTTCCTGAAAGTCAAGAAACTACCACTAGAGCCATGTGGCCCTTGGGATGTCTGAGGGCTTCCCACTCCCACCTCCTTCTCTCCAGATTCACAGTTCACACTCATGCCTCCATGCCACAGGCTGCAATCCCTCTGCTTAGAAGACTAGCCTTTGCCCTGGCCCCCAGAACCTGGTCCAGGTGACTCCTTCACGGACTTAGAGACCACGCCACCCTCCTTGACAAAGCCTTTCCTCATACCCCAAGTAGACATTTGTTTATTTCTCTTTGTGAGTCTATAGTATATATAAATCATTGACCAAATCCAGACTAAATGTTTGGCCAACAACAACCCAAAAGTTAAGGATGATTTTTATATTATTTTGTTTTGGGTTGGAGTTTTTTTGTTGGTGCTCGTAATGATAAGTGTTTGTTTGTTTGTTTGTTTGTTTGTTTGTTTGTTTTGTCTTGTCTTGTTTTTTATTCTTGGTTTCAAGGGATTCAAGCATGCTAGACTAGCACTCTCCCACTAAGTTATATATCGAGCCCTGGTTTTGACATTTTCAAGAGTTTGAAAATAACAATAGAAAAAGAAGAAGAGGAGTAGGAAGAGGAGGAGAAAAACATCCCAGTATGATGTCTCATGCCTGTAATCCCAGAATTCAGGAGGCTGGAGCAGAAGAATCAGTATAGATTCAGGGCCAGCTTGATATACACAGTGAATTCCAAAACAGCTTGGCTGCAGAGTGAGATTCTGTCTCAAATAATCCAAAGAGCATCTGTAGTTTTATCCAAACATGGATGGCTACACACACTCCCACAGTTATTGTCCAAGACTACTTTGTACAGGAGTGTCAGAGCCAAGTCATTGCCACAGAGATCACATGACCTGGGAGATCTCAACACTCCTCTGGTCCTTGGTATAAGGGAACGTTTGCTGTCCCTGCAATATGCCATACTTTTATTGTCTACTGGGAAACACCTCTTTGATGGTCCCAGCTTCCATAGTCGGGGATCAGGTAATTCCCATGTTCCTTTGCCCTTCCAACCCTTGTGGTGTTAACGTCTCCTTGAGAGCCTTCCCAAAATAAAGCACAGAGTCAGAAACTACAGCCTGGTGGACTGCAATGACTTGCTTAAGAGCATGCAACTAGAAAGGAACAGAATCAAGTGTCAAGTCCAGAAGTTTTACCCTGCAAGCTTGACACTCTCCCGTCATGGTCCCAGAGAAGACCTTAGCTTTGGGGAGGTGAGATTCCTTCAGCGATGGAATCCTCAGACCAGAGACAACTCCCCAGGCATGTTGGTTGCATGGGGTTTATGAGCAGCATTTGTCTAAAAAAGTAATTTCTGAATATCTCACATCCTCTGATCACTTGTCACAATAACAGAAGGCGTCTCCCTGTGTGCTTGTTTGTTCCCAGTGCTGGCACGGCACAGGAGCTCCTGGGCCTGGGAGGTGGAGGTAAATATAGCTGTTTTTTACTCACTAGTTGGGTTGCCTGAATGCACAACAAATATACATTGTCACCTGACACACATCAAATCTGCACACATGTTCATGGAAGCAGCTCTGCTTGCATCACAGACTGATCAGCCCCAACCTGGGAAGGGGTACAGGTTCTCTAGTATGGTCCCCAACTGGGCTGTTTGGTGGTTACTAGAAGACAGGTTTGTGTTCTGTCAGAAGGCATTTTTTTTTCTAGTAAGGACAGGATGAATGGTGTATAGACATTTTCTCACTAGGTTAGGACTACATGGCCTCTGATACTCCCATAGGGTCCAAGCCCAAGACATTATGTACTTAACAAACATTCAAGCACTTAACAAACATTCAACCATGTCAGGAGCTCAGATTGGAAGCGCAGAAGAGCTGGGTGTGGCTGGGGGTGTGGAAGCAAAGCGGATCTCTTATGTAGCATCTTTACAGATGTCCTCACAGTCAACTGTGACTTTCCTCCCATCTCTGTCTCTCAAGAGATTAGTAGCAGAACCATGAGGTGGTGATATATGCAGTTCTTCAATTGTTCAATTCTAGGTCCATGCGCCCCTCCTACCTCAGCCTCCCCAGCTTGTGCTCTGTGTCGTCTGTGACTCTCTAATTCCCAGAAGCCCAACTCAACTTTGTTCAGAGCCTTCACTCCTTATATTGTTGTCTAGAAGCCCCAGATAAAGTCTTCCAACATAGGTGTCTATATTTCTGTGTGTTCTTGCGCTCCCCATTCTGTAGACACATAGAATTACTCCCCAGTTTTCCTGAAAACAACTTTATCCCAGTATTTTTCAAACCAACAGAAAACCAACCCTTAGGCAAATTCCCTTACCTATCATAGCCTTTTGAAGAGGCCGAGCAGATTCGGATCAGATATACCTAGTCAAATGGTATTCTGTCAACGCATACCAGTTTATGTAGACTTCATTCCTGGTGCTCTAGGTCTCCCTTACTCTAAAAGTGTTCTGCAGATCCTCAGGGCTTATATGTGTTCTTAGTACTAGCCTCTGAATTCACTTGACTTAGATACCACGCTGCAGCATTTATCAGACCTGAAGGTTGACTATAGCAAGCTATGCACAAGTCAATAATAATGCTTCTTGAAACAAATCAGCAGAACAGATCTCACTCACGGTAGACATCTCCCACACCAATTCCTTGATATACTCCTTATAGCCACCTGCTTCCATGTGGGGTGACCCCATGCAATGGTTTTCCTCTCACTAGTTACTGCAAAAGATTCTTACATTTTTCCCCCTCTGTTTTCTTCTAACCCGCGATCAAACTGAAGTTACTGCAGCACCTTGGCAAGCCTAGAAATCAAAGTTGAATATAGAAAGATCTCGACATGGGTTGAACTTGCATCTCTGCTAAGTGGTAGTTATGTAATCTGGTGCACACCAGACCTCTTTTGGGTACACTCTCTTCCTTTGTAATAGAAGGACAGTAACACCTACCTCTAGTGGACAACTGTCGTATTTGCCGACCCAGGTACTGGGCTCTTGTATTCTAGCGTCAACATCATACTTTTCTTTTAGGAAGTCCACACCATATGCATTCCTAGTGCAAATGGTTGAAATGGGGCCTATTAGTTACAAATACAGAACAAGAATCAACCTCATGAAGGAGATCCATGCCCCTCCTTTGCTACCCACCCATCTCTGTGTCCTCTTTTACTGACGTGTTCATTTACTGGTTTGAATCCATTAAGTTCACAGGCTAGTGGTTGACCACTGTGTGGTCTATACTCAGAGGAAACTAATTCTCCTTCTTCTAGTAGCTACCAATTGCTAGGAGCTCCAGCATGCGCAGTGGGACTGGGTACACATCTCTGCTCTTCGTCTTGGGATTTGAGCTGGCTTGATCATGCGTGGGTCTTGTACATGCTGTCACAACTGCTGCGAGTTCTTATGTGTAGATGCCCTGTTATAACCAGAAGACACTGCATTCCATAGCCATCCGCCACTTCTGATCTTTACATTCCTTTTGCCCCTTCTTCCACAATGATTCACTAAGCCTCAGAGGAAAAAGAATGATGTAAATGACCCTTTTAGGGATGAGCTTTTCTGATGAGGATTGAGAGACGCATCCATCTATGGGTATAATGATAAGTTATTAAGAGTCGTTTTAAACCTGTGTCCATTTAACAGAATACAGAATAAGTATGTTCTCCCTTAGGGGTTATGACCTGTCTAAGGTTCTTGGCCCAATAATGGTGTGCCAGGTGTGGGTGCCATCTTGTGGAGCAGGACTTAAATTCAATCAAAAAGTGGTTAACTGTCCTTCTTTAGGAATTAGTACAAAAGTTAAAATCAAGTCTAAGGCTGTTGATAGCCATCTCTGCCACCACATACCTTGTGAAGAAAGAAGCCAATTCGGAATAAAAGAGAAGTGAAAACCCGAGAGGATCTTGAGGACATCAGTTAAGGACTTGGATCTAGCCATGTCTGAAGTTCATGGTTGAACCACCCAGTGATGAAAGTCAATAAGTTTCCTCTTCAGTTTCAACTAGTGTGAGTTGGATCTCTTTAAGTGGTGACTAAAAGGACTGACTCATACCCTACCTTAGGGCAGTTGTCAGAATCAAATGAAAACAGTATATATGATCACCTAGCAGACCCTGGCACATAATAGGAACTCATTAAATATTAGTCACCTTTGCAACAAGAAGAACCAGGAAAATGCCAGTAGACACAAGGCTGAGAACACAAGAAAGACACATAACAACATAGCAAGAGCCTGGAGGTGCCGAGAAGGGACGAGATCAAAGCACAGCGGAAGGCTTGGTCTGAGCTGAGGAAGGGACCTTTCTTCCTTGAGTGAAATGTGAGAAAGCCATGGAAAATGAACAAAGACCATGAGCAAGAGGCTGGAGGAGGTCAGGTAAGGTAGCTTAGTGTCCTCAGGGCTAGAGTCAGGGTCTTCTGCAGAGTGGAAAGCATGGGTACATCTGGAGAGTTAAGGAAAGTCAGGGATGAGCTCATCAGCCAGAGTTACTAAAGGAGAGAACAGAGAGACAGCTCCAGAGAAAGAGCCCACCACCCGCAGCAACAGAAAAACTCACAACTTTCTGTTTTCCTCTAAAGATTCTCCGGCCCTGATTTTCGTCTAGCTCTTACGGACTTTCTTTAAAGTTACTGTAGGTCAAAGACCCAAGCTCAGGCATCTCAATGCACAGCCCTCGTCTGGGCACACACACATACACACACACACACACACACACACACACACACACACACACACACTTCTTATTCTGCTAGAGAATGAGAACTTGGTTCCCAGCAGAAGCTACTCTTCTACAGAAGCTCTGTCTATGATCCTGGGGCTCACTTTGCCTCTAGTATTTCCCTCAGTCCTAAGGCTTCCTTTCTTCCTACTTCAGGACTTCACTTGAGGTCAGCTATATGGTCTCAGGCAACACTGAGACTGGGCTCTAAGCAAATTTTTCTCAATGTTCCTTTGGCTCGCTCCTTCCTTCCGCTAAATTAGAGGTTGGCAAACTTTTTCAGTAAAAGACCATACAGCAAATATTCTAAGCTTTCTGGGACATACTGTCTGTGTAACAACTAAATAGTAAACTCTCAGTTGTGGAACAAAAGCAGCCAGAGACAGCATGTCAGCAAAAGAGCATAGCTAAGTTTCAATAAAATTTTACTTATGGGCATTAAAATTTGAATCTCAGGCAGTTTTGATGTATCGTGAAATATTATTCCTCTTTTGGATTTTCACCAAAGCATTGAAAGTTGTGACAAAAACAAAAACAAAAAACCTCAATTCACAGGCCATGAAAAAATAGGCAGAGAAACAGATTTGGCCTGAGGGCCATAATTGCCAACCCTTGTCCTAAACCACAGCTGCAGTGACTGTCATTTGTCACATTCCTTCTCCATTCAGGACTCACGGATGGCTCCCTATTTGATCGCCACTGAAGTCTCACTGAGTTTGAAGGATTACCCTTGTTGCAGAACATAGAAAACTTGCATTTCAGGGAGCTTCGGTGACTTGTCTTCGACTCTACAGCCTATGAGGGAGTAGCTGGGGTCCCATGTCCCTCTGCCCCTCCCATTGCTCACAAATGCTCTCACCTCTTCTCTGAAGGACCTCCTACTGGTCTGCTCTATAGTTACTTGTAAGCTTGGCTTGGTTCTCTTACAAAGACAAGCTGCCGACCTGAGGACAGCAACGTTTCCATGTCTCACCACATACTGCCTGACACCATGGCCAGCCCATCTTAGCCACTTAAAAGAGAAAAGAATCACTGTATTTGTTGTGTTCCTCTCCATTCAATACTTCAAGCATCAAAGAGTCTTCAAGGCTGCCCAGAAACCCTAGCATGTTTTTCTAGAAATTTCTGTTTCTCTCTGAAAGAGCCACGGAATGCCTCCTCTTCTTTTTGCTCTGTCTCCTTCTCCAGGCTTTTCCCAGTAGTTCTCCCAGTCCAGCACACCTCTCACCCCCTATCTCCCTTTTACAGTTCTGCAAGAAGAGTGAGGGCATTGCTTCACTGTTGACCCTGTTTCATTAAGCCCCCCAGTATCAGGTCCAGACTCCCCCAACCCATTTCACTTGCCCACTTTCTTTCACATTCAACCCCCCCCCCCGGGTCTCACCAAGCCTGATGCTATTCCTTGAACAGGCAAATCACATTCATAACTTGGGGCTCCACCCCTTCCTTCCCTCCCTCACTTAACTATTTACTTCATTCCTTCCTCTCTGTAGCTTCCCGGACAAGGCTCCTTCCTACGAAGTCTCCCTGCGATACCCTGACCATCATCTTCCCTGGTTTTCCATTTCAACTTTGCTTTATTCTTTTTTCCAGTGTCTTACTTTCTGACATCCACCATGTATACATCCGTCTGTGTGCTTCATTTGTATCACCCAATGATTGGCAAAAGCTTAGCTATGGCAAGGCCTTGATCTGATCAGCTCAGAGATGTAACCCTGTCACCTAGAACAGGGCCCATCCAGAAAACAGTTTTGACTGAGCTAGGAAGACCCACAATCCCCAGAGAACTTACTTTACTATTTATTTTAAATGTCCTATCCCTAAAACCTCTTCTCCTTGTGTCCCAGTAGTCCTCCTCTCCTGGCATTAGAGGAGAGTGATTAGAGACTCCTAAAGATGCTACATAAAGCACCTTTATTCCTCCTTCTCCATCCTCCCCGGCTCTGGACAGCATCTTCAGAGCCTGCTGGCACTTGAGCTGTTTTTGAGGCCTTGTAAACTTTCTTTAACTTGGGAAGCCCAGGGTTCTGCTAGAAACCAACAGTGCAATTACAGGGCTTTGAAACTGCGAAGTTCCTTGGCTCTCTTCTCCCAGGGGGGCCCTCAAAAGCAAGATTGTGTTAGGCCAAGGAGAAAGGAGGTGAGAGCACTCTTCACTAGCAAGGAGGGAGTTTCCGGACAGTGCAGCACCTTCTGCTAGGGGTAGCCCGGAGGGCTAGCCTAGACTACCTTGATAACAGAGAGGGTTTTACACCCCAAATCAGAACCTTAAACTGAATGGTGGGATTGGATGGAGGGTTCTGCCAGGCAAGGAACAGTTAGATACAGGACATAGAGGCACTGGGTTCAGAGTTAAAGCCATTTCCTAGGCAGAGAACC
Organism: Uromys caudimaculatus; assembly: GCA_028551405.1. Taxonomy (NCBI): domain Eukaryota; kingdom Metazoa; phylum Chordata; class Mammalia; order Rodentia; family Muridae; genus Uromys; species Uromys caudimaculatus. Next base: position 111,994,500 of record CM052703.1, on the reverse strand, counting down.
CTGAAGTTGGCCCTATCTGCTCCTCTCGATACATCCCCAAGGATACCACCTGGGGCCTTGAACACGTCTGTCCATTAGGTGCCTGTTGTGGCACAAAGATTTTATTGGTTTGTGTGTCTGTAGCTGCTTGGGACTCGGTGACTAGTTTTCAGATGCCTGGAGTGTGTGATTAATCAATATTTACTGGATAAAGAAATTTCAGAAAGGTAAAAGGTCTGAAATGCATAGAAAAGGGATTCCCAACAAGCCAACTTTGTATGAACTGATAGAAGGGAAATTGGCAAGGGAAGAGCTGGTCCCCAGTTTAGTTCAAAGCTACCAATCATATCATAGGACTACAGGGTTGAATGTCAGCACTGGACTGTTCTACCCCTTAGAATGGACACATTTTTCACCATGAAAACTTTAACCACCTGGGAACAGAGAGGAGATGCTGACCCTCCCTGAAAGCACAAGGTACCAAAGCTGGAAAGGACTTCATAGCTCTTCTAATCCAACTTCCAAAGTCAAAAACACAGAAGGTGGGTATCCAGACCTCTATGTACAGTCTCCCTCACACTCTCAGGGCTGCCAGAAGTAGAGCACTGTGATCTTAGTATTATGAGAAGATGTAAACAAATATCTATCTATTCATCTCAAACAGAGAAATGAGGACATAACAAAGGATAGATGCCACCAAAGTCCAACGTGGTGAACTAATGAGTTTTATTAGGGTTACTTCCTTACAGGAGTGTGGGTGAGGGGTTATTTCCAGTAGCAGAAAGACTCAAAAACAACTGTGCTACCACCACCACAAAAGCCCACCATAGCATAGGTAACAACTCACAAAGCTGGAAACTGGGGCACATTATTCAGCCTGTAAAGCACATCCTTTCTGGAAGGTCCTTTCCACCAGTTCAGCTGGTATCTGCTTCTTACAGGCTTCTGGGCCTGTCTGAGAGTGACTGTCTGCAGAATTTAATGTTTATATGCTCTTGGGAATAGAGGGCCTGGTTAATCTGGTCAATTTCAGGAACTTCCTGAAACTGTTTTGAGTTCTTTACTTCTTATCTTAAGGAGCTTCCCTAGAGCATTTTGCCTTCCCTCAAAACATCCTGTTGTTTCATCTCCCTGTAAATATCATGTCTTAAGAAGTTTCCCTCCATGATGGAGAGTTGGAAGGGAACTTCTACACAACACCTGAGGACAGAGGCACTTCATCCCTCAGGGCTTGTCCTTCATTCTTCAGAGTGATCCAGCCCTTTGCAGATACCAGGCACAGGTGACTGCTAGAGAATGACAGACAGCATGGAGGTTCTTTTTGTGTTCCCTTGACTGGGAAAATGACATCCTTTGAAGAATGGTTCAGAGTCCCCTCCAAAGCTGCTGCACTCTGAGGTGACTGAGTAGCTCTGAGAAGACTGAGTAGCTCAAATCCCACCCTGGCAGTGCATTCTCCCTCCATAAAGAGGATGTACTAATCCTGGCCAAGGTTTTGCACAACTAAAACACTCAGGGAATGTTCATACCCATGCTAGGGGCTGGCTGTGATTCCAGATAAACAAACTGAAACTCTGAGAGGCCCAGAAACTCTCCCAGGTCATCTGCCTAATAGGTGGATGCCCAGAACCCAAAACTTCTGACCTGAAATTGGTATGCTCAGCTTCCTCATATGGCAATAAAGTGGCTATCTTACCTGCAGAGGATGGCTATGGGCTAGATGCTGCCTCCATGGAATTTTTCAGTGGCCAGGAGATGGCCAAAGGAGGAGGAGAGTGGGCTGAGAGTCCATTCCCAATGGATGGTATCTTAATCACCCCCTCTGCCAAGTCAAGAGGAAGAATTTGCTGATGCGATGCATCTCCCCACATCCGGCTGGGAACCAAAGGGGCAAGGAGAGCTCACCAACCTAAAGTGCTGTATGAAAGCCCATTAATAAACCTCCTGGCAAGGACACAGTGTGCACCATTCATAAGTCTGTGGCCTGTGGGGAAGGAGCCATGGAGCAACCTGTGGAGAGGCCTGGAGGGGAGTCTGAGGCTGCTGAGCACTGGACATTCTTGAAGTTCCTCTGTAAACTTAGGGTCATGAGCGCCTGCACCACTCATAGTGGGGGACTGTTACCAGTCTAGAGCCCCGGAGCCTCAAACCCTAAAATGAACTTGTCTTCTCATTTGGTATATAGACCAGATGATGGTCTTGCAATTCCATTCTCCCAGTATGCCCAGGAGAATCCAAACATGAGACTCGGCCTCCTTGTCAGAAGGCTCAAGGACTAACACATGCAGAATAATTGGTGAGAGCCAGACAGCCTAAATACTCTAGTCCAGTGAGTCCCTCAATAACTTCATAAATCCTATCATGATCATCACGTGCAGAGATGGAAAACAGAGCTTCATGAAAGCAAAGCCATTTCCCACACAGAGCTAGTCAACCCAGGCTGAACTGCTCCAAGCTGTCTGGAACATGGTAGGACACAATTAACTGGGTTTGTTTTTAAGTAGAGGTATAATCCAAACTCAGGCTGCCAGACTTCCTGGACCTCTCTGCTTTCCACAATGTCTTCCTCTGCTTTTCAACAGGGGACATTTCACTTGTCAGAAGACATTCGACATTATGGTTTGTCATAGATGGGGAGGAAGGAGTACTGCTGTCATCCACTGGGCCAAGGCCAGGCATCCTGCTAAATATCCCACAATACACAGGGTGAGCCCTATGACACAGAATTAGCTGGCTAAGATACCAATGGGAATGAGTTTGGCAAACTACGTTCCTGAGTCACCAAAGACTAAATTGACTAATGTCTGAGCTCTACCAGGGTCTCAGGTGGAGGTAGGGCCAGGAAGCTCAGGCCAGCAATCTCTTGAGTGTTAATGTAGAACTCTGGCACATGTGGCTATTCTGTTGTGGGTTTGTAAAATAGGAGGGCAGGAAGGGCAACTTTAGAAGGGAAGAGATTCACCAAAATCAAGATGTCTTTTTGTAAAAGACTTCTGTGCTCACCTAGTATTGTATTAGTCATCTCTGTCTCACTGAGTCAAAATACCTGTGGCACTCAACTTAGAAGATTGTTTCAATGCATGCATGCATTCCGAAGTTTCAATCCACAGTGGCTCAGTCCACTTGCTTCGGGCCTGTGGCAGCAGATATCATCAGGGCAGTGGAAGCTTCTCACCTAGTGGCAGCCAGTAAGCAGAGATGGAGAGAAAGGGACTGAGATGCCAATCACTCTTTCAAGGGTGGATCCCTATATAACTGACTACTTTCTACCAAGCTCAACCTCTAAAAGACTCCTCTAGCTCCTAACAGTGCCACAGAGCCTTCAACATATGGCTTTGGGGTATATTTAAGATCTAAACCATAATTGTAGTGATAAATTTTAGATGCCAATGTCAAATGCTTCCCTAGGTATTACCAGGAAAATTTGGTAGCTATGACTAATTCTACAATAAGCTGGTTTTGAGTAAAGGATATGTGGGTTGGCTGGACTCAGTGGCTCCAAAGGCCCTAACAGTAGAGAGTTAAAGTCTCCCCACAAAGGTGGGTGGGAGTGTCCCACTCACAGACAGTACTCTTGCTCCAGGCTAAGAGGTGCAGCCTACCCTTGGGACTTTAACCTTTCCCTGCCAGCCCCCACCACCACAAAGCCAGTTCCCAGCATCTCTTTATAGTTATCACCTCTATCTGCTTGGCTGGTTAACCCTGCTTACTACAACTAGCTCGCTATCTCCAAGAGGAAAATAAAGTTTTATGACAATTCCCAAAGTGATTTGTCCAGCAGAGCCTTGAATTTGAAGAGCACCCTGTGGGATCATATTCCAAATGTCTTTTTCTAACAAGCACTAACACAAGGAAACTAGACAGTTCGGCCACAGAGTCTTTAACCTGCTTCTAGGGATGGTATCGTGTTCTCACTATGGACAGAGGATCCTCACCACTACATGCCATCTGCCAGTTGCTCTTCTCCTACACAGGAGGTAGTCCTCTTGCATCCACCTTGGGGCAGATCCAACACACCACGACTGAGACTTCTTAGGTCTAGACCTTTGCTCTCAGTAAGCAGAGCTGATAAGCCCCAGCCCTGTGTACGCAGTCAAAACGGCATGGTTTATGCAGAGCACCTGGCACACAGTGGGTGTTCAACTCCTGTGCCAAGACCCTCCCCTCTGACGACAAGCTGTGCTAAAACAGGCCTCCTACTATATAAGGAATAAGCAGGGTTTTTAAACCACTCAATATGGGCAGCAGTTGCCAAATGATGCTACGGAGCTCTCCTAGGCCCGAGGCCCACCCTAAATTTAACAGGCCTGTGTTTACAAACCCAAATCCATGCATCTCTGAGGCTCCCACACATATCCCAGCTGTCCGCCTCAAGAATTCCACGTGGAGAGTCTCTGGCAGAGTCCCCACCAGCTGGTAACTCTCAGAGTGTTCCTGACACTTGGTCTGAGCCTTAGGCACACTATTCACAGGAGAGAATCAGGAGCTCCTCCTCCTACCTGAAGACCAGTAGGACTCTGAGCTGGTGGATTTCAACCAGAATTCTGGGGCTAAGCCACACACAAAAGACTAGGAGCTAAGGCACGCCTCTCTGCAGACCCTGGCTTTTTCTGTCTCTCTATCCTACTTTACTCATTCTCTGTGTGCACTAGGCTGACACACACGCACATCACAGCTTCCTACAACTCAACCATCCTGAAACTGTCCAATGGCACTGAACACAGCACAGAATCCAGAAAGACACAGAAGCCTCTAGATTGGACAGAGAACCGTGAGCAGCACTGTAAGCCTTCCCTCAGACCTTATTTCCCCTTTCTTATGGGCTGCTTCTCCAACTGAGGGACTTCTAAATCACCAGACAGCTTGGTAAATACAGATGGCTGGTCCTACCCTACCCACCCCACCCCTGATTAGGCAAATCTGGAGCAGGACCCAGGGGAACGGGCGTCTCTAAGGAGTTCCCAGGTGAAGCTGATATCACTAGACCAGGGGCTGCTCTCAGGTTAGGGGGTGGCTGCTTTACAGATTGGATGAGTCAAGCCCACTGACTCCCAGTAATCCTGAATCAGAATGGAATCTCCCTCTATGTAAGTGTGTGTGTGTGTGTGTGTGTGTGTGTGTGTGTGTGTGTGTGTGTGTGTGTGTGCTGGGGGCGGGGCAGATGCTGATAGTGGTGAGCCTCAAGAAAGAGAAAGCCAGGCTGACAGCTGCAGGAAGTGACAGTTGACAGCCTGAGAGCACAGAAAGAGACAGCAAACTATAAAAAGCAGACTTAAGAACTCAAAAAGCAAAACGGCCCGAAGCCGTCTCCGTGGGATATGGTTACCATATTCTCCCGATCCATCCTAAGGAAACTCTCTCCAAGCACCGTGTGGCCCTGAGATTAGCACTGAAGACCCTATCATGTGTAGGGAGCTATACTTAGGCTGCTTCCAGGGGCAGGGAAACATAAAAATTAATATTCTAAAAATTGGCATCCAAATTCATTGGCAGTAAAGATCATCAGGGGGTTTACTGGGTTATAAACTCGGCAATATGAAAAACTTTTCACCGTTAACTAATCCATTTGCTCAGCTTTCTGGGCTCCTACTGTGTGTGTGTGTGTGTGTGTGTGTGTGTGTGTGTGTGTGTGTGTGTGTGTGTGTGTGTGTACCTGCCCATATGTATATCCTGTACCCATATACAGATACGTATCTGATATAGAAGCACTCAGTAGGGTGTTGAGAGATATCATGTGTTCTAGAGACCATGCTTAGCACACATTAGGCCCTGAGTTCCATTGCCCTCATCAAATTACTCCATTAATTAATGTAAACAATACAATTCACCACTCCGCAAACCATAGCCCCTTCATCATTTCTTCCTTGACCACCTAGGCAAGGCTGGGTCCCCATGCAGAGCTCCCATTTGCATACCTAATTGTTCCAACTCTGTATTTCTCACCACACAGCGATGGAATCAATTCAATAGCCTCTTTCTGAGCTTTTCCGTTTCTAGTATGGCAGGTGCTTAATGAATGGATGTTGAAGGCATATCCTTAACCTTGCAGTATCTAAGTACACACACACACACACACACACACACACACACACACACACGCACACACACACGCACACACACTCATTTATGAAGAAAATGTAGGTCAAGGAGTTTGAGTGCATGCCTCTAGGCAGCCCCAATTTCTGAAAGCAGGCTTAACTGTGCTTATTTCTGCTAGCAAGGGAGCATGGAGGTCCTCCGCAGAGAGTGCTGTCTCTCGCACTTCCTGGTTTTAATCAGCACTACATATTCTGGGTGAGGTGGCGACAAGGAAGAGGCTGCAAACTCAATTAGATCACTTCTAAGTCCCCATCCCATGACTGTTCTAAGAAGCCAGCTTCTATCCCTCCACCCTTCTTTACACCCTCCCCCAGCTCCTCCCCCAAATACACATCCAATCCCAGTTACCTCTCTCTATACTAAATATCCTGAGAAAGTCCCCATTCATGGGACAGAGCTCTGTGTTCTCTGTCCAGCAGACAGAGATAAGAGTAAACCATGTTTTCCATTATCCATAACATACCTGCCTGTAAATAAAGTACATTAAGAGTAATTAGCTCAAGCTTCTTTAGCTCAGTGGAACTCCCATAGGCTAGTGGAAGAAGAGAGGGAAGCAGAGAAGACCAGAGCTCACTGAGGAAACTGATCACGTGAATGAAGGCGGCTTCAAACTCATGGGAAGGCTACTGGACACCCTCCTCAGACTGAGAGCCCCATCTTCCTTCCCTGGGCTTCATGGCAGCTGGAGCACACCCCATAAGAACTCTGAGAATTTGCCAAGTGTGCAAAGAACTTCAGAAGTTTCTTTCAAGGGAAAATCTAGTGAACTAAAATATTCTATCATCTATCTATCTATCTATCTATCTATCTATCTATCTATCTATCTATCTCTATCTATCTATCTATCTACCTATTTATCTATCATCTACCTATCATCTATCTACCTATCTATCATCTATCTGGCTATCATCTATGTATCTATCCTTTGCTCTATCTCTTCTCTCTTCCCCCCCTCCTTCCCTCCTACTCTCATCTTTCTCTCACAAAGGGTCTCATTAAGTAGTCCTGGCTGTCCTTCAACTCACAATCCTCCCCCAGTCTCTGAAGTACAGAATCTAACTTTGTAGTGCAGTAGTCTTTCCTGTTTATCACTGGTGTTCCAAAGGCATGATTCTCAGGAATGACTTTTACTCACAGAAGTCAGGATACACTAGAATCTCACTGACTTTCGACGACACAGACAAAAAAGATTCTCATCCATGTTTTGTCTGCCATGGGTTACCAAAGGCTTTGCTTCAAGAACTAGGCCAGAGGAGCACCTAAACCAAAGACAGCAGCCACTGTGGCGGAGGGAAAGTGTACGTGATAAGCATGTGCTGCTTGAAGCCAGTCCTACAGCCATGCCAAGGTTCCAAAGGATGGGATACAACCTCCTCCCCTGAGGAAGAAAACCAAGGAGAATGACACAGAAAGTGAGTGGCCGTGATGCCCTGGAACCCGGCTCTTCCGTCTGCCCTCCTCCTATCTCACACAGTCAACCATCACTTAATGACAGGAAGGGGTTCTGAGAAGTGTGTCGCTTGGCAGTTTCGTTGTCGTTGGAACAAAGCAGTGTACTTAAGAGAAATCATTTTAGTCGGCCTTTCTATGTGATCAAGATTCACAGTAAACACAGAATGAAGGCGGCTGCTGCTGGTGTTAATTGTTTCAGAGTAAACTATTTTTAAGTAAGTGGAGGACATCCCGATGGTAAAAACATAGTGCAATAAACACACGAACCAATAGAGCTGTGCATCGTTATCAATTTTTATGCACTTGGCATGGGTCCATGTTACATTTCTATCAGACTGGAAACATAATAAGCCATTCGCCATCACCACAGGTCCACCCCATGGCATTAAGGTGGCTACAACATCAATAAGTGAATGGCTCCATCCTATCTCTGTTACGTAATCATGTTCTGTAACCATCATATATGGCCCGTTGTTGACTAGAATGCCACATTGCCTCTCGTGACTGTTCATTTATATGTCGTCAGCTACACTATCCATGCTACCGTCATTCACAGTACCATAAGTCTCCACCACCACCACATTCACCAGCCTAATCACAACCACGCCAGCATCCTCCGTATCAGCAGCATGCCTTTGCCAAACCTCCCCAAAGAAGACAGCCTGTCCGGGGGAGAAGCCATCTGCTAACAGCTCTCTGAGGAGAAATATCAGGGGAAGGGAGACTGAGGCAAAGAAGGAATGAGAATAAAAAAAGAAGGAGGTGCTTAACAGAAAGCGGATGCTTCATAACAAACGCAACCAACGGTTTAGTCTTACAGATCATGTTTAGATTTTCTAGCCTATCTGCCTTTCTTAGCAGTTCAAGTATTGAAGGAATGGGAAGGACTTCGTGCTGGCTCTTTCCTGACCTCCATGTCCCACTGTCAAAGTCAACCCTGTAGAGTATGTATTCTATTACGCCTCTGAAAGGTGTAATCTGGCCTCACCAGGCAACCTCTTAAAACACTATAGAATCTAGGTGTCCAAGGCATAGGTTGGCATGGTACCCAGTTTCCCCGGGTTATACATACTACCTGCTATAATCTTCCATCTGTAGTGGTGCCGACAGCAGCAACAGCAATCTGGATCTCTTGCTGTGGGAACAACAGTGTGAGTTCTTGCTAAGGCTGCTCAACTGGAGAACAAGGCACATTGTGAGGGCCAAGGAGAGGAAGATATGGGCACATAGACTGGGGTGGCACACAATCTGGGTCCAACATAAGCCATATCTATGAATGTTCATCTATAATAATATATGTATCCTGTGATGGTTTGTATATGCTCAGCCCAGGGAGTGGCACTATTAGAAGGTGTGGCCTTGTTGGAGGAAGTGTGTCACTGTGGGCATAGGCTTTAATATCATCATCTTAGCTGCCTGAAAGTCAATATTCTGCTAGCAGTCTTCGGATAAAGATGTAGAACTCTCAGCTCCTCCTGCACCATGCCTGCCTGGATGCTGCCATGTTCCCACCTTGATGATAATGGACTGAACCTCTGAACCCGTAAGCTAGCCTCAATTAAATGTTGTCCTTGTAAGAGATGCCTTGGTCATGGTGTCTGTCCACAGCAGTAAAACCCTAACTAAGACATAGCTCATATTAGAACAAAATGCCTGCAACTCCTCCCCTAGGACAGAGACAAAGATCTAACTATTCATGGGTGCTAAGCCATTCTCCTGCAAAAATTTTTGGAAGGGTTAGCAAATGAAGCTTCCTTTGTCAATACTACTATTCCTAGCCAGGGCATCATGCACCACCACCTTCACATAGCATCCATTATGGCTGGTGTGTGTTATTTCTCTGATAGGATGACCTAGACCTTCATCTGCAGAAGTCTAAGCCCTTGGTTACCTGGATTCACGGAACTATTGGCATTGTCTACTGTAGTACGAACAGCTCAAGGGTATTCTTTTGATTCCTAACATACTATTCTTTGTCCCCACTGTGGTGGTAAAAACCTGGTTCCTTGTGATAATCAGAATCAGTTGAGTCCTACTCAGTAATTACTTTCTCTTCCAATTGGCTTACATCAGGACCCCAAAATTTCCAGGTTATAGCTGTAGTTTTTAGTTAACAGAACACCTGCTGAGTTACTTTTTATCAAAGGTTTCTGGGACTGTGAGCTGACAGAAAGAACCTGGACAGTAGATGAATGATCGCTCATGGTTTTCGACTCCTGTGAGTGGCATCTACTGCTCAGATTGACAGCCCCTTTTTCTGCAGCTACTGAGTTGTTCATAGGGGTTTTTTTTCCTCTATTTTTCTCATGCCGTGGGTCTAATCGAAGAGTTTTCAAGGCACTCCTAAACTCTTGAAATAGTCCTCATGTGGCTTTGATAAATTATTATTTTTATATATTGGTAGATTTTATTTCCTACCATTTTGATTAGGATTTGATATTCTTAATTATTTTATTCTATTCTTGAGGGAGATGAATGATTTCTTCTCATGTCTTTGTTCATGTTGTTTTTTAATAAATTGGAAAGAGTTTCCTCTTTCCTTCCTGACTGAAAAAAAAATGTTTTGATTTGTCACATTTTAAAAAACTGTCATTAATAGCTTTGATGAGCTACAGACCCTTGTGTGCCCCAGAACCAACCACCGACTGGCGCAATAGTGGTAAATCCTGTTATGTAGTAAACAACTGCTCTCTGATTCAATCTGGGGAGTGTTCCATAAAAGGAAATGTATGCCTGGCACTGAATGAACTTTAAAACTCTATGATGACTGGGAGAGCATAGGCTCTATAATCAAGCTACTTGTTTTGCTAAATGGAAATGATATGCCTGTCAAATTGCCTTCCAAATCATTCTGTTTATGCCTATGGATCAGGCCTGTTATCATTTTGTTCAGAGAGGTTTCTTTTGAGGTGTGCAGCAGTAATGGCAGAGACTCATAATTGACCAACATATTGAGAATAATGACTGTCGGATGTTCAGCCATAAATGGAATCATTGTCATCCACTCCTAGGCTCAGAAAACATGATGGCAGATGGAAAGAACAAATGTAAAAGCCAGAGAAAGGAAGGGATGGATGCTGAGTTCTGGGCATAACGTGGTTGATGCGCTCAAACTTACAGCAGTTGTGATCACTTGCACAAGATCGGATCCAGCCACATCCTGTCGTGGACACATTCCTTCCTGACCATTTGTATGCAGTAAGTGATTACTAGAATGAAGTAGCCACCAGTAAGGTGTTTGTGCTCCTGTAGGTTACCCTATCGAACTCATTGAGTCACCAAATGACCACAGAAGGAGAATTAACAGGGAAAGAAAGGAGACCAGTGGGAGTGGAAGAGAAGAGAGCGTAAGGGCCAAATATGATAAAAAAATAATTATATATGCATATCCTAATTAAGCTTTTTATTATGCATAATTAATGTTAATAAAGTTTTTTTTTAATTTGTCACATTTGTTTCTTAACTACTTGTCAGAGATTATTGACGAAGCTACCTGAACTTGGCTTGTGACAGTTGCTGTTACTTATTGTCATGGTATTTTTCATTCTTTCAAACAACAGAGCCAGTTCACTGGTGATGACTCCTCTGCTCTCCTATGTGAAATTCCTTTTGCTTTCACACTTGGAGGGTGTGGTCACTAGGTGTCAAGTTCTGGATTAAGTCTCTCAGCACATTGCGGATGTTTTCCCACTGTCGTCTGGCCTCCATGGTAACTGAGGAGTCACTGGGAGTTTGAATCGGTGTCACCGGGGTTGGAATGTAGCATTTTCCTATGGCTGCTGTCGGGATGTTCTCTTTATCTTTCATTTTCCAAGTGTTCAACTATGATGAGCCTACATTGCGTGTGTGTGTGTGCGCGCGCGCGCGCGCGCGTGTGTATGTGCACGCGTGTGTGTGTGTGTGTGTGTGTGTGTGTGTGTGTGTGTGTGTGTGTGTGTGTGTGTGTTTGTGTGTGTGCGCGCGCGCGTGCGCGCTTGTGCGTGTGTTTCTCCTCAGGTCTGTTTACAAATCTAGAATGTATTTCTCTTCTCACAAAATGAGAATTTTCATCATATTTGACACATGTTTTTTCTTCTACTTTCTCCTGGGACTTCAGTTCTCCAAGTTTGGGGGGCTGTTGGATGTTGTCATAAATGTCCTGATACTCATTCTTTTTTATATTAAATCATTTCTCTGTCTCCTGAAGGTTCACTGATACTTTCTCTGTCCCATATTTCCTATTCTATAGATTTCTATGGCTGGAACTATTTCTTCTGCATCACTAACTTTAGGGTAAGCTTATCTTGGGGAAGGGGGTTCCTTATGGTGTAAGGTATTGGTTTTCTTTTTTTTTTTTTTTGGACTGAGCATTTCAAATCATAAGGGTTCACCTTCAGCCCACAAATTTTTACATGCTATGTTGTCACTTCAGTTTAGATCAAAGTACTTTTTAATTTCCTTTATGATGTCTTCCATGACCTATGAGTAATTTAGAGGTGCATGGCTTCGATTCTAAACATTTGGGGTTTTTCCAAGTATCTTGCTGTTATTGGCTTCTAATTTAATTCCCTGTGCTCTGAGAACAATCTCTGTAATTCCAGTCTTTTAAGTTCATCAAGATGAGTTTGGGGGCCAAGTCTACATTCTAGGACACGGAGCAGATTTTCTCATCCTGATGTTTTCCTTACTAGTTCTATGGCTTGCTGGGAGCTGATGCTACTGTCTGCATTTGAAAGCTACACCCTTCTCCATTTCTTCCTTGAGTTCCATCCATGTTTGTTTTGTGTACATCAGCTTGTTATTAGGTTATTGGGGTTATTGTATTTTATATTCCTGATAAATTGGCCTTTTTATTGTTGTAAAAATGACCCTTTTGTCTCTGAAGTAGTCCTTAACTTTTCTGATACTAATATCCGTATCAGTCTTCCAATGCTAAATCTTTATAATTTCTTTAGTTTTTCAATCTTTTACCTTCAACCCATGAATGTTTTCAGACTTAAAATGGATTTATTGCAGATAGCATATAGTTGGGCCATCTTCATTTTTACCCCTGGAGACCTCTGTCTTTTCGTTGGAGTGTTTATTCCAAAGACATTTTTAAAACACACTGATGGTCCGCCACAAATGGTGGTTTTTATTTTCTCTACCAATTTATTTATTCACTTTACATTCTGATCTCAGCTCCTCTCTCCTCCCAGCCCTCCACTCACATGGTCCCTCTCCTTACACCTCCTCCGCTTCTCTGAGAATCATGGTACCAACCCACCTTGGCACATCAAATCCCTACAGGACTGGGCACTTCCTCTCCCACTGAGGCCAAACAAGGCAACCCAGTTAGAGGAGCAGGATCCACAGCCAGGCAACAGAGTCAGAGGCAGCTCCTCCTGCCTCCAGTTGTTATGGGACCCACATGAAGATCAAGCTCCACATTTGCTACGTATCCTCAAGAGAGAGGGGGCACTAGGTCCAGCCCGTGTTTGCTCTTTGGTTGGTGGTTCAGTCTCTGGGAGGCCCCAAAGGTCCAGGTTAGCTGACTCTATTGATCTTCCCTTGGGGTTCCTATCCCCACTGGGTCCCTCAATCCTTTGCTTTAATCCCAGCACCCGGGAGGCAGAGTCAACAGGAAGACCCCTGAATTTGAGGACAATCTGCTCTACAGAGCAAGTTTCAGGACAACCAGGGCTGCACAAGAAACCCTGTCTCAAAGAGACAAGAAAACAAGCATTTCTTGGCGTCCACAATAGTGTTGGGGTTTGGTGACTGTGTATGGGATGAATCCCCAGGTGGGACAGTCTCTGGATGGGTTTTCCTTTAGTCTCTGCTCTACATTTTGTCTCCATATTTGCTCCATGAGTATTTTCTTCCCTTTTCTAAGAAGGACTGAAGCACCCACACTTTGGTCTTCCTTCTTCTTGAGCTTCATGTGGTCTGTGAATTGTATCTTGGGTATTTGGAGCTTTGGGGCTAATATCCACTAATCAGTGAGTGCATACCATGTGTGTTCTTTTGTGATTGGGTTACCTCACTCAGGATGATACTTTCTAGTTCCATCCATTTGGCTAAGAATTTCATGAATTCATCATTTTTAATAGCTGAATAGTACTCCATTATGTAAATGTACCACATTTTCTGTATCCATTCCTCTGATGAACTTCAGGAATTTCATTTAGCACATTGCATAGTTGAGACCTTTCATCTTTAATCTGTCTCATATCTTAATTTTAAACGCCAGCCCAGTCTCTTCTAGAACTTTCTTAACAAGTCAGTTGTCAACCTTATCGTTCATTATTCCTTTGCAAGCTTCCTTTTTCTATTTTCTTATTTGGATACTTTAGAAACTTTCCACGATATGATTTCCTCTTGCCGGATTAACGACATATTATTTTCTTTTAATTTGTATTCTTAGAAGTTTATTTGACTTTTTATACTGGAAAATTGCTAATTTTGATAAAATATGAATAATTTTAGCCAATGTTTGTTCAAATATTTCCCCTATCTGATTGATACCTTATTCTTTTTTCCTGAAACTCTATTTATTCATATTCTGAACTGTTCATATTCTCCTTAATGGTTTTTAATGCTCTATTTTTAAAATATTCTCTCTCTCTCTTTCTCTCTCTCTTTCTCTCTTTCTCTCTCTCTCTCTCTCTCTCTCTCTCTCTCTCTCTCTCTCTGTGTGTAAATCTGTTCAGATAATTTCTGTTAAACTGACTAATTCTCTCCTTCATGAGATTCATCTTTTCCATTGCAATTATTTTAAGATACTTGTTTGCTAAAATTGAGATCTGGACCATTGTGGACTTTTTTTATTGGTTGATTTTTCTCATTTTCCTTTCTTCTTATCATAATAATAATATTTAATTATGCCTTGGTATTGTGAATGATACCCTGTAGAGACTGGCGCTATTATCTCCCTTTGAAGTACTGAGTTTCGTTCTTACAAGCAGTTAAGCTGGAAGATGACCTCTATCCTGTGGAGCCCTTAAGCTTTGTTGAGTAACCCTTTCTGCTTCCCCTTAGTTTATGGAATAGTTGTTAGCTCCGATAAATAGTCCTTACCCCCCAGACCTTGGCTGTCCCTGAATATTATCAGAAAGCTTTATCAAGCCTCTTTATCTTGCCAGACTCTCAACTCTAAATCGTGTATCCATGGCACCGGGGAGCTAGGTGGTGTACGCTTAACAGGGTCCTTAGAGCTCTCTTCTGCAGAGTCTTGCTTGTGTCTTCACAATTACGAGATTTTTGAGAGTTTGAAGGAAGTTTGTATACAGACCTGGGGTTCCCTCTAGAATGACTCTTTTACTATAGATTCACTTCCCCCACCTTAGCAGACCTGCACTCCAACCTCTGTCCAACAGGAAATCCAAAGCCCAGGAAACTCTACCACATACACTGACAAGATTGAGGATGTTTTCAGCGAAAGAAGAAATAAATGTGAATCTCCCCCACAGTGTCACCTTCATTTCATGTCTCATTTGGGGTCATTCTACTGTGCTTTCAAATATGTTCAGCATTTTCCCCCAAGATTTTAAAAAATACTGTTTGTGGGAGAGATAGTTTGCCTATAGCCTGAGGCCAGAACTCAATTGAAACTATGGCGGGGGAGGGGGAAGCAGAGGAGAGCATCAGGTGTTGGCCCAGTCACTCTCCACATACTTTCCCTGACACAGGGTCTCTCACTAGACCTAGAGATATACTGACAGCCAGAAAGCTCCAGTACTGTCCTGTCTACCCCTTACAAAGCTGGGGTTACAGGTGTGGGCCACGCCCAGCGCTTTACCCGGTATTTGAGCTCAGATCCCCATTCTCGGACAGTTAGTGTTCACCCACTTGAGCCACCTCCTAAATCCTTCTTGAAATACTTTATCATACAAGTTGAACCACATTCTAATCAGCAGTCCATATATATCTCACCATTTTAAACCTCCATCTCCAGATTTTTGTCATTTTCTGGCTAGATTTTATGTCAAGTTGTAGGCAAGCCTGTTAGGCATTTTTCTTTTCTTTTTCTTTTCTTTTCTTCTTGTATTTTTTTTTTTTTTTTACTTTTCACTTATCAATTTATATCCTGCTTCCTGTCCCCCTCCCAGTCACCCCCTCCCACAATCCATTCCTCATGCCCCCTCCCCTTCTCCTCTGAGCAGGTAGGGGCCCTCCTGGGCATCCCCCCACCCTGGCACTTCAAGTCTGTGAGACTAGGCACTTCCTCTCCCACTGAGGCCAGACAAGGCAGCCCAGCTAGAAGAACATATCCCACGTATAGGCAACAGCTTTTGGGATAGCTCCCACTCCAGTTGTTTGAGATCCACATGAAGTGATTGATGTGGGGGGGGGGGGCTAGCCCATTGTGGGTAAGGTCACCCTAGGACTAGTTATCCTAGGTTCTATAAGAAAGCAGGCTGAGAAAGACATGAGGAACAAACCAGTAAGCAGCACTCTGCCATGGCCTCTTCATCCTCCAGCTCTTGCCTCCAGGTCCCTGCCCTGTTTGAGTTCCTTCCCTGACTTCCTCTAATGAACAATGTGACAATCTACAAGTCTAAACAGAATAATTTAAACCCTTTCCTCCCTAAGTTGCTTTCAGCCATGGTGTTTTCTTAAAGCAATAGAAACCCTAACTAGGACAGTTGGTAAGTGGGCCAACATCCTTCCAGTAAGGCCAATTTTGTCTAAATTAGCTAAGCAGGTTCTCTAATTAAGGGCTCTGACCAATGTCTAGGTTGTATGTTAACCTGTGAGCTCCTCAAGTCTTGAGTGGCTTTCATGACACCACCATAGCAAACAACCACATGGTTCTCCAAGAAAGCACCAAACTCAATAACTTCCACCTTTAACTTTTTCAATTTTTAATTAGCATCTTGGCTTAAAATATCCCAGTTTTATAATGATCATATTTCCATCCACAGCTAAGTACGTTCCTTCTGGGGACCAGTAAATCATTTTACCCACAGGTTTTGGACAGTACTTCACTAACACCTTCACTCTGCCTCCTTATTGGTCAGAATTCTTCTTTGCATCAGTAGTGAAGGACTAAAGCGTCGTCACCAAACCATCTGCCTCGTTCCCCACCTCCGTGTATACCGTACGCATGCACATGCCCACACAGACACGCACTCCTTCCCTAGACAGTGAAGGCGGCCGTTCCAAACGTTCACACCCTTGCCTCACAGTGACAGGCAGAGAATCTCAATTAGCCGAGGAGAAAAATAGATGTATATTTCAAACAAGGTGTATGACAGAAGATGCAGAACTCATAGTGAGGATGTTGGGAAAGCCAGAAGGCTGATCTGGGGCATTTCCAGACATCTTTATGAGCTTTATGAGTTAATGTCTCACCCAATTGTCTTCTGAGTTCCCGAGTTCTGCACTTGCTAGTAAAGGTGTTAACAGCCCTCTTATTTACTCGGTAAACATCAAATCATATGGTTTTCATGCTCCGTTGTGTAAGATGTCTTCTGTCCCTTCCAGATGGGTTTCTCCTGGGAGAAACCAAAAATGTTTCATTAAAACTGAATTCCTGGATTGCTCTTCCTGCTAAAAGCTGAGGAGATATGAGACTAAGGACAATGGGTTTGAGGGGTAGACAGAGTCAAATCTAGTCTGCATTAAACCACTTGCTGTTTTCATGGTCCTGGGCTAGTCACCTATTAAAAATAGTGGTTAAGATACATGTAACCATAAAGGCTTGCATTGTTTATTTAAAACGCTTTAAAAGACTAATTCCACTTAATCTTTATAATTACCTTCTGAGGCAAATACTAATGTTATTCCTCTATCCCAAACAAGGAAACAACACTGAAACATTATCTGAGTGCTACTGCAGCCTTCAGTCGTGGTGTTGGGTCCTTAGCTTCATAGACGTTTGTCACCGAGCACAAGCAGCAGCAGAGTGTTGTCTATAACAAATGACCTCATGGTTGGACCTGACTTTTTGCCGACATCAACTCTGATTTTATGATTTACAAGCTTGTTTCTTCTAGAAATTCTAGGAGGTGGCCAATGCATAACATTCATTTTCTATTGTATAAAATATCTCATGGGTGTTGTGCTTTAAACACCATACATTTATTATCTTAAATTTTCCATAGGTTAAAAGTCTAACCCATCTTAGCCAGTCCCTGGATCAGGGTTTTATTGAAATATAGGTGATATCAGCTGTTTCTTCATCGAGAGGCTTGGTTGGAAATGGCCCACTAACAAGGCCCTCCAGCCTGTTAGCAGAATTCATTTCCCTTGTTATGGCTGAAGTCGCTGTATCCTTGTGGATTTTGTGGTACTGAGGGGTTGAACTCAGTATCTTGTGCATGCTAAGCAAGAATTCTACCACTGAGCTGATTCCCAGTGCTAGTCTTTGTATTTTAACTACCAAGCCATGTCTACTTCCCACTTCTAGAGAATGCTTTGGAGTCCTTAACACTTGACCTTCTCTGTAATAAGTCTGGTTGTTTCTTTAAGCCAGAAGGAGGACAGCCATGTTTACTTCTTGCATGTTTTAAGGTACAGCCTAATTAGGTCACATTTACCTAGAATAGCCTCACTTTTATTAAGCATGGTCAAGTATTAATGATCACGGTTATGACAACCAGTTTCTTTTTTTTCCATATGATGTAGCATAATTCCATGATATCTTGTCATGATCAAAGTCTCTGCCCACACATAAGGAAAGTGATCAGACAGGATAAGCATGGCAGTGTGGGGGGTGTCTTGGGGATCATCCTAGAATACAGCCTACCGCATCCATTAAAGCTTGGCAATGTGGATTCTGTTGTCTGCAGCAGAACCTGCTACACGCAGCAAACAGTACAGGAAGCAGATCTCTGAGGAAAGGTGGATGCAAGACTACTAGGCTGTCTAGTCTGATGGCAGAGGGATCCAACTACGAATAAAGGATGGAACATTGCCAGTCTAATATATGTCATGACAAAACTGTTCCTTAAATGTTGTCTGGGGCTACCTGGAATGCAGAGTGCAGAATGAAGGCTTTGGGGGTGGCAACAGCAGCACTGACAGAATATCGTCAGGGCTTGAGGAGTACAAAGACTGTAGAACAGACTGGTGATTTATAACTGCACTGGTGAGCTTAGAGAGTAGAAACAAAATTTCACATTTTCAGCCCAAAATAGTCAGAGCACTGAGTTTCTATGGCTATTCAGAAGAAAAACAAATTTGAGTTGCTTACCTCTAGCAAGGCTTGTGCTACTGGAAGCCAAACCGAGTCTAAGCCTGGGCTCTGGTTTGCAGAATTGCACTGGAGCTTGGAGTCAAAGCCTTAGCATGTCTTTTGAAGGGGCCGTTATTACATTACAGTAAGATCCCCAGGACGGGGAGAGTGCTACTCTGGAGCATCTGAGCATCCTAGTTCCTAAGACCCACTGAGCTGCTCCTCCTCTGAGTCATGAAATAGGTTGCACCTTATGCAAAGTCCCTGAAATGACCTTATGTGAGACAACCACATTGTAAGGGTTCTCCTTATGACCTCGTCCACCCTCATATTTAACTCCAGACCCATAATGAGGGCCAAATCAGAGAAGGCCAATTACAAAGTCACACTTGGCAAACACTATTCTTTTAAGGATTATTTCTACAGTTTGTCACAACGTCATATCGGAAAGAAAATGATCAATGAGGTAAAAATGCAGGATATTTCCATTTAAATTTCAAGAATACGAGGAAAGGTCCTGATTCTTGGGAATGAAATAAGCTCTTGGGGATGAAATAAGCTCTCTGCATTCTGGGCTTCCTGGTTAGCATGTGCATGAAAGCCAGACAGCATGCATGAGACTTTCAGGGGTCACTGAAAAGTAATTAGTAGAAATTGGGGCTTAGATCAGAGAACAGCACACCCAGGTACATGTAGCACACACACACACACACACACACACACACACACACACACACACACACACACCATTATCATCAAAAAAGAAAGGAAAGGAAGGAAGGATGAAAGGAAGGAAGGAAGAATAAAAGGTAGTTTGCTCAAGGAACATGAGAAATTTCTGCTCCCGGTCTACCTCCAGCTCCTGTTAGCCGTTTAATCGTTCCCTGGTGTCCCAGGACTCAGGTGTTGGCATGAGGCTGTGAAAGGAAGAAGTGACAGTGAGTATTCGTAGGAAACTCCCACTTCCCGTCAAAGGAAGCTTCAAGAGGATGAGGGGATCCTATGGCTTTTGTTGCTATCTCTTTCCTTTTGTCACTTAGCTTCAGTCAAAGTAACTGTAACTATGGTCTCAATTTTGGAGGATCAAGATGACAAGTACCAAGGACCTGGAAGGTCACAGAGAAAGAGAAGGGTCCAGAAAACTGATCCTACAACGTTGTCTTTAAATGCCAGGCTCAGTCCTGAGCTTCATGTATACAGATCTCAACAGAAGACTGAAGACTAAGGGCTGAAACCCCAAGACAGACCACTAATGGCCCAGCTACACATCTGACTAGCACAGCCACTGGGGTGTGGCTTTGTGGTGGAGTGCTTGCCTAGCATGCACAAGGCCCCAGGTTTCAGCAGCATGACAACAGGCTCTGCAAAGACTGACATTCCAAGGAGCATTGAAATGGTTCAGAAGAGGCCAGTTAGAACTCACTGCCTGTGCCCAATCGGGTCATTTGCTTGTTTTTTTGCTTTGTCTTGGTGTGTGTGTGTGTGTGTGTGTGTGTGTGTGTGTGTGTGTGTGTGTTCAAATACTGCTTTATGCTTCCTTTTTTTATAATTTTTTTATTTTTATTTTTTGATACTTTATTTACATTTCCAATGTTTCCCCCTTTCTAGGTCTCCTCTTTGGAAACCCCCTATCTCCTCCCACTCCCCGCCTCTATGAGGGTATTCCACCTCCCACCCACCCGCCCACCCACTCCCATATTCCCACCTTGACATTCCCCTTTACTGGGGCCTCTAACACCCTCAGGCCCAAGGGCCTCTCCTCCCACTGATGGCCAACAAGGCCCTCCTCTGCCACATATGTGGCCAGCACCATGGGTCCCTCGATGTGTATTCTTTGGTTGGTGGTACAGCCTCCAGGAAGACCGGGGGGGG
>CM052703.1:111768016-111973458 GCA_028551405.1 Uromys caudimaculatus | reverse complement strand
TGGTTTGGACCACATATGTGGCAGAGGATGACCTCGATGGCCATCAGGGGGAGAGGAAAGGCCCTTGTGCCTGAGGATGTTAGAGGCCTCAGTAAAGGGGAATGTCAAGGCGGGAATATGGGGTGGGTGGTCGGGAGTGGGGGGAGGTGGAATTCCCTCCTAGAGGCGGGTTGGGGAGGGGATGGGGGGTATCCAAAGAGGAGACTCAGAAAAGGGGAAACATTGGAAATGTATATAAAGTATCAAAAATAAAAAAGGAGGGGAAAAAAAAGAGAGATTAAGGAATAGTGATTGTTGGTTCCTGTTATTTTCAATGTTACTTTTAGGTTTGTGTGGCTATCTTCTTTTCAGTTTGTTGAAAGATTACTTTCTAGCGTTTTCTAGGGTGTGGTTTCCCTCCTTGAGTTGACGTTTACTATCTATTATCCTTTGTAGGGCTGGGTTTTCGGAAACATATTGTGTAAATTTGGTTTTGTCATAGAATATTTTGATTTCACCATCTATGGTAATTGAGAGTTTTGCTGGGTATAGCAGCCTGGGCTGGCAGTTGTGTTCTCTTAGGGTCTGTATGAGTTCTGCCCAGGATCTTCTAGCTTTCATAGTCTCTGGTGAGAAGTCTGGTGTAATTCTGATAGATCTGCCTTTATATGTTACTTGACCTTTTTCCCTTAATGCTTTTAATATTCTTTCTTTGTTTTGTGTATTTGGTGTTTTCACTATAATGTGACGGGACAAATTTCTTTTCTGGTCCAATCTATTTGGAGTTCTGTAAGCTTCTTATATATTTATGTTCATCTCTTTCTTTAAGTTAGGGAAGTTTTCTTCTATAATTTTGTTGAAGATATTTACTGGTCCTTTAACTTGGGAATCTTCACTCTCTTCGATACCTATTATCCTTAGGTTCTGTCTTCTCATTGTGTCCTGGATTTCATGGATGTTTTGAGTTAGGAGCATTTTGCATTTTGTATGTTCTTTTACTGTGGTCTCAATGTTGTCTATGGTATCTTCTGCTCCTGAGATTCTCTCTTCTATCTCTTGTATTCTGTTGGTTATGCTTGCATCTATGACTTCTGATCTCTTTCCTAGGTTTTCTAACTCCAGGGTTGTTTCTTTTTGTGATTTCTTTATTGTTTCTATTTCTATTTTTAGCTCCTGGATAGTTTTGTTCATCTCCTTTATCTGTTTGATTGTGTTTTCCTGTAATTCTTTAATGGATTTCTGTGTTTCCTCTTTAAGGGCTTCTAGTTGTTTACCTCTGTTCTCTTGTATTTCTTTAAGGGTGTTAATTTCTTTCTTAAAGTCTTCTATCATCGTCATGAGAACTGATTTTAAATCTGAGTCTTGATGTGTTGGGGTATCCAGGGCTTGCTGTGGTGGAAGAGCTGGGTTCTGATGTTGCCAAGTAGCCTTGGTTTCTGTTCTTTATGTTCTTGCCCTTGCCTTTTGCCATCTTGTTAACTCTGATGTTAGCTGGTCTTACTCTGTCTGGCTGTGGCTTGTCCCTCCTGCAGGCCTCTGTGTCAATACTCCTTGAAGACCAGCTCTCTCTGAGAGGTATTTGGGTTTGGAAAGCTGTGGCACAGGGTCAGCTCTGGTGTGCAGACAGAAACCAGAAGGATCTTGTCCCCAGCTGTCCTTTGGTTCCTGTGCCCTGATGGCTCTGCAAGGGTCCCTCTTTCATTTGCTTGTTAAAACCAAAACAGTAACCGTCTCCATAGAATTTACAAAAGACCCAAAAAAAACTCCTCTGATGTGATATCTTAAATGTTCAGGATGCAACCCAAAATTATTCAACATTAGGAAAAGATTTCAATTTACACGGGCAAACAATCAAGAAATGCCAGTGTTGGGATATCACTAATATTGGAAATGGCAACAACTTTAAAGTAGTTCTTACAAAGCTGTTTCAGAAGTAAGGACCCATTCAAATCAAAAGATAGACATCTCAGGCCAAAAGAAATAGAAGTCATTAAAGCATAGATATTCTTAAAACTGAGAGACATGTGCACAAATTTGAAAGCTCACAGAACAGCTACACGTCAGAATTAAAAGATTAAATGGATAAAACGACTGTTTCCCCTCAAATGGATCTACATTTTAATATAATTCCACCAAAAATCTTGACAGGAATTCCTGTACATAATGCAGGCTAATCATGACATGTGTGTGGAGTGCAAATGTGTAGTCATCAAGGCAATCGGAAATGAAAAATGCAGTTGTAAGATGCACCCTCTGGCTCACCCTCTGGCTCACCCTCTGGCTACAGTAACCAAGACCAGGGGATCCTGGGAAACAGGTAGGACATAGGTCAGTGCAACAGAATGGCGGGACCAGAAACCAAAACACACACATAGAGAACGGATTATTATCACAGGCCCAAAAACAGATCACTAAAGCAAGTCTTTTCTTCGACAAATTGTGTTGAAGCAACTTGACATCTTTGTGCAAAAAAGGGGGGGTATCTTACCTTAAACCTTATAACCTTTTTAAAATGATGTTTGTTTTTCTTTATTGTCTCTCTTTTTTAGGAATTTTTGGTTGGTTGGTTGGTTAGTTCTGAAACTATAATTTATTACATCTCTCCCTTCCCTTTCCTCCCTCCTAGCCCTCCCCTAAGCCCCTCCCTCACCCCTTCAAATTCATGGTCCCTATTTCCACTAATTCACAACTTATTTTTTAAAACCTCAGAATTATTAGAAATCTAAATATAAACGTTTAGAAGAAAACATAAGGGGAAAACATGACACCAAAAGTGGGATCCTTAAGGAAAAGTTGCCTTCATCGGAATTGCGGGCTTGTTCTGTGACAGGCATCGTTAGCACAATAAAAAGGTAGGTTATAAGCAGGAAAAAGGTGTTTTCAAACCATGCATCTAATAAATATTTTTATCTAGAATTTTATAAGTCTCAGAAACCCATATAATAATAATAATAATAATAATAATAATAATAATAATAATAACAATAATAATAATAATAATAAAAACCAGACAACGCAGGACTCTCTGGCTGGGCACCGTTTACCCTTCAATGTATTGAGTTGTTTCTTTGCCACTGGTCTAAGCAAGAGCTGGCTCCTAGACTACCCATCCTGTGCCATCCTGAGGCCAGAGGAGCAGATCTTGACTGGTAGGGGCTGGGGAAGTGAATGTGGCAGCCAAATCCAGAAACCCTGTTCTGTAGCTCTGTCCCCTGTTGTACACAGAGATGTTTCTCTGGAATACAGTGAACCATCCAGGCAAAATGCTGGTGCCATTCTGACAGTTGCTACAAACGCCTCCCTGGCACTGGGCTTAAAGATGTGTGCCACCAAAAACAAAAACCAAAAAACAGACAACCCAACCATAAATGTGTCCTTCCCAGTCTTGAGCAGGCTGAATAGACCTTGAGGGTTTGACTCCATGGACCTTAACGACCTAGGTGGAGTCACCCACCCTGGTTGCACTTGCAGCTTCCTTAGAAGACACTTAGAAGAACAGACTGCCCGCTGAGCTTGCTTTGCTACATAATCCAGCTGAAACAAAGGATGGGTCAGTGGGCTTTCCCTATATAAATGCAGTGCTGAATATTAAACTTGGAGCCTTGATTGGAACCTTGTCTTGGCTTCATTCTTCTCTTGCCCCACCCGCATGTCTTTTTCATTTCCAGTCCCCCTTGCAGGTAAACCAGTTCATCCATGGCCGCTAGATGACTACAGTAATATATAGAAAATACTTGGACAGAGATGACATGCAGATCAAAACTAGCACATGAGAAATATATAATAACCCATTAAGGAGGCTGTGCTACACACCCTACTAGAATGTCTACATAAAACAGAAACTGGTGACACCAAATGTTAAGAAGAGAGGTAGCAACTGATGCCCTCAGATGTGGTCAGGGCATGTGCTCATTTGAGCAAGCAGGGTAGCAGTCCTCAGTTTACCATACACTTATCCTATGACCTAGCAGACCCGCTCCTCAAGCACTTACCCGAAGGAAGGAAAACTTAACGTTCACACCAAGACCTGGATTTTGTAGGACCTCTGTTCTAAGTTCGACAGTCTAGAAACAGCTATATGTTCCTCAGATGATGAAAACATACCCAAGCATTGGGTCCTTTCATACAATGAAGTATTCAGAAGTTGACAAGAAAGGACTGCTGGTATATGCCACAGAAATAGGTGGACCTTGACTGTATTGTACTGTATGAGAAATGCCAGTTAAAGGCTATGTGGGCCTGATTCCATTCACATGACATTCTCAAGGGGGCCAAATAGCGATGGAGAAGCCAATGGTTTTGTTTGGATTGTGATTAGAAGTGAGATGCAGATGTAACTTTCTAGAAAGACATCATACATGAGAGTTTTGGAGGTGGTAGAATTATTCTGTACATTGATACTGGTGGTGCTTACACAAGTCTCTGTGCATTAAAACATGGAATTATAATTCCCTGAGGTAAGTTTTACTTGATGCTCACCATTAAAAATAAAAACACAGTAAGGGCTAGATGTAGTAGAGCATGCCCAAATTCCTACCACCTGGAAGGGAGTGTTCACAGGGAAGGAAGCTCAGCAACTTAAAGGAAGTGGATTTGAGTCCAGCTTGGGCTACATGAGGGCAGCCTACGATTGATATATATACATACAAGTGTGTGTGTGTGTGTGTGTGTGTGTGTGTGTGTGTGAATGGAGCCTCATAGGTCTGGAGCATGAAAAAAAACACCTAAGTTTTGATCATACGCTGATGTCTACCAGAGATTCTAGATTCAAAGCATGTATTCATATGCTGGTTGAGTCTATTCAACTTGTTTGGTTAGCTGCTAGATTGGAAACCAGAGTCTACAGTTGAAAATGAACCCTGTATCAAGAGGAAAATCCAAAGAACTGGTGAGAGACTGTGGTATTCACAGCCATGTCCCAGAGATCGGAGGATGTGGGAGGTACCATGATCTTGAGAAGTACATAAACTGGGGGAGCATGGATCCCTCAGAATCCCCTCCAGGGATATGTACTCACAACCAGCTATCAAAGCAGGAGACACGGCCATTAAAACGAGCCCCTTGTTTTAAGAAATAATACCTGGAAAATGGAGTGACAAAGTTCTAGGTGTCCTCAGCTGCCAGGGAAAAGGTAGCTCTAGCTCTCCTAACAGACAACTGGGCTGGCATTGGACAGAATGGCCTGCCCTATAGGGAGCTTGTAAATAATGAACCCCAAGTGACTGAAGTGAATGTGTGGCCCCCTAAGGTTCTACTCATCATGCCTGTCAAAAAAATTGCTAGACTTGACAAGCCAGAGATTGATTCAAGCCACCATCAGAGAGACTCCCTACCTCTCACCCAATTCCCAGACCAAAATCAGTTCACAGAGCCAGAGCTTTCTGATTGAAAAGGAGACTGGGTACCCTTGAAGAACAATTGTGTAACAACGCCACAGCGTGTCCTATAAATCTTTCACCTAATGGTTACCAAAGGGACATACAAATGTTTTTCAGGGTAGCTGTTCTCTGGCAGGGGCATGAGGAACAGCATACAGAGTTAACCCTGGCTTTTAGCTAACACTTGTAACTGGCAAATCACTGCAGTCTGTCGTTTAGGTAGAAGCTGTGGAAGCAAGGGTTAAGTAGAGTTGACCGTGAGTTCTAACATGGTTATTTTGCCACTTTATGATTATAGAGGTGAAAAAAGAATATACTCAGCCACAGTCAGAATTCCTGTGTTAATCCTATGAGCTATTAAGTAAAGGCTATTTTGTAATAAGGGTCAAGCAAGAGCCCTTGGCACTCATTCATAACACAATGACAAAACATTCATTATGGCATTCCTGGGGGCAATTCTGGGATTAATGCCACTATCAAAGATTTCAAAGGTGGAAGTGCCACTTAATTCTCCCTTTTGGCCTTTGTAAGTTAAAAAAAAGACAAATCTTGGACAATAATAGTACATTATTATATTTAATCATTCCAATTGCAGCTACCATTCCAGATGTTTTATATTTTCCGGGGAGTGACTATGCCTGATCCCTGAAAAACATTACTTTAGTCATGATCTCAAGTATATGTTTTTCTCTATCTCCAGAAACAGAGGATTCCAAAAGTCCTTTTGCTTTCTGTTTCAATCAGTGGGGATAGGGAGTAGAATGAGGAAATACACCTTCACATTCACAGGTCTGAAATGTATCAGCTTCAGGGTCTGTGCACTACTTATAATAATGGATATTATTAATAATGTATATTATTACGTTACAATGAAGGTCTAAAGGTACCTTCATTATTACATAAGACCACAGACCATCACATGGGACCACTACACTGATATTAGCTGGTAAGCAAAAGATATCAAATACTCTGGTTGCTTTGAAGTGAGTACATGCTAAGTTGTGGGAACAAATTCCATGAAAATTCAGGAGTGTATTGCCCCCTCAAGTTTCTAGGATCCAAAGTTTAGAGCCCCAAATGAAGTATATATATTTGAACACTTCCAAATAAAGGCAATGTTGGTTGATGGACCTCTTTAACTCTGAAAGCCACAAAACATTTTTCATCATACTTTGATCATAGTACCATGCCCAGTCACCAGAAGCCCTTCAGACTGCCAACTTTTAGTGGAATACATAGCAAGGGAAGTTTGGGGTGGGGTCTGAGATACAATGTAAAGCTCTAAAACTGAGTTTTCATTATTGGTAAATGTTGCCTGGGCCCTAGTCAGCTCTCTGCCTGACCCTACCTGCTCTTGGGGGTTAGGGGCAAGTTGGCGCAGAGTCAATGACATGAAGCAGGTGAGAAATGCTGCAGCAAGCTCATCTGAGCACTGCTACAAGCGTCTTCAATACCCTCCACCCACGCTCCCATTGGTCCCAAGAAAGTATCTCTTCTAAACAGCAGTTCCTGATTGGCTGGCATTATTTGCACCAGCAATCCTTGCTCTCTTAGGCAGTCTTCACTTAGGTCCTCCTGCAGGAATGCTGGTGTCACAGGCAGTCCTCAATTAGGTCCTCCTGCAGGAGATGCTTTTGCAGCTGCATGGCCCCCAGCATTTACGTAGAGGCAGACCTGCCTTTTCTGCTACAGGTAGATCTGTGTGTGGCTAACAGAAAGCAATATATTGGGGCTGGAGAGATGGCTCAGCGGTTAAAAGTGCCGGCAACTCTTCCGAAGGTCATTTGAGTTCAAATCCCAGCAACCACACGGTGGCTCACAACCATCTGTAATGAGATCTGGTGCCCTCTTCTGGGGTGTCTGAAGACAGCTACAGCAAGCGAGGGGGACCGGAGCAAGTGAGGCTGGAGAGAGAAAAAAAAGTGTCTGAAAACAACTACAGTGTACTTACATATAATAAATAAATAAACAAATCTTTTTTAAAAAAGCAATATATTCTGAGGCCAGCCCCAACATGAGAACTACAGTTGACATGTCTGGGGCCTTGAAGCAAAATCATGTCCTTCTTGGGGGAGGGGAGGCTTTTTGGAGAAACTGTTTCTGCCTCATTGGCAGATCTTGTAGAGACATAATATGCAAACCTGAGAGGACTGGCGGCCTTCAAGCTGAGCAACCCATCAGGATTATAAAGAACATTCAGACCTGAGTAACAATAATGCCCTAAACAGTGAGAACGCAGTGCACCTTGGAGGAAAGAATGGACTCCTTCCGTGTTTCATTATTCAGAAGCCTTATAAATTGGAGGGGGCATTGTGGACCATCACAGACACCTCACAAATTGAGCAAGTTATCACTCTAAAAGCATGTAAAATATTCCGTAGTGACCACTCTGCTCAAGACATATAATAAATAAATTCTCAAACCAGCTAGCCACGGTGGCACGTGCCTGTAATCCCAGCACTTTGGAGGTGGGTGCAAAGGCATCAGGACTTCAAGGTCATACTTGACCACACAATGAGTTAAATATTAGACTGGGTTATAGGAGGACCTGCCTCATTTTTTTTTTTAAATTACAGGCAAATAATAGTTCTCAAACCCATATCAGGATTCTAGCAAATGAAAAAGAGTAATGGATGCAGGACAGGTAGAAACAGCTCTCCCCTTGGGCATACGTGGGATGATGGGGACATGCCCTGCAGTTGAATCTCCAACTTCTCTCGGCTTATGACTCCATTAGCACTTTCTACTTGCTGAGCTAAACTCCAGGTCGTGTTCCCTTACATCTGTGAGCTTGAGACGCTTCCTATACTTCCCCACACCTCCCTTCTCTTTCCTTTTCAAGGACGAACTACTAAAGTCTGCTGTGTGAGATACTGACGAGATAGAACCACTGTAAAGCACTCCATGGATGTAGTAGACCATCTTCATTGCATCAGAGTACCAGAGATGACCTGAGCCTAGCTCATCCTCTTGACAAACAAGAAATAACCCCACATTGGTGAGAAATGATGGAGAGACTGAAGATGAGTGACCACAAAACAAATGGTCTTCAGACTGGGTCCATGGTCTCCATGGTCCATGTCCTTCACCACACACTTGTGACCTATACACCTCTGTTTTTCTTTCCATAACTGATCCACATGTCCTGAGTTATTTCTCTTCCTTGGGCAAGAGTAAAAACTACAAGCTAGCTGTGACCACTGGCTGAAATTGCAAATGTATTTGATACAGAATTCCTCCCTGAGAAAATCTCTTCTAAGAAAGTAATTGCATGGGAAAGCAGATTCCTGTAGAAGGAAATATATTGATGCAATTAACAAAGGTTTGAAAACAAGTGCCCTGAAACAAGGGATTGATTACACAATTATGCAGATTATGATATTATTTCTCCAGTGGCATGCCATGAGTAAAATAATACAGATATTATATTTATTTTCCAGGATATAATAAATGAGAAGATTATGTACAATGGGATCCTGTTCCTGTCAATCATATACACAGATTTATTCATATACACAGGGAAAGTTGGAAAAGATGCAGTTACATAATGCATACATTCAATTCCACACAATTTAACTCCAGGAGGTGGGGACTGGGACAACACAGAGACAGAGACACAGGAAGAGAGACAGAGAGACAGAAAGAGACTGTGTTAGTGAAAGACATCTGCCGGCCCTCTACTCACTGAGCACAGGAAGCTGCTGAATGTCAGTCATTCTCATTTCCAATTTTTCTTCTAAAATGTGAGACTCCACCCATGCTCAGTTTGATGCTCATATTTCAGGAAGTGTATTTTTCATACAAGTCGACTACTTCCTTCTAGAACTCAACCAGCAAGACAGTGATGTTGCCCAACCAGAGGAAAACAGCTGGTTCATCTGGGCTGGAAGATGGTGAGACTTCCGCCGGTGTGGCCCATCTCTGAAGTATTGCCCAGCTAATGGCTCTCACTATATCGTAACTCACTCCTGGCCTGAGAGGTGTCTGTGTACAGCGATGATTCTGACTGAAGCTGCTTCCTTTTCCTTTCTGGCAATCCATATTTTCTAGTTTTCTAAAACAAACACAGTAAGATTTTATAAATATTTTAAGAAATACATTTTCAAAGGACAGGGAAAAAACCTCTGTTCTATGAACCTTAGACTGAAGAAAGGGGTAGGGGGTCCCAAATGCATCGGTCCACAAGGGCAGCATTCTATCGGGTTCTGCAGAACCTACAGCCCTTCCCCAGGAGCTGGCAGGGATGTTCTGTCCCTTTCTCTGGGTACATATCAATGAGAATCTCTGTTGGTGATAACATTAGGCCGGGCTGGGCAGTACTTGATGACTGCCGGGCTCAGGGTGCCAGGCAGCTCGGGGCCATCTCAGCCCAGCTCCCATCAACTCTTGTTATTCTTCATTACCAGCCTGAGCCCAGACAGGCTGCCTCCATGCTGGGTCCTTGATTTTTCTATTTTGAGAGAGTTACTCGGGCCAAATCGCCAAATCAAGTTATGCCCCTGACGTCTTAGGTTTGCAACAGTCTGACAGTGCCCCTGCCCCCTGCTTCCCACCCTCAGTCCTCACAAGCTTAGGATGGTTGTACCCTGGTCTTCCAGCAACTTACACACATACATTTCTACATCCAAATGCCAACATGCACACATACACAGCCCATGGCCTCAAAGTCACTCATATCAATAAACATCCTCAATGGCTGACATGAACTGTGCACCAAGGGCTCCTCAGTGGTGACCAGAGCCCCATACTATGTACAATTTTGGAGTTTACAAAATGCTCATGGATGAGAAAATTTTACCACCAAGCTCCCAAATTTGTGGCTCCTTGAGATGTTTACATTTAACAAATCGTCATTATATGTTTTAAATGCCATATAATTGTGCTGTCTACAAAATATCATAGGATTTATGAACTATTCATTCTTAGGGCAGTGCAGGCAGCATGCTTTGATAATGCAATGTGCTTAGAGCCGGGTGATGAATGCCTTCTCCTCCTCATCTTGTCAGCTTATCTCTCGGACTGCACATGTAACCTCATTTGGGAATAATATCAAGAGCCCACATCTGAAGTCCTCGGTGAGTGGGAGGCCCAGCCAAATGGCTCCTGTCAACCCCTGAATGTACACTCACTGGCAAGCCCTGGACCACACACTGACACCCACCCAACACCCTTGCTGCATGGAAAAATCCAGAGTGCTATGATTTGCTGATAACCTCAGTTACCCTGTGATGGATAAGAACAGATCCTCTATGCCATCTGAATCAGCCCTTCTTAGGACAAAGACCGTTCCTGTAAACCTGGGTTGGCTGACCACTGTGTCTTGCTTTGCACTCTCCCTCCTGACACAGCAGCTGAGACCAGTTCCTTGATCTGGTCCTAAGATCCACCAATTCCCCATGTTCGCGTCCTCTTACAGTACAGGGACAGAAATGGAACGCTCCACCCTATTGCTTGTCTCTTCTCTGGGACAACAGGCTTTTGTTTCTGCCCACAGGTGCCTTGAAAAACACCGTGCAGATTCACACACAGGGACTTGCTCACACACATGTACACTCATGTGCCCACGCATACACACGTGTGAGGGCATATGCATTTTAAAAGTCTCTTACTTTTAAAAGCAAACCATCGTCTGAAGAGTCCTCTGACCCTGAGTAGTGGTCATTTGAAAAGGTCACTTTTCATCTCTGAGTTTTTACCTAAGTCTAAAGCAGATCTCCCTAACGAAGCCTCATAAGTAATTAGTAGGCTCTACCTGAGGTACTTACAGAAGCACCTAACCAAGTACCTGACACAGTTCCCTTTCTCTGATGTTCCATAGCTGACTGAGGAAAAGGCAATCTGCCTGGTAAGGAGGCTGAAGGCAGGAGGATTGTTAAACTGAAGATCTGCCTGAGTGAGAGCTAGCTCACAGCCAGTCTAGATAACGTTGTGAGACTCTTAAAATAAAAAAATACAAAAACAGCTGAGGATGTAGGTTATTGGAACAGTGTTTGCCCAGTATGTGTAAGGCCCTAGGTTCAATTCCCAGCACTACAAAAATTAACAGGAAGAAAGAAAGAAAGAAAGAAAGAAAGAAAGAAAGAAAGAAAGAAAGAAAGAAAGAAAGAAAGAAAGAAAGAAAGAAAGAAAGAGGGAAGGAGGGAGGGAGGGAGGGAGGGAAGGGAATGAGAAAGGAAGGGAGGGAGGCTTTCCCTTTTAAGTAAAAATGATTTAAATTTACCTTTTTCTAAATAATTTGAAAATAATTTTTAAATGGCCTAAATTTGGTCTCGGGTTGGGGGAATGGCTATGTTGGTAAATTTCTTGTGACACAGGTCTGATGTTCTGAATTTGATCTCCCAGAACCCATAGAATCCTACTGCTGGGAAAGCAGAGACAGGAGGATGCCAGCATCTTGCTGAATCCTTGAGTTCCAGGGTCAGTGAGACCCTGTCTCAAAATATTAGATAAAGAACAACTGAGGGAGACAGCCAGTGTTGACCTTTGACATCCCCTCTTCTCCCTACATATACAAGCACACATGCTCACACGCACACGCACACACACATGCGCGTGCGCACACACACATGCACACAAATTAAAATGACCTGAATTCCAAGAAAACCCTATTCCTCGGTGGAATAGAGGACAAAGAGAATTAAAATAGGAATCCAAGGTCTGAAATCTGGCTCTAGCTCTGTCAAAATTAGTTGCATACTATTATCAAGGCTGGACAATGCTCAAAGGAGAGGAAGCAGCAGAGCTGAGTCCCGGCACTCTTGGGTGAGCATGATACAAGATTGCTAATGCTTAAACAAGTGATAAGATTCTGATTAGTGTTTTAGACAGCGCTGTATAACATGTTTAGAGACATTTGTACTTGAAAAATATTGTCCTGTTTTATTGATGATTTTAAACATATTACATTTATTTGTGTGTGTGTGTGTGTGTGTATCTGTGTGCCCAGAACAGCACACTCAGAACCAAGGCTGTGGTGAAGTCTTGAGTTAAAACATAGGCACACAGGCAAGCACTGCCAGAGGTATCTTGGCAGCCAGAGGTCAGGGACCAACTTTTGGGAGTCAGCTCTCCCTGTCTACCATGTGACTCATGGGGACTGATTTCAGGTTGTCAGTCTTGCTGTCTTACCAGCTCCTGATGATTTAAAAAAGAAATGGATTTTAAATACTTAATTTTCAAACCTAAGTCCTAATGCTAATACAGGCAGTCCTCTATCTAATGATGGTTCATCTTCATTCCTGGGCCTAGTGCAGATGCAATAATAAGATGTTCTCTGCCAAGCAGGCTAGTGGCAACCACAGCTCCCAGCTGGCTCCGTGATTCTGAAGAAAAACAGCAGTGTTCTGCTGTGTGCCATGTAGCTAATCTGCGGTATTCTTGTGACTAGGTGGATTCATTGCATTTGGGGATTCAGATTCCCAATTTACAATGAACTTACGGGAACTTACCATATCTTAAGTGGAGGGGCATCTGAATTTGAGCATCATGGGAAACACTCAATCAGGCTACTAACACTGTGTCCTGATAACCAAAATCAGCAATCTTCTGATCGTAATAGGAAACTCAGCCCCAAACTGGCTTCTGCAAAAGGAATTTGATAACTGAAACGTCTATGTATTCTACGGGTGGAAGAGCTCACTACAAAGGTTAGAAACGATGCCACTACAGAGAGGCTCAACCTTCCCGCTCTCCTCCTCCGTGGACTGTCTAGTGACCCACACAGTCTCTGGGGATGGCAAGATGACAGTGGTAGTTCTGAGCCTCACATTCTCTCACTTCACAGCCAGGACAGAGGAGGCTTTCCCCAGCATTAGCAGAGAAGTCTGGCTGCTTCTTCTGATGGCCGTGGGCTAGGTTATAGCCCATGCTAAAGGAGCACGTGCTCTGGGTTATGGCCAACCTCAGTTGGTCTCTAGAATATGCTCAGTTTTTCTGCAATTTGAATGTTGAGAGTGGGCAATTGGTGGTCCCACAAAGCATAAAATGTACCAAAGATGAGCGGACTGAGGCTGAGTGACCAAACCTCTGGGATCCCATGGAGTCCTGCACAATCACCTCAGGTGATTCATTTGTGCAATTTAAAAAAAAAATCTTAGAGAGCCCTGCCTGCAACCATGCTGCCCAAGACAGAAGATAGCCGGAGGCCAAAGGTGGCACCAGTATGATGAGCAGATGCTCGGTGAAGAGATGGGAGAGAAAGAGAAGCAGAGCTACTAGTATGGGCACTATAGAGAGGCAGAACTGGAGACATGACGGCAGTGAGGAACAGCCCGACAGGAGAAGCCTGTACTGACACCTGAGGCCATTGTGATATCTGGGCTGGTGATGCTGCAGAAAGCCATGTCTGGGACCGTGGCTCTACCACGTTGATGTCTGTGGGCCATGTTACCACCAAAGGCCATGTGAAGCCATGTTGATGTCCAAGAGCCATGCTCAGCTGGCCCTGCCCCTCACCGGCCACCCCATGGTGGCACCAGCAGTGACTTATACACGAGAGAGATAGCTCTGGTGGAAATGGCTCAAGAGAGCTGGCAGACTGACCAACTCAGATACAACCCAGGTCTAGATCCAGCGCGTTGAGTTTGCCCACCTCAACATCTATCCCATCTATGAACTGCTGGAGCATGTGAAGGGACCAGGCCTGCAGACCCAAAGCTTCAGGATCTCTATGACATAGGACAACAGGATATCTGAGAAGAGTCCTGGTGAGAACTCAATATTGTTGATGTAGCAGAAGCCAGAGGCCTCGAACTAGGCCAATGACTGAGTGGCAACAGACATTTGCCAGTAAAGCTGTTCAGACAAAAGGGTAGACTATGAAACACATCATGACATACTGCAGCTTCCACGGCGAGTTTTTTTTGTGTGTGTGTGTGTTATCTTTTGGGGGAGGTTACAAGGATGGGGGACAGATATGAAAGGACTTGGAAATGGGATGCATGATGTGAAATTCACATTGAATCAATAAAAAATCATGAAAAACTCTTAGACTAAACTGAGGAAGACAGAAACTGACATGCATTCCCAACCCCTGTGAAGTGCCTGGTACCTTCTGATTGCTTCTGAACCATATATCACTGAATAGATGTCTAGGGGTTCCGAGTGAGGACAACCTGTCTAGGAACCCTCCACATGGCTGGCTGACAGAAGAGATATTCTCACTTGCCTTCTGAGCTCTTCAGGGGACCCGCAGAACTTCCTGGAGAGCTTTTACAACAGAGTTTCAGGCTCTTCTCTAGCCTGCCCCAAATTCTGAAATTTTGATTCAGGATGCCTGAAGGTGCTGCAGGCACCTGGCTACACCTTGACAGCACTTGACAGGTCTGTTTGCAAGGAGAGCCTGGAGCATCCAAGGAACCCTATAGCACTCAGAACCTGGCCATCATTCATGGTAAAAACAAAGGCATGCCAAATGCTACTCCTGAAGCAGCTGTATCAACTGATCATTTCCATGAAGCTTTGCTTGATGGGGTTCATAATGGAAGAACTAGAATTTTCAGAACTAGCTGGTAAGAGATTTATTCAATTACAGCAATTCAATTTTTAAAGGTATTTGTCCCTTCGTGGAAGCAAAGCTGTGCTTTTCTAATTAAAAGCTAATTACTGGCTAATACACAGGTCTCACTGCTCATGGCACAAGGAGGACATAGAGAGCTTGATGGCTATGCTGAAGCCTCAGGTAGAAAAGACTTGCCCCTGGGGGGCCTGCAGAAGGGAGTCGATACTGCTGTCTTCATCCATTCATTCAGCATTTGATTGATTGGTTGGTTGGTTGGCTGGTTGGTGGTTTGGTTGCTTGGTTGGTTGCTTGGTTGGTTTGGTTTTTCAAGACAATGTTTCTCTGTGTAGCCCTGGCTTTCCTGGAACTCACTTTGTAGACCAGGCTGGCCTCGAACATAGAGATTCACCTGCCTCTGCCTCCAGAGTGCTGGGATTAAAGCCGTGCACCATCAACGCCCTTCTGTTGAGAACAACCAGCATGTTAAAAGAGAGACTTGGAATACTTAGTATGGTAAGTATTTAAATACCTAAGTCCCAAGATCCAGCACAAGTTCTGATGCATGGGGTCTCGAACAGGATGAAGTATGAAATCTTTAACTCAGCCAAGTCCTGAGCAAACTGCCTTTCCCTCACTCCTGCTTCATCTTGTGCTATTAGGCTCCTGACTTGGGAGCTTCGGTCTGTGGGTTCCTCCAATGTCCAGCTTCTTAAGCCACGTGCGGCAATCACGTGCGGTGTCATATAACTGAATGTGGAAGAACGAGAATCAGGTGACAGCACAGACTGACCAAAACCTGTTTCAAAATCAAATGTATATTGGGTCCCATGTGTTCTGGTGGCACGCCCATGTGGCAGCACATGACTTCACTGGAGCCTCAGCCCCGAACACACAGTATGCTGCCACACTGCCCAGTCAATGTCACTGAATATTGACTACCCCAAATACCTCAGCTCAGTTTCCAGACTGTTGCAATGAATTGCATCGGGCCTTTTAAAAGATTTTGTTATATTTCTTTGTGTGTTTGTGTGTGTATATACACACATGCACGCATACACAGAAGTATATGAATGAAGGTCAGAGGACAATGTACAGAAATGGGTTCTCCTTCTACTATGTGGCTCCCAGGGATTGAACTCAGGTCTCCAGGCTTGGCAACAAGCACCATTACCCACTGAGCCATCTTACTGGCCCCTGCAGTGTTTTTAACTGTGCAAAGCTGTCTGTTCTAATAGGAGCATATTTATTTCATTATGTAAAACTAAGATTTTCCATTATTTTCCTACTATCAATACATACTATGTAAATATTAAATTAGTATATACTTGTACTATCTTGTGTTCAAATGCTTGACTTTAAAATTGATGCTTGAGTTGCCGACTTGAATCTCAGAATAAATCTTTCTGTGACTGTTGGCTTCAGATTAGAACAGTTTTAGACAATTTCTAAAATGGCCCTAGATTCATTTCAGCCATCTTGGACTACTTATTTGTGCAAAGTGGTGTACTCAGTATCGGCCATTATTAACTGTGGATCAACTCTGAAAAACAATGAAGATGTTCTCTGCCCTACAGGACCACATGGGTCTGGACCATT
Organism: Uromys caudimaculatus; assembly: GCA_028551405.1. Lineage (NCBI taxonomy): Eukaryota > Metazoa > Chordata > Mammalia > Rodentia > Muridae > Uromys > Uromys caudimaculatus. The sequence goes on along the minus strand of CM052703.1, from coordinate 111,957,006 downwards.
ATACTAAACAAACATAACCATCTCATTAATATGCAAATTTGCTTTTGTCTTTGGTAAGTGGTAAAATTATGTGTATACCAAAGATAATACAAAATGCTTGTTTTAAAACAAATGTGTGGTAAGTTGTCAGTAAATGTTCAACATGTGGAGGTGTTTTAAGTAACTACATGCATAGAACGGTATAAAACTTACTCTGGCAAAAGGGCATGTGAGTAGAAAGAGTTAAGAAACTCCGCTCTAGTTACCCCATTTATTATGTACTGAACTGTGTAACCCACCCCTTGGAAATCACAGGTTGGTGTCCTAACCTCAGTGTGACGATACATGGAAACGTAATCTTTAAAGACAGAGCCTCAGCACAACAGCACTTTCTAGTCAGAAGAGGAGACGCCATAAGCCCATCCACACAGAGAAAAGACCATATGAGGAGTCCACGCGAAAGATCTGGAAGCCAAAGAGAGAAGAAAGCAGCACCAGAACCCGGCCCTGCTGGTGCCTTCATCTGAGCCGTCTGGCTGAAGCTTGAGCCAGCCTGCCTGGATGCTGGTCACAGCACCTCTTGCAGTCTAGTGAAAAGGTGATCCCTGCCTCAAAGCCTTCTCACGCGTGTGGCTGTTTCCCCGAAAAGCGAGTCCAGTCTTCCGTAGTGAGCCAGTTGACTCCTGCTCATCTGGCAGGCCTCAGTGGAAACATCAGCTCCTCCCACTTTTCCTTTAGAGAACCCACCAATGAGGCAGATTTGAGATTCCAGAAAGGAGCCCAAGTACGAGGAAAGATGAAAAGACGGTCAGCACAACGTTTTGAATCAATAAAACTGGAGATGGGGGTTCAACAATTGACAGTAGGAGAACTTTGGCCCTAACTTGAAAGGAAGAGAATTGGGTCTCAGAAGCAAAAGTAAACTAAATTCTAACCCAGGTGTGATAGTACATACCTATAATCTCAGCACTTAGGGAGCTGAGTCAGAAGGATTTTGAGTAAGGCTAGCCTAGGCTCCCCTGTGAGCTCCAGATCAACCTGAGAAATATAACAAAATACTGGTCTTAAAAAAAAAAAAAAAAAAAAAAAAAGTTTGCTCTTAGCGTTATTATTTACACCAATATAAATTCCCGAAAGAAGAAACCTTTGAAAATGTAAAATAAAGCCATAAAAGCACCAGAGGAAACTTTACATTCCTGGAGTAGAAAAGATTTTCAGTTCCCTTTAAAATAGGCACTCAAGTTATTAGACACCATTGCGGTATCTTTTAATGAAGTGAGCTTTAATAGATTCTCCCAACTCCCCTGCGACCCCTGATTCCACCTTGTGACCTTCTCCTCCTCAGTGGATTCATTCAAAGTTGGACACTGAGGTGGGGGCATACCTCGGTGGGAGAGCACAGTGGAACATTTGACTAGCATGCTAAGGTCTCAGGTTTGATCCCAACACGAACATACATAAAACTACAATACAAACTCAAAGCCTATGATGAAAGAGGCTGGCTACCTTGACCTCAAAAACATAAAGCTTGGGGTTAGAAAGAAGGTGGTGTCTGCAGAGTCGCCACACAAATGCCTGAGTTTAATTCCCAGCACCAATTAAAAGTCAGATGGGATGGCCCACTTTGTTATCGCAGCCCTAAGGAGGCACAGACCAGAGAATCCCTGCAGGCTGAGTAGCCAACCCAGTCAAAAAGAAGAGCTATGGTTAACAATGTAAAAATTCGTCTCAAAAACCAAGGTAGAGAGCTCCCAAGGAGCAACACCTGAAGTTAACCTCTGCCCTCCATACACACGTGCACACCCATACACATGTACCCACACAAACACACACACAAAATATCTTTGTGGAAAATAATGAGAGAATCTTAAGAAGACTAACAAACTGAGGAAAGTGCTTGCAACACGTCACAGACAAGCTAATTTGCATAATATACAAAGAGCTTCTACAAATCAATAAGATCAATAGTCCAATGGGAGAATGTGGGAAAGATAAAACAGTTAACAGTAACTGAAATGAGATGGATTTTTAAGTACATGAAAAAGATTTACAAATTCAAATGGGATGCCATTTTTACCTATTATGGTAGCCAAGTTGACAAAGCTTAATAACAGATTGTTGGCAAGATTCTGAAGAAGCTGAGGCTCTCATTCATATTCACTCTCCGTGCATGTGACCTTTATGGAGGCAATAAACCACAATATTTAAAATGTGCAGACTCTTTAATCCAGTAATTGCAATTCCAGAAAATTATCCTATGGCATGGCTATGCCTGCACATGCAAGAAATGACATATGCCTAAGAATATTCATAGTGGCATCGTTAAAAATTGAAAAGGGTGGAGACAACCTAAATACCCTTTGCTATCGGGCTCGTTAAATAAACTGCAATATAATCCATATGACTGCGTATTGTACAGCCCTTAAAATGTAGGAGACATTTCCACAAACTGGCATGGCATATTTTCTAGAATATATTGTTATGTGGGAAAGCAAGTTATTGAAAGGGGTATCTACCATGCTAGAGTGTGTGTAAAAATAAAAGAATATGCATGCATATACTTATGTATGCATTGATTAACTTTGGAATGAAACGCCAGGCCTGGTAACCAAGGCTGTCTTCCAGGAAGGGTGGAGGGGAGGGAGACCGCTTCCTCTCTGCATAATCCTCTGTAAGGTTGGAATTTTGTACGTACTGTGCATCAGGATGAATTTCTGATTAGGAATAAATGAATTAAAAGCCATTTCAAGGGGGGGGAAATACCAAACTGGGAGATGGGGGTGCAGAAACAAAAATGTTACCCTGACAGTGTGGTGCACTAAGGGGGCACACTTGTTTTCCTCCCTAATGCAACTTCTTTAATGAGCATGTACTGATTTAAAATGGGGCAAAAGAATGGTTTTTAAAAGCATTGGCAGAGCCAGTAATCAGCGTCTCTCATTGGAGCCCCATGTGTTCCCAGCTGGATGCATCGTGAAATCCCCAGGCCACAGCTGTCAATCCTGCACCATCCCCGCAAAGACCCTCAGAGCCTCTGTGTGTGGCTTTAGGGAACCAAGCCATCCCTGCTGTTACTAGGGTACCTCTCCAAGCAGGCTGGAGGGCAGGTCCCTTGTAGGTTGGCAGCAGAGTCTCACTCCAAGAGGAGGAAAAGACGCACACTGGGCCCACAAGCTTGGAAGAATTACAAAACGATTAACATTTGAACAGCACTGGAGTTTGCCAAATGCGTCTTATACAACATCTTATTTGATTCTCGCAACCTGTGAAATGTGGCTCTGATAACCAGCCCTGCTTAAAGGTAAAGAAACTGACAGCCTGAGAGACGCATTGCCAGTCATCTGTCCTGAGGCCAGGCGTTCAGCTCTCTTCCAACCTCAAAAATCCAACTCTTCCCACTCAGCAAAGGTGCTTCCCTAAAATGAGCTCATGGCAACTGGGGTGTCTCCATTTCCTGAGCACACAGTAAGCTCACATCCCCCTGCCCTTCCTACCGTTAAGTGTGGTCACTGAATGAAGTGCAGCTTTTAAATCTGTGAGTTTGACATCTAGGACCTTACTGCCCTGGAGAAAACTGGTCCCTCCAAAGTTAGCAGACCCCGGAGCTAGTAAACAACCATCCCAAGAGATGTCTTCCACAGCAAACTAACCAATCCGAAGCCACCCCCTCAAGCTCTTGCTTATTGGGTTCTGATGCCACAGGACATCATTCTCCTGTCCCAGTTACCCAGGACCAGGCATTACACAATGATGTCTCCTAAATCCCCAAAACCACACCACTGAAATTATTCCCATTAGCCAATCAGAAGCCTGCTTTCCCTGCCTCAGCCATTCCTTCCTTCCATAATACTTTCCTGAAGCTTCCTGACTCCCACCTCCTTCTGACCGACTCCAGTTTCCACCAGTGACCCCACACTATCTAACACGTCCCCCACCTCTTAACTGTCAGCAGTCATGGATGGCAGCCATCTGATGACGTACTAACCTCTTCATACCTGGTGTACATTGTTAGAAGTCACAGGCCTGTTGGACATCAATGGGAGGAGAGGCCCTTGGTCCTGAGAAGACTCAATGCCCCAGTGTAGGGGAATGCCAGGGCGGGGAGTCAGGAGTGGGTGGGTGGGTGGGGGAACACCCTCATAGAAGCAGGGGGAGGGGTAGAGGATAGGGAGTTTCCTGAGGGGAAACCGGGAAAGGGGATAACATTTGAAATGTAAATAAATAAAATATCTAATAAAAAAAAAGTCACGAGGCCAAATTTCTAGTCAATAGGGAGTATTGAAAGATGTCACTCCTAGGCCTAGCCCACGAAAACATTCCATGTAGACAGAAAGCATGTTTTCCCTTCCTCCTCCCCCTCCATCCTTCTGCCCCTTACCCTCCCAGCCTCCCTTTCCACGTTAACTCCCCCTCCATCTCCTTCCCTCTTGTTACCTCTCCTTAATGCAGAGCTTCTACAAGAATATCTTGAGGTCCTAGAGGACATTGGAGCTACCACATGGAAGGATCCTGAATGTTTGAATTGCCACCTGGCAGGCCACCTGTCAAACGCCCATATCACACTTATATCTGAGCAAAAATAAACGTCTATCATGTTAAGACACTCCAGCCTTTGTGTCTCTGCTCTGGCACTTGACCTATCCTGAGTAATTTCGTTGCCAAAACATATCTTTGGTCACCTCCTTCCAACTACATCCCTAACTGCTGCCGAGACTCGCCTTGTTCCTTTTCTCTGCTCTTCCAGAGACTTAGGGTTCCACATAGCCCTTGGGATGGCAAAGGGCCCTAGAAGAGCACACTATTATGTCAAGTACAACCTCCTAAATTCATTTCAGCAAATGCCTTCTAAGCATCTACCGTAACTTTGGTACAGAACAGGATATGAGACAAAGTCCCAGGACTGAGGATTGGTTAGTTCCAACTGTTGGAGGTCGGGAGCTTGGCAAGGCCCAGAAAATCCAGGGGACAAACCAGGCCTCCTCTGTCACCTATACTGCAAGCTCTTTAGTTACTAGTATACAGAAGTTAATATCAAAAGAAAGAGGAAGGTAAGAAAGAGGGAGATAGAGGATGAGATTGAAAATCAGTGAGTCAATGCAGGGCTGATAGAGGGCACCTCGGGAATGAGAGAACGTCCTGAGAGTCTTGGGTCAGGCCAATGGAGCCCCAGAACTGTAAAAGGAAAGGAGCAAGGGAGAACTCTAGAGACAAGCAACACTCATGTCTCACGGGGTTTACAGAAGTCACTCAGGCTTGTTGTCTTCTGTCCCAGAAGCTAACACCCTTTACAGACATCCCAGATGTGTCTGGAAGCTAGCCAGCCTCTTCCCAGTGCTCTCAGACACACTTGTTTCTACAGCAGCTCTTCTCTCAGGCTATGGTGCACTCACCAGTGAGTGGCTTACCCCTCCTTGTACTTTCATAGCCCTCGGGCACTCATCCATGTGTTCAGCAACCCCATGGAATGGAAGATACCACTCGTGAGACACTGTCTTGATCAGGAATCATTGAATTGCAAAGAAAAGAAACTCCCTCCCAAACTAACTTAATTGGTAGTGTGTTTAACTGAAGGACTATGGGATCCTCTAAGAGGCACTGAACAGGAAGGGAAAGCACCATCGCAGGAGCTGGAAGGAGGCTCCAGGTTCTCCCTCCCTCTCTCCCAATTCTGAGTACCGTTGTTCCCAAGACTCCATCTAGATTCTGTGGTTCTAACTCATCCATCACTTAGGCCTTCCACGGTCATCCTGGGGCCAGGCTGGCTGGCTCAGACTCTTGGGTGCTTCCCTCCTCAACCTTACAACTCACCAGCTCATCTTCTCAGAGTCCTTATTTCAAATTCATGGGAAAATTGATTTGATGGAGGAACTGAACAGATCAGGTCAGGGAGCCACTCCTGGTCTAATGGACAGAAACAGGGGTCTGCTCCAGGGACTCCAAGTCCTATCTGATTGACCAAGTTGTGTGTGAGGCGGGGGGGGCTACAGATGAAACTTCGTTCACACAGCCACTGCAGCCGGACCCTAGCTCTCTAAACTTCACTTAGCCTCCAAGAAACACCTTAACGGGAAATGACAGTAAGTTCTATTTCCCAAAGGGAAATAATGAGCCCACAGGAAAGTAGCCTGAGGCATGTCGGGAACTCACCTGGGTCTCGATGGAAGCGATCTGCCACATTTCACTCCATCCTGGGTGGACACATGTTATTGTCAGAAACTGAAAAGCAGATGCTTGGAAATTGAAGATGACACGTTCATGGTGCCAAGTTCCATGAGGTTGGGATATTGGTAAAAGTACACTTCCAACATAGACGTGAAGCCTGGGAACAACTTCCATCAAAGTGATGGGTTAACTTTGCATCCATCTATCAAGGGGTAAATCTTAGCCACTGTTCTACCCACCCACCCACCCACAAAGTGCCTAGTACAGGGCCTGCCAGGTACATGGTAAGTACTTAGTGCCTGCTTTTGGGGAATGTGTTCAAAATTCTCGGTGGAGCACAACCAAATTAACACTGTATGCGGCACTTCGCATCATTTACCAAGAACTCATTTCCAGTATAGATTTCAAACGCCATAAGCCTCATTGTGTGAGCGAAACTGAAGGTTGCTATGCTAATTGACACAGCCCATTGGTGAATGTTGACACAGTGTCTGAAACTCAGGTCTTCTCAACCTAAATATGGGCTCTTTCCTCTGAATGAAAGAAGGATCAGCACTGGGATATGCATGGGTCCCTACTGCCCCAGCCCTGACTAACTCAGCCACAATAAGCCATTTTACACTCCCTAAGCTAGTCATCAGTGACTCCATTCCTGCAGAGAGAGGCACAGCCCTGGTTCTGTGTCATGTCACAGAACCTGGAAGTCGGAATGAATGTTAAAGTAGGTACTGTGAGACTGAATGACATGATGTATCTATCAGAACACCTCTTGGACCCTCCATGCTTCTACTGAGTTTCAGACCAGGTCTGAGCTGAGTCCTGTACCTCATATTTATATTCACAATATAAAACCCACGGTTCTGTTTTCTCCCAAGGTTCCCCTGAGCCTGTGGTTTTAAAGTAGCATTAGCCACTGAAAAACATTCCTGTCCATTTGGTTACTGCCTCCTAGAGAATTGATATGCTTTGGAGCATTTGTTTATTTAATAATTACAAATTAGATTTAGAATTTTACAGCATTGCTATTAAATATGTGTCACTTATTTTGAACCATATATAAAACTGTTTATAAGAATTGTGTGCACTTCCGAGTATTTATTTAATCTTCTGAATTAACCTTTGGATTTCTGCAAAGTGCCTCATTAAGCATGTCACTTCTTCTCTTAACACACTGCATAAAGACATCCATGAGAATTATATTGTTTTTAGCATTTATCCACTTAAACAAAATTGTGTGTGTTTGAGTGCATTTAATTAATTGAGGATTTTAAATTTTTGAGAAAGGTAAAAATGGTTAATCAAATGTAAGAACTCTGAGAAACCACTGAGGACCAGCTTATCCAGCTTCAGAAGAGCAATCACATGAGCTCTAATGCTGAACGGAAACCACCATGCTGAAAAGAAGCAGAGGCTTGAAGTGGAGGAGAAAAGACTGAGAACGGGAGAGAAGAAAGTCCTCCCGGATGAAGATGAAGGGCTATTCCAGGCATCCATCACCAGCAACCTCTCATCCGCGTGGTGGGTCCAAAGGAGGGAGCACGCAACAAGTCCAGCATCCCCATGAACTCATTCAGACCTCCCTACCTACCAAGTTGCCCCCAGATTCTCAAAAGAACAGATTTCTGGATTTTTTTTTCCTTCCTACTGCAGTTACAAACCCCAGGGAGAAGCTTTTGACAGAACTTCAACTAACTCCTAGAGAATGATATGTTCTGTGAAGAGTTTTATCATTGGACTCATTAAAAGTGTCATTAGAGAAGTCTAAGATTTACTGTTCCCAATGAAATGGATGGGGAAATGATTGCAATCATAGGAGGTAAGATCTGTTGGAATGAAGTGGGCTTCACTGGGAATGGCTCATTTCCCATCAGCCCCTACCCTTTGGGTTCTCTGTCAGACATCCTGATCCACACCATGGGCACAAACTGGGTTAGGAGAAAAGGCAGCTTGGTAGTGGTGTGCAGGATGTGGGAGTTATACAATGCAGTGCACTTGATACTTGAGAGTCTTGCCTATTTAGCTTCCCTAAATGTGTGCACATATGTGTGCACAAGCAGTGCGCATGCACACACTGTACATGTCTCTGTCACCCGAATTCTTCCTCTTCTCCTAGAAAACACCATCATGCGTGGACTTAAGGTAGCCTTTGCTGCATTCCAGAGACTTCAGCGGCTTGAGGTGTGTTGTCTGTGAGTACGTATGGCTTTATCAAGTATGTTCTTAGCATTTTTGCCTACTGTGACACTTAGGAAGGGCATGAAGAACCCAAGGTCACCATTTCCTAATTACCAGCAAATCTTAATGAAAACCTTTACACTGTTTCTTCAGGAAAATAGACCAGGGGCTACAAAATAAAGACTCATGGGCTATCTTAGCCCATAAAATCATTTTCTTTGTTCTGTAATTTTTTTAATAGTTGAAAATTTTTGCTACCTTAAAAATGGAATGATTTCACACTGAAGGAACAAGATCTGGGCTTATGGGTGAGTTGGACAAATCCATAAAAGATGAAAGACAGCCACTCTTTCCCATCATAACAATGAGAAAATACCAGCTAAACTTAAAAAAGGGGGGGGGGAAATCAAACCTAAGAGAATTGGGAATGAAGATAAATCTAAATGAGTTAAGTTCTAAATAACAATGAGAAAATACCAGCTAAACTTTAAAAGGGGGGAAAATCAAACCTAAGAGAATTGGGGATTAAGATAAATCTGAGTTAAGTTCTAAAGATGGTGTCAGTCTTTCATATGTCAGTAGGGACTAGAAACTGATTTCACTCTTCTTGAGGGATGCAAAGAGGGAAGCCTGCAGTGTGTGGGGGAGGAGGGGTATTTTACTGAATTAATGAGAACCAAGATAACCTGGAATGACATATTGGCTTTTAATGAAGAGGTGACAGTCATGACTGACCTTTCTTCCTCACTGGATTTTCACTGAGTATACAGTGTTATACAGACTTGGGCTAGAAAGCAGAGCAAAAGCTCTTTCACATAATAAAAATGTGGAACCAGGAAAGAAAATCAAACAGAGATCATATAACCTTCTAGCCTCCAATGGAGAAGTTGGACCCTACTCAAGATATCTGAAACCAATGGCTCCCACATTTTTGTTTTCTGCTGAAACAATAAAGAACATTACTTTTGGAGGGGCAAACATTGCCTGCTTTAATTTCTCCTACTTCCATTTTATATTTGATTTTATATACCTATGATTCAAAATTCAAATAAATGTAAAGGAGAATGATGACAACTGACATCAAGAGAGAAATAATCAACAGAAGCAGAACTACAGGTGGCCTGGGTAACAGAATTATCAGATAAGGACTTTGAAAGAACAATGACAAGTATTTTAAGAAAAATCATTAAAGAAGAAGATAAACAGTAAGTTGCATTTGAGAGTCAGAAACGTTACAGAATGATCCAATAGAAAGTTGAGACAAATGGGGGAAAACTTATCTCTGAAATGAATAAGCAATTTTATAATAGACTGAACAGACTAGAAAAAGGGATTGATAAACTCAAAGCCATGTTAGTATGACAAATAGCAGACATGAAGGCACAAAGATAAGAGGAAGATGAGGATGTAGAGGAAGAGACGGGGGAGGAGGAAGAAAAGGAGAATGTGTCATTAATTATTTAGGAAAAGAAACAAGCTCAAACCTCAATATTTTCAGGAAACATACTTTAAATGTAAGGACACAGCTTAAAAGTAAACAGATGAGAAAAGATGGTCCATAAAATCAGTAACCCTGTCTATGTCAGGCAAATATTCCTTTTACTAGAAACAATGGGGCTCAATGTAATCATGAAAGAATCAATCTATCAGAAAGCCTTCACCAACATGAATACCTGTGCATCTAAGACAGAGCTTCAAAGGATACAAGTAACATAAGACAAGCTAAAAAGAGACACAAATAAATCTACAAACATGGCTATATTGATACATTTTCTCAGTAATGGACTGAACAACTAACCAAAACGTCATGAAGTATATGGACAACTGAACAGTGTCAACACCATCAACTATAGATGCATCTACTTTGATCTGATTGAGATTCATCCAGAGAAAACAGTATTCAACATCTCTGGATTAAATTCTTTGTGAACTATAAATAAAAGAGGGCTGGGAGTGTAGCTAAGTGGACTTTTTAATCTAGTAAGTTGCAAAACTCAAGTACCTCCAGTACCAAAATTACAAGAAAGAGTCACCAAAGTAGCCCATATAGTTGGGACATAAAACAAAAATTGATAAAGCTCAAAATACTAAAATCATACAGCAAGCTCTCTGATCACAATGGAGTAAATTAAATGACTAGCAAAATAAAGCCTAAAGAAGACATATAAATAATATGCATGTAATACAAACCAATATGGGCCAGAAAGATGGTTTATCAGGTAAAGATACTTACCACCAAGCCTAAAGACCTGAGTTAGATCCCCAGATCCACATGGTAGACAGTGAGGATCAACTCCCAAGGGCTGTCTTCCATGTGTGCATACACACACACAATAAATAAATGTAACACAACAACAATCATAATGATTTTGATCAATTTTACCTCAAGTTTGGGAAAAAAGGAAGACAAGTTGAAATGGAAGGAGTTTGTTTGTTTTTCTTTTTTTCTTTTTCTTTCTTGCAATGCTATGGATCCGTCTCTCACCTACGAGGCAAGAAATCTACTACTAAGGAACTCCTCAGCTCCGAAAACAAACTTTACAAAAGAAAATACTAACTGGCCAATAAATATATGTCAAGATGACCAAAGTCATCATTCATTTGGGAAACACAAATTAATTCACTCTGAGGTTCCACTACATAGCCACTGGAATGGCCAAGAGTTCTGACGAAGAGGGGAGCCCCCAGAACTCACACACATTGTGCCCGCGTAAATTGATGCAATCTTTAAGGAACAGAATCAGTCACACGGACCAATCTCACTGCTCACTCCTGGGTATGTATGTCTAAGATAAACTGAATGCATGTGTGTACAAAAAGAGGTTCTTGAACGTTCACGGTAGCTTTGTTCACAATAGTCCACAGGGGGAAATAAGCCAGACATGTGCTCCTCAGCAAGAGCATGCACAGACAAATCGGAGAAGTTAGTCACACTCAGCCACAGCAAGGAATGACCCAGTGGTGCAGTAACATGAAGAAATTCTCGTCATGGAGCTAGGCATGAAAGCCAAGGTCTTAAGAGACTAAAGCAGGAAAATTGAGAGTTCAAAGTCAGCCTGGGTTACATAGTGAGACCCTGCCTTAAAACAAAATAAAAACAAAAACAAAATGTACATAAATCTAGAAAGGGCTTAAAAAAGGGTAGCTATGAGAGGCTATAGCCTGTGAAGTTTTCACAGGAGCTCCAAGGGCAAAGGAAGTTCATCTCTGTCTGTTCAAGTCAACAGTTACCCCGTGTGTTGGCAGGAGAACCCAATGACCAGAAACAAGGAAGCGGGTCACTTCTGGGGCTGAAAAATGACCAGATCTTTATATGGATGAGGCATATATATACGTGTGTGTGTGTGTGTGTGTGTGTGTGTGTGTGTGTGTGTGTGTGTGTGTATATATATATACATATACATATACATATACATATACATATACATATACATATACATATACATATATATATACATATATATACATATATGTATATATATATTTACAAAAACTCATTAAGTTTGTGTTTTATTAGATGCCAACTATGCCTCAAAAATAAATCCCCACATATATGTGGTTTCATTTGAAAATATAAGGCAGACTGTTAATATTGGGCCCATGCTCCTACGTGGCCATAGCTGGCTTGTGAAACACACATGTCACTTCACCACAGACCTCCCCACACTCTATTGACACCCCCAACCCATCCGACCCATTTCTACTGCCTGCCTTGCTCCATATTGCCTAAATCCAACAACTTGGGCACATCACTCAGGCTGTGAGTCCGAGCAAAGCACCATAGCAGCCACCAACCCAGCCTGCCAGCCAGCCAACCGATCTGACTCGAATTGTTTTTATGCCTGGCATTTGAAAATAGGACTACTTCCTTCATAAAGAGCCAACAACTCAATGGGGCAAGAAGCCTCAAAAGAGCGATTCTAAATAAACTTCTAAATAATCAAGACTGCTCAGGCAGCTAATTGGAGAAAAAAAAGAAATATGATACCCCAAGCCAGTGAAGCTGGTCATATTGATTGCATTTTTAATCATTTAAGCAAACCATGTACAGACTCTATTCTAATGGAGATAGACACCCCCCCCCATTACATCAGTTCAGATTCCAGATACAATGCTTGTCCCTTGGCTTATAACCATTCTCTGAGACTGAAAGGGGGGAGTCTCACAAAGTAGCTGGCAGTCATCAAGCATGCCCATCAGTCAGGGCCACTCGATAAACTGACGTGACATCTTGGGGGACACAGACCTCTGATACCCAAATCGTTTATCTACTGGCCCAGTACAGCCATAACCTAGCAGGATATCACAGACACGGGCGTTCATTGATGTAGTGGGTGGATTACTGAGAGGTTAGGATGCCCACTGGAGAGGGGCCAAGGCTAATAGGGAAAGGGAGGGGCTCTTGAGATAGTGACCATTTACCAACCAGTAGGAACACCTGTCATTTTATTTTCAGTGCTGGCATCAAACCCAGGGCCTTGTGCATGCAAGGCAAGCACTCTCTACCTCTGAACTACATCTGAACCATGTAATACTTGTCAAGGAGCCTCCCCCTACCCATGGGTAGCAGGCTTGAGCTTTACTGGAACCAACTCTTTTATTTTATATATATATATATGACGAGTACACTGTAGCTGCCTTCAGACACACCAGAAAAGGGCATCGGATCCTGTTACAGATGGTTGTGAGCCACCATATGGTTGCTGGGAATTGAACTCAGGACTTCTGGGAGAGCAGTCGGTGCTCTTAACCGCTGAGCCATCTCTCCAGCCTTGGAACCAACTCTCTAAAGCTAATGGCATGTACCTCTTCTCAGCTCTGCAGTTAGTGGGACCTCAAAGCCAACCCTGATGGGAGTATTTACACCAAGGAAATCAGCATGAGGTACCATACTAACGACACTGCCACCCATCCCCCACCTCCAAATGCTTACACACCAGCAGCACTCCATGGGTGTGAGCTAGCCACTACAACCTCACTCAGATACAAAATGAATAGGCCCTGGCAATAGTTAGAAGATTCTTCTTCAAATACAAACACTTAAGGGCTACAGGTGTGGTTCAGTGGTAAAGTGTTTGCATAGCATGTGTGAGTTTATGGGTTCAACCCCCAGCACTACAAAATGAATGAATGAATGATCAAGAAAGCACACTTGAGCCAGCAAGCGCATGTAAAGGTGCTTGCATCCAGGCTTGACAACCTTGGCTCCTGGGCTCAGTCCCAGGAACCCACGTCGTATAAGTTGACCTCTTATCTTCACACATGCACTGCTGCAAGTGTACAAATAGATAAATAATCATAATTTTTAATTTAAATAAGCACGCTCATGCCACGTAACAACCCCAGAAGGTGAGGATGACTTGCCAAGGCTCATACGGTGACAGCGAATCCGTACTTGGTGGGCTAGAGTCAAAACCCATGTGCTTTGCCCCTGCCCATCACTCTGTTCTACTTCCTCCCCTTGAAAAAGCTTCAGGAGATTGCATTCTGCCACAAATGCATAATCCAAAGTCCCGGCCACGGAGAACCTGGGTCCCCTGGTTTGGTGGCAGAGAAGGGCTGGGGTTCCATTGCTCAGAATTCTTTAGAAAGATGGAAGATGCAAGCATCTCATCTGGAGGAAAAATTCCCCTCCCAGCACTCCAACCCTAGAAATGTGCCTAATGATGCTTTCTAAACTGCAAAGTCGGGTTTTCATTACAAACACAGGTTGACGGCCTATATGCAGCATTATTGGTAATGAATGGTTTTCCACATCTCTGCTCTGCTATAGCTGCCCTGCCCACCTCTCTGATACTGAAGGCACAAACTGTACTGGCCTTTCCAGGCCCCTTGGAAAATGCTGGCCTGGCCTGAGGAATAAGGAACATGGCCATCCCTGTCCCCAGCCCTATGGGGGGGGGGGACTGGGGGGCTTCTGGGAGGTCCTGGCTAAGTGGCATCAAGGACCAGATGGCTGAGGAGATTACTATCATTTCGTTTCCATATAATCCATAAACTTGGATGAGTTAATGTTTCTTCAAATGCATTATCTTGTAATTCCAGGAAAAGCTGTGCAGAGCCAAGAGCCTGCCTGGTTCTCTGGCCTCCACAGCCTGGCATACTGGTTAATCCCCTGCTCTGCCCAAGGTTTTACAAAGGCCAAGGAGCTTGGCCAGCAGGGGAGGACATGCTGGTGGCAGGGCAAGGCTGGCACCTAGGAGGTTGGCATTTGAGGGCAATTGGGGAGGCCCGTAGGCTCCCAGCAGACACTGGAAATCCCACACTAGAATCAAGCAGCGCCCACAGGACATCTGAGCAAAAGCCCAGGGTGGGAATGAGGATTTCCTACTCTCTTTGCTTTTGTCAAATGACTAACTCTGGGCCTTATTGCCCCAAAATATAAAATAGGGGTAGAAACAGGTGACTCAAAGAGCTCATTTTGCTTCACTCTCTGCTGCATTTGAAGCTAGGGTCAGCACTGTCTCTCCCTGTCATATGGTAGGAGCTGTGATGAATAGAATCCCCTGAACCCACTCCATACTCGGGTAAAAACAAGCTGCTTCCAGGGTCCTGGGCGTCCTGCTTGAACCTGGCATCCTGGCACATGAGGACTGGGCTTAAGATCGAGCTCTGCCAGTGACTAGCCAGCAAGCCACTTCTCTCCAGCCTCATCTCTCATCTGTCAACTGGAGCTGCTTCTTCAACCCTATTTTCCTCTGGCATTTTATGAGCATCAGAGAAACTTAGGACACAGGGTGAACCTACCAACCTGTGAATATGTGAATCGAATCAAGTACACAGCAACCTGCTTGCTGGTGTTCTTGCCCTTTCCCCCAGTTCTTTCTACCTCTCCTGAGTTGCCTCACCCTTTTAGTGATCTCAGCTTAATCCTGTCAGCTCCTTCTGATGCATTAAGCTAATGCATTAACGATTTGGTTGGTGACTTCTTCCTTGCAACACAGTTGTGTGTTTGCAGTGGCCATCCGTGCCTTGACTCAGTTTGTCGTGGGCCGATGGCCCCCTGGCGGTAATAACATGCTAGAAAGCCGAAAAGCCAGCGGGCTTTCTGGCCCACAGTCCAGCTTTAGGCCAAGAGTGCCTAGACGGTATATACGTTTGTGTGTGGCGCCTCCCTGTGGATACGATGTGTACTGCACAGACCCACCCAATCCCTAATGCACAGGAACCAACAGCTGCCCCAACCAGGACGTGAATCCAACTTTCTTACGCTGCCAATGCAGAAAACGAGGCCCACATGCTGGCATAAAACTTGTTCAAGATTAAACAGTTCCCTTGGCATTTTGAAAGCAGTAATAAATGACTGGCAACAATATCTCATAATTTTGAGAACAAGAAAGCCAAAATCAAAGTGTGGTTTGTCCGAGGATGTGTACAAGAACTGTGAATTTAGATTCAGTCACCAGTTCTTACACTATAAATCTTTGGGGGGAGAGAGATGGGCCCCATTCTTTCCTGAGGATCCACTTGGCTTCTGAAATCACATCTAGCCAAATGATGCAAAAATCTGGTCCTATAAAATGCCCCTTCAAGTTTCTACAAGGACATTTGTTTGTCCATCAAATGGACTTTATCCAAGAAGATTGAGTCTGTCATGACGCTGGGTGCTGTTCTTTGTATCCACCTAGAGAAGGCAGAAATACTTCCTGAAGCTGTAGCCCAGAAAAACCCTGGAGCAGCAGAGGAGGGGGTGTCACTGGACTCATTCACTCAGCAAACACTGAATAGTATAAACTAGGATTCAGTTCAACAAAGATCCAACCATAGAAAGGCTGTGGGCTAGGGATGAAAATGTTCTCCTGTGAGTGTTACTCCTGAGTATATCTGAAAAGGAATCAAAATTGACACATGTCAGAGACTCCTGCGTGCTTCTATTGATCACCAACCATTCACAAAAGCCAAGATGTGGAATCAGCCTAGGTGCCCATCCACGTATGAACATAGCGAATATAGTGTGTATACACAATGGAGTGCTCCTCAGCCACAAGGAACAAAGCCATGTCGTTTATGGGAAAATGGACGTTAGGTGAAATAAACTGGACTCAGAAAAATACTGTCACATGTGCTTTCTCATATACAGACTATAGAGAAAAAATAACTGAAGATGCCCCCAAAAATTGAAGAGAGATTACTATGGAAGAAGAGAAGGGTGAGGAGGTAGTAATATGATCCAAATACATGTGTGTGCAAGTGTCACAGTGACATCCATTATCATCATGGTGTCGGCTCAGCATCCATCAGGATGCAGTTAGGACAAAGTAGCCCACATCATGTAGTCCAAAAGAGAGATTTCAATATGGAGAATGAGTTACAATGGTGTTGAGAGAACTGGAAATGAAACAGGGTATGGAGAGGCAGTTTGGAGAGTAGCAAGAGTGAAGCAACCACCCCTAGGTCTGGGGACATTGGAAGGAAGCAATGCTACCAGGAGCATGCCATGCTGCAGGAACATGAATCACAGAGGGCTGCCGCGTTGGACCACAGATGCTGCGCAGGCAACGTAAGCACACGGCGGGAAGGAATGCTTAGCCTCAGCTTCTCTTCCCTTTAACCTCCTGCCAGTACCTCTCACTGGCCAAATCCAGTTAGAATCCAATTGGCAAGAAAGCTTGAGAAACGTATTGAAAGGGGTTATCACACACATTCCCCTAAACACACACACACACACACACACACACACACGGGATCTGAGAGCAACAGGCAAAAGACCTGAGATGTGTGAAGTGAATATTCATGAGCGTATGTGTGACAGGAATGCTCAAGAGTGTGCACGTGTACTGTCAAATCCATTTCAAGGCGTTCGGAAAGCGATGTGTGCGTGTGAGTGTGGCAGGTACAGATGTATCAGATGGATCTCAGAGGTCCGGATCGTGTGTGATAGGGGAAGCATCAAGGGTTTGGGTGTGAGGTGAACATTCAAGGGTATGTGTATGCGTGGCCGGAATATTGATAGCTTTTGGTGTGCATGCTTGTGTGTGCTGTGAATGTCCAAGGAGCTGAATGTGATGTGAATGGCCAAAAGCATATGACGTGATGTTCCAGAGAGAGAGAGAGAGAGAGAGAGAGAGAGAGAGAGAGGGCATTCACACGAGAGATTTTAGAGAAGAGACAGGACGGCAGACATGTACAGAAGTGTTCTCTGTGTGGCAGGTGGTAGAGAAACGTGGTCATGGGTCATCTTTGACAGATATGCATGCTAAGCTGGTTTTGCACCCTTAGGCACACAAGATGTCTAAAGAGGACAGTGACCAGAAAAGCTTGTACCAGAGGTATGGCTGCAAAACCCAAACATAATTTCTGCAACTTTCCCTTCCATCGAAGTGAGTGTCGGCTTCAAGGTTGCCACCTGGAAAAGCTAAATTCCTCATCGCTGCATCCGTGGCCTGGAGACCTTTGAGACCTTCTTTCAGAGTCCACGTAAATACCAAATGACTTCCAGTCACACTTAAAAATCTCCCGGAGATCCCAAGGATTGGGCACCAACCAAAGAGTACCCATGGAGGGACCCATGGCTCCAGCCACACATGTGGCAGAGGAGGGCCTTGTTGGACATCAGTGGGAGGAGCGGCCCTTGGTCCTGGGACGGGGGAGTCCTATGCCCCAGTGTAGAGGAATGCCAGGGTGGGAAGGCAGGAGTGGGTGGGTGGGGGGAGCACCCTCATGAAGGCAGGGGAGGGGATAGGATAGGGAGTTTCCAGAGGGGAGACCTGGAAAGGAGATAACATTTGAAATGTAAATAAAGAAAATATCCAATAAAATGAAAAAAAATCTCAATCGTATCACCCAAGACCAAAATGAGCAAGCTTAGTCACTTATATCAGCTCCACTGTTGGCTAAAGAACATCTCCCAAAGAGTAGGGTGGACTATGTTGTCACCTTTGAGGCCAAGATTCTTTTGACGTATATAGATTAAAACATTAGCTTCAAGCAGTGTGTAGCTCAGTGGTAGAGCACTTGTCTCCCATGTGTGAGGCCCGGGGTTCAAATCCAGCACTAAAATGAGCAAAAAGGAAAAAAGTCCACAAAAGTCACCGCACAATAATTAGTTGTAGGAGTGAGCTCTGGGAGCTATGCAAACACTAGAAACTGAGCAATGCTGCAGAGCCTGATACCACAGCCTACACACAGTTGATTTTCATGAATTCATAGACTGTGATCTTTGAGGGTAAGACCTCTAAGCACCTCTGCTTTTTCAAGGGCTCCTGCCTCTGCTTTGGAGTGAGCCTGGGGCAGAGGAGACAAGACCATTAAGAGTACCTCATGATTCGTGGAGTGGCTCTGATTTTTCGTAATACCATCACCAATGTCCCAGTGTAACCCAGTATAATTCCAGCACTTGAGGAGTAGAGACAGGAAGATGAGGAGTTCAAGGTCACTCCTGGCTACATAGTGAGTTCAAAGCCCCAGCCTGGGCTACATGAGACACTGTTCTAGAAAGGGCAGGGAGAGCTGGAATTCCATTCTTTCTAGGTTTGGGGACACAGATCTATAGCCAGTTGGCTCTAACTGATAGAAATTATAGTATTTTATACATGACAGACCCCAGACAGAAAGCAGTTGTTAAATGTGGGCTCTGTATTAATCATGGTTCTCTAGAGTCACAGAACTTATGGAATGTCTCTATAGATTAAGGGAAATTGTTGAAATGACTTACAGTCTGCAGTCCAACTAACCCAACTATGAGCAGCTGTGAATGGGAAGTCCAAGAATCCAGTAGTTGCTCAGTCCCATGAGGCTGGGTGTTTCAGTTGGTCCTCTGTATAAGCGGGAATCCTGAAGAAGTAGGCTCCAACAGATGTGCTGGCAAGCAATTGCAAGCAGGCAGGGAAGAAGGAAGCCTTCCTTCTTCCATTGTCCTTATGTAGGCCTCCAGTAGAAGGTGTGGCCCAGACTAAAGGTCTGTGCCACCGCGCCTGGACCTAAACTGTTTTTACTTGGAAGTTGCTCTGTCCCAGGCTGGCCTTGAACTCAGAGATATGCTTGCCTCTGTCTCCTGGGATTAAAGGTGAATACCACCTTGCCTGGGCCTAAGCTTTTCATGGGCACTATGCCTCAAGATCCATATCAAAAACTTGTGTTGTCCCAAGTCAAGATCCAGATCAAAGCCTGTGCCTTCCAGTCTCAAGATCTGGATCACAGGTGAGCCTTCCATTTCTGGATTGTAGCTCCTTCCAGATATAGTCAAGTTGACAACTGGGAATAACCATCACAGGCCCTTTCAGATAAAGCACGATTAGTCCCATCATTTGAGGACACACTGGCCATGTTGGACTTAGGTGACCCCTAAGATACATTAGATACATTTCCACAGTTGACTTTGACAAGATGTGCATTGTTGCTTAGATTCAATCAACACGGAAGATGTTACTCTACATTCAATCAAGAAATGTATGCCTTTACCTTCAGGTACCTGGCCTTAAACTGTTTGGGACAGTTAAGAACCAAAGACACAAAGATGGGTTGCACATCTGCTGCTCTCACACCCCAAAGAACTCTGTCCTGTTCTCTTCAAATGGCTTTGTGTCCACTTCTTATCTGTCCTCTCCTGGCTTCCTCCTCCTCCTCATTCCTGGGCTCTTATGATCTCCACTCAGCCCAGACCAGGAGGCCTTCGCTGAGCCAGATAGGAGTGAGAGGCAGGCACATATTCCCTTTGGCTTGTTAATGGGTCTGTTTCCTGCCCCCTCAGAACTGAACCATCACAGGGATGTTAGCCAGTATTTTAATCACCATTTTATCCCCAGCATTTGGCAGTGAAACCATCTCTTCTGTAAATGTTTACTAAAGGATCACTGGGAAGTTTCAAGAATTCACTCTCATGTATGAAGGAATTCCCATGTGCTCCTTCTCAGAATTCCTAGTGCTGTGCTTTACACTTCCTCATTCAGATGGAGAGCTGACCTCCTGTGTCATGCACCCTGCAAGACCATGACTTTTATCATTCTCTTCTGCACATTTGAGAATCTCAGCTCCTTAAGCCTCACAGTTCTCTACTCCAAATCCTCAGACTCTCAACCTATCCAGGGGTCGGGTCCACCAACCTGAAGTCAATTGCTCCTGGGTCACTGCCTCAAGAATTCTGGTTTAGCAAACCAAGTGTAAAGGCAGCTTGGGATATGGGTAGCGTCAGAATCATATAGCTCTGGGTTCAAATGCTGACTCCAATATGTTGTCTGGGAGACTGTCACAAAATCTCTGCCTCTCTAAATGAATCTCCTGTTATACAAATGGTAAGAATAGAATTTGTTGTACTGGACTGACACGAATGAGCCAGGTGATGTGGATAAGTAGAACTGGCCTGAGCGACACAAAGTCGCCGCAGTACATAAGAGCCCGAGTCCTTTCCCCTTCTGGGGGATACAACATCCATCTGTGACACTCCAGAAATGGCCACAAGAACCCAGAATCTGCCTCGACTGATAATATGTCAACCTCCAGTTTCCCCTTGCCCAGAAGTCAGGACGAGGACTGTGCTCAGCAAGAAGCTGTTCCAGAGGCCAGGAATGGTGAAGGTCTCCAGAGACAGCCTAAGAGCACATCACAAACTTGTATCACCTATGGTACTTACATGTATGTCTCCACCCACCAGTGAAGAAGCTTCGAGCTACCCCTCTACCTGGCTTCTCCGTCAAAGGTGTTTTTTCACTCATCTACTCCAAACTTTGTCAGCTGGGTGTT
Source organism: Uromys caudimaculatus (assembly GCA_028551405.1). NCBI lineage: Eukaryota > Metazoa > Chordata > Mammalia > Rodentia > Muridae > Uromys > Uromys caudimaculatus. Next base: position 111,936,012 of record CM052703.1, on the reverse strand, counting down.
TTCCCAAGCCCATACTACCGGTGTGCCCATTCTGTCTATCAGAGGTTACCCCCGAAGGCCACGAGTCCAAGGAGTCCTCATCTGACTACATTAGTGTGGTTTTCCCCTTACTGGGGGAAAAGGAGAGTTTAAGGAGAAGGCTCTCTGTAGTGGTTCAAATGAAAATGGCCCCCATAGGCTCACAGGGAGTGGCACTATTAGGAGGTATGGTCTTGTTGGAGTAGGTGTGGCTTTATTGGAGGAAGTGTGTCACTAGAGGCAGGCTTTGAGGTCTCAGATACTCAAGTCAGGCCTAGTGGCTCACTGTCTTTTCTTGCTGTCTGCCATTTTGGATGCAGAACTCTTAGCTAACTCTCCAGCACTATGTCTGCCTCTGAGCCGCCATGCTTCCTGCCCTGAGGATAATGGACTAAATCTCTGAACTGTAAGCCAGACCTGATTAAGTGTTTCCTAATAAGAGTTGCTGTGGTCATGGTGTCTCTTCACAGCAACAGAAGCCCTAACTAAGACACTCTCCCTCCCCCAAGTCAGCCCCTTCTTCAGGGACTGAAGCAGGACATAAACTTTCAGTTTCCAGTGACTAGCAGTGGCTGTCTGTCTATGCTGCCAAGGCCTTCAAAAGTACTTGTTCATAGCCTTTCAGAGTGAGATAGCTAAGTGAGCATACAGGCATCTATTTCTCATGCCCTCCTACCTTTCTGGGGAGCAACCAGTCTGACCCATTAGCTGAGGTATCCATGGCTCATATCCAGAATGACCCCAAACCCTGTACCACACCCACAATGGAAACAGTGATGGGCATTTCCCTCCCTCACCCCATTTTATGAAGTCCTAAGGCAAGTAAAAGTAACTGGCCATCATCCAAGCCCCTCAGAAGGGTGGGGGCTGTGACGGCCCTGAGATTTCAGACTAATGGGTTTTATCTCACCTTGGGTGTCTGGAGCTCAGCTGTCTGGGAATGCTTAATAATTGGGTCCCTGACCTTTCAGCTGGCCTGTTTCCCCTTCATATGATAATAGACTGGGTCAGCAGGTCTGCTCTGCTTTTAGTGCCCCCAAAAGCCTGGGTCTAAAGGTAGCTCTGGATTCCCTGGTCCAGGGTCAAGTAAGGCTAACGTATCCAAACAGCCAGAGGTAGTTATAGGGCTGAGCCACCACACTCCAGTAATGTTCAAATTACCCACGTCCCTTTCCAAACAGGTCAGAAATGCTTGGCTATCACAATACACACCCTAGGAACGATGAGAGGAGTTTTAAAAGATATGGATTACACAGGTGATCCCAGAAGCATTTGGAAGCCTACACAGGAAGCAGGACAGAGAGAGAGAGAGAGAGAGAGAGAGAGAGAGAGAGAGAGAGAGAGAGAGAGAGAGAGAGAGATATTACGTCAAGCCATACATGGCAGTAAAGAGCTTTCAAAACAATTATCACATCACCTGGGTGAGAAGCAACACCATCTTGGTTTTTACAGACAAGATAGTTAAGGCAGGGTAAGAACTAGCTGCTTGCAGAGATGAGCCCCTAACACCTAGCAAGAAATCCTGAGCAAGGTAACTACTTCTTCAAGTCTATTCCTCATTGATAAAATAGGGGTAAAGATACTTGTCAGCTGGTTTAAATTCAAATGTAGCTTGTGGGTAAGGAACCTTATTCTGTCCCCAGTTCTTGGGAGTTACTTCAACATTTACCATAAACATTGGTAGCAGTAGCCAAAAAGTGTTAAAAATTCAAACAGCCTGCTGCTGTTTCCAAGCCTGGTGTCATAGGGAGAGCTGACTCACTGGCATACTTTCTGAAGTCCAGTTAGCTAGGAGCATAGGCTGACTAGTCTTACTGTAAAGAGTTCATCGTAGCAGCACACAAGACATCAGCTTGGTTTTGGTCATGGTGCTTCATTTCCATCACAGCAATTGTAACCCTAAGACAGGCAGACACACAAGAGACAATGTTTGGTCACATTTGGCAGCCAGTGGACCGTTCAAGGTAGCATTCAGCAGTCATTTCTAACACCATGCAGATTACCTTTGCCTTCTGCAAAAATCACACTCTAAAAATAAAAATGGCTTTGGAGAAGATTCCCGAGACCTGTGAAATTCTGTAGCTAGAGCAGCAGTATGCTTAGAATGCAACCAATGAAGACATGGGCTCAGCTAACCTTCTCAGCTTGCTAGCTCCGGCCAGTCTGGAATCTTGGGCATGCTAGTTTTTGAGAGGCAAGCCTTGAAACACAAATCCTCAAGAACCAGTTCCAGCAAAATTAAGAACATAGTCTATGATGGGACCCTCTTCATCAGGTTTTAAAAAAAAAAAAACAAGCAGGTTGGGGTACCCTCACGACTCCCCTTTTACACTCATCCCCCCTCTCCACCATAGCTGACCTCCTAGAAAGGCTACTAGTGATTCTGTATACTAAGCCAGTCCCTGTTTGCAATAAAAGAAGGCACTTTTAAAATCTTCAGCTTTTCCCTAAAATACTCAGTCTTGTCCCTGCTATCTCAAAATATTGACCTTCTGGGGGCAATCTCACAGAAACTAGCAGAATGTCAGGTTATCCTGACGCCATTTCTCAACTTACTGATTACATACATGCTATTTACCTCTAGAGGCACAGCTGTAAGCTGAACATGTGGCAGTGTGGAATGATTGGCCAACACATACAAAGCCCTAGGCTGGATCCCCAGTACCACAGTAAGTAAAATTAAATGCAGAAACACTAACAGGATCTTATGCATATATACAAAAATAACCCTAGTGTCTCTGCCCTAACAGCAGGCAGAACAGTTCACAGACACAACACACTCCAAAATCCAGAAAGTGCACCTTGACCCTATGGCTATGGCCATTCTAAAGCACTACTACCTGCTCCTGATGAGCCAGCCTCCCATAGGGAACATCAGTTATCAGAGAAGCCATGCAGAAGGTAAAGGGCAAAGAGAGAAGCAACAGGATTAGGAACTCAATCTTGATTTTAAAAAAACATGAAATTCCCTGACCCTTTGCAAGAACAGCAGGCACCATCTGGTATGGAAAGAGACACCACTTCACAGGCTCACACAGAAGGACTGGGCAGTTTACCCAGAAGTCTGTGTGAAACCAGGCACTGATGGGACTGTGTCTGAGCACTCTGTGCAGACACTGCCTCTGAATTACCTGCACCGTGTACTCTGTGGCAAGTGTTTATCTGTATGCCAGCTTCTGGGGATGAGTCTGACCCAAACATCACACTCACACATCAGCCAAAGCCCCAACCCCAGAGGCAACAAGACAGCATTCTCCCTGTTCCCATGACTCTAATGCACTTCACAACCTGGGCATGCATGATTCTTCCACTGGTAGGCTGGAGAAAAGCCAAACTTATTTCAGATGACCACTGCTAAACAGGTGAGAAGTGATTAATCTCCTAAATATAAAAATTCCAAACTGGAAGCTCATGAAGGTAGGAGAAAGAACTTATTTCCTTCCTACTAAATGGAAAAGATGTATGTATGTATGTATGTATGTATGTATGTATGGATGGATGGATGGATGGATGGATGGATGGATGGATGGATGGATGTGTATACACACATGCGCGCGAGCGTTTTTCAGAAACTATCAGAACTGGGTAATTTATGTCAATTCATTTATTTTTATTCTGGGCCCATAGGTCTGTTAATTCACTGTAACATAATGCTTTAACTTGCTATAGAGAAATACTCTGACTTGGCTCCTCTTCACTGGGCAAAGCCAGTTATCCTCCAAGGACAAATCAAAATTCAACACAATGACAGACACATTTAACTCTCAGAATTGATTTTGCTGCTTGAGAGTCCTGTAAATAGTCCATCGACATTGTTCCTGAGGTGCTACACTTGACTTGTGTGAGCAACATTCACAGGCAGCTAAGTCCATCAGAGGTCCATGAGAAATCGCCTGACCTGAGCCAAGTACTTGGGCTCCAGATAGTCACCCAGCTCTTCCTTACTGGCCCACACATGGCGGCCCTTTTTCCCAGCCTGCACGAAGTCTCCAGTGAGCAGCAGAGCTTTGAAGAAGAAGACTTTGACCCCAAGGTCACTCTCTGTCCGAATTGCCTTGGGTAACTTGAACTTGTAGTGGCCACAGGGTGCATTCCCTAGGAACTTGGCTTCCATGTTGTTTTCTGAAGAGAAAAGAAAGAATTGGAAGATTAGAGTACAGCTGCTTCACCCAAATCACAGGAGACTCAGTAAAGCCACTTCTAACAGAGCTAAAGGTGATCCAGTTGAGTGTGGCAGTCCTGAAAGGAGCTCCTCCCTCTCAGGTCAAATGCTTTCTAGCCTAGGTGCCAGGCTGCCACTGTGGGCCTAGAAGTTCACAGTGCAGTTAAGATTACCTGGGAGTCATGGCAGGTGGCTTCTACATTCAGCCCTGTCATCAACTGTTGAAACAGGACTGAGAAACTTGGTATCTGTGGATCAAAGCTCATCACCTTTAAAGGGTCTCCAATCTGACTGTTAGGGGAGAGGACATGAGGGAGCTTCTTAAGGTCTTGCCATGTAACTTGGATAGCTTAGAACCCTCTATGTAGCCCAGGCTGGCCTCAAAGCAGTGATCTCCATGCTTCAACATCTCTAATACTAGGATCAAAGGCATGCACCACCACACCCAAGTCAGATCTGATCTCTGCAGTATACAATCAAGGAAGAGTTAATAACCCTAATCTACCATTTCAAAGATGGCAAAATGCAGAATTACTAAATGGCACCTGAAGAACAGTCAGCTAAACAAAAAGCAGAGCTGGAGGCCTGTTGCATGTAGCTTTGTCTACACCATTAGTGTTCCTGGCTGGATATACATCCGCACCAGCCCAGGAGCTACCCCGGATCTGTGGATGAAACACACACACACACACACACACACACACACACACACACACACACACACACACACAAGCTTGTTTTGAATAGGCTTTTTAGCTCAATGGCTGTGCACTTCTAAGCCTCCAGCGGCTAATGTGCCCTTACCTTGACACCTAGCTCAGCACCCCACATCTGCCCTCAGCTTAGTTGCACTTCTAATCTCCCACCTGCGGAAGTAGCCAATGGCTACTCCACCCAAGATCTCACATGGCTGGTGACTCTCTCTCCCTCCAAAGCATGGCAAATTCCTTTCCCTCTCTTGCAGCTCCTATACCTGCCTGTGAGAACCTGGAAGTCCCACCTCTTCCACCCAGCCATTGGCCGATGGCATCTTTATTTGATTAGTCAAGAACCAATTGGGGAACAGGACCTCCAGTGTTCATCTGTGTCAGAACCACCTCCTACAGAGCCCAGCCTCAGTCCTCACACTGTAACTGATACCATGGGCTCAACACCTGAAAGAAACTTCACATTTTCATAAAAATTTGTTCACTTCAGATGATGCTTTAATTAAGCAATTTGCATTTTCTGAATTATGATGTATTTTCAAATTTTTCAGTTAAAAAAACAAAAGTATTAAAAAAATACTCTTGATATCACATATCAATGTGTGATATTTTACATATCAAAAGGGGCCAGCCTACCAAACAAGACAATAAGTTAGGAAAAAAAATTATGTTTGCTCACAGAAAATTCAAATCTTTCAGAGAATAAAATGACACACACACACACACACACACACACATATGCACACACTTGCGCACACTCCAAAGACAAAACTATAAACTAGAGCAGGATGTGTTAGTGACACCAACACTCCCAAAGCAACCAGCTCCTTGGGAGGTAGAGGCAGGAGAATCAGCAGTTTGAGGCCAGCCTGGACCACATGAGATCCTTTCTCAAAGAAAGAAAGAAATGACTCAGGAAAGTATTTTCAGCACACTTAACAAAGGAGCAATATCTTAAGGTGTCCAGAAGCACCCAGGAACCAGGCTTGTGGCTCATGCCTCTCTTCTTCTGCACTCTGGAGAGTGAGCCCAGAGAGCTGCAAATTCAAGGGCAAACTAGACTATGTGGTGAGTTCTAGGCCAACCTGGGCTACACAGTAAGAACCTATCTCAAAGTAAATGGAAATCAGGACTTGGGAGATGACACAGAGTATAGGCATTCACCACTGTCTTAGTCAGGGTTTCTCTTCCTGCACGAACATCATGACCAAGAAGCAAGTTGGGGAGGAAGGGGTTTATTGAGCTTACACTTCCATGCTGCTGTTCATCACCAGAGGAAGTCAGGACTGGAATTCAAGCAGGTCAGGAAGCAGGAGCTGATGCAGAGGCCGTGGAGGGATGTTCCTTACTGGCTTGCTTCCCCTGGCTTGCTCAGCTTGCTCTCTTTATAGACCCCAAGACTACCAGCCCACAGATGGTACCACTCACAAGGGGCCCTCCGCCCTTGATCACTAATTGAGAAAATGCCTTACCGCTGGATCTCATGGAGGCATTTTCTCACCTGCAGCTCCTTTCCCTGTGACAACTCCAGCTTGTGTCGAGTTGACACACAACCAGCCAGCACAGCCACCAAGCCGAGGACCTGGGTAAGGTCACCAGGACACACATGGTTGAAAGAACCAACCCACACGAACTGTTCTCTGACCTTACACCCCATGCATAACATGTGCATGACCACACGCACACACACGCGTGCGCACGCACGCACGCACGCACGCAAGCGCACACACACACACACACACACACACATGCAAATAAAGGAATTTTAATTTTTTTAATAAAAAATCTTTATGTGCTTGAATATGTACAGATTGTTTCCAAAAGAGCTGTCAGTGAGCAAGCCCTCAGAGAAGGAGAAAGTACTTCTCATGCTGCACTTACTCGAGGCTTATGTCATTAAACATGCATGAACTGATGTTCTCAACTTAACATAACATTACTAGCACCAGATGAATTTACATAGGAAGTATGCTCACATGCTACAGCAAGTGTCTGAGCAGGCATCTGGAGCGGTGGGATTATATTGGCATATTTATTTATATTCTCATGAACTCTCCAAACTTAAGTAAATAGCTATATTATTTTTCTATCATCTGGAAAACACAGATTAAAATACTATCAAGTTAAAAAAAAAACATTTCACTACAAACAGGAGTGAGGAGTCTGATGGTCGGTCTCAATAGCAAAGAGGCAAACACTGCATACTACTCAAGGGAGATTACTGCTGCTGCCACAGCTACAAACTAAAATAAGGACTATTTCCTACTCAGGTGAGAGCCAGGTAAGCAGGCGCCACTGTAACAGCTTCTATCACCACACACTGGAAATCAAGCAGGCTTAGCTCCAAATCCTCACCTCCTCCACGTGCATACCTCTGACACGTGCACACCTCTGACACATGCACACTTCTGACATGGTGACTCTACCTCTTAAAATTCCATCTTGCAGAAGCGTGAAGCCAGTGGAGAAGAAATGTACTTTTGCTTTTCTTAGATTGTTATTGTGAAAACTCTTCTTTGCTGTTCTATTTTAAATTTGCTACTTTACTTTGTAATAAACTTATTTACCATCAATTTATATTTTATATATTTGTTAAATATAAATACACCTATTTGGTATCCTTTATTTCCTTGAGCATTTATTCGATGGGAATATTAAAAAAGAAGCATGTGCCAAGACAGAACCCTTTCCACAAGGCAGAGAGAAGGTGGAGCTGAGCGGCGTTCAACATGCACGCTTGTATGAGGGAACCTGAGAATGTGTGCCCCCAAAAAACACAACTGCCAACTGCTATATGACAGCTAAGAGACTGGCAGAAGCACTGTATCTTGTGGCCTCTCCTTCAGATTAAAGACCCTAGTGAGGAAGGGTCAAAGGGCATACAAGATGTTTGACATTTCTAGAAGCTCTTATCGTGGCACAGCCAATCAAGTGGCCATGTGCTTACACTACTACCAAATCCACTTACTCAACACCGGCAAGTGGCCACTACACGTCAGGTACTGCTGAGAACTCATGAAGAAGAGATTCTGTCCTGGCCTTCAGGGAACTCAGAATTCTAGCTAGAACAAAATGTGTAAATAAACCATTATGGCACAATGGTGGAGGTGAAAGAACATATTCCCCACTACAGCAGGAGCAACCATAGAGCAGGCATAATGCCCAACTCATCACTGCCACCCACTGCCAGAGAGGCCTGGACAATGATAGCCACAGAAAATGTTTCCTGCATAAACTGTCTGCACAAGCAGGAGCCTGGGATGACAAGCTCTCCACTTGGAGATGGCACTCTTCCCAAATGGACCAGCATGCTACAAAGCAGAGATGCTTGAAAATCCACCGACTCAAGGAACACAGTGGCTCGCCTTGGTTAGAAATTGGATTATACATTAACTTGCTAAGAGCTGCAGAGATTGGGACCAGGATAAAAAACTGTAGGCTATGAGTGGGTACTTGTGTGTCTATGGAAAACATTTTAAAATTCTATGCAAAGTAGTGACAAGGGATTTTTATGCAGAAACCACATGTCAGCAGCACTGGAGATATAAAGCAAAAGCGAGGGGGAACTTTCTTTTGCATTTTCAGTATAGTGTTTCTCAACCATGCTAATTCTGCTCTCTGGCAATATGGAAAGACTTTTTTTGGTTGTCACACTGGGGCTAAGAGCGGGAAACAAAATATTGCTACTAGCAACTTGTGAGTAAAGATCAAAGATGCTAAACACCTTACAATACAGAAGAGTCTCTCACAAAGACTTATCTGGCCCCTAACATTAATAATACCCTAGTCTAGTAAGAAGTGAAGGACATCACAGCTAAAGCTGTGAAAACAAGGCAGGATGATATGGAACACTCCAGTAAGACCCAGAGATGCACGCATCACAATGAAGTCAGGAGCAATGTTGACGGTTCTAGTTGAGTCAATGGATAAGCTACAGTTCGAGCCAATGGATAAGCTATGGTACCAAGCAGCAGTGCTAGGAATATAGGTCAGTGGTAGCATGCTTGCCTACCAGTTACAAGGCCATTAGCCCCATCTCTAGTACTGAAAAACAAAACTTACATTTCCTAAGTGTAAGAATTCTGATTAATGCAAATGTAGCTAAGTGAATAATGCAGTGAACTGGAAATTCTTCTCCCATTACAGGTATGAACTTGCCAGCTAAGGTTTCTCTCCTTGGTGCTGGGGCCATACCTCAGTTGGTACAGTGTTTGCCTAACATACACAAGGCTCTGAGTCCAGTCCTCAGTTCTGCAAAAGACTGTGGCTCAAGCATATAATCCCAACACTCAGGAGGTGAAGGCAAGAGGATCAGAAGTTCAAGGTCATCATCGGGTACATCGATAACAAGTCCAAGGCTACAAGAAAAGAAAGAAGAGAATAGAAGGAGAAGGGGTTGAAGAAGAGAAGAACAGAGAAAAGAAGGAAGGAAGACAGAAAGGGGGGGGGGGGAAGGGCTAAGAATGGTGTTTAATGTGCCAAAATCTCAATATATTAAGATTAAAAACACTCACTTAATTCTAAGGAAAATTGTTGCTGGAATTATTGTTTGGTTGGTTTTTGGTGACTTGAGACAAGGTCTCACTATGTAGGTCTGGCTGTCCTTGAACTCACTAAACAGACCAGGCTAGCAGTGAACTCACAGAGACATACCTCACCACCTCTGCCTCCCTAGCACTGGAATTAAACAAGTGTGCCTCCACACCTAGCCTCTTACCTGAATTTTTACTCATCAGTATCCATTAAACTTTCTACTCTCTATCCTCATGCCCAATCTCAGCCAACCTGAAATGAATCTGGAGGCATTCAGACGGTAAAAAAGTTACCTGAGAGTGTGGCCAGGATTCGCTCAGCTGTCCCTCGAAGGGTCTCCCCAGGCTGCCACTCCACTTGAGGAAGCATCCAAAAATCTTGGTCTCCAAGTTTCTCTCTGACTAAGAGGACAAGGTTTCTATCTAGCTTGCGATGCAATGAGGTTCTGTCGTTTTTTTTATCAGCTTCTATAAAAGGAATGATCAGAGGAGAGAGAAAAAAATAAGAAATAAAGGACTGTGATCTACTAAAAACCAAGGGTTTTGAGGTTTAGAGCTTTCCATGAGGGGCCACCACAAACCCTGTCCTCTAAGAACTTAAAGTCAAAGTATAACCCTAACTCAAAACAAAAGCTAAGAATCGGAACCAGAGCTGAACTCCTCTCAAAAGTAAAGTATACTTGAAACCTTTGGGAAAGAAGCAATGCCTGTGAAAATTCAAACATAGTTACTGGAATCTAGCTCAGTGGCAGTGCACTTCCCTTGCAGGCAGGAGGCTCTTGAGTTTAGACCTCAGCAATGTATACACACAGTTAAAAAAAAAAAAAAAAAAAAAAAAAAAAAAAAAAAAAAAAAAAAAAAAAAAAAAAAAAAAAAAAAACTACATTGGCTTGAACACTCTTACCAATCTAACTAACTAACCCCTACCGTCTCTGTTCTTTAGTCATCATCCTTGAAACAAGGACAATAGCACTTAGCCCCTGCTTCCAGAATGACTTCTAATAAAACAGGAACTGAGGAGAAAGGCTTAATTCCTCCCACTCTCTGATCCAGAGACAACCTCGTTTTTAACAGAAAGAAAAGACTACTCCCACTGAAAATAGCATAAGCCTTTTCAAAAATTCGTGTTAGGGAGACATAAGGAATAGGGAAGGGGTGTTAATTTCCTGAAAGCTGTTTTGTTACTTGAAGCTTCTTGTTATTAAAATGCAAAGCAGAAGCCAGACAACTGTCCTTCATTTGGAAGTGAGAATACCCGTCTCTCCCTCCCTAGCGGTTGGCCTAGGAGGTCACAAACCTGTTTCCCGAGCTCCAGGTCTGAACTGGAGGAATGCCTGCTCCCACATATCTTCTAAGTCTTGTGCAAGCGTAATGCCCTGATCTTGTTCCTCATCATAAAGGTCAGATTTCTTCTTTGCCAGTCGCTGAGCTTCATCCAGAGCACGGAGCTCATGGTCTGAATACTGGCTTCTCTCTATCTCTACCTGGGAAATGTAAAAGGAAAAGGGAGAAGAAAAAAAACAAAGCTAGCGTGCCCTTAACAGGCTTCAAAGTACAACTCTTAAAGCACACTCTGGAATATAATCAAACACTATACAGATTTAAAAGGGGGCACTGGATTGTAAGCACGGAGTTAGAGATCAAGACTGTCAGGAAGAACAGAGGGCTTTGTGGACCTACTTCCCACACTCTAGGTCTATTAGTCTCTGGACAGCATCTACTCAAGGACTTTCCTGCCCTGAAGACTTTACAACATCCATTCTCATGCCTTTCCTTCCAGATCTCTATCCATCCTTCTGATTTCAACTTAAATACCACTTTCTCAGAAAGACATTCCCGGACACTTTTCAGGAAAATCAAACCTACGTGGGTCTGTGTAAAACTCTAATAGTACACTGTGTTTCCCTTAACAGCACTTACCAAAGTCTGTAATTAGTCATATGACTGGTTACTGGCAGTACCCCTAATTCCAGTATCTGGAAACTCTCTGGGAACCAGAGCTATGTGCCTGTCATAGCTACAACTGCCTATCTATCACTTTGCACGAAGATGGATAGTATTAGCTACGAATACCTATGTGGTTTTTTAAAGGACTACTTAAAAATGGTCAAGCAAGTGAATAAATTGAGCAAAAAGCACTAAAGAGAGTTTCCATAGACAAAAGCCTTTCAGAGTCTAGGGCTATGTAAGACCTTCCATCACTATCTACTGAGACTCTACAGCTTGACAGCAACTACACTTGGGTTTTGGCATGTATTTCCTCACTTGTCTTTCACAGAAATTGCTCCCTGAGGTAAAGCAAACTTTACCACATGCATATTAAGGATGTGTCCACTGTCTATATCACAAAGATTTCCCTGTAGTCTGCGAGCTCCTAAGTTACAGGGTGTGATTCCTGTTCACCACCGGATCCCTACCGTATTGAATGAACAAGAAGGAAACTATCCACACAGAATGCTCAAGAAAAAACAAGTCAATTAAACTCTTTGAACACCTGCTATATACTAACCCAACTCAATACGATAGGTAACTTCATCTTGCAGATGTCACTAAAGATCGAGAAGTGAAATGATTTGCACAAGGTCACACAAAATACCAGAGTCACCATGGAATCAAGATCCCCTTGGTACTGCGGCTTCCCTCAACCGCACAGAAGCCCGTGCCTGCCTTACCTGCTGTAATAGACTCGCCATCTCTTCCTGCAATGGGGTGAGCGGCTTGGTGATCAGCGGTGGCCGCTGCAGACACAAGGCTCCCCACAAGCGCCATGGAGACCGGCTGCTTGAAGGCGCAGCCTCAAGGGATAGGCCACGAAAACTACCTGCCCAGAGCCTGTCACGCTGCCGCCAGCCTCTAGCCAGCCCTAAAAGAGTACGCCCTACGGGCGCCGCCATCTTTCTGTCTTCCCACAAAGTACCGCGGCGCCCGGCAGGGCCCTCAGCCAACCCCAGGTTCCCATGAGGCAACGCGGGCCGGCGGGAGAGAAGGTTTACCAAGTAGAACGAACCATTCCCTTTGAGAAAGATAGGTGAAGTTCTAGTGTTAAACCGCTAGAAAGAGGAAAGACTCCCCTATAAGTAGCTTTATAGAGCATTTAAATTTGAAGAAAAATACTTACAGGACTATTTAAGAGCAATCAGGTGATTTCCCTTATGTGAGCACCCCCACAGATGCCCATGGTGCTGGCCCCAGCTAAACCAAGCGCCGCGGACGGGAGCTGATGAGGGTCAATTTCAGTCATGCAGGTTGTAAGAAACTCTGGGTCGTGGCTCCTGCGGTCCTGGGCTGGACCTGGGATGACCAGGTAAGGATTGTTCTTTCGAGCCCACTGTCACTCTCGAGCCTGCCTTCCAATCCTGTGTGCCACTTGAACCTCCCAAAACACCGTTAACCCAGCCCCTCACCGGACTCTCCTTTGTTTTTGCAGGCTTGTGGCCATTGCCCCGGCTAAGCATATCCACACCGGAGCCCCGAGGTTAGAAGACTCAGCTGCCAGGCAGAACACTGAAAAGCAAGCGGCTCCGAGTCGCGTCAGGTGAGGGTTAAGTGGATCCAGCCCTCTGGAATCTGGCATCCAGTGACTTCTACCCATCACCATCCAGAATCATAGAAAAAGTTAATTCCTGGCTGTCGTTTGCCATCTGTGGAGCTTGTGCAAATGAGCACTCTAAAAGTGGAGATAATGCTTAGAGGGATTGTTGGTGAAGATAGAGGGATGAGCTGAGGCATAAAGTAGCTGTTCAATTAGCAACTGTTAGCTAAGTGTCCGGTGTATTCTTTTCCTTGTGAGATAGATAGGCTGTAGGTCCAAGTAGCAACTTTCTCTGACACAAAATGCTTGAAGGACTACACTAACTGCACGTCTTAGATTGGCCCTTTCTTAGTTTTGTCCTAGCCCTGGGAACTGGCATCCTGCAGCATCCCACTAGTATTAATACTCCATATGCAGGCTGTATATATGTACCTTCACATCTGTTTAACAGTTACAAAAACCTACTACCTGTTAAGTACCATGATAAGTACTGGAAATATAGGTTCCTTCTCCCTGGAAGTACTGCACAAACTTGAAGGATGACCCATGGGCAAATGTTTTAGCCATAATCTGATCAATAGGATAAAAGAGGTGAGAACTGGCTGAACATTTAAGAGAGTAAGGCACTCTTGAGGAAGTCAGGCAAGACTTGAAGTACTGTAGAGTGCGGAAGTGACTAGGAACTCAGCTGGACAAGATCGGTGTGATCATTACAGGCAAAGGTAACGGTTTGTGGAAAGGCAGGCTGTCAGAGAGAACTGGTATGTGATGCCTCTAGAAAGGCATTTCGGAACCTATAGGGTGTGACCCCTTTGGGGGGATCTCCTAAGACCGTCGGAAAACACATATTTACATTATCATTCATAACAGTAGCAACATTACAGTTAGGAGGTAGCAACGAAAATAATTTTATGGCTGGGGGTTACCACAGTATGAGGAACTGTATTAAAGGATTGTAGCATTAAGAACGCTGAGGACCACTGTTCTAGAAGGATCCAAATGGTGAAGAACTGCCCTGTCTCTCTGGAGCTTTTACACTTTACCCCCCTGCAGGCAGTAAGGAGCTGCTTGGGATTTGACCCAAGACTGTTGTAGTCATTCATTTGGCAATCCCAGGCACTACTGGGATTGTTGGGGTTACATCCCTGCTCCAACCGTAAAGGCCTCTCAGCGAGCAGGCAATCAAGCATAGCCATATCCTGTCCAGCTCTGGGAAGAGTTGATGCCATTTTATTCATTCATTCAGTCATTCATTTTTAGGATGACCTTGCTGTGCAGCCAAGGCTACCCTCGGATTCATAATCCTGTTGGCCTCCTGAGTGCCTGGACTTCAGGAGCATACCCCAGCCGCAGCCTTACTCTTTAGAGAGTCTGTAGCCACTGTGTTGATGTAAAGCCATAGGGAGCAAGAATGGAAGCTGAGAAGACTTGAAATCAGTTAGAAAGCAATAGGAATAGGTAAAAATGATGGTGTCTGGAACAGGGTGATAGTTTTGTTGTTGTTGTTGTTGTTTGGTTTTTGTTTGTTGGTTTGGTTTGGTTTGGTTTTGAGACAGGGTTTCTCTGTGTAGCCCTGGCTGGCCTGGAACTCACTCTGTAGACCAGGCTGGCCTCGAACTCAGAAATCCGCCTGCCTCTGCCTCCCGAGTGCTGGGATTAAAGGCGTGAGCCACCATGACCCAGCAATAGTTTTACTGGTATAGCCAGCGGACTTTGGTTTTGGCCCTTTATTTTGTTTTGAGGCAAAGTCTTACTGTGCAGCCTAGGCTGGCCTGGAATGTGCAGCAGTCCTGCCTTAGTCTCCTGAGTGCCTGGGATTACAGGCATCTGTCCACACCCAGCTACAGATCTGTTAATATAAAATGTGAGAAAAGAGAGGTGTGAAGGCCCCAAGTTGGACGCCAAACAACTGAAAATATGGAATTGTTATATATTAAAATGGCAGGAACTGAGCTGAGATCTATGTGGTTATGTTTAAGATACCTTATGCTTGCTTTCAGAAGGCCTTGCATAATCCTATATAATAAAAGAAAACACTTGAGACACTTAGCATCAGAGTAGAGATGTCATATAGACAGATATCTGGGGAAAGGAAGAACCAGCAAAAGAAAAATCCTCCCCCAAGGCAAAGAAAGCCAGACACGATTTTCTTCTTAGTGCAGTGCAAAGTAGGGAACTGAGCTGTGTTTGGCCCTGCAGACAGGATGGGGTGACAGGCAGGTAGCATGATTGCTCATTGGATTTAACGGTGTGGAGTTGGTTGGTGACCTTCACTACAGCCTTTCTGATGAAGAGATCAGAAATAACTTCTCATCGGAGTGGGCTGGTTTCAAAGAAAATAAACAAGTATTGTCATTCCTTTAAGGAGGCTTTGCTGTAAGAGAGAATGAGAAGGTCTTGGGAACTTGGAGTTTAAAATGTGGGAGGTCATCTTTTTTGTTCTTGTTTTGACTTTAGAACATGACCGTATGTTTTGCTTCTGGGAACCAGAGAAAGACTGATACTGAAGTGGGAACATTGCCAGAGCAGTGTCCTTGTGGGGCTAATGATGCAGCTGGAGCATGACGACAGGAGAGTCCTCAAAGGCCATGGGCACAGATGTTTGGTGGTGGAAGCTGGAAGAAAGTCTGATTGATTCTATTTCTCTGCAGAGGCCTCAGCTGGCCCTGAGGAAACAGGAAGGGCTCCGACGTTTACGGAGACAAAAGGAATGTAGAAGAGGCATCCAGGAGAGGGGATGGATAATTGAACTGAGGATGATTGTCAGGCATCTTGAGAGCCTGCTCGATGCTGACAATTCATTAAAATGAAGCACTGGGTCTTGGTAGGGACAGATTCTGCCCCTCCCCCCCCAAGGGACTTAGCAATGTCTAAAAAGTTCTAGTGGTCATAAATTAGGAGATAGAATCTAGTAAAGTAAAATCAGGGATGCTACCAAGCACCCCACTGTTCACAGGACAGCCACCCACAGAAGTGTGTTATCCAAAATGTCAGTCAAAAAGCCCTGGTGTAGAGACCAGTCAACCATGCCATGTTTGCACAGACTCAAATTGTCTAGAGAAATAGGTTTAACAAGGACTGAGTTTGCCAAGAAAATGAAGAGAGCCAGGGGAGTTGAGACTGGAATTTAGTCCCCATGAGAAGAGAAGTAGTTCCTGAGCTGTGTGGAGAAGAGCAATCTGATGGGCTCCTCAGAGTGCTGCCCTGAAGATAGCAAGGGGGTGGGGGTGGCCAGGAATGCTTGAAGCCAAGGTTATGACGCATGTGCTGGTAATGATAATGGCTGCCTGTGACCCTGAGAAGCGCATAGCCAAGGTAGGACAGATGACAGTTAAAGGAGACAAGGTTTAGAAATAAAAGTGTAGATCTTTTGGAGATCTAGCTGAATTAATCAATAGTTATTTAGAAGTAGTGCCAGATGACACTGAGCCAGCTATAGTTTTTGCAGTTTATTTGCATTTTTAAATAATTTTTTTGAAATTAAATATAATTGTACCATCCTCTCTCTTCCATTTTCTCTTTGTAATACTTCCATTATATAGCCTTTTCCCTTTCTCAAATTTATAGCCTCTTTCTTTCTTTTTTTAAATTGTTGAAGGAAGTGTATTCCTAACTACATAAATATAACCTGATCAGTCTGTATAATGTTACTCGTATGTATATTACCTCAGGGTTGACCACTTGGTACTGGATCTCCCATTTTCAGCATTCCTTAGTTGCTTATGTTCGCATTTTTAAAGATTTTACAATTAAGCCAGGCATGATGGAGCACACTTTTGATCCCAATATACAGTATAAGCAGAGGCAGGTAGATCCCTGTATTGGAGGACAGCCTGGTCTACATAGTGAGCTCCAGGCCAGCCAGGGCTATGTACTGAGACCCTCAAAAACAAACAGAATAAGACAGTCCACCATTAGCAAATGAACCACCTTGCCACACCTCCCTGCCACGAGAGTGGGCACAAAGACTAGTCCCAGAAAGCTCTGTCTCTCCTTAGGGCCTTCCTCAGAAGAGCTCAGTATACCTTCAACCTGGGAGAATCTTGTTTTGTTTTGTTTTATGACTGGCTCTTGCTATGTAGTCCAGGATGACCAAGAACTCTGTCATCATAGCTGGTCTTAAAATCATGGTTGCTCCCCTGGCTGGGGTTACGGGCATGCACTACCATGCCCAGCTCAACCTGGGAAGTTAAGACCTGATCTTAGCCATGCCTTAGATTAAGTGGCTTGGCTCCTAGTTTAAATCTTGCTATATAAAGGGTATTGTACTGGTTTTACTCAGACTTAGACTTGTATTTGCCCAACAGAGGGGGAAATGGAGAAATGGTGATCGCGGAAACAGTAATGTCATCTACAGGACTGGGACACTTTCCTTCTTAGTACAGAGACTGATAGACCAGCTGCCCACAGAGGCCGTGCATCATGCTAAGACTGGGCCACAGGAAACAATGCATCCTGCTAGCTTTTGGAAATATCCCTACAGAAGCAGATGGGACTGGGCTGGGGTGCTTGAATGGTACCGTATTTCCTAAAAGTGATTTCAGCATAGTGGAAATGCAGTGTGGGGGTGTGGGTACGAGTCTGATTTAGGTGTGTGGGCATAAGGAAACAGCCGCGTGACTCCCGTCTGAAATGCTGAATGACAGTGGTGTGCGCGTTTACACTTTTAAAGAACAGAGCACAGACCCAAGGCCAGTCTCCTCGGTCCAAGGCCCTGCTTTCCGTGCTAGCCCTCTTTCCGTTTGCACTTGGCTCTCCACCTGAAAATGAAGACTACAGTCCCAGGGAAGCCCAGTAACCCAGCACACTGCCAAGGCCAGTGTTCCCAACCCTGAAACAACAGGGTGCCCAGAAGGTTTGAAAGTGATGGTGCAGAGAGCCTCCTGCAGAGCCAGGGTGTGCCTGTGCTTTCTGATTTGCTGTGTGTTAGGGGAGGGTTGTTTGGAAGGTTTGAGGCCGTTGTCTGTGTGGAGATCGGGGGCTGGACACAGCCCCTTCCTAAGCTGTGCATAGCCCCTTAGCCTTGAATTCAGCTTCCACCCCGCCCCCCACCTTGCCTGGCTCACAAGTGGACATCACCAGACTCAGCCTGTTTTATTTTATTTTTAAGCATGTATGTATTTCTTTTGATTTAAGGAACTAATAATCAGGAAATTAAAGAAAATGTTTCTTCTGATTGCAGCATTTACCCTCCGGTTCCAGGACAGGAAAGCTCTCTGCAGTGGGCAGGGATGAAATTTGAGGAAGTCCCAATTGCACACATTAAAGCAACCTACAACAAGTAAGCAAAGGGGTGTGCCCACGTGAGTGCCCTATGAACTGCTTCTGCCTCGGCCTTCTTAGAGTAGAAGTCAGGGTGTCAGATGCTAGCTTCATCTGGTTTGGGGAAACCATCCTCTTTCTTTATAAGCTTACTTAAGTTTCATGAAGATATAAAATAGATTTAGTGCATTGTAATTGTAAGGGGGTTTTTTTTTTGCCTTCCTTGGGACTCGTATGCAAGAATCAGAAGGACTGCATTAGAAGAAAATGTTAAGAGAAGCAATAGTCAGATACAGAATTTATTTGAAAAGTAGCGAGAATATATAAGCCCTTTTAGCCTCTTTTTTTTTTTTTTTTTTTTTTAAGATTTATTTATTTATGTGAGTACACTATTGCTGTCTTCAGACACAGCAGAAGAGGGCATCGGATCCCATTACAGAAGGTTGTGAGCCACCATGTGGTTGCTGGGAATTGAACTCAGGACCTCTGGAAGGGCAGTTGGTGCTCTTAACCACTGTCCATCACCCTTATTTAGCCTTCTTACCTTAGGCCCTGTGCACTGCCCCTTCCCTTGCAGGGCTAGGTGTAGCAGTGAAGGAAAGACTACTGTGTGCTGTGGTGTGCTAGCCAAAGACACAGGTGCAATTGGACTCCCAGCTGCAGAAGCCTAGGGCACTGGTGACAGTTTTGCAGGCTAGGTACTTGACAGTGGGACCTGTGTTTGGTCACAGGCTGCCTGCCACACAGTTGCAGGACAGCACCAGAGGTGATAATCCTGACCTAGGCTGTGCGTCCACGAGAGCCGCGGAGCCTACAGCAGCATCTCCCTGCCTGTGAGCTAATGCAGACAAGGCGTCTGAGCTTGCTTTCTGTTGTGTCTGTGTACCTTTTCAGTACACCCTGCATCAGAATGTTTCTGTTCAGTGCAGGAAATGTAAAAGACGCCAGGGGAGGAGTGAACGCCATAACAAGACCAACAAGCAGGTGGTCCATCCTCAGGGCTGACCCAGCAGGCCTCCTGGACAGCTCCCCTTCACTTCCCCTTCCCAAGAACACCCAGAAAAGCTCACAGAAAGTGGGGTGATGATAACCAAAGGGGAGACAGAAAACATACCTTAGGATTTTCTTAGAGTCATTATTAATTACAATTTACCATTTTAGAGCAAATTAGCAAAAAGTTTCACTTAAAATAATTTTTGGTCAGAGAATAGAATGTCACAAGCATTTCAGTTATCTACTGTAATAATATTATAGTGATAACTGGTTTTGTGGGATTTTTTGAGTCTTTGTGATTACCTGTGAAATGATAGGTATTAGATTTGCTTCAAAACAGTCCACTGAAGAGGAGATGCAATGGTTTAGATTATTTGGATGTGACTTGGTCATGGTTGGAGCAAAGCAAGGTGACAGGTCTCTGGCGTTATTCATATACTTTTTAAAAATACTTTATTACATTTTTACTTAGTTGTTGGGAGTGGAACATAGGCATGTGGAGCTCAGAGAGCAATTTGCATAAATTCTCTCTTTCCACCATGTGGGTCCGCCTGTAAGCATTAAGCCATCCCTCACACAGTTCTTTCCATCGTTGGAGTGGAAGATACTCAAAACTTTCTCAGCGTTGTCTTTTTTAACAGTTGCCTAATGTAAAACATGTAGGTTTTTATAAAACACCAAGCGACGTCACATCCAGGATAAAGGCTGCCGCAGGGAAGGCTTCATTCAGGTGGAAGTGGCTGCTTCAGGTGATGCTCTCCTGCCCATGGGTTATGGCACGCTCCCTAAGTGTGGGATTGCCTGTCTTCTTTAGCATAGCAGAGGGAGCTAGTGACCTTCTCTTCTTTCTCACTGTGGCTCCTAAGGACTTTAGCAAGCTCCCTTCCTTCCTGAGCAATAGTAGAACTATCTGCCTCCTTTTCCCAGCACCCAGATCCAGGTAGTCTCTGCCACTAACACGTCCCTGGCCCGCGCCTCCTGCGGCACAGAAGGCTTTCGCAATGCCAAGAAGGGCACCGGCATCGCAGCACAGACAGCAGGCATAGCTGCGGCAGCAGTAAGTACCTGACCACGTGGCTCTGCTCTCTCTGTGGCTTATGAAGGGGGAGTCTCATTAAACCAGATTCAGAAGCAATGAGATCTTTGCCCACCCCGGTTAGATGCCCTGACACTGCAGCTGCTTTAAGAGGCCTTTGTAGAAAGGTTGTCAACTTTCTCTCTCAGCTTCAGTGAAGAAAAAAGCTGTCATTTATGTTCAGAGGAATAACCAGAGTGCTGAAGGCTTAGGAACCAATGCTCCTTCTATTAAAGACCAGCGGGACAGCATGGGGGTTGTATTCTATTCAGGAAGCATGTCCTATAGCACAGGTCCCAAAGTGAAGTGTCCTAGATCTTTCTAGAAGCAAATTAAGCAACTCCACTTCAGACACTTCATTATTACCATGTCTTCATAAGAGCCTGCTATTATCCACTCTTTCAAGAGAATCAGATTCTATGGGATTGGTCAGAGTCAAGCAGCCAGTTCAGCTGTCTGATGTGAACCCAGATGGGCCTTGAACCAGAGCTGCATGTTTTCTGCTGTAGCAGAGATCATAAATGTGTGTACTCTGGCAAGCAGGAATACTTCCTAAAGGAACACCTTGTAGCAGAGACCACAAATGTATGTGCTCTTAACAAGCAGAATACTTCCTGAAGGAACACCTTGACCTTTAAAGCTGGACATAAATAAGGAAACCTTTGATTGCTATGAGTAAAGATCACCAAGACGCAGAATGATGTAATTGCCCCTCAGACAGAGCACATTCAGCTAAGCAGCACATGCCAGTGTTTGGGGGACCTCTGCATGGTAGCTTTTGAGTATCTTCCAGGACCCAGAGTGAATGTGTTTATAATCTGGACACATACATAACTGTAAAGATACTAAATCTCACTTTATAAGTGGGCCCAACCTTGATATTCATGGTGACGCCTCAGCATTTGGAGGAAAATCAGGCAATATCTACAAGTGTCCACTAGGTGGCAGTGCAGTTCTGTCACCTTAGTTCCTTGTCCATCCATCCTTAGCTTGGGCCATCCGTCCTTAGCTTCCTTCTATGTCTTCTGCCTCCCTGTTTGCTTCTGTTGTTGTCATTATCCCATGTCTCCTGGAGACAGTAGCCAGAGACTGGGCTGCAGCACTGTCTCAGGTGCGCTGACCACTTGCCTCTCTCCAGAAAGCCACAGGAAAGGGAGTGACCCACATCAGAGTCATAGTGAAAGGCATGGGACCAGGACGCTGGGTAAGTAACTAGGGGTTCTCTACAGTGTGTGTACTCATGTTCTTTAGAGTCAGGTGTGGAGAGTAGAAATATCCCTTAGTGAGTTTCCATGGCATTGTTTATTACCTTCTTGAGTGCTAGCCCCTGGGAATGGAAAAGTGGTCTCTGGGGCACCATCTCAAGCAGATCCTCAGCACAGACTAGTGAGTGCAATGAGAAGGGATCAAGGCACTGGGCACCGTGAGAGGGATCCTGAGACCAGTAGGGCTACAGCTTCCCCCAGAAAGTGACATCTCTCTGACTTTAAGAGAACGATTGAGGTATCGGGGTGCAAGTGTGTGTGTCCCAGGGGAAGAAAACGCTCCTGTAAAGCTGCCAGAGTGCATGGATAGAACCCGTTCCCAGACTGTAAAGCACAAGGTGGAGGCAGGGGGCTGGAGTCATAGACATCTACAGTAAGCGTCCATCCTTCTTGGCGCCCTATCTGAAGATGCTGAGTCATCATTTTGAAGACCATGCCATTTGCCTATTTCTGATCTTTCCAGTCTGCCATCAAAGGACTGACCATGGGGGGTCTGGAAGTGATCTCAATCACAGACAACACCCCTGTCCCACACAATGGCTGCCGCCCCCGGAAGGCTCGAAGGCTGTGATGGGAAGGAAGCCTGCACTTAGACCTGACCTAAAGTCTTGACTCAAGTGGATCCTACAGAAAGCCCACTGTGGAAGCTGCTGGAGCAGGTTGTTCTCGAGCCCTCCTGGAGGGAACAGTCTCTCCTTGCACTGAAGCTGGAGGTGCCGAGGCTGGCCTCTCGGACCTGAGGGAGTGGGAACTGCGGGCCAGCTGTGGCCAGCGCCAGCCTCTGCTCTGAAAATAAAGGACTATTCTCTGTAGTACCTGTGAGTTTCTGTCCCTGGTATTACAGACTTCTGAACGACTGTGAATAGACGTGTGACCTGGATAGAAGGGCTGCAGTGTAAAGTGGGCTGCAGTCCCTTGCACCCCTTCTTCTCACTGCCCTCATAGCCTCTTACCTGAGGTGGCCAGATCTTGTCACAGCCAACAACTGAGCAGTTAGCCCAGGTGAGGTGAGCTCGCCTTTTTTGCCATCCTCTGGAGTCTGCTAGATCTCACAGGTGGTGGGCATGCTTGAAGCTAGCCGGTGTAGGGGTGCTCTCAAGTTCACAGTTTCTGGGAATATTCATCCCTTACACTCCATGAACTTTGGCAGTTCCCAAATCCAAGAGAAAAGTATTTCAAAGGTCGGCTGTAGGCTGGTGGAGTTGTATAAAACAGGATTTGCCAAGAAGAAGGGTGGATGGTGGAAGGGTGGGGTGCTATGAACTGTGCTGGTGTAGAACCTGAATGGGGCAGACAGATGGGCACAGCTCAGAAGCCCCAAGCTGCCCCTTGGCCAACCATGAACCATCGCAGGAGGCCAGGGCAGGGGAGCCAGCTCTCCCCAAGCCTCAGCTAAGAGACCAGCAGACACTTAAAAGACAATGCCCACGACATAGTACCCCTCCTCCCAGACAGGGCTGCAGCCGGGTTAGTGAAGCCCTGAGCCTTCCCAAGCGTGGTCTAGTGAGGACCATAGCTGCCCTTGGGTAGATAGGGGGGGGCTGTGTTGGCGCTGGAGGAAGGACAAGACTACCAACTTAGGGGAAATGAAGGGAAAATGTCTCCCTACTCCTTTTAATCCTTAGCAGGACCTGAGTGACTAAAGCTCCTGGAGGCTTCGTGTGTGAAAGCCACTGCTAGAAGGAGCATTTTAATATAAAACTGTCCAAGCAATGGGTTAGAAAGGACTTCAGTGTTTTAGAGAGTCTCACTGTATAGCTCAAGCTGGCCTTGAACCTTCTGAGTACTAAGATTACAGTGTCACTGTGCCTCACACACACACAAACACCATGCACACACATGCTGTACACGAAAGTGGAAATGGTGGCAGTTTCTTTATTCATGACAATAAAGTAACATTGTCAAAGAAAATAGACTTTAAAAATGAGCTTTTGAAACCATCCTTTGTGATTTGCTGTGGTTTGGCCTTTATTCAAGTGGAGAAAAGGCCTGAGGTACTCGAGGCTCAAGCAGAAATAGTTCAAAGGTTATGGGAAAAGCTTCATGAAGATTCTCTGCAGAGGATTGGGCAGGGTCAAGAGAAGAGCCGCGTGTTGGGAGGTGGGGAGGTGCTAGGGAATCAAGGCTACTGAGAACTGGAAGCGGCTGCCACCCTAAGCCTGAGGTGAAGGACCTACAGCCTTGACAGGATCTGAGCCATGGAAGCAGGTACCACCCAGGAGTGGTCACAGACAGGGCCTCTCCCAAAGTCACGGCCTGGAGGGGAAGAGGAGGAAGTTCTCCAGTAGCTTTGCCCTGCAGCTGGGGGGAAGGGGGTTCCTGGCTGAACCCCACAGATGGCTGAAGGACAGGAATGTGGTCCTTGGTAACTCAGGATGGATCTGAAGGGGTGCATGGTGAAAGAGCAAGCACAGCTACAAGTGACATCCACCATGCTCCACTGCTTCTCAAAGTGCCTTGCTTATCTGGGTGAGGTGGCACATGTCTGTCATCTAAGCACAAGAGGTGGGGAAGGAAGATCAACAGTTCATGGTGAGTTTGAAGCCAGCATGGGCTACCTGAGACATTGTCTCAAAACAACAAAGGATTCTGTCAAAGAGGGCTTGAAATAGACCAGGCCCACTGTGTAGAAGTAGATGCCTGGCACATCCCCAGCCTCAGGAGCCAGCCCGGTATGGGCATTGTTTCCAAAGCTTCCCTAGGAAATGAACAGGCTCATTGTGGCAAACTGTCAGTACACTGTCGTTTCCAGACTGTGAGTAGCCGACAGCATCCTCTCTTTCCTGTATTATCTTTTGGACTTGGCTTCTCAAGGGTTAATGTCGACCTCCTAGCAGAAATGAAGGCTTCCTTGTTGAAGGCTGACCAATCTCAGCAACTTTTGATTCCTCAGACACTGGACTGTTGCCAGAGTCCCTGCTCTGCATCTGTCTCTGCCCGGAGGAACAGACCTGTGAACTTAATTGTCCCACAAAGAGAAGAGGCAAAAGATGTGTTGACATCCTCTTACCAGCAGGCCTTTGAGACCCTCTGTGACTACATGTATAGCACATACAGTTTTGCTCCTACAGCCAGTGCCTAAGGACTGGTGATGTAAAGGACACCTTTCCTCTCCTGTGCACACAAAAAGAATGCTGTCTCTCCACACAGAGGACGTGCTCTTTTGTTTCTCTCAGCCAAGGCCATCACTTGACACCAAGATATAGTCCCTGCCAAAGGAAACCTGCTTAGCAGTGTGTCCGGATGCTAGCAGACTATCACTTTGGCTTTCGAGAAACCATATCCTAAGTGCACCTGCCCATGACATGACTCTGACATGCCCACTTCAGACAGACAGACAGAATAAAACTATAAGAAAATGTATACCTCTCCCCCGCTAGGCTCTCTCATCTCACCACATCCTTTGTTTTGTCTTTCTTTGAGACAGGATCTCATAAACTCCAGCCTGGCTTTCAACTTCTCACTGAGCAGGACGCTGAACTCCTGATCTTCCTGTCTTAGAAGCATCCAACATGCTGGTTACTGATGCAGGCCACCGGGCCATGCTTTCTTTGCTTTCTCTTTTCTTTTTCTCCTACTTTGGAAAGATGGGTTGCTGTTTAAAAATTTGAATACCATCACCCCAGAGGGATGGAATGCTGTTCTGGTTTGCTTCCTGTTGCTGGGATAAACATCTTGACCAACAAGGATTTACTTTACAGGTTATAGTCCCTCAGTGAGGGAAGTCGGGGAAGGAACTCAAGCAGGGCAGGAACCTGAGGCAGGAGTGCTGCTTACTGGCTTTCTCCCACATTCATGTTCAGTTACCTCTGTGACACAGCCCAGGTCCCCCTGCCTAAGGATGCCACTTTGTACAGTGGTCCAGGCCCTCCTACATCAATTAGTAGCCAAAAAATGCCCTACAGACATGTCAATTTGATGGGAATTTGGTCAATTTGATGGAAATTTCTCAACTGAGGTTCCCAGGAGTGTCAAGTTGACAACTAAGATTAACCATCACAAGTGGACACCCCAATTTCCTTTTACCGAAAGCAAAAACTGTCTACTCTCCCAAACTGAGCTCTAATAGGTTCTTCCACAGTCACCGGGGCTAGGCGTGCCGAGGTCTGATGTGGGCGATGTTCTCCTGGGGATAAGTCTGAGGGGGCTAGACGGGCACGTAGCTAAATCATGAAGATGTTCCTTAAAGGAGACAGAAATGTTACCACTGTTCATGGGAGTGGTGCCTTTAAGAGACTAGAAGGGAGGATTTAAGGAAGAGGTGGCACTGGAGATGGTCAGGTGGCTTAGTGCATGCACTTGGAAACTGATTCACAGCCAAGGCAGGGGTGAGAGGTCATCAGTTCGCTGTTACCACTCTTTGTCATGGGGGGGTCATGGTATTCAGACTGGAGAGGGAGACATGGAGGTCAAGACTTACCAAGGGATCAGAGGAAAAGTAGGGGGAAAAAATCCTTATAGTCACACCAAGGATAAAGACAAACTCAGCTGATATGAGAGAGAAAGGTACATATCTAGAAAACTGTGGCCAGGAAAGAACTTGAGTGTCAGGTCTTAGAGATGGCTCAGTTGCAGGAGGTAAAATTCATTACAGGGTGTCTTAGTTACTTTTCTATTGCTGTGACAAAACACTGTGAGCAAGGCAACTGTCCCGCGCACCTCTCGCCAGCAAGAAGACACGCGACACGCAGGCTTCGTCTGCAGTTCAGCTTTATTCAGCCGTTGATGGAGGAAGAACCCGGGGCCCCAGAATGGCACTGCTTATATAGCCCTGAGGCAGCGTGTCCTCCATTGATTGGCGCACCCCGGGAGTGGGCGGTGATTAGTCATGTACACCCTTAATGCGCAAGCGCTTCGGGCGAGCCACCCCGCGCTATCCACAAGTTTCCTCAGAGCGACGGCGGAAGTCAGCGCCATCTTGTAATGGCGAATACTCTAATCGCTCCCTACAGGCAACTTCTAAATGCGAGTGTTTAATTGGGCTTACAGTTTCAGAGAGTTGGAGTCCATGATGGTGGAACAAAGGCATAGCCGGAGGAATTGCTGAGTGCTCACTCTTGATCTAAGAGCAGCAGGCAGAGAGAACAAAAAGAAGCCTCAAAGCCCACCGCCATCATCCACCTCCTCCAACAAGACTACACCGCCTAACCCCAAGCAGTTCCACCCACTGAGGATGAGGTATTCAAACAGATGAGCTTTTGGGGACCATCCTCATTTAAATTATCATGCATGGTGTCTGAAATAGAGTTGAGCTAAAAGTCACTGGCATTTAAATAAAGCAGTTATGAGATGTGACCCAAGAAAACTATGGCTTTAGACTTGAGTAGAGAAAGGACTGGAGCAAGGAGCAAGAGACCTGCACAACTGTCTCATCAAGGAGTGGTTCCACCCATCATTTTCTCAGTTCTGAACACATCCTTGTATAACACACACCATCAGCTGCCATTTGTTTGAGAAGATGTGTGGTTCCCACAAGATGATTCCTTTATCCCAGGGTGTAACCTTGCCCCCATGGGTAACTCCCTTCCTCTGGAATGTGGGAGCTGTCCTGTGATGTTTTATTCTCCCTGGGATCCAAGGTGGCTTATAAGCCCAAGTGAGGAGTCGATGCTTTCTAGCAAAAGCACTTTCTGCATGCTCGTCTCCATGGTGGGGATGAGACTGCCCAGGGAAAAGTACAGAACTTGGCAAGAAGATGGCCTGGTTTATAAACACTTCCGGAGAGCCAACAAGGGGGTGGGATAGAGTGATGAGAGACAAGGGAGTAGCTGGCCTCTCAGGAGCCACAGGGGCCCAGTACATCATACATGGAATGCTGTCTAGGGGTCAGTTAGCTGCTGTGTGAGGGGAACAGGCTGGAATAACAAGTCAGATTTGTTTTGAGTAAAAATAAGTATTTGTAGTGAGAATGAGCCACTCATTAGAAGGACTGATAATAGAATAATAGCTATAGTTACTTCGTATGAAATTGGGCTACTGCTCGGAAGGCACCAAATAGGGAATACTTTGAGTTGGATGGTCATCCTGACCATAGGGTGGAATATACTGATAGGCTTGATGTTCCTAGGATGAATAAAATTCCTAGATTTAAGTTAATTGGTGGGTGTGGTATTCCTAGCAGGCTGGAAGGTCATGATATACCAAAGGGCAGAGAGAGTGAAGATCTGGGCCAGATCCCGAGTCTGGTAAAAGATGTGTACTGTCATGGGATCTGTAAAGGGCCAACACCTGGGTTTGGGTACACAGGATACAATGCCTAAAGGTAAAAAGCAGATCTCTCAGCAAGGTGGCAAAAGACAAGGCTTCCAGGGCAGGCAGTCATGTGAGACCCCAAGGGCAGGTGTGCCCATTGTAAGCTGGGAACAGGCGGTGATGGAAGCAATGCAGACGAATCAGAAGCAAAATGTCCTTGCAGTCGGTACACAGGGACCCTTCCTTGTTCTTCCTAAGATGTCCTGTAATTGTCCTGAAACAAAAGAGCGTTCCTTCTCCCCCAGCTCTTACTGAGGCTCCGCAGATAACTAGAGCAGCTTCTGAGGGAGAACTGGCTGTGTCTGTCGCTGTATCTTACACAGGGTCTTCAGCTTTGTAATTGCTTGTAGGAACACTCCATCCAGTAGGCAGCTCTTTCCCCTAGAACTCTGCCAGCACTCTGTATATGCTCTGCCAGCACAAAAGCAGATAGCCCCACACGGCCCTTAAACACAGTGAGTGTGGTTAAAGAACTAAACTTTAAGTGTTCATTGGCCTGAATTAACTTAAATATAGATAGCTATATGCAGCTGGTGGTGTCCTGGGATCGTATGGCCTCAGGCATCCTCCCTGTATGCCTGCCCACTATGCAAAGACATCTTTAAGGCCTGTGAGTCAGGCAAAGATGGGGAGTTATACGTCCATCAGTAGAGTGCTAGTGAAATAAATTGCAGAATAACCACGGGGTATGTTACCCAGGAAACAAGCCAAGCTGTGTGGCTAAGTGAGAGATGGAAAGAGAGGTGGGCGGCAGAATGGTGTGTGCCGTATAGTTGGAAATGGCGGTAGGGAAAGAAGAGGATGTGGAGCACACATGTTTGTACGCGCATTGGCTCTCCGACAGGACTAGGGAAGCAATGAGTGGAAGACGTGGCTTTTTCTCTTCCTCACCTTTAGATTCAGGCATGCTACAATTAAAAAAACAATAAAAAATAGAAGGAAAGACCTGGTTTTACCATATGTATTCAATGTACAGATAAATAGACATATACATACATATATAAGTGTGTGTGTGTGTGTGTGTGTGTGTGTGTGTGTGTGTGTGTGTGTGTGAGCTGCAGTTGGGCAGTATGTAAATAGTCTGCTGAAGTGTGTGCAGAACATCCATGAATATAATTTGACACACATGGACCTGTAACACTGCCTTTCCCCCCCCTCCCCCTCCCATCCTGTAAAAGATGCTGGCTTTGGCTCTGAAGTTTGTTCTGCTAATTAATCTGATTTCTCCCCTCTGCCAAGTCAGGTTCAAATCGAATTGTGTACTTGCTTTCAAATTAGCATAACAAGTCTTGCCAGAAAGTCACCTCAGTGTCTTTATTGCCTGGCTGGAAGGAGGGGTGGCCGAGCAGGCGCTGTTTCCATAGTGCCCTGTGGCAGCTTAACCACCTAGGCTTTGTGTAATCCCCTTAAACTAAAAAGAAATGTCAACTGAGGGACAGCACTGTGTCACAGGGGACCCAGGCTGGGAAGACACCTGCTGTCTAGACTCAGGTTGAGCCCACACTCCCTCCTGCCCCCCAGACATTGGTGGACACCTCAGGACTATAGAGGAGAGAAGAAGATTGGTGCTGATCCAAAGAGCCTAACGTCATTTATGGAGAATTGCTTGGGGGAGAACCCTAAGATTGCTACAAAGACAACCTGGAAGTCCTAGAAACCCAGTAAGGTCTCTGCTGGGCTCTGGACACTGTTCCCTGCGGCATCCTATTCCTTCCTTCATGTTGGCATGGGAAGAGCTTGGGAGTTCGAGTCCCACCTGGACTGTGTGACTCTGGAGAAATGACTGCACACTTGGAACCTCAGCCACTCCCTTCCTGTTAGTCACTAATGTGGGGGTCTAGGCAGATTGCTTTACTCAGCTTCTCCTTAACTGGTATCATCCAACCTGGCTCTGCCTCCACTCTCTGAACACATTAGATGGAGAGACCTTCAGCTCCACACTGGAGCCCTAGTTAGGAACCTTATAGTGAATGTAGATGTTAACCCATCTGGCCCTGGTCATGCTGGTTGTTGTTGTTGTTATTATTATTAGTATTATTAGTATTATTATTAAATATTTACCCTGAAATTGTAATTAGAAAGTTTGTATGAGAACCATCACACATCTTCCTGTTTCCCTTAATCTACTCAACTATGGAATAAGATAGATTGTTAAAAATATGTAACCAAAACCTAAAATGAAATTTAAAAGCCAAATGATTCAAGAATATCCCTCAAAAGACTTTCTTCCCTCCCTCCTTCTTCAAAATCTCTCAGTAACCAAATGCAAAGTTCCGATGCCCTGGTAACTGTCCTGAACAGATAAGAAAACAGTAGGGGAGAGAAATTCCGAAGCCTATGGTAATTTCACAGGACAGGAAGTGAGTACAAGTATGCGTGTCTGATGTGAGCGTACATGGTGGCAGTAGTGTTGATAAGAAGGGGATCCAAAAACAGGGCTTACTGACCCTCAAACTACTAATAAAAGGCTGTAAGGCAAGGTGGTGGGTAACAGCGACTTTCAGCGAGGCCATGGGCAAGCACAACACACAGTCTATTGGTATGGCAGTCTCTTCTCATTAATGTGACCAAAATATCTGACATGGGACACAGTCTGGGGGAGGCCTAGTGGCAGGAGCATGGATCTCATTGCATCCACAATCGGGAGGCAGAGAGACTGAGAGAGACGATGCTGTGCTCAGCATACTTCCCCCTTTTTCTTCAGTCTGACACTCCAGCCATCAGTGGTTCCACCCACCCTTAGAATGGTCTTCTCTCCTCGGAAAGCCATTGGTGAAGGTGCAGCCTCAGTTGCAATTGATGGCCCAGGGCTCAAGAGGTCATGCAAAGGAGGTGAGGCTTGGCACCATGAAGAGAGCCTATGAGAGGCTGTTGGTAAACCTAGTTGCAGCAGAAGACAGCAGTGTTTTGGAGATGCCAGTACCATGAGATGACCACCAAGAACAGCAGCAGCAGTGGAGTACAGAAATCTGGAGCCTAGAAGACAAGGTATGCGCTACAAAGGGTAGAGCTGGAGAAGTGACTCAAGTCCTTGGAGGAATCCAGAAGATCATGAGTGGATTCCAGACATTGGACAGTTGGAGTTTGATTTTGCTTTTGATTGTGACTGTGCCCTGATATATTTTCCCTCCTGAAGGAAGAAGGTATTTTAGTGGAGCCCACAGTTAAGAGACTTTTGATGGTAAAAAAAATAAAAATAAAAATAAAAATAAATAAAAGGATTGAAATTTTAATTGTAAGAATTTGCAAAGACTGTGGGACTTTTAAAGTTATTTAGATCTTGGAGATAAATAAGAAAGTAAGGGTTGAGGCTTAATAGTGATGTATTTGTGTGTCAAGTTGACAAGGGGTCAATTGTACTGGCTGGTTTTGTGTCAACTTGACACAAGCTGGAGTTATCACAGGGAAAGGAGTTTCAGCTGAGAAAATGCCTTGAGATCCAGCTGTAAGGCATTTTCTCAATTAGTGATCAAGGGGGAGGGCCCCTTGTGGGTGGTACCATCTGTGGGCTGGTAGTCTTGGGTTCTATAAGAAAGCCAGCTGAGCAAGCCAGGAGAAGCAAGCAAGCCAGTAAGGAACATCCCTCCATGGCCTCTGCATCAGCTCCTGCTCCTTGACCTGCTTGAGTTCCAGTCCTGACTTCCTCTGGTGATGAACAGCAACGTGGAAGTGGTAAGCTCAATAAACCCTTTCCTTACCCCCTTCTCTCTGCACTTAAACCCTCCTGGAAACACCCTCATAGACACACCTAGAGATACATTTCCATGGAGATTCTAACTCCAATCTTGTCAGTAATGACAGTTAACCATCACAATGTGGCAAACAGCACAGTGTGAGGTAGGATCTGGCAGGACCCTTTAGATGCTGCTTTATAGAAAAAAACAGTCTTTGCAGATGCATTTTAAGTAAGGATTCTGAGACTGGGGGCAGGAGTGCTGGGGATTGTGCTGGACTATCTATGTGGGTCCTACATGCACCCCCCCACCCCCCACTCCGTTCCTTATAAAAATGTAGGAAGCTTTCACCATAGATAAGAGAGTCACGTGACTCAGAAGACAAGAGAGAAGCGTCACAGGAATCCAGAGAGGCGAGATTCTTTCTCAGAGCCTCTTGAGAATGAACAGACCCAGGAACAACCCAGTTTTTGTTTACTGCCGCCTGATGTCAGGCTCCTGGCCTCTGGAGCTGCAAACAACAAAGCCATTTGCCTGTTTGCTTGCTTCCCTTTTATTTTTTATTTTTTATTTTTCGATATTTACTTTATTTACATTTCAAATGTTTTCCCCTTTCCAGGTCTCCCCTTTGGAAACCCCATATCCCATCCCTCCTCCCCCTGCCTCTATGAGGGTGCTCCCCCACTCACCCACCAACTCCCGTCTTCCCTCCCTAGCATTCCCCTACACTGGGGCATCTAACAGCCACAGGCCTAAGGGCCTCTCCTCCCACTGATGGCCAACAAAGCCCTCCTCTGCCACATATGTGGCCAGCACCATGGGTCCCTCCATGTGCATTCTTTGGTTGGTGGTCCAGTCTCCAGGAGCTCCGGGGGGTCTGGCCAGTTGACACTGTTGCTCCCTCCGGGTGGCTGCAAACCCCTTCAGCTCCTTCAGTCCTTTCTCTAACTCCTCCATCTGAAACCCCACACTCAGTCCAATGTTTGGCTGCGAGCATCCACCTCTGTATTTGTCAGGCTCTGCCTGAGCCTCTCAGGAGACAGCTTATGCTTCCATCAGCAAGCACTTCCCAGCATCCACAATAATGTCAGGGTTTGATGGCTGTATATGTTGATGGATCCCCAGGTGGGGCAGTCTCTGGATGGCCTTTCCTTCAGCCTCTGCTCCACACTTTGTCTCCATAATTTCCTTCTATGAGTATTTTGTTCCCCCTTCTAAGAAGCACTGAAGTATCCACATTTTGGTCTTCCTTCTTCTTAGATCTCGGCTATTCCGAACTTTTGGGCTAATATCCAGTTATCAATGAGTACATACTGTGTTTGTTCTTTTGTGACTGAGTTACCTCACTCAGGATGATATTTTCAAGTTCTATCCATTTGCCTGCAAATTTCATGAAGTCATTTTTAGTGTTGAGTAGTACTCCATTGTGTAGATGTACCACATTTTCTGTATCCATTCCTATGTTGAGGGACATCTGGGTTGTTTCCAGCTTATAATTGGCTATTATAAATATGGCTGCTATGAACATAGTAGAGCATGTGTCTTTATTACATGTTGGAGCATCTTCTGGGTATATGCCCAGGAGAGGTATAGCTGGGTCCTCAGGTAGTATTATGTTCATTTTTCTGAGGGTCCACCAAACTGATTTCCAGAGTGGTTGTACCAGCTTGCAATCTCACCAGCAATGGAGGACTGTTCCTCTTTCTCTACATCCTCGCCAGCATCTGCTGTCACCTGAGTTTTTGATCTTAGCCATCCTGACTGATGTGAGGTAGAATCTCAGGGTTGTTTTGATTTGCATTTCCCTGATGGCTAAGGATGTTGAACATTTCTTTAGGTGCTTCTCAGACCTTCGAGTTTCCTCAGTTGAGAATTCTCTGTTTAGCTTTGTTCCCCATTTTTTAAATAGGGTTCTTTGGTTCTCTGGAGAGGTGGCCCAGTGGTTAAGAGCCTGACTGTGCTTTCCTTCTTTCTACTGTCCTGGAAATCAAACTTAGGGCCTCAAATGTGCTAGGCAAGTACCTTACCTGTGTCCCAGCCCCATTCCCAGCATACCCCTGCTTTCCCCCTTTTATTTTGAGACAGATCTCAATATCAGCTGGCCTTGAACTTTTTCTGTAGCCTAGACAGGCCTCCAATGTAGCTGAGATTACAGACCTGTGCTACCAGGTCTTGCTAGCTCTGGTGTTTTAAGGCCTCTGGCATGCACTCATTTGTTCCAGAAGCCTTAGGGTGCGTACAGAGGGGCAGGAGAGAGAGTTGGGGAAGTCTGTGAGGATGGAGAGACATGTGGAGGACAAGTGGACCAGGCTTGGGTGGACTGTGGGTGGGGAAAGGAATAGAGGCAGAATGTCTATAGGACACTGTAGCCAGGAGGCAGTGGGAGCCAGGGTCACACAGCATGGGAGGAAGGTTTTTGAGAAAGCTCTTTCTGGAACCTGGTGGCGGCAGGAAGACCTAGGAGCCCTGCTCTTTGTAACCCAGGTGGAAAGGGAAGGTAAAGCTGAGGAACTGTGGGGAGCAGGAGCAGCGCAGTGCGGTGCTTTCCCAGACAGGCTGAGGAGGGGCATAGATGGGGGAGACACTCTGAGGCCGCTGCAGGGAGTAGCACAAAGGAGCCTGCCAGTCCTCCCCAGTGCCTCCTCAGGGTGCTTTTTCCTTACCTGCATCCTGGGCCCTTGGAGAGGGCACGTGCCCTTGAGCACAAAGCACAGGCAGAGATCCTGGGGACACACAGGGATACTGAGCACAGCGTCCCTAAGAGCAGGCAAAAGCACATTTTTTGTCCTGTTGGGACTGGGATAATTGGGGCATTAAGGAAAATGCATTTCTCACCTATTTTCTGTCTGATTGAAATGTACTTTGCAGTCATTTAGAGCGCTCACACCTCCTCGAATCAGAGCTCAGCTCACTCAGATGGAGGCAGAAAACTGGGACATCACATGGCTCCTGAGGTTCCTAGGATTTGACAAGCAAAAAAATACTACCTCACCCACGTCCTTACCATCTGAAGACATGGCCAGTCTGGGCAGACTAAGCCCCTTGCGTGGCTACACCCTCCATAAGCAAGGTAGAAAGAAGTCCAGGGCTCCCACACGAGGACTGCACTTGCCTCCCTCACTGCCTCAAGACAACTCTGTGTCTTGTCTTCTTTTCTAGATCCCGACGACACCATTTCACGAAGTGCCCCTGGCTCTGTGGTTATTCTTGACTATAAGACTAGATCCCATGTGGAGCTTAAACAGGGAGTGCATCCCAGTGATAGGGGGCTTGCCTAGCATGTGCAAGGTCCTAGGCTCAGTCCTTAATCTCATACACACACAGAGACACACATACACACATACAGTCACACACATACACAGACTCACACATAAAAATGCATATATATACATGTACATAAGACACACACATACAGGACAGACTCACACACAAACACACACAAACACATTCACACATATACATAAGACACACACATCCACACACTCAAACACACACATATACACACAAACACATATACATACATATATACATATAAACACATATCCACACATATGCACAAGACATACACACACACACACACACACACACACACACACACAAGGCCTGGAAGCATTTCTTTTCTTTCTTTTTTTTTTTTTTTGCACAACCATATGAGCTAAGAGGAAAAGGTTGGTCTTTCAAAGAATGTCCTTTTCCTTCAGCACCATATAAAACTGGGTGTGACAGCAGCAGACAGATGCAACCCCAGCACACAGTGAGCAAAAGCAAGATCAGAAGTTCAAGGCCAATCCCTCAGGATGCATGAGACCCTGTTTTCAAAAGTTCAATCTGATAGTTGTAATTCTTCCGGCGACCTAAAAATCTGCCCAAATATTAAACCAAACTTGAGCCTCGCCACCTGCTCAGGGTTTTCCCTTCCTCTGGCTCCTCTCCTCCATTCCAAGCCTAAGCAGTAGAAGATGGAGCTAAGAGGCGGGGCAAAGCCTCCAGCAGCATCCTGGTCAACACTGCTCATCACACCCCCTCACAGTTGTAAGGCCCATGCTCAGTTCCGTGGGCACCAACCATCCCACCACCCTGCCCCAGCGTCACCCATGCCAAGCTCTCTGCCCTAGACCTTTCTATGCTGCCCAGAGATCTGTGCACCCAGACCTTCTCAGGGAAGGGCCTGACACTCATCTGCTAGGGGGCTTCTGGCTGCAGGGACAGAGAGCTGTCTTGCCCAGGTCACATGCTTCCAATGGGCATAGTCAAAACTACTCTGGCTATTTTAGGCAACCAAGGGTTTGTAACAGAAAAATTGTGTGTTTCTAGACTCTGGGAGGGGTCATGTTGTCCCTACAGATACAACATGCTCCAACTTGACCTCATCAGGAAGGGATTCTGATGGCACTATAGAGAAAGATGACTTTCAGACCATTGCTTCTCCTTGACACAAGGGGAAGAGATTGCCAAAACCTCCAACCATGACTGCCTCTTATAATTAGCAAAGCTACCATGGAAAACAGCCTACTGTCTCTCCAACCTCCATGGGAAGCAGAGGAGATAGTGAGGTAGTTTCTGACTCCCTTCTTCCTCCCAGCTCTGGTGCAGCTGACATCATCTACAGCCTTGGGTGCTCCCTACTGTACCACCAAGTGGTAGAAAGAGTGGTTTGAAGTGGGGGAGGGAAGACACCGAGTAGAGTAACGTACTGGCCTCCCTGCTGCCCTCCACCCTTGTCTTTGGGCACAGCCCTCAACTTTTCCTCCTTGCTTACGGGCTTCACTGAATAGAAAAGTCTGAGCCAGTGGCTGGGGCGGGGCCTCCATGCTGACCCCCAACCAAACTGGTTAGCCAGGACTGCCCTGACCCAGCTCCACATTCAGCTGTGCTCCAGAAAATGTCAAGGCCATGCTGAAAAACATTATAGATGTCACTCTTCATGTGATTTTCAAGACTGTTTCTAGAACATTCCAAAACAATAATGGCAAAGCCAGGTTACTAACAGGATGACTACCGTGATATCTATGACTCAAAATACCAGCCAGGGCCTGATTGCAAAAAACTACCACAGCAATGGCTCCAAAACATAACAAAGTTAGACATTAAAAGGATTAGGATTTTTTTTTTTTAAAGTAAGCACTTAATAGATATTTATTGAATGAATTCTCTTTGTGTCACAAAGCAAATATACCTAAAATATTACTGTGAGTTTTAAATATACAGCATAATTTTGAGAAGGGTATGGGATCTGGGCATTCTGGCCACCCTAATGCCCCACCCATGCATTTCTTTGGCTCCAAATCACTCCTGTCTCTATTTTCCCATTCATTTGAATATATACATTATTTTTTTACATTGTAAAAGTACTTTTATATAACTTTAATTTCTGGGGTAAAATACTTTTTTTCCCTTTCACTTTCCACAACCAAATATAGAGTTATCAGACACTTCTAGAAAATATTTATATTTTATATATACTTCAATAATATTATATCACATATAAGATATATGTAAAAATTTGAGGAAATTATGGTAAGTACCAACTAAGAGGCACTGCATGGAGGAATTAAGGTGATATACATATATATACATATATATACATATATATATATGAAATTATATATATATTTATATATTTATATATATATTTTATTTTAAGATTTTACTTATATGAACACATTGTAGCTATCTTCAGACACACCAGAAGAGGGCATCAGATCCCATTACAGATGGTTGTGAGTCACCATGTGGTTGCTGGGAGTTGAATTCATGACCTCTGGAAGAGCAGTGAGTGCTCTTACCGCTGAGCCATCTCTCCAGCCCCAAGGTAACTTATATTTTGATCCTTGGGGCCCATGGTAATGGAGAAAAACAACCACAAAAGGTTTTCTTCTGACCTCCATGTGTGTGCTGTGGCACCTGTGTGCCCCCATTCACATACACATACACACACACACATACACACACACACACACACACACACACACACACACACAGCCCACATACAGACACAACAACAGTAATAACAATAAATCATTGAAACGATTACTCACAGTCAACAAGATGGCTCCATTGGTAAAGGTGCCTGCCACCAAGCCTGGCGACCTGGGTTTGATCTTATGGTAAAAGGAGAGAACAGACTCCTGAATGTTGTGCTCTGACCTCCACACATGCACTGTGGCATGTGCGTGTCCACACAGCCACAAGTAAATAAATGTCATAAAAAGTCGACCCACGCTTTCTGGATGTGCACACATGTTTCTGCTTTCTCGATGACTGATGGAGTCATATTTCACCTGTGAATGCAAATTCACAAATCTCTGCATCACAACTTTATGACTCAAAGATTTCCTATAGATTTCCTATAGATTTCAAAGCAAGTTACCTGGAAACTTTCTTTTCACAAGAAGAAATAATTCTTGAAAGACTGAAAGCAGTTTTCTTTTTACAAATACATTTGTTTGTTTGTTCCATATGCTCACATAGGCATGTTTGCAAATCCACACAGAGGTCGGAGGACAACTTGTGGAGCCAGTTCTCTTCCTCCATCACGTGGGTCCGAGGGATAAGACGCAGGCTGTCGGGCTTGTCGCCAATCCTGTTATCTGCTAAGCCACCTCTCTGCCCTTAGAGTTTTCTCAAAGATGCAAAGATGTTCGTCCTGCATTACTATTTGAAACTCACAAACACAATTACAGAATAAATAAAAACCTGGAGGGAGATGAGGGCTGGAGAGATGGCTCAGGTTTAAAAGCACTGGCTGCTCCTATAAGAGGACTGGATTTGGTTCCCAGGACCCACATGGAAGCTCACAAGTGTCTGTAACTCCCGTTCCAAGGGACCTGAAGCTTTCTTCTGACCTTCATGGACACTGCATGACTGCAGTACACACACACATACACGCAGGACATTAATACATATAAAATAAATAAAATCTTCTAAAAAGAAAGATTATCAGTTAACCCTACCTGCTTGGTGCAATGTAGAATACAGATGTCTTTTAATGCTTCTGGAACCTTCTTGGCCCATCCATCACTGGGATACAACAATTCTCTATACTGCCTGACAGTGTGGTGCATGTCTGTAATCCTAACACTTGGGAGTCAGAGACAGGATGAGGAATTCAAATCATCCTCAGCTATGTATCGAGTTTGAGACCAACATGAGAGG
Source organism: Uromys caudimaculatus (assembly GCA_028551405.1). Taxonomy (NCBI): domain Eukaryota; kingdom Metazoa; phylum Chordata; class Mammalia; order Rodentia; family Muridae; genus Uromys; species Uromys caudimaculatus. The sequence continues at coordinate 111,897,385 of CM052703.1, read as the reverse complement.
CCTGGAGAGCGACCATTGTCCGAGCTATCGATGGATAGCACACTGCCCTAGTGTTCCACACTCCTTTCTGGAAGGGAGGAGATGGGGACGCACTCTGGGTATTCTGGAAAAGCTGTCATTCTCAGCTCTTCAGACAAGGAGACATTTCCGTGCTGAACAGTTTGGCCCTTGAGAAATGGGGGATTTCAGTATCTGAAGGATGGCTCTGGTACCTTCTGCTGTCATGGGGACAGAGATTAGCAATCAATATGTGCCCAGGATTTGGAGTGGCTGGAAAGGCCACCCAGAAGGGCCCGTAATACATCACTAACCAATAGTCCCTGGTACACCTAATCCCACAAGTCACCCTGTACTTGCCACCGGGAGCTTTTCCTGCAAACAGCAGCTGGTCCCAGCTAAGTTCCATGGCTGCCCATCTGCTCCTCACTCTCCTGGGCCAGAGACTCACAGGCGTGTCTAGCCAGCCCTTGTCCTTAGTGTATCTCGCCCCATTCCACCTGCCTTGGATCAGTAGCTCACGTGAGGATTTGCATCTTTCCCATATGGCAAGCCTCCTACATGGAGCATGACCCCAGATGTGCCGACTGCCTCCCTCCATCCAAGCCCTTCGCTCAAGCCCCTCACCTGTCAGGTAAGAGGGTAGCTAAAAGCAGACTCTAAAATCTGAATTAGAATTCTGGTTCCAGTGACTCACTTTTCTTTTTTTCATACTTTATTTACATTTCAAATGTTTTCCCCTTTCCAGGTCTCCCCTTTGGAAACCCCCTACCCCCTTCCCCCCCTCCCCCTGCCTCTATGAGGGTACTCCCCAACCCACCTACCCATTCCTGTCTTCCCTCCCTAGCATTCCCCTACACTGGGGCATCTAGCACCCATAGGCCCAAGGGCCTCTCCTCCCACTGATGGCCAACAAGGCCCTCCTCTGCCACGTATGTGGCCAGCACCATGGGTCCCTCCATGTGTATTCTTTGGTTGGTGGTCCAGTTCCCGGGAGCACCAGGGGGTCAGGCCAGTTGACACTGTTGCTCCCTTCATGGGGCTGCAAACCCCCTCAGCTCCTTCAGTCCCTTCTCCAGCTCCTCCATCCGGGACCCCACACTCAGTCCAGTGACTCACTTAAACTCTCTTTGCTGTAGTTCCTCATCCAGAGATAAAAATCACTCCAAAAGGCACTCAGGAGCTGAACAGATTAAGTTAGCATGAGTGCGCACGCGCACACACACACACACACGCACGCATGCACACGCACACGCACGCATGCACACGCACACGCACATGCACAGATCAGAACACTGCATCTGCCTTAAGTGTACAGGAAATTATTACTCAGTTCCCCCGTAAACCCCTGGGGACTCATACCCACAAGCACTGACCCACTGACCCACTGACCTCCACGAGGGCTTCCATTCCATTTATTTAACAGCAGCTTTGAGAAGCAGCTTCAGAAGATGTTCTAAAACACATGGACCTTAAGAACGTACCAGAGAGGCTGTCAAACAGAAGGCCTGCACACTAGCTGTGTGCCCTCAGTTCTTTCTGACCTCCTTGTTCTCTTTGCTGGTTTCCCAAGCTGTACAATGAAAATCGTTTTGACCGACCTTCTTACTCCAACCTAGAGTCTCAATACTTTTGTGTGCTGTTTCCAAATATGAGCTAAAAAAAAAATACTACTTTGATACTAAAATATAGCCTTACTTTCAGGGGCCTACTCCCACAGCCAGGGAGATCCCCACACCAGCCCCCACCCCCTACACAGCTGATTCCACAAGTCTGGCATGGGAGGGTTGACTGACAGAGCCTCAACTGCCATGGCCCTGTTGGGGAATCTGGTCTTTGCTCACACAAACCAGGAAGTGGTTCAAATGGCGGGAAATAAAACTAACAAATGACATGGTCACTCAAAAGTTGTGAGAACTGGGGAGGTGAGTCTGCTAAGGTCATGGATGAACAAAGGTCTTGAACTTGAGGCTGTTGGGAGCTTCTGACTGAGGTGATCTCTACCCCCCTTTCCAGTTCTGCCTCACTGTCAGAGTCCACAACATCAAGAGCAGAGCCCAGATGCTCTTCTGTATTCCCGGGCAGGGTAAGGAGGGTCCAGCCTTCCCTGCTCTTCCTGTTGACTCCCTCCTCGACAGGCTTCCTATTGTTCTGTGGCTCACACAATATAAGATGCACATACAAGGTGTCTACAGGCTGGGGCAGGCCTGTCTTGCCTGCACAGTGGGGAACAGCGAGGTGGTGGCTTCCTATTTTCACTTCATCAATCGGAAGCAGCTGGAAGGGAAGGCAGAACCAGGGTTGTCATCTCCCACGGTCTCTCTAGAAATGGAAAAGCCCTGGTCTTTTCTTGCCATGGGTGGAGTGACTCAAATGGGCCAGGTTAACCCTTCAATGCTCGCTTGCTCTCACCTTCACACAATAGGAGGCTGGGTGCTCTCTCTAGAGGGGAGTGCAAAGGCCAGTGCTTGGCAAGTGTCTTCTATTATTATTATTAATTATTACTGTGTTTGTAACTGTGTGGATGATGGGAAGGACAGGCCACCACATATGTTTGGAGGTCAGTCAACAACTTTGTGCAGCCAATTCTTTTATTTTGTAATTTACCTTTATGTGGAGTCTGGTGATCAAACACCTTTACTCCCTGAGCCATCTTGTTGATCCAGCAGGTGCTTTCTACTGTGTCTTAAGAACCGTGAATCACACCAGGCAGTGGTGGCGCACACCTTTAATCCCAGCACTTGGGAGGCAGAGGCAGGCGGATTTCTGAGTTTGAGGCCAGCCTGGTCTACAGAGAGAGTTCCAGGACAGCCAGGGCTACACAGAGAAACCCTGTCTTGAAAAACCAAAAAAAAAAAAAAAAAAAAAAGAGCCATGTATCATAACCAGACTAGATTTGTGGTCTCTGATTTCATAGCCAACACAACCCTGGGAAGTCAGTACTATCATCCATCTATAAAGGAAATGAGGGTGAGGAGGTGACAGAGCAGAGAGAAAGGAGCCAGGATTCCAGAAGCCAACCCATAGTCATTCGCCAGCCTTCCCTCCCTCAGTGAGTCTGATGAACCCTCTTCCCCTTTCTCTCTAGTGCTGGTTTGGGGTGCAGATGATCCTGAACAGCTCCTGAGTGAAAAGGCTGGCCTTCAGCTAAATGTTATTAGAAGCTGGTGGAGCCTTTAGGAGGTGGAGCACAGTTGGTGAAATCACATTATTGGGGGGGGGGGGGGTGTCCCTTGAAAAGTAGTACGGTGTTAGCCCTCTCTCTGCTCCCGAGTAGCCGCTTTATTCCCTGCCGTGATACCTCACCACAATCCCAACAGCAATGACCAAGGCCTGAAGTCTCTGAGGCTGCAAGCTAAAGTAAAGCTGGCCTCCTTCCAGTTGCTTGGCTATTTTGTCACAGCAATGGAAAACTGAGGTCTCTTCCCTCTCCCTCCTATGTGCACACTTAGGATTACTGAGCGGCAGTGAAGCACCATGGCCAAAGCAAGCTGAGGAGGAAAGGGTTTATTTGGCCTGTGCTTCCACATTGTAGTCCATCACTGAAGAAAGCCAGGACAGGAACTCCACCACGGCAGGAACGGGGAGACAGGAGCTGATGCAGAGGCCATGAGGGGGTATCGGGGGGAGGGTCTTACTGGCTTGCTCAACCTGCTTTCTTATCGAACCCAGAACCACCAGTCCAGGGATGGCACAATGGGCTGGGCCCTCCCCCATCGATCACTAATTAAGAAAATGCCTTACTGCCAGATCTTATGGAGGCATTTTCTCAGTGGGCTTTCCCTCCTCTCAGATAACTCTAGCTGTGTGTCAAGTTGTCAGACAATTAGCCAGCACATACATTGTTTGACCCTTGAGCTGACTAGTCTCCTGTGAACTTGACACAAGCTAGAGTCATCTGGGAGGAAGGAGCCTCAACTGAGAATTTCCTCTGTAAGATTAAGTCGCAGGCAGACAAACATGAAGGGTATGTTCTTTGTTGTTCTTGTTGGTAGTGGTGAGGGGGGTTTTGTTTGGTTTGTTTTTGGTTTTGAAAACAGGGTTTCTTTGTGTAGCCCTGTCTGTCCTAGAACCCATTCTATAGGCCAGACTGGCCTCAAACTCACAGAGATCTGCCTGCCTCTGCTTCTCAAGCACTGGGATTAAAGGTGTGTACCATCAATGCCCAGCTCAAGGGTATTTTCTTACATTAGTGATTTATGTGGGAGAGCCCAGCCCCTTGTGACTGGGGATATACCCCTGGTCCTTGGTCCTATAAGAAATCAGGCTGAGCAAGCCACAAAGAGCAAGCTAGTAAGCAGCACCCATCCATGGCTTCTGCACCAGCCCCTGCCTCCAAGTTCATGAGATCCTGCCTTGACTTCCCTCAGTGATCTGTGACTCACGATATAAGTCAGACAAACCCTTTCCTCCCCGAGTTTCTTTTGGTCATGGTGTTTCACATCAGCATTATTAACCAACCCTAACTAACAGCGCCTTCTGGACACCCAACTCTTTAGCTTCAGGTCGACACAAAGTCTTCATCACCTTCACTAGCCTAGTCTGGACCTAAAGACAGAACTGTTTGTGAAAACAGCTGGCATCAGAGTCAGGCAGAACTGGATTCAAATGTTGAACTTTTGTCCAACATGTCCAGTACATTGTTCCCACCTGAAAATAGGAATACCGCCATTCCCCTCCCAGAGCCTGCATTCTGACTGTATGCCTGTCTGATAACCCTCTTAAGACAGGAGCTCAGAGGCAGGAGGATGGAGGCATGAGACTGTGGGACAGGTCTCCATAGAAGCTCGGGAGGTAGATCACTCACTTTCAATCCAGACTCCTCTACTCATAACCAAGTCCAGGAGCTGAGGGCCTAGAAACATCTCCTAATCCCCACTTGGTCATCCTCAAAATGACAACTCATAGTTCCTGGCCCACTGACTTTGTGTTAGTTACTTTGTCATAGCTGCACCTTAAACACCTGCTAGAAACAGATCGAGGGAGGAGATTTATTTGGTCTCACTGTTTCCAAGAGCTCAGCCCGTCACGGCTGAGAGGGATTGAAGAGTAGGACCCTTTCATATCCATGGCACTTTGCTGGCTTCCTTCTTCATCTCCTCTTTATTCCTCCCAGGCCCCCTCGCCACGGAATGGGACCACTCACATCCAAAGGTGCTTTCCTCCTTCAGTTAAATCCACTCTGGAAGTGCCCTGATACATGCCCAGAGGTGTGCTCAATTTCTCAAGTGATTCTAATTTTTTTATGTGTGTGAGTGGTTATTTTGTGTGCCTGTTTGTGCACCACGTATATGGTGCCCACAGAGGCCAGAAGAGGAAGTCAGATCTGGAACTGGAGTTAGAGGTGATTGTGAGCCACTGTGTGGGTGCTGGGAATTGAACCCGGTTCCTCTGCAAAAGCAGCCGGTTTTTTTCACTACTGAGCCATCTCTCCAGGTCTCCTAAGTGAGTCTAAATCAGTCAGGTTGCAATGAAAATGGAAGAGGCTAATAACTTAGACATCACTGTCTTCTTAAACAAAACACTTCCCTGGGTGAGCCCAGTCACTGCCTCCTTGGGGTCAGCAGATGCTTTACCTCTAAGTTCTCAGTGACCTCCAGCCTAGAGCTCTGTCCCCCCAGATTCATGCCACCCTGCAATCTCATGAACATGACCAGCCACTTGTACCTGGTACCTTCTCATCCCAGGGGGGCTAACTCATCCCTCACTCTGTCTCCCTCATTTTCCACATGGGACTGCTCACTCCTTTACGGTCATCTACCCCCCACACACACAAAGTCCCCGCTCCCTGGCTCTCACCCCTTTAAGAAATCCATTCTGTAGCTTGTGTTACCTGGTTTTTTTCTTTTTATGTTTTACACTTTCAGTTTTCCCCCAAAGACCTAATATATTTACCCTTTTAAAATATTATTAATGCATATTAACGGGCTTCTTAATATTTCCTTTATTAGTTGCAGTAATCTTGTGAACATGAATCTGACAAATGACTTCCAGATTAAAGTCTTCAAGGGCTCTGTAAGCACCAGCCTCAGCAAGGCAGCAAGGCTCCTCACACTCGGCTTGGCTCCCACCGTCCCCGCCCCCTACCCCACCCAACCTGCCTCCTACTTCCACAGGAAAGCACAGCTTTAGGCAACCTGTTTGCTGGCCCCTACACATGTCTCTGTCCCATCCTTCTCTTCCTAGTCCCTGCCTCTCCCCCTCTGACATCAGGTGAACTTTCCTAATCTTGCAGAATTTTCAGCTCAGGTAACATCATTCCAGAATTTTCTAGGCCATCTCCTTCAGTTTGGATCGTATATCAGAGGACTCTGCACTACCCAGGGATACCTTCCTACCTCCTGAAGACAGTTTGTGTCCGCCACCTGTCCACTTATCTAGCTCCCATTCGGGCCCATAAATGTATAGAGTGCAAGGACCATACCTTATTGGACTTTTCAGCCGAGTTCCTGACTCGGGATCAGACACTCAAAGACAACTCAGTAAATATGCACAGGATAAGTGGGAGAGGTAACCCCTGCCGAGGGAGCCATGTCATGATGGCAGCTACCAACAAGCACAGCAAGGGTCACATACTCACACAGGACTGGATCAGAAGAGCACAGGCCCCAGTCTAGATGGCCCCAAATGGCTGGCATGCTGGACAGGAGGCCCCCTATGGCAACATGAAAAGGCAGGATATTAAGTTGGAAAAAGTCCAAGTACGGCAGATGAAGCCGAGCAGCAGGTGTCGTCTTGCTCAAAGCCTCTAGCACTGGAAGGAGCAAGATGCACCTTGGTCTTGGAGTGCATAGTCTCTCGGGCACCGAGGAAAGGCAGCTTCAGCCTCAGAGTCATGGCTGCTGCCTCCCCAGGCCCTCTTTCCAAGGCTCTACAAACCAAAAGCAGCTAGCTGGCCATCCACTTTGAGGCACCCCAGTCAGTCCCACACAGATGGTGTGCCTCAGGGACCTAGAAAAGCCCCCATTACCTCCTGAAAGCTAGACTCACCCACTGGAGGCTGTGATGTTCTCTCTTCTCTAAGAACCTCATTTTATTCACACTCTAAAACCCCAGCAGCCTTGATTTCTTAACATGTATTTATTGTGTGTGTGAATGCATATGTTCATATGTATATAGTTTCACATGTGTGTATATGTATGCATACATGTATGTACATATGATGCATATATATTTGGCTATGTATGGCACACGTATGGAGGTTAGAGGGTAACTTGGAGTCAGTTCCCTCTTTCTACCTAGTGTGTTCTGTGAATGGGTTTCAAGTTACCAAGCTTGACAGTAAGGCCCCTCACCCTCTGAGGGGCTTGCTCTCGCCGGGTGGACTTTCTGTGGCTGTGGCTGTTTTACAGCTGCGATGTTCTATGTGCCTGCTTTAATCACGAAGGTGGAAGAAGAGGGGTGGTAAGGTACCTGACCCACTGGAGTAGGTCACTCAAGAGCAAAGGGGTTTAACACTGTAGCTGGCAGAAATAAGAGGTTCAGCTCACTAACACCTCTGGAAAATTAACCCAAGACCCAGGACTCTCTACCCCCCACCCAGACACGACGGCAGGTGGACGGCCATGGACAAAGAGTACCTTAGAGAAATCTGCTGTACAGGCTGCATGTTGCTAGGAAGCAGCTGGTAACAGCTGGCTGAGAAATAAGTCCTGTCCTTGGCAAAGCATGTTCCTGACTGCTAATTAAATGCTGCTACAGCCTCTCTTTCTTCAGGGAGCCACAGAAATGTGCTGAATTAATGCAGACCAGAGTAGCTGGGTTCACAAACAGGCTGAGCCTCCTTCCCCCTCTGTACAAAGGCTCTGGGGACTAGAACGAAGTTGCCAGCCCCCTTCCCCCCCAGGGAGATGGTAACAAAAAGTCTGGCCTCAGAATACTTGGCTCACCGCATTCAGAGTATCTCTCTGATGCCTGCCCTGCCAACACAGATGAATTCATGGGTTAACTACTTCTGAGCAAAGCCATTAAGTTCTATATCTGGAGAGATATCTAAAATAATGGAAAGCAGCTTTCCAAGAGATGTTTGTATTTCCATAATTCACAGCAGGCAACACTGATTCAACCAAGAGGTCACAAGCCAAGCGTTCATCAGTGACTAAGTAGGTAAATAAATGCATACTGGGCCATGTTCTGCCTTATAAGGGACATTGCTGCAACATGAATGAACCTTATATGGTCCTGACACAGTCAGGACAAACCACTCACTCCTATGCGAGTATAGAGTCGGCGAATCCACAGACAGAAGTAGGGTGGTGCTCACCAGGGACTTGGGAGAGGACAATGGGCAGTTACTATTAAACAGAAACACAGGCTCGGTTGTACAAGATGGCGTTTGTGGGGGCTGCGTTCAGTGGTGGAACACAGGCTTAGAAATTCCTAGCACTGAAAAAAACAAAACAAAAGTTCTAGAGACTAACAATAAGTATACACAGAATAATGGGGCTTGAAGATATGGCTCAGTTGGCTAGAATGCATGTTTAACACATGGAAAAGCCCCAGCTTCCATCTCCAGCACCACACAGACCAGGTGCGCTAGTGCATACTTGTAATCCCAGGTAGGTGAGGACGGGAGGATCAGGGGTTCAAGACCACCCTCTGCTAAGTAGTGAGTTTTAGGCTAGCCTGGGAGACATCAGACCCTGCCTCAAAAAAGAAATCAATATACTTAACGCTGCTGAACTGTGTGTGCATTTATAGTTGAAATGACAAAGTTTAGGTAGAACTGGGGACTGAACCCAGAGCCCCACAAATGCTGTGATCCACCAGTGAGCTACACACCAAGCCTATAATCTGTAATGCTTTTAAGTTTGTTTTTGAGAATTTTATACATGTATGATTGTATTTGCTCCACTTGCCCCCACCCACATTCCCCCAACCCACCCCCTCCCAACTTCATCTTTTTAACTTTTCTGATAAGCCACTACGTCTGTGAAACCCTGGAGCCATCCACTGGAGAATGGGAAACCTACCAGAGACCACACTCTACATAAAAAATGACTCTCTCTCCCCAGCACCTACCAACTGTCAGTACCTTCTCAGTACAGGGGGCCTGGAGATCATCTATCCAATTTATCCTGGGATTCTCGCTGTCTTGATTTTGTTCAGCTTGTGAAGGTAACCACAGCTGCTGGGAATCTGTAAATGTCCAGAACCAGCAGTTTAGAGTTCTCCTTCCTGTCCTCCAGCTCTCTGCACTTCTTGGATGTTCTTAAAGGTCTTGTTGTTTTTTAAAGAAATACATATTCGGCTGCATAGGATAGCTCATGTATGCAATTCTAGCACTCAAGAGGCAGAGGCAGAAGGATCACTGCCAGTTTGAGGTCGGCCTGGTCTGCATAGTGAGTTACAGATCCTGTGTCAAAAAGAAAGCAATAAGAGAAAATTTAAATCTTTAGAAGAAAGGGGGGACAGAGGGAAGGAAGAAGAGAGGGAGAGAAAGAAATGTTTATAGCAGGGCTCACCTATAATCCTGGTGCTCATGAGCCTAAGGTAGGAAGATCCGGGCTAGCCCAAGGCCAGCTTTGGCTACATAGTGAGTTCAAGGCCAGCCTGAGAAATATAATAAATCCAGTCTCTGAGTCAAAGCCAAACAAAGCAAAACCCAAGAAATTCGAGTTCATCATAAGGCTAATCACAAAGATAAAAGGATTAAACAAAATAGCACATGTCTGCCTCCCCCACACCCAGGCCCACCCTCCAGCTGAGTACAGCAGCCTAGGCCCTCTCAAACCTTCCCTAGGTGCAACAAGCACACACCTATTTATATCTATATTGACTTCAAAGCAGTAAAAAGCTTAGAGCAGTTCTTTTCAACCTGTGGATCGAGACCCCCACATGGGTCATATCAGGTATCCTGCATATCAGATATTAACATCACTATTCATCACAGTAGCAAAATGACAGTTATGAAGTAGCAATGAAATAATTTTATGGTTGGGGGTCACCACAACATGAGGAACTGTATGAAAGGGTCTCAGCATTAGGAAGGTTGAGAACCACTGGCTGAGAGCTCCATTGTTTGTTTGTGTGTTTGATTGTTTTTCTTTTTGCAAAAACCCAAGCTCCACCCTAAACGCCTTCCTCAGCCTGGGAGAGCTTTCGGTCTGCACAGCTTCGCCCGTTATCTCTCATGGCTGTGTCGGATCTCATCGGCTCGGGGATGTCACACCATGTAGCCTGTCTTCTGTCAGCACACATTAATAGCTTCCAGTCTTTTATAATGAAAACACTGCAATGAACATACATCTTGTTTGAACATGCAAATATTTTGCCATGATACAGGTTAGAATTTGACTGGTTAAAATTTTATGTGAATTTATTAAAGTATTGCTTTGTCTTACAGGAAATCTGAATCGACCTATTCTCCCAGCATCAGCGGGCAAGGGCTGCCTATGCCCTTGTCAGTACAGAATCGCAAGAGTTTCTAACCTTTAACAATCAACTAGGTAGAAATAAATCCTGCAAGCATTTCTCATCCAGCTGCTGTATGCTCATTTTCCCTCATGAACAACCCGCTGATAATAGCTTTTACTTAGGTTTGCTTTTATATTGTTCATATTTTTCAATTATAAATCTATAAAATCTAAGTGTTGTTACTAATGAAATCAGTCATTTGATAAAGGTATATCATTTGACTTTGTATGACTTTCTGGTATGCTTGCTATACTGATATTTTCCTTTGTAGGAATTCGATTTCCTAGGACCTTCCTCGCTGTAAAATTACAAATGGCATCTTGGCTCCTCATGTCTAGTCTGCAGCCCTGGCTCTCTCTGATCATGACACCAGCTCATCCTCCCACCAGAAAAACTGATATTGTTCTTTTTCTTTCCTTTTGGTTTTCAAAATGGGATCAGACTATGTAGCTCACACTGTCCTCAGACCTGTGTGATCCTCCAGCCCTGGCTTCCCAAGAGCTAGTGTAAACAAGGACACAGTGGAGTCATCAAACTAGACTGCTCAGTGGTCGGGGGATGGGGAGAAATGTTCGTTCTGGTGAATTCAGAACTGTCCTGGCTACTGCTGGGGGCCAGAGAAAAGAGCAAAAATGGTAAACGATTCCTGCAAGTTGTACAGGGTTTTCTTGTGGTGGGAGGAGGGCGGGTTAGCTGGAACAGCCTGGGAATCACCAGCTTTGATCTGTTGAAGGCTTGCTTGAGGTAGGAGATAACTAGCTGCCCTTTCCAGAAGTTGGGGCTCTGTAGGTGGGAGACAATAAAAGAAATGGCTTTTCCTGGCAAACAGAAACCCACTTTACAAGGTTCCTGAAGAACGCTGACTTTGAGCAGCAATCCTCCTTTCTGTCAGTCAGAGACCAGCCTGAGCAGAGCCCAGACTGCCACCCACGATCCTGTCATGCCACCCATGGCACTGGCATGGCAGGGGCTGGGATGACAGGCATGTGCCACCATTCAGAAACAATATCTTCCTAACACTTCTCTCTATCTTCTAAGCCTTGTGTTGCCCCCCAACCCCTGTGCACACCACCAGTGTGATAACCAGGAACAGTCTCCTGTCCTTCCATGACTCGGAAAGGATGTTTACCAATTGTTACATCCTCTGTATGACCCCATCAGGAATATTTTCCAAACTCTTTAAGTTTCTAACGTGAAAATGTATGCACTTTTCATTCCTTTCCAAAATGATGCTGACTGAGGTTTTGTTGTTGTTGTTGTTGTTGTTGTTGTTGTTGCTGTTGTTTTCCAGCTGCCCTCAAGAGCCTCACATGCCTACTACCTCATTCTGACCTGTAACCTGCCCTAATTTGAAAATCACTTCTCAGATACACTTTATCAAAAACATAAAACAACAAAAACAAACAAACAAACAAAAACCACATTTTTTTTTAAAATCCAGAATGACATCAGAAATACAACCTCTGACCTCAAAGGAACAAAGTAGAGGTGGTAACTGTAAGTAATATGCATTCCTCTTGAGGACAGATTGTAAACCTCTGAATCTGCAACAAAAGCTTTCAAAGACTAGCCTGGAATTCATGAGCAGGCATTCCAGCCTTTGGACACAGGGACACGACATCACGGTCTACAGAGTTCATAGGCATACAGAGCACCATGCAATATAGATACAAGAAACATCTTGGGTGTAAGTTTGCAGTTTCGTGTTGGATGGCCACCAGGCATGTTTAAGAACATGCAATTTCTCCAGTGTTCCGTCTTCAGCTTACATCTGTTTTGTGTTTTCCTGTATTGGATCACCTATCTCAGGAGTTAATCAGCTCCTGTTCAAAGTCAGCAGGGAGCTTCTGACAAATCTATTCCCACCTTAACGATTAGCCTTGTGCTTTATAAGCATTGGTCATGAGAGTTTCTGACCCTATTAAAAGTTCTTCCATTTATTTCAAGGGGAGAGACAATCTCTTCTCCATTCACATGACTTCTTGATGTGGCAGGTGATATTTCTACACCAATTCATCATGTCAGTAAAATGTCATTTCTTGGTGGTATCTTCCTCTTTTTACTTATAAAGAGCACTTGCTGCTCTGGAATGGCTTATGGCTTAGTGACAAGTCTGCAATTCACTAATTTGAACACTGCCCCCAGGGCTCTGTATCTGTGCCATATACAACAGCCTTGCATTACGATACCCGATCATGTTGTGATCTTTGTGACAATACCTTACAAAGCACTTTTGTGGAATACCTGTGAAGCCAATAGTGGACATTACAGAAGGGATGTCAACAGGGACAAACATAACCAGTTTGCGTGTGTTGGCATCAGGACCGCCAAACCGGTGATGTTGCGCCCAGGTGACATCACTCAGGCGACAGTGTGACCCGCCCACCTGTTGCTAAGGCAACAGCCACCATATTCCCAGAATTCACCTTGACCCACTGCCCACCTTCACCTGTGGCTACGTCATGCCACGTCACTTTCCATATATATATACACGGAGGACCTCTCTCCCTCTCTCTCTCTTTTTCCTCTTCTTTTCCCTTTCTCTCTCCTCGACACTACCTTGTCCCCCTCCCCCCCCAATAAACCCCTCACGTGGAACTGTTTGGCTTGGTGTGGTTTTGGAACGTGCGACCGTCTCCACCGCAGCACATACCGGACCCGTATCAGCAATTTTTACAACAGCGTGTGCAGTGATGACAGCAGTTATGTCACAGCAGCTGCATGCCTGACACCAGTCACAAGACAACCTCCAATTTTTAAAAATGTGTTGCAGAAAGTAGACACACACATTGCAGAACTGAAGGGATGGATTCCATTTCTTCCTATGGAAGGCACATAGTGTGGCTTCTGGCTCTTGACAATGATAATCAACAGCACAACAGAAACAAACCCTTGGGAGACCAAACTCCCTTTAATCAATGAGCTTCACCGCTGCAAGGAGCAGAGGGATGGGGTGCTCAGGTCCTCTCAGACATAGGTATGGGGGGAGCAGGGGCTGTGACCACTTGAGATGCTACCAGTTTTCATTCAGTGGCCAGGAGTTGAAACTGGAGAAAGGTCAAGTTGATCTCAGTCACCCAGATCTGGGAGCAGTCTCTGAGGGGCTGAAGAAACAAGAAACTTTCCCTCAGGACAAAATGGGTAAAGAGAAGGAAGAAGGAGCAGACGTTTAGTGAATCCTTAGTAAGAATTTTAACTGACACCCACTGTGTGCTTGCATCAGGTCTGTAAGGTAGGAAAATCACCCTCATTTTATAGAAGGGAAACTGAGACTTAGTAAAGTTCTAATAACCAACCTCAGGGTTACCCTGCTAGTACTAGCCAAGGCTGGTACTAAGCAATCATGCCAGCCAGAGCTAATCCCACAATTAGATAAGGGTACCATGGATGAAGAATCTCAGTCCTACTATTCACCCCTCCTGTCCAAGAATGTATCTCTCAGCTTCCTACAAGCATAATCAAATGTTGTCTGATGCAGAAAGCCTTTCAAGTGTTTTCTTTGAAACAACAGAGACTTACATGGATCAGAGATATGTAGATAGCATATTAATGTTGTAAACAAAATTGCCCCTTGGAACACCCAAGTCACTTAATATGCTCAATTGCTTTCAAAGCACGAATTTTGGGGAACTGTTATGCTGATTAGCAATAATTATAATCTACTCATTAAGAAATGTCCCAAAGGGCTGCTACGACAGAACACTTCATTGCCGAGTTTACGGTACTCTGTGTCCTCGAAAATAATGAAGCTACTGTCCTTTTAAAAATTATCTAATTTAGGTTTTCTCTCACTTAGGCTTGTCGGCAGGGGCTGCAAATGAAACAGGCAGTGCTAAATTAAATGGCAGCATTCTCTGAGGTCCACAGCAGCTTCGCACTGAGGCCAACATGCCAGCTCTGCCAAGAGGGTGTGGAGGGAGGCTCAGGGAAGATTTAGAACTGAAAGACATTCCCTGAAGTCCACTCCCATTTTGTTCTTAAACATTTGAGTTTCGAAGAAGTTGTTTCTCCAAAGAGTCCTGAGACTCTTTGGACATTTACTGAATGGAGATGATAGAATTCTCTAAGAGCCACCTTAATGCCTTCAGGCATAATATAAATACACACAACTGAGAACCTAATATCAGCAAGTATTCACTGGGCTGACTGCTTTAACTCCAATTTTAGTTAAATCCCCATAGTTATCAGAAACACATAAAGAAACTCATGGGAGCCTGCAGGGAAGCCAAGGGAACACCAGAAACTATCACAGAGCCCTGAGAACAGGAACCCTGGCAGCTGGCTTCATGGAACCCAGAACCAGGTCCATTAACCACCAGTTTCCAAAAATCCCAGGAATCTAAGACGGGCACATGGAACTGTACACTCTGGTACACTCTGAAGCTGTAATCCACTCCAGAGGAGTCAAGGCAGGAAGACCTCCTGAGTTCAGGAATCAAGGCCAGCATATGAGGAACATAGCAAGAAAGGAAGGAAGGAAGGAAGGAAGGAAGGAAGGAAGGAAGGAAGGAAGGAAGGAAGGAAGGAAGGAAGGAAAAAGGAGGTAGGGCGGGAGGGAAGGAAGGAAGGAAGAAAGGAAAAGGAGAGAAAATGAGAATGAAGGACAAACCTTTCCACAACTGCAAGAAGCAGACCACCACAGCCAGAGCTTTAAACAAGGACTCTACCTCACAGTACTGAAAAGGCAGCTGTAGGAGGCTTCCAGGGCCAACGAGTTCCTTTCTGGTCTTGGTTTTACACCAGGCCAACTTTATCCTAAGGCCGATCCTTTTGAATTTAGATGTAGAGCCTTGGATTATGGGAGAGCTTATACATTCCCTCGCTGCCATTACCAATAGAGAAATAGACCTCATTATGCCATTGACCTGAATTAAGTCCATGCTGTCTTCAAAGTAACCCCATAGGTTCACAGGTTTTGGTCTAGGCTCCTGTCTAGATAGTAGCAATGGATACAGGGCTGCCAAAGTTGCTTTAGAGTGCTCATGGTAACCCCCTAGAATAAAGTCCGGTATGGAGCTAGAGATCAGAATAGACAAGGCGTGTCCTATTACTTGAGCTCCAGTTATTGGGTATAGATTTTGAAGCCATATGGGAAATCATTTTGATTGGATGGTTGATGGATTGGGTTTTTTGAAACAGGGTCTCATTTAACCCAGGCTGGCCACAAACTCACTATGAGCTGAGAATTGGCCTTGAACTCCTGATCAACTTGCCTCAGCCTCCAGCCTCCCAAGTGTGCCACCATACCTAGTTTCAGATGGGAAATCTTGAAGGAAAAATAGGTTGGAGGGAAGGACAAGAATCAATGGTATTAGGGATGTTTTGAAAAGCATACTAGATATCTAAATAAAGATTCCATGTAAGTCTCGGGCTATGTGAATTAGGATTACCAAGGTGTTGGGGGAGGGGCAGCTAGAGTTACAGCTTTGAGGACCATCAGTCCCAGTCTATAACCAAAACCACAAGGGCTGGGGGGAGGGGGGAGGGAGAGGAAAAAGAGATTGAAATCCAAAGTCCAGTGCTAGAGCAGCCCAACCTCTAAAGATAGACCTTAGAGAAGCCAGGAAAGGGAGCCAACAAAGAGCAATCAGGAAGGCAAGAAGAGAACTGGAAATGTGCTATTCTAGAAACCAGAACCAGGTGTTTCTCTTAATATACTAGCTGTCTGGCAAAACAGCCTATAAAAGGCAGTGCAGTGATGTGGAGAGTAGAAGAATTTACCAAGATTCGAAAAGACAGAGAACTTATTGAAATACACTGCAAGAAGCAATGGGCAAGTTCCCAGAGTGGGGAACTGTATCACTGGGGTTGGAGGTTATAGCAGTTACATCATCTTATCATCACACCACAGATTCGATGGTCAGTTTTAATTATCAATTTGAAACAATCTAGAATCACCTGGGAAGAGAGCCTCAGTGGACTGTCTCAGGTTGGCTTCTCTGAAGGGGATTATGGTTATTGTGTTAACTGATGCAGGAGGACCTGCCCACTGTGGGCAGTACCATTCCTTAAGCTCAGGGCACTGGGCTGTTTTAAGAATAGAGAAAACGAGCTGAACAGTCAGCATACATGCATTTGTTCTCTCTGCTCTGAACTGTGGATGTTACTGGTTATATCGGGTACCTGTAAGGAACAAGTACAGACATGTCTCCTGGCTGACATGGTAAAGGAAAGGGAGGGAAATTCCCATCTGATGGTTTCTGTCTAGACATGGAGGGGCAAGCCAGAGGCAAGAGAAGGTGAAAACCAGCAGCCTCCAGGGGTAGAAAACAAGACAAGGAGAACATATGAGGCTAACTCTGCAGCACTGAGCGTCCACTTCAAGGCTGTGATCATGAACTCAAGAGCAAACATGGTTTTCAGCCATTCAAACACAGATGAAGTGTTGAAGTTGTTCAAATATATCATGAAGGAAGCAGAACAGCATAAAAAAAAATAAAATAAATTTAAAAAGTCAAGGGCCTTGGCAAGATAGTGGCCATATTACACCAAGCCAACTAGGCTGGATCAGGAAAAAGAGGACCTTGAGGGGAGGTGAGAGCTAATGAAGAAGCTAAGGTCTCAACAATGGCTACTTGTCTATCAAAACTCAGTCTCCCTCCTTCTGCAAACAAGAAAAGTCAGCACATGGCTAGCCAGGCATATGACAGTTCTTGGAGTCTCTTGCTTAGGTGTGTATTTATTTGGCTAGGTACAGCAGGATGTTGTGGAAGGGATGTCTGTCTCTTATGACCAGGGGCCAAGCAGAGCCTTCTCCACACTCCCCACTGCCCCAACTCAATGCAGGATGATTGCCACAGAGGACAGAAGAAAAACCAGATGCAAGACTTTTGGGTGCTGGAATAGCCATGAGGCAGAACCAACTCACTGGCTAAACATGTTGCCTGGTCCGATGGGGCTCTTACAGTCTGAGTACAGAATGTCCCTTGCAGGCTTGTATGTTTAACAACTCAAGTCCCCAGATTAGTGATACCAGTCTTAGAAGTTGCAGACCCTCTGCATCTGAGGTGTAACTGGCAGATGTGTAGGGTCATCACGATGGATTACAGCTAGCCATTTCCTACCTAAAATGTCTCTTTCTGAGCAAGAAAAGTGTCTACAGCCCCGTGAACATCATTGCCTCTTCTTCACCAGGTAACTTTATTGTGAACTAAATTAAACAAACCCTTCTTGCCCTCAGTTGCTTTAGTCAGGTTATTTGGTCACAGTGACAAGAAAAGTAATACGGGGGTGTGGTGGTTCATCCTGGCATTGACAGGAACTGGAATCGTTTAAGAGACAAAGCTCTGGGATTGTTGGTGACAGTTTCTAGGCAGGGCTGATGGAAGTAGGAAGGCTCAAGGCAAAGGTGGGTGGCACCATCCTGGGTCACTAACAGTCAGCGCTGCGATTCCCGAAGCTCTTTCCCAGCATCCTCCTCTTGCTCCTCCACCTCCCCCCCCCCCCGCCCACTGTCCTCAGAGAAGCTGTTGGTACCCCTTTTCTCTGCTGAATTAACAGCCACATCTCCCTGGCTCTCCTCAGTCTTAGTACACTACCTGCTTGATTCATATTAGGTGCTCAGACTTTGTACTGAAGGCAGAGAATAAAATTAGCTACTCACACTGTGGATACAGCTCAGCTGATAAAGCACTTGTCAGATATGGGCAAGATCTTAGGTTCAATTCCCAGCAGTGTAAAAATAAAAATTAAAACAAAACAAACAAAACATACAAACAAACAAAATTTAGGCTACTGAGGAGGATGACCTTAACGGAACTGGTTTGGGTGGGGCTCAGTATCTCCTATCATATTTCTTAGGCTTCTCAGGAGTCTGGCTAGCAGAAGAAATATGGGACCCAGCTGCTTGTACCCGTGGCTTCTTTTAGCTTGCTTTGGTACAAAACATTTCAGAGGTACCTTCTGAGACAGATGTTTCTAAACAAGCTGACTACATTACGAGTGCGGAAAACATTATGCAAATGAGATATAAACAGGCTCACAAGCCCTCTGGAGGAGCCCAGTGGACAATGTGACAGAAGGGTGCAGTTTGGTGCCAGCAGGGCTCTATAGGAGAGCTAGGAGAGCTCACCCACCCAGGGACAACCAGTTTGATCTGTTTAGGGACACCTGGAGCCTTCCAGCTTCTGCTACTCAAAGGACAGTACGTGCTACACGGTGTTTGTTTCTGCCAAGACTCGCAGGGCTGCATGCTCTCCCACCAGCATGACACGGGCAGCAGATGTGAGCATGCTTCCACATGAGGCTGTGTGATTACTCCCACCTCTCCGGTGCTAACAATTACCACCAGAAAGCCCTGGGGAAGGAGACAAATGACTGCCTTTGACAAGGGCACTGGCCACTTAGCACACAGGAGCAGCTGCTGCATCCGGGGCCTGTCGGTTCTCTCTCAGTCCCTCTCTGCCCAAGTGTGGAAAGAGCACGGGTGTGAGGGAAACATCAAGCAAGAGGCAGTGTCCTAAGAAAATACCAAGGCTTTATTTTCTCTTATAAAGACAGCCCTGCTTGTTGGGGGGAGGGAAAGGAGTACATAATTCTCAGGAGTAAACATGATTTACCTGCTGCAGGCTTCACACCATAATGCCGCAGACTGACACGAAGGGGAAAGTGTAAATGCTTCTATCTCCACAGACATAAAATGCTAAGTAAACAAAATAAAATGGATTTAATGCTAGGTGTTCCCACAGGGAAAAGCGAGACAACTTTAAAACTGATCATCTGGGTAAGAGGAAACCAGAGTCCCACTAGGTTGCAGCCCACCCTCTCTCCCAGGCTCTGTTGCAGGCAAGGTATACCAGTCTGGAATACCAACAAAAGCAGGCAGCGAGCAGCCTTTGCTTCACTGTCCACTGAGTGAAGCAGGGCAAAGTCCTGGACAGCACGACTGTAACGAGGTGACTAGGTGCAGCAGTGTCGCATGTGGAAGTTGACAACGTACTCTGCGTTAGTCCTCTGCACAGAAATGGCAAATGGCTCAAAGGGGTGAAAGGTGAAGGCCACGAGGCGTCGCACTGTGTGGTTGATGGGGCGGCCCAGCAAGCCAGCCTGGATCTCAAACTTCAGCAAGCCAGAGTCTCGGGCATAGAACCTAAACAGAAAAGGGACACCGTGTTGCTATCACTGACATCTTGAAATCTGGACAGCAGCGGATGCAGACAGAGTTCATCACATAAATGAAACAGCCTCCTGCAGCAAGCCCAGCTTAGCAGAGCCTCGAAGCTATTTGTCGCATCAGCTCGGCTTAGAGGCAGTGACTGTAAAGTGAACTCCCGACCTTAGTCCCTGGTCACTTCTTCTCACCATGGCCCTGAATCAGACTCCAAATTACAACCTCCCACTTGCAGAAGCTCCTGCCTAAAGATGTCTAAGCTGGATTAGAAACGAAATGCTAACAGCATATATAACTTCATGTGTACCTTTAAATCTCTGAAGAGCCACATTTTAAAAAGTAAAACAAAAAAAGTAGAATTTATCTTGTAATATATTTAATTTAACCTAAAATATTCAAAATAACCAGCTACCCCACCCATTTCCTTCACTCATCTTTGAAACCTGATCTGCACACCTACACATGGCTCAGCCTGGCCTCAGCTCACAGTAAGTACCCTCCAGCCAGCAGTGGCTTGCGGCGACTACACAATAGTGCCATTCTGGGGTAATCTTGAAGAGTCTCAGTTTTAAGAACAAATTCTCATACCAGGTATAGTGGCACACGCCTGTAATCCTAGCACTCTGGAGGCAGAGACAGGAGGATCATGAGCTCAAGGCGAGCCTTGGCTATACAGCAAGTTTGAGTCTTGCCTGGGATCCATGAGTGCATCTCAATAAATAAAATACTAAAAAATGAAATGCATTCTCTCTGAAGGTTGTCGCTTTTCACATACAGAAATAAAATGGCATGCTAGGAAGCAGCTCAGCGGCAGGGCACTCAGGTATAGAAGGAGCTCGGGATTCTCCGTCTGATACAATGAAGCAAAGGATAGTTCTGAATGACTTGTGCTTTGGGAAAAGAGATGATGAACAGGCTGGGGGATAATATCCGACAAGCCCTGATTACCTTTCTGGAACGCAGAGAAGCAAATCTAAAGATACTCATACTTTTTTTATTATTATTATTGTTGTTGTTGTTGTTGTTGTTGTTGTTGTTGTTATTATTATTTTGCAGAGCTGAGGCTCAAATCCAGGGCCTTGCACACACCAGGGAAATGTGCCGCCCCTGAGCTCAATGATGTTCATACTTTTTGATAAAATACCCCATCCCCAAGAATTCATACCCTCAGAACTGAGTTTAAATGATTAGCGATGGCACTACCAGAGCTGCTCTAACATAAAAATGCATAAAGGAGATGGGAAGAGGCTGGGTAAATGGCGGTGCATCTACTTGATGGAACAGTGTGTCAGTATGAAGACTGTGTAACCCCATGGAAGACATCCCTACAGTTAAAGCAGTCAACAAACTACGGTGGCTCCCGTGATTAATGCTACAGATGAAAACATGCACAAACACGCTTCTTGGCAAAACCAAAATGGCATAGACAGTGACGGTGCCCGGCAGCACCGTCTCCTCAATGTCTTCAATATCCTTCCAGTTCTCATTTTAAGTAAAAACACAAAGGAATTACAAAAGAAGCCTCTTCTGCCATAGCTACGGCTGGCATTCAGGCCAGTTACTTGGGCTCATCTTTTCAAACCAGAAAAGGAAGAACAAAACTGTACCTGTTGGGCTGTGTCAAATGAGGCCCATTATGTGCTTTTAAGCACATCGTTCCCAACACACACGGGATTTATAATTTAAAGTGAGTCGTCTGTGCCTCTAGATGTAACTACCAATTTATAGGAAAGCAGAAGAGATGAGGACTATGGAAATACTACTCCCAGCATGCGAGGGAGAGCCCAGGTGTGAGAAACACTACAGGATGAATGTGTTGGTGATAAACAATTATTTCATCGTAAGAAAAATAAAGAGGAAAGTAAACCTAAGGTTACGGCTAGCAGCCACATGCATATGAGCCTTGCTTAGCACATGAGTCAAAGGAACTGTGCAAGTAATATTCTTGAGCAACACAGGGAAAACTCATTAGGTGGTTGGTGACATTAACAAATAAATGTTTATTTGTTCTGAGGTAGGGTCTCATATCCCAGGCTGGCCTCGAACCTGCCTTCAGAACCTAGCAGTAGGAGCTGAAAAGATTGATGGCTCCATGGTTAAGGGTACTTGTTACTCTAGCAGAAGCCTGGGTTCAATTCCCAGTACCCACTGGTAGCATACAACCACTGTAACTCCCAGTATAGTGGCTCACAACCAACCCTAACTCCAAGTCAGGTACCAGGTACACACAGAGTGTACATATACACATGCAAACAAAACATTTATACTCATAAGATAACCTTAAATAAACAAAATAAGATTCCAGCAGTAAAAAATTATCTCTGCTTTTTCTACTAAGTAACACAGCTAAAATAACTTGAGTAAGATATACTAGATACAAACATCTTTGATAGAATGCCATTAGGATATTAAAAATGTAAATTAAAGCTCCTTTTCTTGGATGCTTTTGCTTTTTTGTTTGTTGTTCTCAATATAGGGTTTCTTGGTGTAGCCCTGGTTGTCCTGGAACTCACTCTGTAGAACAGGCTGGTTTCGAACTCAAGAGAGAGACAGAGATCCACCTGCCTCTGCCTCCCAAGTGCTGGGATTAAAGGTGTGTATCACCATGCTGGGCTTCCTTGGATACTTTTAAAAGCAGACAGCATTTATCTGAATAAGAGTTTCACTCATGGGGCTAACTTCTGAAAATAATACCTAAGTAATCCAAGCTCTCACCACACAACATAGACAGCCTGCTCTTTCCATCCAGCAGAAGCACAAGACAGAGTGTCAGTCACTGACCCATGCCGCAGAAGACGAGAGAGAGGAAAGGAAGCCTCCTTAGTCACTGACTCATGCCATAGCAGAGGAGAGAGGGGGAGCACAGTGTTCCTCACTTCAAGCAGTTTGGAGCTGTGGTGGTTATAAAGTACCTGATTGGGTGATCTCCACAAGTCTTGGGTCGCTCCATGACTGACACCCACTTGTCATCGTAGCTGAAGAGAGACAAATCCAGGTAGGGGCTCCCACTGTAAGACTGGGCACTGATGGGGAGCTGGCCTAGCAGTCGGCGCACAGCCTCCGTGTGCCCTCCATACTTGGCATTTATAATCGTGTCTTTGAACCTAAAACAAAGCACCAGTGAGGAAGGCTTTCTCAGCAGCTACCTCAGTTTAAAACTTACATACACGTCTAAAATCCAAAGAGCTCCGGTGAAAGTGCTTGCCACACAAGCCCCAAAACCTGGCCTAAGTTCAGTCACCAGGTCCCACAGTGGAAGGAGATAAGCGACTCCCAAAGTGGTTCTCTGACATCCCACGTGTGCCATGGCTCATGCACGCACACTCACATACACTCACACTATACAAATACAGTTATTTTATTTTTAAAAAAATTAAAACCCTAGCTTTCCCTTCAGCTCATGTGACCTGGGAGTTTTATCAGCTACACTCAACGCATCTCTGGAACCACCCTAAACCTCATTTGCCAGACAGAAAAGGTTCCTTAGCAACTCTCCCTTGGATGTAGCCAGTTTATATAGCCACTTTAGACACTTAACCGCAACTATCGTTGAGAACCACGGCTGTGTCTCACTTTCTCCCTCTACTAACCCTTGCTCGTAAATCTGTTCAAAATGCTTTTTAATAACTTTTAATTCTGCCACATCCTGAGACTCTTTTTTGTAGCCATGCCATAGATCTGCAGTGAAGGTCCCCAAAAGGATAAGGAAACTCCTCAGGCTACTTACAGGTGTCACCATGGAGCTGTTTCTCTGTCCCTGCCTCCACTGATGGTAACACAATAAGAGCTGGCTCATGGCTGTGTGAGGACCACAAAGCCTCTAGGACAACCTACAGGATCTGTACATTGAAGCAGTTCTTCAGCACCTTATCTCCATTCTCCCAGTGCCCCACTGCTTGAAATATAAAGAAGCCATCTCTCTGGAATCTGCAGCTCTTAGCTCTTAGCTGTGTCATTCTGTCCAACTGACATCTCTTAACTCCGGGTGACTCCAAAATTCTCAATAAAGATCCATCGAACAGCATGGCCTAGCCTGACTTTCCTCTCAGCCTCTGCCCTGCATCCCAATAGCCTCACTCCCCTGTAAGCACTGCACTCCCAGGCGGGCCATCTCACGGTCCAGCCATCCTCTTCTACCTCGCCAACATTTTTCTTCCATCTCCCACACCTGTTAAATCCGCTTTCTTCTTTAGGCATCTTAGAAGCCAGTCAATCATAAACCAGCTCCACCGCCTGCATGTTCAACAACCTTCAACTCTGCTCTACAGTGGGACTCCTGATTCTATGCCTGTGCCTGCTCCGTTCCCTGAGGCTGGAGAAAAGCGAACAGGACACTCACTCTAACCTTATGGCCACAGAGCCACATAGGCTCTCATTGTGGGAGGATATTCACCTGAACCTCTACAGTCCAGCCTGCCTTCCACTCATCTCCCCCTACAAGAGGACCTTTTAAGGTCTCCAGAGCATTCTGTCCCTGCATAGCGCTCCAATATCTCTATTTGGGTGGCAGATCTCATGCCCTCTCACATACTAGGCAGGATTCTCTCCAGGACCAATCCCATCAACACACAAACATGCCATTAGTACTTCCTGATCTAAAATAAGGAAAACCATCTGGTTTAGTGGCATGGGTCTGTAATCCCAGCTATTTGAGACACTGAGAATTTTCAGGATTGAAAACTCAAAAACAAGACTAGACTAGCCTGGGCAACTTGGTGAGACCTCCTTAAAAGTATAAAAAGATGGCTGGGGAGATATAGTTCAGCAACACAGCACTTGCCAAACATACCAGAGGCCCCCAAGGTCAGTCCTCAGTAAACAGAGGCAGAGAGGGAGGGGAGGGAGGGGGAATGGAGGGAGGGAGGGAGGGAAAGAGAACCAGTATCATTCACCACTACCCTGTACCACCTGAAGTTGTAGAATCATTTGTGTCTCTGGCCCTATCTCCAACTACTGCTGTTGCTCACTCCAATCCAGCCACCTGACCTCATCAGTGTCCTTCAAAGGCCTCAGCAGCTTTTGGGCTTGTTACTGCTTCTGCTGATGTCATCTGTCTTCCTGACTAACCATGGGTAGCTCCTGGTCGCCTCCAGCAGCCCTGCTTACATCCATACACCCCTACCCCAGTAGCAATAGTGATACACTTAGACCCACAGATACCACCCAGCCCTGCCTCTTCCTGTAGCACTTCACTTTCCTATGCCCTTCAGGTCTGACCTGTGACCTTGATGCTGCAGCTTCCAGGTCAGCACCTTCAGAGCTCTGGCTCTCCCTGTTGCCCAAAACCCATTCCTTGCGGTTTACTGACATGTATTTTCCAAAGGCTAACTCAGAAAGACACATAGACGGTGATTTTATTGTTTTGTCTCACAGATCTGAAAATATCTTTGTTCTATTCTATTTGAATATAGGATTCTAAATGAGAAATCATCCTTTTTACCAGGCACAGTAATCTAATTCCAGCATTAGGGAACCCAAGGCAGAAGGACTGTAAGTTCAAGGCCAGCCTGGACTGCTCTTCTCTCTGAGGGGGGGGGGGCTCTGACTGACTTTTGGGTGGCTCTACGGGTGTAGGCAGGACTGAATCCAGAGCCCTGTGAGTACCAGACAAGTACTGAATGTACTGAACTACATTCCCAAGTCCTTGAAATGATCTTTTTCACAAAATTTTGAAGGCAAGATCTTAACATCTTTAAGCATTTAGCATTGTCACTGACAAATCTGACGCCATTCTAATAACATTTTTTGCATGTGAAATGTAAGTTCTTGCTCCAAGTTTTTATAATTTAACCTTTATCGCCAATGTTTCAAAATTGTCCGGCATGCCTCCATGTGGGCCTTTTCTCACTGACTATACTAAGTACCAGAATGCTGGTAAAGTGGGTGATTTTTCTTGGTAGGGGGAGGGGCATAATTTGTAGCATTAGCCAATTTCTGTGGTGTCAAGCTCCCGCTGTGGCCAATTTCATGGCACCAACATAACGTCATCAAACACAGTTGGAGATGAGCCACAGCACTGCACTAGAGCATCCACCCCCCAGATAACATAACCTCAAAAACATGGCCAGTGCCAAAGGGAGTGATTACAGCTTGGTAATGGCTATGTTGAATAATCAGCTTGCGAAACTTCCTCAACGTTTAACAGTTGGTTCCAAGAGTCATGGATGATCCTGCCAATCTCGGAAGTTCTATCTATCAGGGTAAGGACAATAATTTCAATTTACATGTACATTATATTTTCAATAAAGTAAACTATGATCGTGTAGCTTACAAAATCTACTCAAGATAGTGGCAGTGGGTAAGATGTACAAGGACATTTATAACTTTTCAGTCTTAAGTGGCATGAAACAACTTTAAGCTCATTAAATGAGCTTGCAGCGCCTCTCAGCTGATGACACACTAGCTTTGGTGTGGACCCAACAGTGAACAGAAATCAAAATTCCTGACCCATGGAGCGCGCCTCTTTGATGTTTTGACTGAGGGTACTCACTGTACTAGCTAGTTTGGAAGAGGGAACCACAACTGAAGGACTGCCCATGGCCACGCCTGTGGAGAACTGTTTTAACAGATGATAGATGAAGGAGTGTCCACCCCACTGTGGGCAGACGGTCCTGGACTGTATCAAAAAGCTAGCTAGAAATGACATCAAGCAGCATTCCTCCCTGGTGTCTGTCAAGTTCCTGTCTCCAGGTTCCTGCCTCGAATTTCTGCCCTGACTTTCCTCAGTGGTGGGCTGTGGCATGGAAGGAGAAGCTGGAACAAACCCATTCCTTCCAGGCTGCTGTTGGTCACAGTGTTCATCAAAGCAGCAGAAAGCAAACTAGGGCACCTACCTTCTACAGCTTGCCAATGAAATAGTTAAGTTAAAAGTTAGTTTTGCAAGAAGACTCTTAGGTTCAAGTCCCAGCTCTGCCACCAAAGAGAGAGGGGAAGTGTTCCACACCTGTGCTCTAGGCAGACTAGGAAGGTGAAGCACCATGGGTACAAGACCAGCCTGGGCTATATAGTGAGGCCCTGCTTTCAAACTGAAAAGAAGAGAATGATGCTACTAAGGCAGAAGACAGTTGTCAGAGAGAAGGCAGAGGTAAACAAGTGTCAGAAATCTGTCTAACCCACAACTGTCCCTGTGTCCAAGCACGGAGCCACTGCAGTAAGTTTACCTGTTTGCTCATCTTTCCCAGAAGCAGTAATCCTTGCTCTGATTCATCCGCTCAATGTGGTCTGGCCTATTTGGGGACCAAAACCAGATATTTTTCCATGCCTCATTAAGGTTAGAGGAATTTAGGTATGGAAGCTGAGGGGACCTTGCCTGACCACATCAGATTTACCAGGGGCTTTTAGCCCAGAGGAAGCATTGCTTTTATGCTAATACTACTAAGAGTTCTTAGATACCGTGGCCTTTCTACTTCTAAACCTGTATCTCTAGGTCTGGTTTGTCTTCTCCTCTGTTCTTAAGGGCCACCCCCTATCCCTTGCTTTACTGTTAGAGGGGTTTCCAATGGAGCAGAGGTAGGTGGATGTGTTCACCATGCCACATTAACCAGAAGTTCTAAAATGATCTGCCTCACTCAGTCCACAAACATTTAAGGACTTGACAGTGTACCACTGAGAATACAGCAACAAACAGACATAGTTTCTGTCTTTCTGCAGCTCACATGAGGTCTAAGAAGGACCCAGAAGATGTATCAACAATTACACAGGTCCTCAGAGATGGGACAACATCAGGCTGACAGAGGAGTTGGTTGCAACAGGCAGACCTATCAAGGCCAAGTGGGCAAACAGAACACAAAGTGTCCTGAAGCAAATGGCTACCAGCCTAACACCAACCATTTAAAGTTAAACCTGCGAGGCCTGTCGGAACAGCTTACCGGCGCTGGATCTGCCTTGCAAAGTTGTTACTAGAAGCTGAGCAAGGGAACTGGACTTCACTGTGCAGGGTGGCATTGCGGAAAAGGTCACAGAAGTTCTCAAAGAGCTCCAGAAGCTCATCCGACGTGTTCTCAAACACGGCAATCACCTCTGTCGTCACCATGTTGTATACTACAAAGAAGGAGGCCTGCAGAAGAAGAGAGGCAGCCGATGGGGCGGTCATGCGTAGGCAACTTTCTACTTCACCTGAAATACACACCACCCAACAGCCCGCTCAGGGACCTCCGCCTTGGCACTAGATAGGGAGCACGGCTCCACAAGATCCGGGAACGGAGGAAGCAGCACTGGCTCCATCGTTGAGGACCCTGATACCACCAGGTTTCCCACGCCGCTGCACTGCTGGGATGACTGAGCTGGCCAGCATGTGTACATAAAAAGGCTTTCAATCTTTCATTTCAAACTGTGCAAATTCAATATTTTTCCTTCCAAGTGTTTATTCGCTACTTGTTCACCAATCTACCCTAAGATTTTTTTTAAGTTTTTAAAATGCCAGATTTAATTTTCTTTCCTGCTGGGAAAGTGATTTGCAGCCCAGGGCTGCCTGTTGGTAAATGATTTTCTCTTCTATGTGTACAGTTGAAAGTTCAATTTAGGGGCATTTATTTTTCCCTCTTAATATTTCTAGCATGCAGAGAGACGCCTTAAGTACATTGTGTGCTAAACCCGCCTGGGCAAGCTGTATCCACGCAGGACACTGCAGATGAACAAATGAAAAGTCAGACAGGCATGTTCCACTTATTTCTTCACAAATGTTCTTTCAGCCAAGAGCTTTTGTAAGATACATTTGAGATTTCTCCCAATTAGGAAGGAGGTAGCCTGAAAAGCATTCAGATGCCATAGGTGGCAGTCGCCACTTTTCCTGAATGGAGCCCTGGGTGACTGGGCCTTTTCCTTAACACCTTGAGTCTTCTGCCTCGCCTAACAAGAAGCTCCGGGTACCCTGAGTTTTTTGTCGCAGTGAACTAAATCTGCAAGCTTCCAGCAGGAGTCTAAGGTGTCCAGGACACACGGATTCACATTTCCCCTTGGTCTGATTGAGTTTTAATCTCTGTTACCCATCTCTGCAGCCATGTGGCCCACCTGTCTCAGTAATTAGTCCTTCCCAGAGCTCCTCTTACATGACTTTGCAGTCACCTGGAAATTAAATTTGGCTGCAAATTAAAGAGGCTGGAGACAACCTGAGAATAATACCCATAATATTACCACGGCTTTGTCTATGGATGAAGTTTTTACTCATTAACCTTATTGGAACTTATCAAATTAAACTGGAAGGAGAGAGAAGAGGCCAACTAGGGTACAGAGAGTAGGTTTCGAGTTTCAAACTCCAAGCACAGGGCGCAGCCCCAGCGGCATGTCCAGCAATAACTGACTATAACTACCAGGAAAAAATAGGTCACCTTTTAGCAAAAGAAAGAGGATAATCTTAGTGCAGTGATAACAGACAACTTATTCCTTCCAAAATAGAAAGGTAATTATAGCTGAAACCTAAATAAAAGAGTGACTCATGTCTCATCTATAGACCAGGACATCACTTTGATCATATCAGGGTTTTAGCAGGATCTTTCATAATTATGTGAATATAAAATTATACAAACATTTACCAGCTTTCCCTCTACGGCAGACTGGGAAATTAAGGACAGGAGGGGAGAAGCCAAGGACTCTCCCACCTATCTTCCATGATGCAGAGATGAGCTGCACGTTCACCTGTGGCGTTCAGTGACCACCCACCATTAACAAGGGAGAAAGAGAATTTTAAAAATAAAGTCGAATCTGATCACTTTCCCCTTTTTAAAATACACAAGCCCTGATTTTTTTTTTTTGGAGGGGTCACTGTTGGAAGATATTTTACCACAGGTTAGGCGAGGGCTTAGAAATGATGTCCTGTATACAATCTCTTATTTATTTTATTTCATTTATTACATTTCTCATACATATGTGGTACGTGTGTGTGTGTGTGTGTGTGTGTGTGTGTGTGTGTGTGTGTGTGTGTGTGTGTGTACACGTGTATTTTATGTGCCAAACCTGGGCACATAAAGGCCCTAGGTTGATTGATGTTACTAGTCTTCAAGCATTGTCTGTCCTTGTCATTAAGGCATTAATTAAGGTAGGTAAGTGGCTTTCACCTGAACCCAGAGTTTGCTGATGAGCTAGCTTGCTCTTGGGATTGTCTCCACCTTCTGAACTCTGGAATTACAAGCATTTCCAATGGTTCTGGAAATCCAAACTCCCCTCATGCTTGCAAGGCAGATGCTTTAACCAGTGAGTCAACCCCCAACAATGTATAGTATCCCTTAAAGGTAGAGTCGGCTGACTTCCTAGTTTACTATCAGCCTCACTGTTCTGTTTCCAAAACAGGAGGATTGGCCTGGGGCAAGGGAGCCAAAGGTACAGAGAGGTAGGCCTCTTACTCAGACCACACTTAAGTGGAGAGCTCTTCAAAGACAAATATCCAGGGCTCCCTGGATTTCCAGAAAGTATCTGAACTCAGCTCAGGTCTGTCAGGTCCCTCTCATCACCACTTAACTTCCTTTAACTTTTTAAGTCAGTCAAGGTCTCATAATGTAGACAGATCTGGAACTCACTGCCCTCGAATCCAAGTTCTGTCTCCACAGTCCCACTGCTGGGATTGGTGGCATTATGGAAGTACGCCCACCGTCATACCTGGCTGCAGTGGAAGATTTTTAGATTTTTGTTTTCAGTGCTTTCAGGACTTCCATTTTGGCATGGAGTGTTCATTCTTGCTGCCAGAACCTGTTTGGTTCGATAATCAGTCTTATAGAGTTTAGGTAGGATTATATATGTGTGGTCCAAACCCTGACCTTATAGCATTTGGGCTCCTATGTGACAGGAATAACTGAGATCTTAACCACAGACTTGGCTGTCCACAAGGCGGTGGGGGGACACCGACCCTCCATTTGCCAGTTTCAATATGTGATGCCAGACAAAAAGGAATCGACTTTAAATCTGAACCCAAGCATAGCAAAAGTCGACACCACGTTAAGGCATGCATTCCTGATGCACACAAGGCACAGGCAGGAGAGCTCACCCGTACCTGAGACGGGTCTGTGACCCGAAGCGTCACTACGTCCTCGCTGGTGTACTTGATGAAGAGGTGGTTCTCGTCCAGGAGCTGCATCTTCCACATGCGCAGCTGGCGCAGCTGGTCAAAGTACTGGAAGAAGCGCCTCTTTGCCATGGCGCTACCATCCTGCTCTGCCCTGCGCCAGAGATACACCAGCAACCGGTGCTTCAAGGAGTTGATGAAAGGGTCCCTGAAAGGATTGGCCATGCCTGTCTGGCTGTCCCGCTGCACCTCAGGGAAAATGGCAGACACAGTGAGCAGGTCATCCTCATAGCAGAAGCGGCCAATAGTCCGGACATCAATAAATGTGCCTTCAGGAGTCACCTGGAAGACATGAATAGTCTGCTGCTGCACAGACAATATGGCCAGGATGTTTTTGTACAAGTACAGCCCTTGATTGTGTGACAAGACCACTTTGTCACACTTGAATGTGCGTGTGTCACACAAACGGCCGGTGTGAAGGTCAATGATGTGGAGGGAATAGTCCTCAAGAGGGGACCGTGGGTTGGGGGTCACCGACTCACTGTTCCGATATACCTCATAGAAAGGGGGGTGAGGCTCATCGGGGAGGTAGGCAGCAGAGCCCACAATGACGCAGCGGCAGTCATCTGTGAAGAGGCTACACTCCCGGTTCAAGTGCTCCCCATTGGCTGCTACATTGGTAATGTGCAACAGGACAAAAAAGCGCTCAAAGAGTCGGCCTCGGATGCTGACCGACCTCTGGTCATTGCCGTTGGACAAGATCTCCCCTTCATAGCCCTGCAAGAGGTCCTCTGCTGCCTGACAGCCCTGGTACTCGTAGATTTCAAGAGACGTCTGGTCCGATGAAAAAGCAATAAAGTAGCGCCCATCAGGAGAGAATTTACGCAGGAAACAAGGAGGCTTTTCAACGTTGACAACTGTGAAGTTGGGGAAGACATTCTGGTGGAACACTCGGACCTGATGCCAGTGAGTCCCCGCCTTGCCTGAACTGATGCGCCGGCGCTCTAAGCGGTGAATGACATTCTGATTTTGGATTCTTCGAGGTTTAATCGTGGAAACATGATGATCCATTATAACATCTCTGCATGAAAAAAAAAAAAAAAGCAGAACTCAAGAAAACATGCAAGTTAAACAGATTTGCCTCTTAGTGAACCTGAGGTCTTCCAGGACAACAGTGACCCAGATCTCTGAGATTACAGGTGCACAGTGATCCCTGACAGCTTAAATTTTAAGGTCTGAAAGGAAGGATACGAGACACAAAGAATACCTTCCAAGTATAAACTAACAGAAATTTTCAAAGAATAAACCAGCAAGTACATCAAACATGAACAGCACAAAAATCCCCTTCAGAGTATGGGAGCACACAGTAAAACCCCCACCACCATCACTCAGGAGGCCAAGGAAGGAATAGCACTTCAAGTTCAAGGTCAGACTAGAATACAGGTTGAAACCTTGCCTTTATTTTTTGAGACAGGAGCTCAAGCAGGCTTTGAACTTGCTGTGTAGCCATGGATGACCTTCAACTTTGATCCTCCTGCCCCAACTCTCCAGTGTTGGGATTACAGAGCTATGCACCACGCTTGACTTATAGGGTGCTGGAAACTGAAGCTAGGGCCTTGCACATGCTAGGCAGAGTCAACTTTGCTACTTTCCCCAATTTTTTTGTTTTTGTTTTTTCAAAAAAGTTAACATTGAACGTGCACATATACAGTTACTGGGCTGTTATGTTAAAGCAATCTGTAAATTTAGCAATCTCTTATCAAAATCCCAATGGCATTTTTTGGAAAACATAAAATTTCACGATAAAAGTAGCATGAAAACTCAAAGAGTAAAAGTAGCTAAGATGATATGTACAATAACACAGGTGAAGCTCATACTTCCTGATTTCAGAACCTATTACAATGCTACAATAAAAATAAATAAAATAATAATAAAAAAAACCAACCTATAACACTTGCATAAACAGGCCAATGGAAAAGAATATAGTCTCAAAATAAACCTTCACTTGCCACAATAAATCTTGTTAACATGCCTGGATTAGAAACTTCAAGGAGATCGGTGAAGCATACTTCTGGGTGTCTATAAATCAGTGCCAGAGACAAGTAGATTATGAGGGATTTTCTCAGATATCTAGCCAAAGGGTCATATACATGGACAAACACCATTGGTATTCAATAAGGTCAAGACCAACACCAGGCAGGTGGATCTCTGTGAGTTCGAGGCCAGCCTAGTCTACATAGTGAGTTCCAGGACAGTCGGAGCTACACAGTTAGACCATGTCTCAACACCCCCACCCCTCTTACCCACCCTCCCCCCCCCAAAAAAAAAGGGAAAAGGGCAACCTACAGAGTGAATAGAAGTCTTTGCTGGCCAAATATCTGATAAGGTGTTAATACTTAACATATTTAACGAACTCTTAAAACTCAACAAATAGTCACAAATTCAGATAAAGTACAAATGGCCAAAGAAGGTATGCATATCAATAATCATCAGAGAGAGAGAAAAATCAAAAGATTGGAGGTGGGGGAAGGAGAGGGTAGTGGTCTGGCAAAGACTTTCATAACAAGCAGCCTGCAGGGGTTAGCAGCCTGGGTTAGATTCCCCAAGACCATAAAACAAACAAAACCCTTACAACACATAGTAAGGGTATTGTTTGCAATCCTTTTGGTTCAAGCTTATCCTTGTACAAGCTACATCCCCTGGATAAAGATCTAAAAGGCATGCAGAGCCAGACCCGAGGGAGTCAGGGCTCTAAACTAGCACCTCAGGTTGTTTTAAAGCTTTCTCTGGAACACCGCCCCTCTCACTCATTTGCATATTGCCTAAAGCCACTTTAGCCCTAGGACAAAAGAGCTGAGTGACTGTGAACTATACTATCTGGTCTTTTGTAGAAACTAAATTCTTCACCTTTGACAACTACCTCCGATATCAGCTTCATCATCCTCTTTGAAGGCTTTCCTTCACTTCGGGAGCCATATATCTCAACACACTAGCCGCTCCTTTACAACTCTGTGTATTTTACTAATGTGTATATTTATGGTGATCTCTCTGGGTCAACTATACACTTATCTTCTGTACACCCATCACAGTGCTTGACACATATCGACACATATTGACCATTCGCAAACAGTGGGCCTACCTCAAGCCATACTCTTGGCCAACGCGGGTAACCACAGGGGAACTTTCTTTTTCCAAAATACATTCTCTCTGGTCCATGCCTTAACTTCTCTCATTGCTACTTTAGTTGTCAAGTTTTGGGAAGTCTTTTTGACTACCCTATCTAAAGGACTCGTCTTTTTCTTGTTCTTTCTCGAGCAATCTGTCACAATTTTTATTTACACGTTTGCTTGCATGGTTGTGTTTAATGTTTGAGTCTCCTTGTTGAACTGTATTCTCTCTAATGGAAGTAACCAGGTCTACTTCAGTCACCGCGGCATACTCATCTAATCCTGGGGCTGGCACATGGTAGACGCTTTGGTGCGGTCTGAAACGAAAGAAAGCCTGGCTAAACCGGGTCACTAAATGTGTGAGAGCAAGTTTTATTCCTCGTTAGAGCAAGTGCACATGTCCCCTCACTCTTGGTGGCTGCTTGCAAAACAAGAAAAGGATGCCAAGAGGCAGACACATGCCCATGGTCGCCCCCGGAAAGAAAAGCCCAGGGCGGAGCCTCCCCGGGCAAAGCCTGGCGCCGGGGCTCCTGAGACCCGGGTATCATGCGGGGAGGAGCCCGCCGCGGAGCTCTCACGAGCCGAAGAGGGCAAGTCCTCACCTGTCGAGTCCTGGCTCATGGGGCCAGGGCAAGGGTCGCCCTAGCCTGCTCGATGCACACCACCCCCGGCCCCGCCCCCGCCATGCCTCGGGACCCCGGCGTCGGCAGCCACCAGCCCCTGCTTCCGCCCGCTACCGGAAGTGCTGCGCAGTGAGAAGGGAAGTCCGGAAGAGCGAGACGCCATCCAGCTGAGGAGCGGCGCAGCGCACCCTGGCGTAGGGAGGAGGGATCGAGGCCGTAAAGGCTGGATAAACCCTGGGCCATAACTATTATGAGTAGGAATTAAGTTTTCACCTGCTTCTTGTATCATGGTGGAAAATGGATTATACATGCACCATGCCACTGAGTTCTCCATACTATTGGTTGCACATGGGGACACAATAAAAGCTTCTGTACTAAATGACTCCAATAGCACTTACTGGCCTTTCACTGACACATTACTTCATTTTTTTCTTTTACAAGCTGTTTCTTCCCTGTGAGCTTGTGGCTTCTCCTAGGCTGTCTAACCTCAAACTGCCTAACCGCAGCCTCTTTTGGATCATTCAAGTCCTTACGTATATGCCATCTCTCCTTTCTGCGTGCTTGCATGTGTGCGTTTGTGTTGGATGTGTGGTTTATTTTTGATGTTTTGGCAGGGAACCAAACCCACAATGTCTTCTCTTAATGCTTCTGGGTAGCCACCGCCACTGTTTCTTGACCCATCACTGTCTAATATCTGTTTCTGTTGCTGTGTATTAATTTGCTATATCTCTCTTCTCTTGGGTGGATTATAAACTGAGAACAGGGATTTTATCTTATATTCTGTTCCAGCCCCCACCCCCACCCCATAGCAAGGTCTGGCATCTTATAGAAGCTCAGTAAAAATTCCATCAGTGAGCATGGTGGTCCACGCCTTCTGGACCCCCATGCCATCTCCATTCTATCACCCCAGCTCTTCTGAGGCATAAGATATAGAATTAGAGTCCAGGCTGATCCCTGCTCCCTCCCCCAGCTCTCCCTATACGCAGAAGCCTCAGAGAATGAATATTTCTGCAGATCACAGCATGAGGCAGGGATATTTGTTGACTTTGACCAGGGAAAGGGGGAAATTAAGGCTCAAGGGAAAAAAGGTAACTTGGGGATATAGACTGGCTGTGAAAAGAAAGATAGGTTTCTGGCTCAGTCCTAACATTTCCAAGCTTGGTATTCTCAGGTGCTGGCTTCAGAGACTCCATGCCCTTTTCTGGGAAATGATTGTACCTGCCTCTTAATGTTATCCAAAGTATTAAATCTGTTATCCCTAAATACTTGAAGTCTTGATAAAATATTACTAAAGTTGTCCAGCCACAACTCTCTTCCTTCTCCATGATGAAACTGAGACCCAAAGGGAGACATACATCACTTGCCTATGTTCACACAAGGATGAGAGCCAGTAGCAGTGGGGCCACACCTCTATAACACCAGAACTTAGGAAGTCAAGGCAGGAAAATCAATAGCTCAAGTTGGCCGTGGCTACATGACATCTTGCCCCAAAGCAAAGCAAAATAAACATGGGACAGGGCTGTGTTAATTCTCAAGACATCAGGTCAGATTCCGACTTGGACAGGCAGGTTCCCATGTGGCTTCAAGACATACATCAGCTTCTCTGAGTTCTTTTTGTTTTCATCTCTAATGTGTACAGTGTTCTGACTTGGTTGTAGAGAGGTCAGATAGAAGAATCAATTTAAACTAGCAAAAGCTTTGAACTTGGAACTAGTTCAAGCCTGTTTCTTCAGTTCTGGGCCTGGGGTTTGAAAGTAGGAGTTCCTTAATGACAGCTATTTAGGATTAGAAAGCAAACTCTCCCTTCTGTGTGGTTGTAGTAAAGACCTTCAGAGGGACTCCACCCTTGTCTCACATCGCACAAAAATAACTCAAAATGGATCTAATTCACAAGTCAGGCTAAGCCCTTAGAAGACACCATAAACATAATTTATTATAACCTTGGGTTAGCCGACGGCTTAGAAGAAAGCAAAGAGGAAGCATGTATCAGGACAAAACAAAACAATTGTTGTACTTCAAATGACACTTACTAGAACGTGGGAAGTCAAAGCTGTGTGTGACAGATACAGAGAGATTGAGAGTTTGAAGCCAGTTTGGCCGACGTAGCAAGTTTGGGGCCAGCCTTGGTTACATGAGACTCTGTAGAAAAAAGCAAAAAGAATGAAGTACTAATTCATGCTACAACATGGGTGGACCTTGAAAGCATTATATCAGGTGGAGGAAGCCTGACACGGTTTGCACACACTGTTTGACACTCATATGAAATATCCAGAATAGACAAATCCATAGAAATAGGAATCAGATGAGGGACTTGGAATGCTCAGAGGCTTAGACAGTGGTTGTTAATCTGGATTAGATTTTTTTGAGGGGGGGGGTTGATGAAAATGTATTAGAAGTGGGTAATGGTGACAGCCACACTTTTGAATATACTACAAATCACTGAACTGACCATTTTAAAACAGTGAATTTTGTAATCTGCAAGTAGCTCAAAAAGAATTTGTGGTGGGCTGGAGAGATGGCTCAGCCGTTAAAGGCTAGGCTCACAACCAAAAATATAAGAATTTGATGGTACTACGGTATCTCCAGGTCCATGGATGGGATTTCACATCAATTTTTCTGCAAACAAAATAATTCAATTCTTCTTTATGGCTGGGGAAAGTTCCTAGTTCACACATGCCATGTTTTCTTCACCCATCCTCTGTTGTTGCACACCCAGGCTGGTTTCATAATTTAGTGAATATGAATGTTGCTAAAATAAACTAATGTGCAAGTAAATATAAATTAACTAAACAAATAGGCCTGGGGATGTAGCTCGGGGTGAGCTGCTTGTGGAGCATGTGAGAGGATTTAGATTCAATCAAAAGGATGAAGAAGAACAGCAGGAGAGGCTGTGGGGGGAAGGGGGGCAGAAAGAAGGGAATCTATCCCTCTTGAGACAGAGTCAACCTCCACTTCCCCTTGCTACAAGGGACAACAGAGAGATGGATAGTAGGCCTTCTCGTCCCCAATGGCCTTTCTTGACGTCTCCACTTTCCCTAAAAACCCATTCCTCAAGCTCCAAATGTGATGGAGAATGACCTTGAACTTCTATCCCTCCATTCTCTACTCCTCCGGTGATGGGGTTTCAGACATGCACAACCATGCCTCATTTGTGTGTTGCTGGAAATCAAAACCAGGGCCTCAAGAGGGCCGGGTACTTTATTAACTGAGCTATATACCTTTAGATCTATTTCCTTTAAAAGATATCTTAAAGGAATAGGGCTTGAAGTGAGACTAATTCACTTCATCTTTCAAACCTCCTTCCCTGTGAATTCCTTAACCTCTCTGCATCTTGACCTTCCCACCTAAACAATGAGGCTAATAAAACTACAGAACATATACATAGGGCTGGGGGTAGTGAATAAAATCAGTTATACTAATAAGAGTGTTATAATTGGGATGTGAAGTTTTTAGTACTCAGCCTGATATAGCTGGTTATGTAGCAAAAGCCAGCCTCATGATCCTCCTGCCTCAGCCTCCCCAGTGTTGGGATTATAGGTAATGCCTCCTAAGTGAGCGTGTTGACTCTTACTTGGTTGTTTTCAGTTTAGACCACTTTGCCTTTGAATATTGAGGGTTTGTTTCCCCAGTGAAGCTCTGTACTTCTCACGGGTCAGGACTGCTGCAGACCCTATTCACCACTCCAGGCAGAATACTCTGAGTTCTCTGTGAGTATTGGCTCCTTTTTCATATTCCCAGATGTGAAAACTCAATAAAGCATTTATTCCTAGTTACTTTTGCATCTGTGAAACAGGTACATGTGAGGCTAGGGTATGGGAGAGTCACTGTATTTATGCAAGACCTAATTTTTATATGAGTTTTAAATTAGTCAAATATGAGTATGCTTACACGTTTTTTTAGACAGTGGGGATTGAACATGGGGCATTATATAAATGTATTTTTACGTTTAATTTAGAGATAGAGTCTTACTCTGTTGCCTAGGCTAGCCTAGAATGCACTCTGTAGATCTGACAGATCTTGAATTTGTGATGCTAAGCCTCCTGAGTAGCTAGGATTACAGGTTTGTGCTAATAGCCCCAGCCAGCAAAGTTTTGCTTTCTTTTGACACTGGGTCTTCTGTAGCTCAGGTTGGTCTCAACTCAGTATGAGCCCAGAGGGCTTTCAACTTCTGATTCACCTTCAACCACTTCCCAAGAGCTAAGATTACAAGCATGAGCCACACCACACCTAGCTTCCACCCAAATTTTTAACTACACAAATAGTACAAAACCACATTACACTTGTAAAGTGTAAGTAGAAGCTGAGGAGACAATAGAACACCTCCACAGGGCAGGCCTGTCCCTTCCTCTGTAGTTAGAACCAGCTGTCCCTCCAGGCTGTTCTATGAATTAGCCACTTCAATGTATGAGCACACACAGTTCTATTTAATATTTTGTTTCACTTTTGTCCTTAAATATGAAAAAGATTCTGACGTAGATGCGGTTTTACAACCAGCCTTTTTGAAATATCAATGTGCTTCTAAGATTGCCCTATGTTGCTACACAGAGACTTAGCTCAGGCGTGTTGCTCCATATAAGCAGTGCCCATGTGCCTGATGGAATAATTCTCCCTGTGGCTCAGTGGGTAAAGGCACTTGACACACGACCCTGAGGACCTGAGTTCATCTTGACTCCCCACAACTGTAATCTGACTTTCACATACATGCCTGGCAATCACATGCTCAACCCCCGCTCCACCCTCCCACACACAACTTTTCTTTTTCTAAAAAGAGAGAGAGAGAGAGAGAGAGAGAGAGAGAGAGAGAGAGAGGAATAAAGAAAGAAAGAAAAAGAAAGAAAGAGAAGAGAAGAGAAAACTCTCCTATGAGCATTAAAGTTTCTTCCATAAGACTAGGGAGATAGTTCATCTGGTAGAGAGCTTGCCTAACATGTGCATAGCCCTGAGTTGGAGCTCCACCACCGCACAAACCCAGGATGGCAGGAGGACATCTTCCACTACAGACTGAGGGACAACCTGAACCACATAAGACTCTCTAAAGAAGAAAGAGGAGGAGGAGGAGAAGGAGGAGGAGGAGGAGGAGGAGGAGGAGGAGGAGGAGGAGGAGGAGGAGGAGGAGGAGAAGGAAGAGGAGGAGGAGGAGGAGGAAGAGGAGGAGGGAGAGGAGGGAGAGGAGGAGGAAGAGGAGGGAGAGGAAGAGGAGGAAGAGGAGGATGAGGAGGAAGAGGAGGGAGAGGAGGAAGAAGGGGGGAGGAGGAGGAAGGAAGGAAGGAAAGAAAGAACAAAAGAAAGAAAGGAAGGAAGGGAGGGAGGGAGAGAAGGAAGGAAGGGGGAAAGGGAAGGGAAAAAAGAAAAAGAGTTTTCTTCTATTTTCCACTTTAAACATTCTTCTTTTCAATGAGTGTCTCTGGTTATAAACACCATTATTAACAAAGTTACTAGGCCCAGAGTTAGTAAATCGTGCCTGGTGATGTGGCTCCGTTGGTAGCGTGTTTGCCTAGCACATACAACCCCAGGTTCAATCCCTGGTTCCACATAAACAGGGCAAGATGATGGTGCATTCCTTTAACCCCAGCAATCTGAAGACAAAGAGTACTACAGGAGGATCAGAAGTTCAAAGTCCTTCTCAGGTACATAATATGGGACACATGAGAACCTGTCTGAAATATATAGATTATGAAATTTTAAAATTAAACATTTATATAAATGGTGTTTTAGCCCTTTCCCTTAATGCTGCCTTTGGAAGTGGTAGCTATCTGCTACTCAGCATCAGGGCTGCCCTCAGACTTCTGGTGAAACGCAAGATCATAAAAAGAAGAGCAAAATGTCATCTGTCACAGTCAGTCAGACATGTCAAAATTAAGGAAAACTGGCAGAAACCCAGAGGCTTTATCAAGGGGGAATAGAGAAGATTCAAGGGCCAGACCCTGGCCCCCAACATTGGTTACAGGAAAAACAAGGAAACAAAGCCTGAGCTGCTCTGCAGCTTTCAGGAGTTATTGACCCACAGTGCCACAAAACTGGAAGGGCCTCAGATGCATATGAAATCGTACTGTGCTGAGATCATGCACATTTCTCCCAAGAACCATCGTGGAAAACCAAAACCATCATGGAAAGAACATCCCAGCTGACTGTCAACACTGAGCTCAACACCAGGCTGCATAGCATAGCAAGTGAATAGATGGCTCACACGTGCACTTTATTTATGCTTAAATAAAACCAGAAAATTGTCCCCCAGAGATACAGTTGCAGCAAGGATAATAACCTTAATTGAGTGTGTTAATTACAAAAAGATCAAGCCAATCTTCACTCTCACTTCAATAGTTCTTGCTCATTCTTTATACCACAAATCTTTCTAAAAGCTGTATTACATTTATTTGTATCATCTGTCTGTCTGTCTGTCCGTCTGAGTTGGATGTGCCTCAGTGTTATTGTTCAAATGTGTGTCTCCCTGATTCCTGGTGAGTTAAGCTCCTTTTTTCTCCTAGATACATTTAGGACATTTCATTTTCTCCTTTGAGTTATTTTTGCATTGACTTCTCCTTGTTTTTTGTTTTTGTTTTTTGAGTGACATCTTTTTCTTATAGGCTTATGGGGATTATTTATATATTAAGATGTGTTAGTATTGCACACTTTTCTATGTGAAGCTTATACTCATCTTTAAACTTTGTCTACAATTATGTCTTTAAAAACATCTGACCTCTCATTGCCTGTCTTGCTGTTAGACAATTTAATTCAGGGCCCAGTGTGGGGAAACCACAGTGCTACACTTCCTGGAAGTCTGTTAGCAGTAGGGGAGGCCCACACTGCCTTTGCTCCCTGCCTCTTCCAGGAAATGGGTTTCATTTTATTCTAGCAGATGTTACTGCTGTCAGAGTACAATGGGGCTGGCTAGAAAGGGAACCAGGCCAAGGCAACCCGATAGGTCACTGTAGGGACTTTGCTTTCATAAGGAAGTAGGAGAAGGAGTCGTGGGAATTGGCGTAAGAACATGTGTCTTAGGAGATTCATGTTGGCTCCCACGGGGAGAGGGGGCCTGAGAGAGCAGGCTAAAAGCAAAGACCATCTCATAGGCTTCTGTAACAACAGTCCATGAGATGACGGCGACCTGGATTAGGGTGATAAGAGTGAAAAGTGGTCCAGATTTTTGAAAAAGTGAAGATAGAGTCAGCGGGACTTGACAATAAATTGGATAAACAGTGTGAGAGAAAGAAAGATGTCAAGAACGTTCTAATGCTTGGCCTAGGTAACCAGGAGTGTTCTGACTCAGAAAAGAATAGGATATTTTCTTTGGGCTATATTTGACATCACCTTCTCAAAGATTGGTTCCCTTCCCCCTTTTTTTTTTCAGCTGCATACTTCAAAGCCCAACAGAATCCCAGGCACACTGACAGTAAATATTTTCTACATGCTAAATCACAGCCGTTTGTACAAACAGGCAGCAGGGTGGTCTTCAAACACACCAGGTGACGCAGTGGTTCTCTACATCTGCCCTGCTTCCTCCTCTGTGCCCAGAAGATGCCCCAACCTCAGGAAGGATGGACGGGGTGGCAAGGAGGCCTGAAGGACTTGCAAACCCTTTCCATGCTCCACTCTCATCTTCCACCAAGGCTTTTAGCCTGCATTGGCCTCACAAAGGGCAGACAGGAACAGCAGGGTAAGAGGCTCTTGTCCTTCCTCCCTCTCTAGAAGAGGCCTCTGAGTGCTTCTTGCCTCTCCCTGCTTCTTCCCCCAGCATTATGGTACCACCACAGTCCTCAGAAGTCTATGAGTCCTAATAATCACAACCACCATTTATTTTCAGGATGCAGGCTCCTCTGTAATTACCTCACCCACTTTATCACGTTTAATCCCCTTGATGACTCAGCGACGCAGGTGTCATTGTCACTATCCCCATTTTACAGATGCACCTCTCTTTCTGGCTTCCTCTCCAAATCTCCCTATCTCTGCTTCCTCGTCACCTCACTACTGTCCTCTCTCCCAGGGAGGAGGGGAGACCCACCAAGACCGGAGCCCCACCCTGCTCACTTCAAGCATTAAGAACTACTCAAAGGGCAGATGGGGACCGTGGATAAGAGGTTCTTGCACTGTCTGTCTTTCTAGAAGAGCCAGACACTTGACCCTGCTTTGCTTGCCTGCCCTGTTCTTCCTTGCAAGGCTCATGGCTTCTTTGCTATTTACAGAAAATGTCAGGTTTCTGCTTGCAATTGCTCCGCCTTCAGATTTCAAAGCAAATTGCTGTCAGCTATATGAAGACTTTCCTTCCCGATTTCTGTTCAATGCTCGTTGCCCTTGATTTGCTTTGCCTTATCTTTAGTGACCCTGAGACTTTGGTCTTTGTCAGATACCCTTCGCCAGATATCCCATGTCTTCTATTTATCTGTGCTCAGGGAAAGCAGATGAATTCTGTTCTGTGAGGAGAATAATATCTGGTATGGGGGTCAAGGGAACATGGTAGCAGTGGTTTAGGCCATTTATTATTGTATTAGTTGCTTTCCCTAGATACTATTTTTCTCTCTCTCTCTCTCCCCCTCTCCCTCTCTGTCTCTGTCTCTGTCTCTCTCTGTCTCTCTCTCTCTCTCTCACACACACACACACACATTTCTCTGGAAAATGCTGTATTTGAAGGGGCACAATAAAGAAACTGCTGATATAACTGCTTCATGATTTGGTTAAGGTTTTTATTGTAGATATGGGGGGGTGGGGGGTAGACGGCACATGACCAGCAGCCTGGACATAGCCAAGGCTGGAGAAGTGAGGGAGCAGGAGAGAACAGGGATGATAGTGAGGCAGCAAGAGATGGAGACCGGAATATGGCAGGAGACACTAAGAATAAGTGGGAGTAAGGATGAGCATCTGGAGGGAGCTGGAGGGTAGAGGAGGAGATGAGAAGGGCCAGGAGGACAGCGCAGGCTTTGAAATATATAATAGGTACCCATGAATAGGGACTGGGGGAGCCTGGAAGCTGTCAGGGCCTTCAATATGCAGCCACAGGTATACATCAATGGAGCCATATGTCCCTTCTGCCAGAGGTAAGGGAAATGACTCCTATTAGCAACTGAGAACCAGTTTCACAAGTTCCTGAAAAATGTTGGTTTTTATTGATCCACTGGAAATCCTCCTATAGTCCTGCTTGAGCTCATTTCTGGCTACTTGGACAGTCTGAGAGACACGACAAATGTTCTTTCATTGTCTGTGCTCTCATGGCAGAGAAGAAAGGTGTGGACTTTAGTATCAAGCTGAGTTGCATGTGAACAGGCTGCCTCTTGCCATTCCTAAGATGGGAGCTCAGGCCTAACGACATTAGAAATTAAATCAGGTCCATGA
Source organism: Uromys caudimaculatus (assembly GCA_028551405.1). Lineage (NCBI taxonomy): Eukaryota > Metazoa > Chordata > Mammalia > Rodentia > Muridae > Uromys > Uromys caudimaculatus. Next base: position 111,853,756 of record CM052703.1, on the reverse strand, counting down.
TGGTCAGGTCAGCCAAGCCTGGGGTCTGACCAACGATGTGTCAGCTGGGAAAGGTGTACCTTACCCACTGTCCTCCAAGAAAATCTGTTTTGCAGTCCATCCCCTCGGGAGGCAGCCTTTTCTTAACTCCAGCATGCTACACAGCCATGGTTCCAAACAGCCAGTGACTTCAGCCCTTGGTTGCTCAGCCCATGATTTTGGAAGCCAGGCTTTGTGCTGAGCTGAGGTGGCAGAAAAGAGGTGAGAAGGTCACAATTCCTACCTTAGGACTGCTTGGAAGGACACTTGCAGGTAAATAAAAACAGAAATGAAAAAGGAAGGAAGGACCTGGCTGCTCCTAGGTATGGTGAAGGAGGTTTATTAGAGATCAAAGGAAGAGCATTGTCAGAGGCACAGACATCTAGGAAAATCTGGAGGGAACATGAGCCTGGCCATGTGACGAGAGGGGGGAGGGGAGAGGAGCTGCTGACCAAGAGATTAGTCAAGAGAGGAAAGAGTAGACAAAAGGGACAGGTAACCAAAATGGCTGGATTATACAGAGAAGGGCAGCTCAGATCCTAGGCTGGAAAAGTTTACAGGGATCGGGGTGGAGAGTGACGTAGGGCGGGCTTACCGGAAGGACTCTAACAGCTGTAATCAGCTGTAACAGGTAGGGACTGAGGGATGCTGGGAGAACCTGGCAGCCAGGTCCACTTGAATATGTTAGACAGGCACCTCAGCCACTTGTCCTGGTTTCAGACCTAACATCAGATGGTTCCCTTCCATCAGGTGGAAAGCACCGAGCCGAGGCACTTATAGCAAAGTAGGTGGGTAGATGGCCATTTAATCGAATGCTCCAAAATAGATGCTAAGGGGGCTGAGAGATGGCTCCATTTGTAGAATGTTTGCCTAGTATTTGTGAAACTTTGGCTCTACCCTTCACACTAATAAAACTGGGTGTGGTGGCATACAGTATACACGCCCAACAGGCTAGAATCAAACGTTTAAGGTTTTCCTCTGCAGTGTTTCAAATTTGAGGTCAGCCTAGGATACATGGAGCTCTATCTTAACAAGGGGATGTGGGAAAGAAGACACTGAAATACATAGAAGAGAGCACTGGAGAAGGACGCACAGACAGATATTCCTGAAGTGAGCTGGACAGGGGTGTGAGAGAGGTATGAGAGAGGTCTAGTGCTCACCACCTTCCTCATCTCAAGCAGGTAGCGCTGTTGCCTCTGACAGTGCTGGGCCAAACTATTAATATTTCCACATCCTGATAGATTTGAAACTTCTCCAAGTGGAGAACAAGTCTTAAAATTAAGGCTGTGACTTTGCTTTATCCATGACTTGTGCTAAGTGGCTTTTGATTGGCTAATGTGTATTAGGGGGCGTGGTGGGTCTTCTAGCTTCCTTCCTTCCGTTGCTGTGACAAATCCCATGACCAGAAGCAAATCTAGGGGAAAGGTTGATTTCTGCTTATGTGTTGTATTTTATCACTGAGAAAAGTCAAGGCAAAAAACCAAATAGGAATTTGAAGTGGGACCTATGGATGCTGCTGCTTGCTGGCTAGCTCAGGCTCACTCAACTATCTCCCTCCTATCTACAGTTTAGGACCACCTGCCCATAGAAAGGTACCGCCCACCAGGGGCTGGGCCCGCCTAGATCGACTAATAATCAAGACAATAACAATCCCCCACAGACATGCCCACAGGCCAATCTGATCTGAACAATCCCTCAACTGAAATTTTCTTTTCAGGTGATGCCAGGGAGTGTCAAGTTGACAGTGCTAACTAGGACACCAACATGGGTGGGTCACCCTTGTAATCTCAGCATCTGGGAGGCAGAGGCAGGAGGGACGCTACAAGTTGGAGGTCAACCTGGCTTGCATCCTGTCCCTTAAAGTCATAATAAACAGCTTAACAGACACCTGTCAAACAGGTGGACCAGCTGAGCCCGTTTGAAGCCTGGTGCTCACCTGTTTCTAGGTCCACCTAGGATATAGTGTAGAAAAAAAGATCTCTAGAGAGTCCTGTGAGTGTTTTACTTAAACCTGGGTCCCAGGGCACTTCAGTGATGTTCCTCCCCTTCCCCTCTCAGGGGCAGGACGAGGAATAATGACTGAATCTTAAGAAGCCAGGGATGGGGAGCCTGTAGAATTCCAGGGTAACGATGGCTCATGTTGCTTATGGAGGGAAAGGAAGAGGCTGGGGCTGACGAGGCAAAGAGCAGGGAACATAAAATAATCTTTGCTGCAGGGAACATAAAATAATCTTTGCTACAGGGAAAAGCTCTCTTCTACGCAATGACATTAGAGGCAATTTTAAGACACTAAAATTCGATAAGACCGAGAGAGGCTATCAGGCGAGGGCAGCCAAGACTGGCTGGACGGTAGGTAGCTGTTCTTCCCCTCCGGCACTGGTAATCACCTCTCTTATGAAGACTAGCATCAGTGCTGTCTACAATGGGGGCAACTCCGAGAGCCAGAGGAGGTGGGCTGATCTGGATACCCACAAAATATAAACCTTCCCCCAACCACTACCCCATGTCTCACCTATGAGCCTCCAGAGTATGGACCTGCTCTTGGGGCAGGAGGCAAACAGGAGTGGCTAGGCTAGAACTAACATACTTTTCCTCTATAGACTGCAGGACACCAGAGACCCTGGGAGGAACAAAGAGACACTGTGACTTGGTGGTGCAGGACATTTTCTCCTGATCTGTCCCCCTCTTATCTTATTTTTCACTTACTGAGGATATAGTTGTGAGCATTTTACAACATAAAACAAATGGTGATACTGAAAGCATTAGTTAAGAAGCACAGGGCCTTGTGGACATGTAGCAGGGACAAGCAACCCATGCGGCCCTCGGTTACAGCAAATGTTCAAGAAGAGAGGTCTCTAAGCAGGTCTGTGGTGCACCTATGTGGTGATAACGAGGGGGACCTTAGGTGAAAAGGCACAAGATACAAGACACCTTCGAGATATTGTAGCAGACTCTGAGAGACAGATTTTTGAAAGACATTGCTGAAGTGACCTCAAAACAGCTCGAGGAAAGATACCAAAGGAATCACAGGCTCAACTCAAAGGAGGTGGAACTGTGGGTGCCAAATCTGCAGACTAACCAAAACATCCCACAGCAGGTAAAGGCATATTAAAGACCCAGCAAAGCCAATGATGTGGGTTTTGTTTTATGAGTTTATGGTGAGCTAAGTGACAAAGTAGAACCCAGACTGTATACACACCAGGTCTAAAATGCTTTAACAAAAATGTATGCGAAGGTCTGTCATGGTGACACATGCCTATAATCCAAGCACTTGGAATGTAGAAGCAGGAAGATCAAGAGTTCAAGTCCATCCTTGACTGTAGAGCAAGTTGAAGGCCAGTCAGGGCTACGTGAGACCCTCCCTATAAAAACAAGGACAAAGCCATACGGGAAGACCACAAATTAATTTTAAATGTAACTAGATGTGGTAGGAAGCAGAGAACAGGGAACACTGGTATTCTGAATTCTTTCTCCTTCCCCCTTTCATTCTGCCAGGGCCTCTATCACACAGAATAGTGTTGCCACATTCCAGATGGGTCTTCTGCCTCTGAAAACACAGAGCAGACACAACCAGACTCATGCCTCACTAGTGAAAGGGTTTCGCCGTGAAAGGGTGTCTTGGCCATCAGGCCAAAGGGATGCCACAAAAATCATACCATGCAACAGACCTCATGCAAGAGATTTATTGGGAGAAGGGGGACGCAAAATGATTGCTTCTAAAATGGGATGTAAACAGCCGAGGACCAGGTCATGAAGGTGGTCTTCGTATGGGGTATAGAGCGTGTGCATAGGGGAAAATATGGAGAAAATGTGTCGTATCAGCCTTAGCAATGATGGAGCCTCATCCCTGAAGACAGGGTTGGGGAGTACCTCATTTTGGAATGTTGTCAGTTCTTAGTTGACTAACAACTGGTCTCCTGGGTGTTTCTAAATCTAGTTAAGTTGCCAAGGAGGGTAAAACATCACAACACAAGAGAAAAGGGGGAACATTCGGTTTGTAGGGTAGAGTCATCCACGCTCTTAGATCAGCTCTCTACAACAAGGTATCATAGACAAGGTAGCTTAAACACCAGAAATGTATTTCTTTTAGTTTTGGAGGCTGGAAAGTCTGAGATCAAAATCAAGGCCAAGATCTCATTTGTGGTTGGATCCTCTTCCTGGTTATTGTTAGATTATTTTTTTTAAAAGGCAGTGGAATGCCCAAATTTAATGTAGGAGCCCCACATGCCTAAGGACCAGGTAACTTCCTGGAATGCTGGGAGTTGTAGTTCTTGGAAAGTAACAAAGCTTCATGGGGAAGCATGGTGACCTATAAGTTTGTCTTCATAAACCCCTGCAACAAGTGTCTCAGGACCACTCAGCTGGAAAATTCCAGGGAGTGGTCCTGACCAAAGTTCATCTCTTGGTCAATATTTAATATTTTAAAAAGCTTGCTTTAAATTTAGCCCAAAATGGTAGCATTGGGTTTTTCCCCAGCACATCTCAGGATTAACAGCAGCTGTAGAGAGATTAGACAGAAAGAAGCTTGGTTGATCTTAGGGCGACCATGTTTATTTACAGCAAAGAGCCATCTTTGTCACTCGTGTATGCAGATAGCCAAAATGCCTACAGAGGAAGAGGGGAGGTGGCTCCTTATAGGGGCAGAAATGACTTCCAGAGTCTGAAAAGGGAAGCTGGGAAGCAAAGTTCTTCAGTTGGGAAGTATCAGTGATAGCCTAACATCACCAGGGCAGGGAGTAAATGGATCAAGTTCTCTTGTCTCTTCCTACAAGGTCACTGCTACCGTCCTGCAGATGCTGCCTTCATGGCCTAATTACCTTCAACCACCAGTGTATTGGACATTAAGATCTAAGCAAATAGATTTGGGGGGTCATACAAATACTGTTTCACAGCATATGGGTCATAAAATGTCAGCACATTTAGACTCGGGTCTGTTGACTGATTATAACTAGTGAGCAGAAGACTGAGAGTTACTTTCACTTGATAGACATCTCTGTCTTTGTGTGTGCACATGTGCATGGATGCCTGTGTGTTTGTGAGGAGGGTACATGTTGTAAGAAGCAAACCAAACTGACGCCATTTTGAATAGGGGTCAAATAAAATGTAATTTCACAAGACCTCTCTGGGTAGCTGATATCCTGCTTGGCAGAAAGAGACATGTGGGTAATTGACATCCTGGTTGGCAAATTGAGGCACAAATGCTAGGCAAGTCACCCTGCCATAGTTGAATAACCCTACCAATGGGAACCGGATAAATGTACCACAAAGACAGGTTCCTAAGGAAGTCCCCTATCTCTAAATCCTGATTGGTGGGAGAACTTGGCACAAATGTTTGTGGATTTCAGGCTTAAAAACTCTGTAGCATTCTGGCTCCAGATAACAGTTTAGCTCCCGAGTCTGTTCTATAGCCCTGATCAATCAGAAGCAGCCCTGAGTACAATAAAATGTTGTCATCTGCTTAAATACTCACTGAGATCAATGTTCAAAGAATTGGTCAGCTCCCGAGTCTGTGTTACTGTTGTCCCTGACTGGTCAGTTTTTGCAGTCTAATTCAAATCAAGATTTTGTTTTGCTGGACTCTTGAGACTGCTTCGGTTGTTTTGGATTTTCGGACCCCAACAATTTATGTACATATGTGTACATGGTGGACAGCTTCAGATGTCATTCTTTAGGAGCCACCATCTTGTTATCTTGTTTTATTTTGGTTTTTTGTTTTGTTTTGTCTTTTTGTTTTTGTTTTTTGGTTTTTTTGGTTTTGGTTTTGGTTTTGGTTTTTTTTTGATTTTTCGAGACAGGGTTTCTCTGTGTAGCCCTGGCTGTCCTGTAACTCACTCTGTAGACCAGGCTGGCCTTGAACTTAGAAATCCGCCTGCCTCTGCCTCCCAAGTGCTGGGATTAAAGGCGTGCGACACCACTGCCAGGCCACCATCTTGTTTTTTAAGGCAGAATCCCACACAGGTCTGGAGCAATCTGATTAAGCTAAGCTTGGTAGCCAGAGAGCCCTTGGAATCTTCTTGACTGCCTAGTCTATTTCAATAATCAGTAAAATGATTACAAATGTGCTTAGAATGTTTTTAAACAATTAAAAAAATGTAGATTTGAAGAAAGTATCTATGTATATACAACACGTATATATAATATATACATATATATTAATAAATATTTCCTCTTCTCCTTAGGACAATGACATTCATGAACACAGTATCTCAGCAAGGACAGATCTTTCCTTCCATTCTGAAATCCAGGCACCCTGTGTTATGCTAAGCACCAAGTTCATCTGGCTAGGTATGATTATAGAGGTGGGGATGAGGACAGGATACAGGAAGACCAAGAGGGCTCCCACATCCAGTTGACCTGACATACAGGGTAGGGGAGGAGATTTGGATATAAAGAAAAGTGTGAGAATGGTGGGCGATCGTCCTTGCTAGGACTCTGAAGACTGCAAGGAGTTCAGGGGGGTGAGGGACAGGGTTGGAGCTGGTCCTCTGGAAGAGCAGGCAGGACCCCTGGAGAAACAATGCAATACCCAATATGGATACTTTCTCTTCTCCCTCAGCACAGCACCGTTCAGAGAGGCAGAAGCTAAGGGTGTTCCGCATCCTAGGTGAGCCTGGCATGCTGGAAGCAGAGGGGTTCTGGAGGGAGGTATCCTAGCAACCTCTGTGATTGCCTAGCAGGCTTCCCTGAGGGCAGCAGGCAGGGGGCTGGCTGATTCATCCACTTCCTGGCACAGGAAAGAATGTGTGCGAGGGTGGTGGTTCCCATTCTTGGCTGACCAAAGGACTCAACGGAAGTACTTTTAAAATATCGAGTCCTAACTGGGACTGTAGCACAGTGGTGAAGGCCTTCTTAGCCTGCATGAATCATTAGGTTAGACAAAGAAAACAGATATGGTGGCAGATGCCTGCAATCCCAGCACTCAGGAGATGGAGGCCGGAGGCTCATGCTCAGCTACACAATGAATTCAAGGGCAGCCTGGTATACATGTGACTCCAGCTCAAAAAGAAAAACGGAGAGAAGATAGGCAACCCAAGTTCCAGCTCCCAGCCCAGCCCAGGGCTCACTGAAGAACTTCCATGGCTTCTCCTGTGCCATTTGGAGCCACTGCCTGGATCCCATAGGCTTTGTCTCAAATTGGCTCTTCCTCCTTTTCCTGGAGTAGACACCGGGAGTAGGTTGCTCTGTATCCAAGCCTGAACTTGGAACTTTTAGGGGAAGTGACAAGGTCCACTGCAGCATTCAGAGCACGCAGCAGCCTCTGCCCACGATTGCCCGGAACTTTCTGCCCTCACCCCACCCCCACCCCAAGCCCTGCTCCTACCATATTTGTATGCTACTCTCTTTATGATAGAACCAGATGGGGGGAAGGGGAAAGTGTGTGTGTTCACAGTGCCACCTAACTAACCTCGGATCCCCTTCAGCAGGTCAGCAGCCTGTAGGAGCTGGAATATACTGGGAGGGGTTGTGACCCTGGGATCCAGGTGAATGCCTACATATGAAAACAAAAAGCATCTTTGGTATATCCACTAAGAAGCTGGGCTCTGTCCCAACATTGTTGGGTAGGCCTGAACCACAGAGAGTTAATATTTGTGGTAGATATCCAATACCCACAGTAACTGGACAAAAAACTTGGTCCTCCCCCTAAAAGAGAGACCATCTACAACGGTTCTCCTTTGCACCCACCCAACATGTTCAAGTGACCAACAGAAAGCAGAGGCCAGGTCTAGCACAGGAGAATGAAGTAGAAAGGCAGAAGTTTGGGAATGCCAACGCCACACAGTGTGACTCTAGTGACATCAGGCACTCCAGAGACCCCAACGGAACTCTTGTCCGGTTTGTTTGTTTGTTTGTTTGGTTGGTTTTTTGTTTGTTTGTTTTTTGTCAGCCAGGAAGGGGATTTCCCCCTGCCCCATTTTCCAGCCAGTGTGAGTGGAGAGTTTAAGAGACCACCGAAGTTCTTCTGGGGACCAAGTGGTGGATGGGAAAAAGTAACAGCAAACAATTGAGAACCACCTGGATGGTCCTCTGCTCAGCCTGGGAGGAGGGGAGGAGGAGAGGGGACACCTTCCCCTTCACTAATCAGGATTGTCTGTGGGGGCTGGGCCCTGCATGCATCTGATAAGGCTGTTATGTTAGCAGGCACACCTGCCTGGCCATCTGGCACTTCCATTCTGCAGACAAGCCACCCTGGGCCTCCTTTGCCCACCTCTTCAAAGGTCAGGGCTGGAGGGGTCCCAAAACACCTGCTGGGGAAAAAGAGGGGGCTTCTCTGAGCCCCAATATTGTAAGGCAGCCTTCTAGGCCCCCAGGTAACCCTTTGGAATTGCTTCTTGGCTTTGTCAGGAGATGTGTGTGTCCCTGGCTGTGAAGAGGTGGGGCGGAGCCTGCACAAGCCACCCTCCTCCCTAATAGTTTAAGCATGGATTGATTCTGACCTTGCTGAGATAACAGAGTGTGGGTCGGGAACAGGGATAGTTTAAACAAGACTCCCCTGTCGTCTAGCCATATCAGACTGAATCAGAGCAGCAGCCTGGGGACCATTAATCATCTCAAAAGCTGGGCTTCTGAAGCTTATCTATGGTACAATCTCTACTTCCCCTCCTCTCCTGCTCTCTGGAAACCATAGCATTTAGGAAGAGAGCTTGGTACCTATGTTAGCAAATCATGTTAGGTTCTGTCCAGCTGCACAGGAGCCATTATTTTATACATTTAACGGTTTCAATAAAGATCTGATATGCGGTACAGAAAACAAGGGGGTCTGCTGTCTATGTGCCATATCCAGCCCAGATAATGGTTCTTCGGGTTTGTGAGAGCTTAGGAAGGAGCCAAAGTCATCAGTGAGTGGCTGAGAGCATTACAAATTACAAATTACACCATATGCTTGTATGTAATGTTTTTTTTTTTTTTTTTTTCAATACTGGGGATTGAACCTAAAGACCTCAGACATGCTAGGGCAACACTCTATCACTAAGCTACATCCTCAGTCCTTTAAACTATATGCTTAAGAACCCTCTCCCCATTTTGAGATAGAGTCATATGTAGCCCAGGCTGGCCACTGATTTGCTAGGTAGCCCAGTGCTGGGATTAAGGGTGTGTGCCACCAGAGCCAGTTTTATGTGGTGTTGCAGACAGAATCCAAGGCTTCCAGCATGCAAGACAAGCAACCTAGCACTTGAGCTACACCCCCAGTCCCAGGCCAAAGAGAGCCCATTTGACCCCTCTGCTATATAAGGATACTGTGAAGAGGAAGCCACCTAAGAACCAGGAAGCAGCTCTCACCAGACACCAGAGCAGCCAGCCCTTTGATCATGGATTTCCCTGTCTTGAGAACTCTGAGAAACAAATTTCTATTGTTGATCCACTACCTAGTTTTGGGGTATTTTATTATAGTTGCCCAAACAGACTAAGAGCAGTGGCAGATCCTTTGTTCTCACACTGAATATTTATGCCCATTCAGGGACAGAGGATGTCTGAAGTGAGGTATCCCAGAGCCTGCTCATACTTGATGAATGCATCAAAAGCATCAGGCCCATCGGTCCCCACTCTTCTCAGGCTCATAGGCCTGTGCTATGTGAACTCCATACCTCCCAAAGACAGACACTTCCATGAGGTGCCACCCTCATACCCAAACACCCCCTGGGCTGCGGATGTCGCTCACTTGATTAAACATTTGCCTGATATGCATGAGGGCCCTAGGTTCAATCCTCAGCACCACATAATTATGACACATGACTGTAATCCCAGTGCTCAGGAGGCCAGAGGCTCAGAAGTTCAAGGTCATCCTCAACTGCATATGACACTCAAGGCCAGGCTGGCCTCTAGGAAACCTTACATAAAAATTAGATCATGCTCCTTCCTTCTGAACCTGCATTTTCAAAATTGCCATGTTGCCCTTTTAACCTCTAAGTAATTTAAACCAATCATGACTCCCAACCTCACCAGGAGTCTTGTCCGGGGAATAGACCCTATATTCTTTTCACAGTAGGTCAGCCACAAGCCTCAAAAGCCCCCCTTGCTGGGCCCTGTACTATGCTCTATCATGGAGGCAGTATGAAGAGAATTTATCTGTGGGTAGTTTTCATACACAGACCTTTAAGAAGTCGTGGCTATTGTCGTGCTGGCTCCCAAGTGCGACTTGCAGGATGGGCTATGCTCTTCACACTTTTGAACCATCCTGCGTCCCTCCCTCTCCCAGCATTGATTCTGGTTCACACTAATTAGGCCCTTCTTGGACTGTAACAGGAAGGAGGGCTTTGCCATGTTCTTTAAGGAAGCCATGTGAGAGTAAGACCTGCTGGTGGTTGCCAGGCAACCTGGATGATCCTACAGTAAAGACAAAACTCTTGGGTGCGTATGTCAGGGCCACCGAGCCTAGCTAGTGGCTGTTGAATATGAGTCTCTAAGAGGTTTGAGAAAGTTCTGGATGGTATTGGCTCCCACTGAACCACTGTCTTTTGTTTTTGTTTTTAGATAGATTCTCATGTAGGTCTACCTAGACTTGATGTATATATGTGGGATTACAAGTGTGTGCAACACCCACAGAAGTTCCACTATCTTTTTATATTAATTTCTCCTTTGTGTGTGTGTGTGTGTGTGTGTGTGTGTGTGTGTGTGTGTGTGTGTGTAAGTACCCTCAGAAGAAGGTGTCAGATCCCCTGGAACTGGAGTTGTAGGCCATTGTGAGCTTCCCTATGTGGGTTCTGGGAACCAAACTCAGGTCCCATGGAAGAGCAGCAGACACTGTTAACTGCTGAGCCATCACTCCAACTCAGTGTCCTGAAATTCTTTTCTGCAGTGTAGTGAAGGGTCAGCTTTATCTGAGTGAAGGTAGCTGGGTCAGGAAAACTGCTCAGGCTGCTGGACGCAGTCTCGGGTTGCATATATTTCTAATGCCAGAATTTACCACAAAAATAATAACATGGTCAATGCCCACACAGACACATGCATACACAGACACAGACACACACAGACACACACTGACACACACACACACACACACACACACACACACACACACACACACACACACACACCCCTGTAATCTCAGCATCCAGGGAATTGGGGCAGGAGGGTCATGAGTTTGAGGCAGCCTGGTGGAACCGTGAGACCCTGTATCAAATAATATTCTCACTGTTAGCACTTGCACTAAAGCTGTCATGATGGTTATTTGTCTAATGTTTTACTCTATGATGATACAAGAATGATTTCCACTCAACAGGAACCACACTTCAACACTGTGAGTGTGGCTCTCTGTGTGTGTGTGTGTGTGTGTGTGTGTGTGTGTGTGTGTGTGTGTGTGATCCCAGCTCCTTGAGGTGGAGGCAGGAGGAGGCTCAGGAGTTCAAAGTCATCCTCAGCTACACAGTGAGGGTAAAGCCAGCCTGAGCTTTGTAAAATTATGCCTACTCCACCCTGCCCCCAAAGACACCTTAACTCTAAATTTTGAATTTTGATTTTTTTTCCTAGGCAGGAAATATGGACTTGAAATCTCTTGTGACGTTGAGAAGCTGCAGCAAGCTGAGTCTGCCAGTTAGCCACGGTCGGTCAGTCAGTCACAGGGAAACAGAGCAAGCCCTGTCCCGTGTGCTGCTCTGCTGAGCTGAAGTGTCAGTAGATCAGGTCTGTTAGGTGCCTTTTCAACCTATACTGTTTTCAACTTAGAGATGGTTTTATCAGAAGGTGATCTGCCACAGCCCAGGGCATCTGCCTAATGCATTGCCGCAACGTTGACCCTAAAAGATTGAAAGCTAACTGAACCCTAACTGAACAGGGGAAACTAGTAACTATTCCAGTAGAATCCTTCCTAAAAAGGACTCTGCTGCCATTTGACCCAATTAGTCCTATATACTAACATGGAATAATCGCCAAGGTGTACGTTATAGAAAAGCAGAAAATAAGGCATAGAACTGTATGTAAGTCATACTACCATTGGCACAGGAAAGAAAGACATCAACAGTAGTTATAGATACAATAAGTATTTGGGGAAGGTAGTGAAGAAGCTAAGAAAATATGTTGTCTACCGAGAGAGCAAGGCACCTCTGAGTAACAGGAACCGGGTGCACTGTTCCTGGTGTACATAAAAGTCATACCAGGACACCATGGAGCAGATTTTATCTCTGGGCTGGAAGTGACCCTGCGTGACAGGAGTAAAAATGACTTTACAACTGTCCTCTTCGAACTGAGCCTCAGATTATATTTTATACAGTATCTATAACCAAAACATTGCCTTAAGAAATCAAATGTCGGCTGGAGAGATGGCTCAGTGGTTAAGAGCACTGACTGCTCTTCCAGAGGTCCTGAGTTCAATTCCCAGCAACCACATGGTGGCTCACAACCATCTGTAAGGAGATCTAATGCTTTCTTCTGGTGTGTCTGAAGACAGCGACAGTGTACTCACATATATAAAATAAATAAATCTTAAAAAAAAAAAAAAAGAAGTGTAATATGAAAGAAATCAGATGTCTCCTGTAGCTAAAATCAAGGGACAGACATTTGATGAGGATGTTGGATAGTATAACCTCAGAGTATCTCTCCAAGGGGCTGGCTCCGCGGGTAGAAGAAACTTGCTGATAAATCTGAAGATCCTAGTTTGATCTCTCTCTTCCACCCATCTCCCCATTCCATACCCCAAGATGCACGTAATAGAAGGAGAGAACGAACCCCAGCAAATGCACCAAAACACAGACACCCACATCCACAAACGAATGAGTAAGTAAATAAACAAATAAAATAAGTTTTGAAAGCATCTGGTCAAGATATTTATCGATCAGAAAGGTGTCGGTGATTTTCTAGTAGAGAAACATGTCAGACTCACTCTCACCAAGTGTTCAAGGCAAACAATAGCCAGAGCAATAAGATATTAAATTATGGGCTTCCTGAGATGGTGAGCTGAAAAAACACACCACTTCTTCTCTTGTTTAAGACCCAAATGTCTTTTGTAAGACACACTATCTCCTCCTGATATTTGTCATCAACTTCGTCAATTAGAGAACATCACACTACTGACACCTGGGAAGAGAGATACACATTGATTCTTTCTACTGTTCTTGCAATTATTATTTAAATGTAAAGAGATTTTAAAAGGAAAGAGAAATTGGACCAAGATAGAGTCAGCAGAAGAAAAAAATTAAAGCAAGAGTTGTCAGAAAATCCAAATTTAATAGTGCCTTAGGTAACCTTCGTTGCTGAGCAATACCCTCGCTCTAGGAAATGACTCAGCCACTTAAAGGTCTTATCCTATTGAGGAGATAGATGTCCAGGCTACCTGGTGTTGACGCTATAGGTCTCTCTCAAAACTTGATAAGCAACCTCACGGACCTGTCCATGGGAAGAAAGCACACTAACCGGATCTCCACACCCAATCTCTTTGCGAGAGTTCTCATTCTCAAAAATGTGTTTTCTTCCTTTTGTATGTTTTCAGGTTTTGGTCATGTAGCCCAGGTTGGCCTCAGACTTGCTACATACTTGCTACATTCAAGGAACGGAACGACCTTGAATCCCTGCTCCTCCTGCCTCTGTCTCCCAAGTGCTGGTATTACAGGCATTCAGCTCAGTGCCTGGCTCACAAACAAACATTTAGCACAACATCTAGAGTTCAGTCATCATGTGGCCGAATCTGAGATCTGTGTGGACCGAATTCATGTCCTTTATCAGAGCAAGAGATTCTCTTAACTGCTAATCCATCTCTCCAGCCCCAAGAGTATTGAAAACCCAGTAAAGGTTACAAGCAAGCAGTCCGTAGCAGAGGATACCCAAAAGGACAACAAAATTATAAAAGATGCCTCGGGAGCCTGCAGCTGTAGCTTGTTTGGTAGAGTGCTTGCTCGCCTAGTGTGTACAAATCCCTGGGTTCGATCCCTAGCATCACATAAAGCCAGGTTTGATGATGGATCGCTGTAATCCAGTACAGTTGGGAGGCAGAGGTAGGAGGAGCAGGAGCTCAAGGTCATCCTTGGCTACATAGTGTGACTGAGGATATACGACCCTGTTTCAAAAATAAAGAAATAAGTAAATAGTACCCCAACTGACTAGCCATGGATGCAGTGTAACTTAAAACATTATAACAGGGGCTGGAGAGACAGTTCAGCAGTTCCGACCCAGCAGCTCTCCTTATTGATACATCCACTTAAGAAGTTCATGTTGGCACCTGGGATAATGTTATCCTCTGTGGAACATTCTAGAAGCAAGGTATTCATTGTAGCACTACTTGTAAACAATAAGTCATGGAAATAACTTAAAATTCTACTTAGACAACAAAATAGTCAGGGGCAAAAATAGAGTGATCAATGAACTATGGATCTTAGAAGTGAACTTGAACATACAGAAAATACCATGTTACAGGAAGCTGAAAGCTATAATGTTAAAATAAAAAAGTAAGGCCAAAGCCAGGCATGAAGGCACACATCTCTGATCCCGGCACTAGGGAGGCAGAGACAGGAGGATTGACAGTTTTGGGCCAGTTTAGGAAACACAGCCAGATCTTGTCTCAGAATAAATAAACAAAACAGGTAAGTAGATAGATAATCAAACAAACAGCACAAAACATTAACATAGACTATTCTAGGTAAATGTCATTGTGAGAAGTTTTTCGTAACATGGACAGCAAGACAGAGCTCACCTTCAGGATAGTATTCACATCTAACAAGAAAGAGAGAAGAAGCCGGGCAGTGGTGGCGCACACCTTTAATCCCAGCACTCGGGAGGCAGTGGCAGAAAGATCTCTGAATTTAAGGCTAGCCTGTTCTACAAGTGAGTTCCAGGACAGCCAGGGCTACTCAGAGAAAACCTTAAGCTCATGTCTGGACTTCACACACATAAAAAATGAAAGTACCTAAAGCAAGTATGTCCGCCATCATCAGAAGAGGGAGGTAGAGTTTTTTCCTGCCTCACCCTAGGTGGTCAGCTGCATCAAATGAACATCTCCCTCCTAGCCACCAGTCGTCCTAAACCCCTTAAGTGGATGATGCAGTTAAGTATCTCCAATGAGTTGTGCATCAGCCACGGAAGTTGCTGTTGATGCTCTGGCTGAAGAGAGGAAGGGTTATGGGATCTGAATCGATGCTGGGAATGACAGACAAGATTTTCCCACAAAGCAGAGTGTCTTGACCCACGGCAGAGTGTGTGTGCTTTTAAGTAAGGGCAATCCTTGTCAGATCAATGAGAACTGGAGAGAGAATGGGTTGTGGCTGCCAATCTGCATGTCCACAACATGGTTACTGTAAGAAAAGGAGAAAAGGCTATTCCTGGACTGACATACTACTATGCTTTGGCAGTTGAGACCCTAAAGAGCTGCAGAATCTGAAAACTTTGAAGGTGAGGCTCCTAGGGCCAAAGTCTCCACGTTTCAGCGTCTTGATACCCCACATGTCCAGCAACACGAACACTGACACATTGCTCTAGGGAAACAACACTCTAAGAAAAATTAGGAGGCTACAGCATGTGCTAGACTTTTGGCCAATAGAATGAAGAAAACCAAAGAGAATCATGAGGAACACATTAGCAAGAGATGTGGGCTGTCCTTGCTGAGAGCGTCTACTTCCAAGTCTGAATATAGTCAATACAATTTTTGTTTTGTTTTGTTTTTTGAGACAGGGTTTCTCTGTGTAGCCCTGGCTGTCCTGGAACTCACTCTATAGACCAGGCTAGCCTCAAACTCAGAAATCTGCCTGCCTCTGCCTCCCAAGTGCTGGGATTAAAGACGTGTGCCACCACTGCCCGGCTAGTCAATACGATCTTTAATGGTAGGGGGCTGGAGTGATGGCTCAGTGGTTAAGAGCACTGGCTGTTCTTCCAGAAGACCTGAGTTCAATTCCTAGCACCCACAGGGTGGCTCACACCTATCTCCAGTTCCAGGGCTCCTGACACTCACACAGACACACATGCAGGCAAAACACCAATACACATAAAGTAAAAATAAACAAAAAAAATTGTAAAGAGTCTTTAAGAGTAGCAAATGACAGTGTGGTGGCCTCTAAGCCAAGCACTTGGGAGACAGAGGCAGGTAGATGTCTCTGAGTTTGGGCCAAGCCTGCTCTACATAGTGAATTTCAGCACAGCCGGGACTACACATCAAAAGACTCTGTCTCAGGAAAACAAAGCAAGCAAACAACAACAACAAAATACATAGCCAAATAAATAAATATTTTTTAGGGGCTGAAGAGATGACTCAGCAGTTAAGAGCACTAGCTCTCTTTCAGAGGGTTCAATTCCCAGCACCCACATGGCAGCTCAGGACTGTCTGTAAATCTAAGATCCAATACCCACCTACAGATATACATGCAGGCAAAACACCAATGAACATTTAAAAAAAACCACATTTTTTTAAAATAACATTTTATATTATTGAAATTACTCACAGTCTGCAGTCCAACTAACCCAACAATGGGCAGCTGTGAATGGGAAGTCCAAGAATCCAGTAGTTGCTCAGTCCCACGAGGCTGGGTGTTTCAGCTAGTCTTCTGTATAAGCGGGAATCCTGAAGAAGTAGGTTCCAACAGATGTGCTGGCAAGCAAGTGCAAGCAGGCAGGGAAGAAGGAAGCCTTCCTTCTTCCATTGTCCTGACATAGGCCTCCAGCAGAAGGTGTGGCCCAGACTAAAGGTGTGTACCACCATGCCTGAACCTAAACTGTTTTTACTTGGAACTTGTTCTGTCCCAGGCTGGCCTTGAACTCAGAGATCTGCTTGCCTCTGTCTCCTGGGATTAAAGGTGAGTACCACCTTTCCTGAGCCTAAGCTTTTCGTGGCTACTATGCCTCAAGATCCCAATCAAAAACCTGTGTCTTCCAGACTCAAGATCTGAATCATGGGTGCACGTGCCCTCCATTTCTGGATTGTAGCTCATTCCAGATAGAGTCAAGGTGACAACTGGGGATAGCCTTCACATCTTCAAAAGTTTTAACAATTAATTTTATTTTCATTTTTATTATTTGTGTGGTAGAGGTTGCACTTGCCATGATATACATGCCAAGGTCAGAAGACAGCTTGTGTGGCAGTTCTCTTCTTCTGCCATGAGGGTCCCAGGGATTGAACTCAGGTTGTCAGGCTTGGTGACAGATGCCCTTTACCTGCTGATCCACCTTGCTAGCCTTAATAACTCATTTTTTAAAAAAGCAGGTGAGATCTTTGCACAAGACCGTTTGGTGGTAGAAACGGTGTTTGGTCGTGGGGAGCTCTTTCTCCTGGGTCTTACAGGTTCCCTTCACTCTAACAGAATTGTGACCCTTTGTTTTCTATGGAGCAGTGGAGCAGGGCTTTGGTGACAATCAAATGTGTGTGGGGGGAGCAGAGCATAGAGAGGAGGGAGAGCAGAGAGAGGAGAGAGAGGAGAGGAGGGAGGGAGAGAGAGAACAGAGAGAGAGGAGAGAGGAGAAAGAAGAGAGAGAGAAGAGAGCGAGCAGAGAGAGGAGAAAGGAGAGGGCAGAGATAGGAGAGAGAGGAAAGGAAAGAGAGGAGGGAGGGAGGGAGGGAGGGAGGGAGGGAGGGAGGGAGGGAGGAAGAGCAGAGCATAGAGAGGAGAGAGAGGAGAATGAGAAGAGAGGAGAGAGGAGAGAGGAGAGAGGAGAGGGAAAGCAGAGAGAGAGGAGAGAGAGGAGAACGAGAAGAGAGGAGAGAGGAGAGGAGAGAGAGGAGAGGGAAAACAGAGAGAGGAGAGAAGGAGGGAGGGAGAGAGAGAGAACAGAGAGAGGAAAGAGAAGAGAAGAGGGGGGAGAGAGAGCAGAGCATAGAGAGGAGAGAGCAGAAAGAGGAGAGAGAGGAGAGGAGGGAGGGAGGGAGAGAACAGAGAGAGAGTAGAGAGGAGAGAGAGGGAAGAGGAGAGAAGACAGCGAGCAGAGAAAGGAGAAAGGAGAGGGGGGAAAGAGGAAAGAAAGGAAAGAGAGGAGGGAGGGAGGGAGGGAGGGTAGGAGCAAAGGAGGGAACACACGTGGAAGACTGTAAGTTCTGCCTAATGAGTGATGCTATTGTTATCTCAACAAATGAAATGGCAAAACCATAACGAGCAGACAACTCAATCTGAGATTTATACCCACAATCATTCTAATTTTAAATTAGGTTATAGAGAAGGAACTTAATCTTCCTTTGTGTTCCCCAGGGTGTTCCAATAGTACAGATAAAAAGCTGCCTGCCCAGGGAGGAGCTTCTGCATCATCAGTCCCATGGCACTGTCCATCACTAGAGCCTTTTCCTGGAGACTGACAGAGGCAGCCACCCACGGTAGCTGCTAGGAGTCGTGCAGAGGCACATCATCCTAGAAAGGATGAGGGTGAGCTCGTGACATCCCTGAAACAGGGAAGCCACAGGAATCCCCCCAAAGTGCACACATCTCAGGTATCTCCTGACTGCAAAAGCAATGTGACCGACTGTCACTGTCCTGCCACCAGGATGGACTGTACCCTCAAACTGTAAGCCCAAATCAACTCCTCCTGCCTTAAGCTGCCTTCCTCAGTTTTGTGTCACAGCAAGGGGAGAAGAAATATAGAGGGAAGTCTGGTGGAAAGCGATGAACCTCCTTCCAAACTGTCACTCCATATTTCTACCAGTAACAGGCTGCTTCTGGACCCCATCCTCACCAGCACATGGTGTTACCACTGTTCCAGATGTGGGCATTTGAATAGGCACGCTGTGGTGTCTATCACATACCTACAAAATCGAGTGTGCCTCCCAGTTTATAATTTTGACTAGGTCTAGTTTATCAGTTATTTGATTGATTGATTGATTGATTGATTGATTGCATGAATTGAGCAAACCTTTTGCTGTTGAATTTAAAAAGCCATCAGCAGGCCAGAGACCTAGCTCAGCAGTTAAAGACACTCCCTGAGCAAGTCTGATGGCCTGAAGTTCATCCCAGAGCTGACCAACTCCTGAAAGTTGTTCTCTGGCTTCCACATGCACACCACAGCACTGTGTGCCCTCGCTCACGAACATATCACACACACACACACACACACACACACACACGCACACGCACATACACACACACACTTTTTAAAAAGTCATTATCTTGTCTAGGTTTCCTCTTATGTTCCCTTCCTTAAGTTACTTTTGTGGGGTGTTTTGTTCCCGACTGGGAGAAAACTATCTACCATGCCCTGTTTCCAAAACCAGCAAGGGACAGGTTCTTGTCACCAAGTGTGGTCAGAAGCAGAGAGAAGCTTTTCGGAGAAGAGGCTGAGGCCAGCTGGGTGGGTGACGTATCTTAGTTAACCAGCGACCAACTGGACCTTATCAGCCTTTTTTGATGACAAACTCAAACTATGCCATGGTCACTGAACACCCCAGGCAAGATCTGAAGCAACCTCCACACCTGTCCCAATTATGTCCATCTGGAACAGGGCAAGATAAAGGGTGGCTTCATGAAGAGTCCCGCCCCCGCCCCCGTTCTGTCATGGTGCGCTTTCACTATAGAAACTACACGATCTCGCTTCAGAAATCTCGGGAAACAGGATAAAAAGAAAAACTGAAAAAAGTCTGTTATTGCTTCCCTGTAGTTAAACGACCACATTGTGGTGTGCCTCTTCTCTAGAGTTCTAGGTCTGCAGGCTGTTTTTAAATGCTGTAGTTAGGCCGGGCAGTGGTGGCACATGCCTTTAATCCCAGCACTTGGGAGGCAGAAGTAGGCAGATTTCTGAGTTCGAGGCCAGCCTGGTCTACGGAGTGAGTTCCAGGACAGCCAGAGCTGCACAGAGAAACCCTGTCTCGAAAAACCAAAATAAATAAATAAATAAATAAATAAATAAATAAATAAATAAATAAATAAATAAAGCTGCAGTTAGAACCTACTGGGCAAACATTAAGCAGCTCTATGTGTGCAGTTTAATGACATTATTTTCACTTCACATGTAGATCAGAGGTAAAACATTTATCTAGCATGTGCAAGGCTCTGGGTTCAATATTCCCAGCATCTCACGAGCAAACCAGAAAAACTTCAATTATTGCTGAGCAAGAAAGTCTACATTTCACTTACCTCCTTCCGTAACATTCTGGCGCGGATATTTTATTTAGGTATTTCAATACAAACCTAAACGTCTCACATTTATTTGTTACTTGGTGGGCAAGGTGCTGGGAAGGGAGAATTGTTCATGCCACCACACAAATGTTAAGATCAGAGGACAACTTACAGGCCTTGGTCCTCTACATCCACCACACGGGTCCTGCAGATTAAACTCAGGTTCCAAGGCTTGGCAGCAGCTACCTTTACCCACTGAGCCATCTTGCCAGGCCTAAACATCGATTTTCGAGTTGGTAGATTGCTCCGTCCACTCAGTCACTGATGTAGCATCCCCGAATGTTGGACATTATGCTGCTTCCATTTTTAAACTCATTAGGCAGTGCTACAAGGCATACTGTGATGGTTAATATTGATTTTCAACCTGGCAAGATCCAGCATCACCAAGGAGGCTGATCTCTGGGCGTATCAGTGAGGGAGCTTCTAGGTTGGGTTAATTGAGGTGGGTAGATGCATCCTGAAAGTGGGTAGCAGCCTGCCACAGACTGTTTCTGAACTGAATAAGGAGTGCGCGGAGCACCAGCATCCCTCTCTCCCTGATTCCTGGCTGTGGATGCAATAGGAGATGCTGCTTCAAGTTCCTGCGCCCCGCCTTCCCCACCAGGAAGTTCCTGCGGCCCCGCCTTCCCCACCAGGAAGTTCCTGCGGCCCCGCCTTCCCCACCAGGATGGACTATATGCTTGAACCTCGAGCCAAACAAATTCCTCCTCCCTCAAGAGGCTTTTGTCAGGCATTTTCTCACAGCAACTAACACATACTCTTTTGTGTATTTATCATTCCCTGCATTTCACATTGCCATTGCTAGAATATTCAGAACTAGACCAAAGAGCGTGAGTGAATCAATAGTTTTTGATACAAATTGTAAAATTATTTTCCAATGACTCAACTAACCAATTTACAACCTCTATGAGGTATGAATCTTCATTTTACCATGCCCTCCCCAGCATTGAGAGGTAAATTAAACAAACGTTTAAATTCAGTATGTGAGAATTCCTATTTTAAATAAAGCAGGGTTTGGGAGTTTGTTGTTTTGGAAGTTTTGTTTGATTGTTTGTGAGTTACCTGTTTCACATTCTAACCACTGAGCTAAATCCCAGCCCACATCCTTGGTTATTTAATAAATGATTCAATAACTCATGCAGAGGTGACAACTGCGTCTTTTTTGTAGAAAGAGCTGTAGTAACTGTAGGTGACATAGTGTGTCCTGCCTTTTCATATACAGAGCAAACAGCCAGGCACTGGGAAAATGTGAGCCGTCCACCAGATACTGGGAAAATGTGGGTGAGCTGTCCACCAGACACATTGTGAAAATGTGGGTGAACTGTCCACCAGATATTGTGAAAATGTGGGTGAGCTGTCCACCAGTCACACTGTGAAAATGTGGGTGAGCTGTCCACCAAATACTGTGAAAATGTGGGTGAACTGTCACCAGATACTGTGAAAAATTTGAACTGTCCACCAGATACACCATGAGAATGTTGAACTCTCTACTAGATACACTGTGAAAATGTTGGTGAACTATGCAGTGCTCCAAGATACTAAAGTGGATTAATGTGGACATGTGAGTCCTTAGACTCACGGGTACAGTGCCTCCAAGAATCTGGTGCTGTGTTAAGGGACAAAAGCAAACAAGAAAGAGCTGGAAGATTCTACTTACTACAAGAGAATTAGACAGACCCACCTGGGAGGGACAAGCTGCAAAGACTCCACACAGGAATGATCTAGTGCAAAACCACCTTGCAAAATCACCCCCCCATTTATGAAAGAGATTATTTCTTAAATTAAACAATGTAAAAAATGTTCTTGGTTTCAGTCCCCAACACTACAAAAAGAATGTTCTTTGTGACCAAATGCCTCAGTGATAAATGAAAAACATAATTCTTAAGTGTTCCCAAGCACCTGGATGTTTTGACTTTGAATTTATTATGGTCCTACCCCCTCCATACCCTGAACATAGGATAATAGGCAGATACAACCATGCCTGGTTTATGATATAGTGAAAATAGAAAAAGGAAATGACCCTCCCCCCATCTATCAGGACATATCCTGCTGCTTGCACAGTCAGGATGAAGGCAGCTGGGATACCCATGTTGGTCCAGCTTTGGGCCGGCAGGGCACGTCCCAAGTGTGAAGTGGGAATTGCTCCTGAGGGAAGCTACCATGAGCTTCTGAGCAGGATGGGGCAGAAAATCCACATGAGTACAAGACCCCACCAGGAATATCCATAAAGTGAGACAGGTGAGGACAGAAGTCACCTTCCCTTTCCTTTAAGGGGAGATGCATGTAATAAAATAGGAGACCCTGACAAAAAAAGGAGAGGCAGCCATAAGCCCTAGCCTGCTCAACAGGGAAGCATACGGTACATCAACCCTTCATTGAAGAGGAAAGGCCAGATTTTCATAAGAAATTCTCCATTCTTTCTGGCCAGCAAATGCTCTGGACTATGGAGTTTGAAGTCAGAGATCCTAGGAGGGCTTGCTATTTCCTGGGTCGGTCGGTTGGTTGTTTCTGAAGCCCTGGGGGAGCTTCCAAGACAGATATGAGGAATGACACAGGTGGCTCTGTGTGGGCGCCGCCTCGTGGGGGGGGGGGCTCAGGCACGGGTCTGTGGAGAGTGAGTGGGAGCCTTGAGCTTTCAAGTCCTTGAATTCAAGAAAAAAATGAGTCTGTGTATGGTCAGGTGAACTGGACCTCACCGGTTGCGTAGGGATGAGGCGGGAAGCTAGAACATCCTCCTGAAATGCAAGATTCTGCAAGGTCGCTCTCTGGGAGCCTAAGGGCAAGCCGATCTCAGGATCTCGCCAGTCTGGGCAAAGACAATTGCCTGCCAGGTGAGGGCAAGGCTAAGTTCAGGACTCTTGTAGCAACACACGAAGCCCTTGGGGGTTGGGAGAAGGGGGAGGCAAGCGGAGGGGTGTGTGTGTGTGTGAGAGAGAGAGAGAGAGAGAGAGAGAGAGAGAGAGAGAGAGAGAGAGAGAGAGACCTCCGTCTCTCCTCCGAAGCTGTTGCCATGGTAACTGGGGACTTTTGATGCGAAGCGCGATGACCCCCTCCTCTTCCTTTCCCCCATTCGCTTTCAGGATGACGTCACAGACGTCCGCGTCCCTGACAGGCCACCTGCAGGCTGGTCGGCTTTAAAGCATCTGTGCCCCTGTCCCCTCGAAGTCCAGCGGGCAGCCACCGTGTCCACGTCTGGGAGTGTGCCGGGACTCCAGACCTTCCTACCTCCTTTTGGCGTGAACGTTGCGGTGGACAGGACAGACGATCGGAGACAGGTAAGTACCCACGGAGGATTCCACTACAGAGCATCCTCCACACCCACCCAGTCCCCGCGCCCACGCTCTCGCTCTGGGGCAAAGGATTTCTTCCAGAAGGAAGCAGAGCCGAGGCTTTCCTCCGAGGCTTCTTCAAGCCTCAGTAGGTAAAAATCTCAGTTAGTGCCCCCCCCCCCCCCCCGTCCCTTCCTCTGGTCAATTGGAAGGGCTGCCAACACTAAGTACCAACTGGATTCACGAGGTCAAGTCCAGGGATGCCCTGGAGGGAAGGGAAAGGAGCTGCTCAGCCACAGGTGCGATGTCTCCCTTTCTCCAAACTGGGGGTGGGAGGGGATGCGGGTGGTGGTGGTGGCTGGGAAGGCCTCCCTGGAGCTGGCACTGAGCTCTCCTGCCAGCTAGAGTAATAGGGTTGCATGCGAGCAAAGCCCGGCGCTGCCGCCGGGTCTCCGGTGCCTTTCACCCAGTCTCTAGGTGGAGCCGACCTGTTGCCTGCAGAAAAGCGTCCCACAAGATCTGAGCGCCAGGAGTCCGCGCTGAAGTCAGCCGCGATCCTGCTGGCGAGCATCCAGAGTCGAGCGCCCACGGGAGGAAAACGTACACAGTGCCGGGGAAAGCAGCGGGTAACCATTCCAGGTCAACCAACCCCTTTTCTTACCATTTGGGATATTAGTCGGTGGCTCCACTAGCCCGGGGGAAGGGAAGGGGGAGAGAGGCTCAAGAGACTGTGAAGGCTGGGAAGTAGCTGATGAAAAGGTGCAAACAGGTCAGAGAAATCCGTCTTGTCTTTCCACTCGCTGGGATCCTGAATGGAGCTCAGGATCCCACTACTTAAGGTCCAAAAACCTTAGCACTATTCATTCGTCACCAGAAGCTGGACAGCACCTGGTCCGCATGGTACCAGAGGTCGGTTCCAGAGCTCTTCTCAAGCTGCCAGGCCCATGCCCACAACCCCAGACTCCATTCAAACGAGGCCAGGAGGTGCGATGAGGTTTGCAGAAGAGGCTGGTGGCGGAGGAGGTCCGGGGAGGGGGTCGGCTTTCTCATTTCTCCAGGGGTTCAGGTGTCTAGAGCATTCTACGTCGCCTTCACTACCTAAACCAAAGGGGAATCGCCACATTTGAGTCTGTCTTCTCCCCATACCTTACTGGGGGTAAACAAAGAAAGAAAAAACAACAACAACAACAACAAAAACAAAAAACCATGGAGTTGGAGAGAAAAGATAACGAGGCTGTGGTAGGAAGTAGTACATTGTTCTGGGTGCCGCACCTTTGGGTGTAGATGAAGTCTGTCCCAAATGAGCATCCAGGTACTCATTTGTATATATATTAATCTGAAGAAGCCCTAAAAGCCTTTGTAGAGGAGCACAGATAATTGTTTTGGCAGGGAGGAAAAAGCCGGGGGAGGGGGGAGCTGTCACAAAAGGGCTAATGGAGGTGGGGGAGGAGAAGAGCAGAGCGGACAGGGCGCCAGCTCTACTGTGGTTACCTAGCAACCACCCGCAGCCCCTGTTTCCTGTTGCCTTGGTAACAGTGAATGGAGGGGCTTTGGCCGCTGTTTATCTGTGAGTACCTTGATTCTCTAAATTAAATATCTCCTGGCGGCCCCTGCATCAGTCCTGGCTGCGTGGGAGTCTCTGCATTCTCATGTAATACTCGAGGGCACCCTAGAAGGTGATTTTCCCCTAAGTCAAGGAAATAAAGCCCCCGAAATCCTTCCCAACCGTACCCCAGCCCATTTTAGAGATATAATCATAACCTGCCCAGTCATTTCCTTGGGACTTGCAGTTTGGAGTCCTTAATATGTGGAGCGGATCTCCTCTACCCTGCCGTGTCCCCCCATTCTTTCCCCTTTAAATGACGAACAAGAGAGATGCAAGGATATTTTTCAAGCATGTCTGCTGTAGATACCATTGGTCCCGCAGCCCCCTCCCATTCGTTACATGAGAGATGGGTCTCAATTCTGGATTTCCTCACCGCTGGGACTTCACAGGAAATGAAGCTAGGTAGACATGTGTCTCCCTTAACAATTACCATACAGCAGAGCAGCATTGGATTCTTCAAACGTTTATCTATGCTTCCTCCTCTGCATTGGCTTCCTTACAAGACCAGCACTCAGAGGCTCATTCCTCTGGCCTTTCCCCCTTCCCCTGGAATGACAAGTGCTGACTACTTCCTCCATCAGTCTCACTTGTCTACATTCATCTGTAATCCACGGGTGGGAAATCATTGTCCCTACACATTTTCAAAGGTGACTGTAGCCTTCTCGTGGGTGGGGGAGGGAAGAACCCAGGAAGTTACCAGAGCAACCTGTTTTATACATTTACCATCTAGAATAGCTCTCACTACGAGCTGAGAATCTGCTACTTCTGCACGTCCTCCACCTGACGACACAGACAGGGGAAACCTCCTGTTTCAGGCAGTAACTATGAGGATGCCGGATGAATCATGCTTCCTTCAGCCTTTTTCTCCATCCACTGTGTGTGTGTGTGTGTGTGTGTGTGTGTGTGCGCGCACGCGCACACACACACACACATATTCAGTCTAAGTCCTCACCTCACTCCCCAAAGCCTATTTAGATACAGTAATATAGGCATTGATATCAAAATGCCTTTCCTTTACATGTTACTATAGAAACTTCCTTTACGCCAAAGCAGACAGCTGGCCTGCTTTCTGAGTCTTCTGCTCAGAGAACGGCTCTCCTTACTAGTTCTGTGGGCCAGCTACCACTGATCACATCAGTAATGCCCCATAGCAACAATAGTCCATTTTTTCTTTAAAAAAAATTATTATTCCTTTCTTTTTGCTCATTTCTTTATGGACAAAGGGTTTACTTTCCTTTCAAGAAGATAACTGAGACCTCATTGGCCAGGAAGGAAAAGCCAGTCTCTCATTGGTTGGTATGTACTGCCTTGTCAGCCAATAAGAGGATGCCATTTATCCTTTCCTGACTAGCTGAGGGAGCAGGGTACCAGAATGATTGAATCTGCCTTAGTTTTATCCAGGAGCAAAGGACAGGTTCAGATTATGGATCCCAGGATGAGGGTTTTGCTTTAGCCAGTTGAGATCACACTTGATTTACATGAATCAACTTTTCTGCCTAGCTGTTTGTGGCTCACTTGAGCATAACCGCAGACTACATTGGTCTGTATTTTCCCATTTTCTGATGCATCATAAATCTATTTCCAGGCCAGGTTATTCTCTGTATCAGTACATCAGGAATGCAGGGGTCTGAGATCTCTAGAGATACAGACTTGGTCTTTGAGTGTGAGGGGTTTGGGAAACTTTGGCAGAGGTGGGATGGAGAAGTAGAAGATGGAAAGTGCCCCCCTCACCTGCAAGGAGCAGGCCAAGGATGGACGGAGACATCGACCCTAACACTGGAGAGGAGCAGGCGGACCACTTCCTAGGAAGGGTACTGGCAGGTAGGTGCCAAGTTGGGTCTGTGGGACTGTGCTTGGGCTGCTTTTCTTTCCTGTCATGGTTTATTTCCTTTCTCTCTGCTCCAAGCCCTGAAATACTGATGTGTATTTCCACTCCTCAGGAAAAAAGGGGGACAGGGGAGCCCACTGAAGATCCTCTTCATCTTGGACACACATTCCGACAGCCTGGAGGATGTCTGAACGTGAGTATAGTCTCCTCAGTTTGTCTCCCCTTAGTTCTCGGGAGTACCCGGACACCTGAAGGTGCAGGATGTTGACATCAGGGGCCACCCCCCCCCTTGCTGAATTCAACCGGGACCTTGGGCTGCAGTGAAAGACTGTGCTGCACCCCTGTATTAGGGACTCTGATTCCCCGGAGGTTAACTGTGCTTGAAGCAGAGACTTCAAGACTAAACCTTCCTGGAGTGTATCTGGAAAAGCCCCCTAACTTCTCTATGAACATGACAGTTCAGGTCCTGTACCCACCCCCACCTCAGATTCATCCTCCATATCTAAAGCCTCATATTCTCCAGCCTGCCTCACAAAAGGATACATGAAGGCTCAATTAATTGTTTCCATGGTTACATGGAGTGGCCATACTGAGGATTTCCTATCACCCATTACTGTCATGAAGTAAAAGAGAGGAGGGGGTTGGGGATGGTTGTCATGGAGGAAACCATGGAAACTAAGGTTGCTAAGGGGACAGCTCTAAATTCAGAAGCAAGAAATGAGAAGTGGGGAGTGACACTTAGTGGGGGCTCAAGGGCAGGCCACTTTCCCAAGATCCTGTCATCTGAGGCTGTAGCAATGGTGTGGGCATCTTTCTCCCAACTCAGAGAGAGAAGCCAGAGTTTAAGAATTTCAGAGAACCCGAACCATCCACTCTCAGGCCAAAATCACTGGATCTGTAAGAAAACCAATGGGAACGGATTGGCCCCAGTCACCCCACGCATTGCTGCTTGTCTCTGGACTCTGCCTCTTTGCCACTGTCTCGCCAGGCTAGTTAGTAAGAACCACTTGCTCCGAGAGCTTAGCATAGGGCAGTGACTCAGTTGGTGGCTTTTGAGTCAGGGGTGCTCAAATCTAGGTCTGCAAAGTGGTCTACAGATCGCTTCTGAGACTCTCTCTGAAGTCTTCTGTCACATTCTTTAATGTCTCTTGTCACCTGAAAGTCCCATTTCCCCTAGAAATACCGTGTCAACCTCTTACCAGCACTCAGCAGCTCAGTTAGACTTGTTCTTTAGTACGCACTGAGGCAGGCTCTGAACCTCAGAGTGGTCTTGGGTTCAGACTGTGGAGTAACAGTCTCTTGCATCCTCCGCAAAGAAGTCAGCGCTCAGCCAGGCCTGTGTAGAACTGTGCCCCAGCCTGGACTCTGAAGGGGTTGGACTGAGAACCTTCTCCAAGCGGCTCCACCTCATCTGTCTCTGAATTTCTCCATGTCCAAAAGCCCTTCCCCAGTTTAGATGGACAGAGTGCATCAAAGGATGGGGGAGGGGTGGAGCAAAGAGGAAGAGCTAGCAATTAAAAAGCAAAAGAATTAAAAGCACCAATTGGGAAGAGTAATTATCCTTCAGCTGCTGCAGAAATACAATTAAGGGCCATGCGCTCTCGGAGCTGCCAGGATATTGTGGCTTTTCCTAATTAAGGAGCGGATGTGCCCTGCCCGTGCAATTAGAGGCTGGCCCAGGCCGTGGGGGCCTCGCCTTCTACCAGCATAGTGAAAGGGCAATTAACCATACAGCCTACATCCCCGGCCCTCTCCCACTTGACTTTGAATTGTGACTCATGAACCTTGTGAGAATGTTCATCTTGGGCCCTGGGGATCCTTGGGAAGGGGAGAAGCCTGGGATGGGCACTACCTGGCTTGTTTTTTGTTTTTTGTTTTTTTTTTTTAAATCCTTTTTCTGTGGCAGTACAGGCTTTTATAATGGATGAAGAAGATAAAGAGAAACGCGATGCCCATCTGCTTCTCGTGAGAAATAAGATTTCCCTATGATTAAAGGAAGTGTGTCCAGGGTGTGTTCGGGGTGAGGAAGTAAGAAAAGTATTTCTCCCCCCATTTTGAGCAGACTCTATGGAATTCTTAGGCGTATGATCAGGGGCAGGCAGGGTGCAATAAGAATGTGGGCAAAGTAATGGGAGTGGGCACAAAAGCTGGCCTTCTCTACAGGAGTGTCTGGCTGATGGCAGGTGGTATGCCACAGCCTGGAGGAGGTGGCCAGCAAGACCATGGACAGGCCAGCCCCATCTGGAAGACTAGTGATTTTGTTGTTGTGTCTCTGTATCCAACAACAAGTCCCAGTCTGCCACATGGTGTTGGTCACTTCAGCGGCTACAGGGATTGTGGGGGGAGCCCCATTTCTGGATATATTTTTCCTGCCTTTTCTGTTTCCTGTTGAACACCTCCAGAAACTACCAGAATATCCATCTCTCTCACACCTCGGCCGAGGACACCTCAGAGGAACTGCTCCAGAAACAAGGACATTGGCCTAGAGTGGGACAGGGGACAGGATGCCTATCCCCAGGGAGTGGTGGGCTGCTCTGCACCTGCAGACCCTCATCCATCCTGCAAGCTCCTCCTCCGTGAGAGATCACCACACAAGGCGCACAGAGGGCAGTGTGGACCAGCACGGGAGCATGTGCTTCTGACCCAGGGTCCAGGTGCAAAGGGGCCGCTGCGCCTGCCTGGGAAGAAAGGTTATAGACATAACTGCCTAATTGCCAATAAACAGATTTTTGGAAGCCCTGTCCCCAGCCTGTGCTTTGAGGCCACCTTGATGGCAAAAGTAGTCAATTCCCCACAAATGTGCTTTAATTCCAACACCTGGAAAAGCAGAGGCAGGAGGAGTTTTGTAAGTTCAAGGCCAGCCTGGTCTACATAGTAAACCTCTGTCTCAAAATGGAAGAAAGAGATAGAGCACTTCCTAGCGTACACACACACACACACACACACACACACACACACACACACACACACAGCCCCGTTGTTTTTTTGGGTGTCATGTACCTCCCGTCTGGCCTTAAATTCCCTATGTAGCTGAGGGTGATCTTGAACTCCTGATCCTCCTGCTTCCATCCTCTGAGTGCTGGAATTACAGGCATGTGGACAACCATACTTGGGGAACAAACCTGCCGCTTCACACAAGAGAAGCAAGCACTGTACTGAGTCCTTCCACTCCTTTGCTTTGCTTTCTCCCCCCCCCCCTTTTCCCACTCTCTGCCACCCCTCCCTCCTCTCTCTCCCTCCTTCCTAACTTTCTTTTCTTTTTGTGATACTAGAGACAGAATCTAGGGTCTTGCACATACTAAGCAAGTGCAATACCCAATTTTTCCCATCTGGAGGTCACATTGTCATAAGGTGGGCACCAAGTCCTAATGTTGACACCCTTGGTAGAAATAAATTTCTCAGCAATAAACTCAAGTGCCTCCTCTGTTTCTTTCTAAGCTGAGTCCCACTGTCGTCCCCAACCCATGAAGCAGACCACGCCACAGCATCTTACACTTAGATTGGCTTGGGAGCCATGTGCTTTTAGAAAACATGAAAATATAACCTTTGACTAAGCTCAGCGGGACAATAACTAACCCTTGGAAGCTGTGCGACCTTTGGGCAAGGGGCTTAGCCTCTCTGAACCAGATCACTTCATCTGGCCATCGCCTCCCCTCCTACACATGGCTCCTTCCAGTTTCCAGCCTCTCGAGTTTCTCCTCGCTCCAACCCTGCCAGTAGGCAGCCTGTCCTATTGAAAATCTCATTCACACTTGAGAAGTCTATAAACTGGGTCACTCAGCAGGTGTTGGATCTGCAAGCAGCAGTGTGGATGCGCACTTACCCTAGTGTGTGTGTGTGGGGGGGGATGCAGAGCTGACAAGAGGAGAGAAGGGGACTCGACTCTCTCCCCAGCTGCCCTAGTATCCAGGGAGTGACATGGGGTTGGGAAGACCTGTGTTCATGAAGCAATCATATAAGAGGGCAGAAGGAAGAGAAGTTTATCTCTGCTCCGAGAGCTGGATAAGACTGCCCTGTGGGTGTGGAGCAGAGTCCTCCTCCGAAATCACACACAGTTTCAAGCCAACTTCCACAACTTTCATCGCTGTGTGACTTCAAGCCAGGCACTTGCCATCTCTGAGCTTCAAGTGTCTCAACTATTATGTGTAATTGATCCCATCTCCCTAGTTAGTTATAAACTAGGCAAGGGGGAGGTGTCATAACACAGGAAGGCATTTGGGTCTCTTTTGTCAGTTTTCCTTGTCATTAGGCAGCCTAAGCCACCGCTTTCACTTTGAAGTTAGAATAAGTGAGAATGACTAGCCTCTCTTTGCATGCAGTTTCATCAGCACATTTAAATATTAACCCTCCCCTTTCCCCAGAGCAGCACTATGTCTATTTCAAGCCAATCAATATATAATTTAAGAAAATAGAGATTGGCCAAACCTCTCCTCATCAAAGACACAAATCAAGGTTTAGAGTGGTTGCAACATGCCTCTTAATTACTTTGCAAAATGGAGAATTCTTTACTTTCTAAAGTAAGGTGCCGTTCTAGGACCTCTAGAACACAAAGGAGTCGTTGACTCCAGGGTCCGATCATCGGTCTCTCTAACTCCATCAATTCTTCCCGGGGTCCCGCCACTTACCTCTGCAGTGGTAAGATCGCCTAGCAGCAGGCGTTTTCCGTAATACGCGGGGCCGCAGCGCCCTCTTCTGGTCCTTTTGGGTACCGGTTCTTTAGCGGCTGTTCTTGGTAGGCTGGGCCAAGGAACCAATCCAGATCTTGCAAAATCAGAATCTTGGGCTGTGACCCAAATGTTTGGTAGTGTTTCAAGAAATTCGGGATCCGTCGAAACTGAGGACCACTGATTTAAGGATTGACTTGATACGTGAAAAAGACGTGCTTTAGAACAGAACAAGAGACAGAGAGAATAAAATTCTCCAGATGGAATTACCCTAGTCATGCATCCATCCTGTGGGCCATGATAAAAAAAAATAATAATCATAAAGTGATACTAGCCTGGGTTGCACATCCTCAGGATCTGGGAGAAATGTAATGGTACCTCAAATATCTAGGTTCAAAGTTCAGCCACCGTTGAATTTGGAGTGCTGTTGGAAGGGGCAGCTGTGTGAGTACAGCGATTAAATGATTTACACGTGGTCTCTTCAGTCCCTCTAACTCGGTCCTGGCTCTGGACCACTGTTAAACATCTTGTTAGCCTGTAGACATACTGATGGGCTAGGTGTGGCTCAGTGGCAGAGTGCTTGCTCAGTGCTTGCTAAGGCCCTGGGTTCTATGCCCAGCAACACACAGAGTTGCTAGGTCCCACCTTGTTTTTCAGTGAGTCCAATCAGGTAATGCCTATGGCCCTGGCATATAAAGAGCAATCACTCTGAAAGCTGAACAAAGGAATATCCCCTTTCGGATCTGCACCCAGTCCAGCATCGGGGGCACCCCCACAGCACCCCCAGTTTGTCTCAGAGTGAGTCCACATAGCAGGTAGGACAGTACATTGTACACAATCATTTGCAAAAGTAAAGCATCAAGTCTCCTGTCTCAAATGCTTCCTTTCTCCTTCTCCCTCTTGCTGTGTAGCTAACAGTAAACTTGAACTTCTGCTCCTCCTGCCTCCACCTCCCAAGTGCTGTGACAGCAGCGGTCCGGAAGCAGGACCACGTTCAAGATCTGCTGTGAGAGGGTCTGAGACTAAATCATTTAATGACTTTACTCCCACGACCCCTCCCAACAGCACCCCAAACTCATCTGATTTAGGTGGTGCTGGCGATGAAATCATGCTTCCTGATTGACAAGATGGAGAGGAAGGGGTCCCCAGAGGTGGGGTTCCATCAGGGTCCCAGCTCATGGAGTTTCTGTTATGGAAAAGCTCGATCCCTCAGGAAGGGCAGATGTTCTCACTCCAGGGTGGGGCGAGTGAGCCCAGTGGCTCCCCTTACAGAGTGAGCATGGGCCCTGACATCAAACCACCAGAGTGCCAGCTGTCACGAGTGCCTGGGACCTCCTTTGTTGTTGTTGTTGTTGTTCTTGTTGTTTGCTAATATTTCTGTCATAAATCCAAGTAGTCACAAAAGATGTTCCAGAAAAGTTGACACCTTCAATGTTTCTTTTAGGCCAGTGAGATGGCTCAGCTGCCCAATATGCTTACTGCCATTCTTGAAGAACCTGAGTTGAACACCCAGGACCATGGTAGAAAGAGAGAAACACCTCTGAGCTATCTCTGAGCCTCTCCGCGTGGTCATGGCCAGCCTCTACTTCTCTACTCTCTTCCTCTCTCTGCCTCTACTACCCACTTAACTCCCCTCCCCATGCCCTGAATAAACTCTATTCTACACTATACCATTGTGTCGGTATAGTCGCTGGTCGCTCAGGGGGAAGGGATGCCTCGGCTTGGGCCCTCCGAGGCACCCCCTTCCGGCATACCCCACCACACCCCCCAGAACATATTTTATCCCTTTATCTTTTTATAAACATGTCACTATCTACAGCCACATCCTGTGATCCATCCAGGAGAGCCTGACTCTCCCTCCCTCAGCAACCATCAACTGTCAGTAGTCAGGGATGGGGGGGGGCGGCTTGTGAGCCACTTCAGGCTCCATGCTCATGAGGTGGTGACTGTTGATCATGCACAGGCAGCCCCAGCTGCTATGAAGTCAAGGGTGCAGTGGTCCTGTCTTGTCCAGGAGACATGGACATGACCCGAGTCGTCGTCGCCCTCCTCCTCCTCCTCCTCCTCATCTATATTTGGGAAACATTGTGTTAAGGTGTTAAATGTGTGGGTGCTGATTCTCTTTCCAGGGTGTAGAAAGGAAAGACCTCGGAAAGCTAGAATTTGCACAGTCTCCAGTGATTTTTATGATTATTGGTCCCAGAATTTAGAAATTTCCTCAGTGGAAATTTTATTTAATCATCTTGGCTTACAGAATTTTATCTTAAGTGTGTTTAGTATAAAGTATTGCAAAATGGGCATCTGACTCCTAACACATAGCCTCATTTTCCCAAGAAAGTAGGGGTTTGAAAGAATATAGCAAGTTGAAGAAATTATTTTCCCTTTTATGAGTAAAAGTGAAATTTCGTTGTTAAATAAACTAAAGGAAACCAAGCCTGAGAGACAGCCAAATAAGCAAAGATAAGTAGAAACAATAATAAAAAAAGGAGGGGGGGGGAATAACTCAGCCTATAAAGAGTTTGCACCGAACACTTGTCTTATAGCCGTAGGTAAGTGAGTTAAGTGAGTTCATCCTCCAGAATCCATTTAAAAACAGTACAATATGTTTGCAACCCCAGTGCAAGGCAGGTAGAGTCTCACATTCCCGTTGCGTACCTAAGACCTAGCCCAAACTTCTTGGTGCATTCCCAGCAAGTGAGAGGATCTGGTTTCAATAGGGTCTTGTTTAAGTAGAGAGCACCTGAGGAAAGATACCCCCTCCTCCCCCTCCTTCTCCTCCTCCTCTTCCTCCTCCTCCTCCCCTCCCCCTCCCCCTCCCCCTCTTCCTCCTCTTCCTTCTTGTTCTCCCCCTCCTCTTCCTCCTCTGGCTCTTACAATCTTTCTGCTCAGACTTCTAAGATGGTCTTGAGCCTTGGGGAGAAGGGCTGGGCCATAGATGTCTCCTCTGTGGCTGAACACTCCACAGATGCTCACTTGCAGCTTGCCCAGTTGTGTCTGTGTTAAGGGCTGCCCACGGCACAAAGAAATGTCTCTAATGAGGTCTGGGGTTGCACCAATCGAATGTATGAGGATACAAATTTTAAGGGCAGTTTGACACTGTCAGTTTAGCAAATTAGAAAGAGATTTGCTTTTAGGGCCCATGAGCTCCTCTAGCTTTCCCCTTTTAAAAACCTATTTTGTGTGTGAGTGAGTGGGTGTGTGGAGGGGCGGGGGCTGAGTATACACACTACATCTGGCTCTCCTGCCCTCCCTCCCTCCCCCTCTGTCACTTTATCTCTCTTCCTCTCCCTCTCTCCTCCGGGTAGCTTTGGCTATCCTGGAACTCGCTCTATAGCCCAGGCTAGCCTGGAACTCAGAATCTACCTGCCTTTGCCTCCCGAGTGCTGGAATCAAAGGTGTGCGCAACCACGCCCAGTGCTGCACCGGCTAAGGTTCAGGGATCAAATTCAGGATTACAGAGCAAGCACCTTTTTACCTCACCACTCCCTTTTAAAAAACTTTTCATAGCGAAACGAGTATATGAATAAAATATCACAAAGGAATAAAAATGGGTGCGGTGGCAAGTCGCTGTAATCCCAGAACTAGGACGTTAGAGGCAAGAGGATCAGAAGTTCAAATTCATTCAAAGCTATATAGAAAATGCGAGATTATGTGAATTTGACACTTGAAAAAAGAAAGAAACTGAGAGGACAGTCTGGGCTACAGGAGATCCTGTCTCGAAAAACAAAACAAAAAATAAACAAACAAAAATCCAAATTAAATAAATATTGAAAAAGCAGTGCAGAAAAAGCAAGCCTGATTTTTTTTTCCAAGTTTAACGATACTGTATTATTTCACCGGGTTCTCAGAACCCCGAGGCTGGAGGGGCTGCAGTTCACTCTAGGCCGATCTGGGTGTGCTCCCTGCGGCATTAGGTCTTTGAAGGTTGAAGTTCACTAGGCGTGGGATGAGAAACCGGACGTTCCATTCAGTTTTTTACTGACCTCCTTAACAAGGCTCTCTCCCGGCGCAGGCCACGCCCTCCCCCTTCGGTAGCCCCACCCCTTCTGGCTGACACGCCTACTCAAGGAGCAGGATCAACCAATCAGAAGAGTCCTTAGGCGGGCGCTACGCCAGCGAACCAATAGACAGGCAGCCGAAGCCGGGCTTGTCCGGGCAAGCCCCTTCCGTAGCCGGCAAGGGGTCCACGTGAAGGCTGGAGACTTGTGACCGGGTCTTCAGGTGAGCTAGGGGACGGCCACAGGGGGAGTCCCGGGCCGCCGGTTCCTGGCGCCAGCCGCCTGTGGCTCTCGGGACGGGGTGGTGTGCAGCTAGGCCGGGTCGCGGCCTCACGCGGTCCTGGCCCGACTCGGAGCCGGTGGGCCTCGGGACGGCACAGACGTTGAGCGTCCACTGGACGCCTCAGCTGGTGAGCGCGGGCTGTCCTCGTACTTCTTTTTTTTTTTTTTTTTAAATTGGTCTGGTAAGCTTTTGGGTAGCATCGGGGACCTTATTGCGCCAGCCTTTCTCAAACTGGGGTGATTTTTGCAATCGTGACTTGAGGGTGGGGTCTCGGGTCCTGACCCCGAATTTTGCCTTTTACCTAGGGCGGTTCATGGTTAAGGGACAGTGATTTCCTGATGTCATCTGGTTATTTAGTGCTAGAACAGGGTCTAGACAGGCCCACTGACAGAGACCTGGTCTACCTGCTGGCAGTATGCTAGTGACGATTCTGGCTTTGCAGTTTCTTGGGAGCCTGCTCATCTGGAATCCTCTTGGGTGCCTACCATACCGACCAGAGTTAAGATGTGGAATATTTATATGTACGTGGCCTTGCTGAAAGGGCTGTGTCCTCTGAATACTTCTTTCCAGCTAAATGGAGCTCCATTCAGGGCAGCAAGCTGTGGACGTTTGTTCCCTTGATAATTGTTGGTTCTGACACGTCCTCAGGGTCAGGGACTATATGAAATGACTGCTTTTATCTCTTCAAACAAATACAAATATACAGAGACCTTTTCTCAAGGGTACCTAGTTTTGTTTTAGCTTCTTTCAGACCTTGCCACAGGAAAGTCCATCCTCCTGCCCTCTCCCCACCCTCAAAGTTCATGATCAGCAGGGCTAGTACAGGCCTTCTAGGCCAGATTTTCTCCCTTTGCTGGGCTAAGGCAAATTGAGGTTCCGAATTTGTCAGTTCTGAGATGTGGGTTTGTGGAAATGAGGAAGTTGCTGACAACCTGTTTTTAAAAGAAGGAGTACTATTTGGAGAATGGATGATCAAGCTGAGAGCCTTTGAGTCAGTATGGGTCGCTGCGCCTTCCCCTGGCTAAGTGGACCATTACTCCTCATGCACATGCTGGCATCAGCAAACACTGGACTGTTCTTTCCTCCCCTCTTACTGCTGCTTACCTCTGTGTCTTTTTTTTTTTTTTTTTTTTTTAGTTTTTCAAGACAAGGTTTCTCTGTGTAGCCCTGGCTGTCCTGGAACTCACTCTGTAGACCAGGCTGGCCTCGAACTCAGAAATCCGCCTGCCTCTGCCTCCCAAGTGCTGGGATTAAAGGCGTGCGCCACCACTGCCCGGCTCAAGGCAACTCTTATAAGGACAACATTTAATTGGGGCTGGCTTACAGGTTCAGAGGTTCAGTCCATTATCATGTTGGGAGCATGACAGCATCCACGTAGGCATAGTGCAGGAGGAGATGAGAGTGTTCTACCTCTTCATCCAAAGGCAGACAGGAGAAGACTGGCTTCCAGGCAGCTAAGAGGAGAGTCTTAAAGCCCATGCCCACTGTGACACTCCCTCCAACAAAGCCACACCTCCTAATAGTGCCATTTCCTGGGCCAAGCATATACAAGCCTTCACACCCTGTGAAAATATTGCTCAGCTCCTAGCCTAACCTCATCCTCTGATGTAGCTGTGATAGCCCCTGCAGTCCTCCAGTGACTCCGTATCCATCACCATTCTGTTCCACTGTCTCCACGCCCCCTGCTACCTAGCTGTTTACAGGCTGCACCAAGTTGCCTTCTCTCCCTGGCTCTTAGCTCTGTGCCTGTCAGGTTTCTCTTTTCTGAACACTCTTCCCACCCTGGGCGGCCTGGCCAATCCATCTGAAGTCCTGCAGCATCTCCTCTTGCCAGGCTCTCCTTAACTCAGCGTTTCTTCCTGGTGACTGCCCAGGCTCTCAAGTCTCCTTCTTGTTTGTCCTATTGATCTGTGGTTAGGGGGACCTTGAGCTCTGTAGTACCCTCCAGGCCTGTCACTGGGAGGCCCAGGTTGTCCTGAAGCAAGTCTGCCATGAGAGAGGGACTGCAAACACAGTGGGGCTCTGCAGCTTGCTCACTTGAGGGAACTCTGAGGAAGACTGCCTGTTGTCTGAGGAGGGTAAAATCCAATATATTGCATAGGTAGGGTGACTTTTGTTGCTTTCCTCATAGACAGATAATGTCCTGGATCAGTGCTGCTTGGTTCACATTTTACTGGCCCACCTCTCCCACTTGATCAGCAGACACCAGTATGGGGTAAGGGTGGCTTGTAGAAGAACTGCTAAAGTCAGTGGCAAAGGGGAGGTGGTGATAAAGAAGAAGCAGTGTCCCCAGCTATAATCCACCATACTTTATACGGTGACCTCGGGTTGCTGGGAGCCCCTCTGCCTCAGCATCAGGCTATTCTTTGTCAGGCCTTCGTCCCTGGTGTTTCCATTGCCCACTCCCTCTTCCCTGTAGGGTTACTGTTCCCCATTTACTCGGAAGTGACTTCTAAGAATCACCTGCGGTTCCTAGTCTGCTTTCCTCCTTGTGCGGCTGACCAGCTTTCAGCGCACCATCTGCTGCGTTTCTATGAATATGGTCAAACCGAGTTTCTCGGCCCAGGATCCATCTTTGTAACTGTCCAGCACCTGGCACAGCTGGGACTCCAGAGAGCCTCTTTGTAACATCGGGGAGATGCAGGGGTTCCAGAACTGCATTCAGTGATTCAGAGCTGGGTCTGACGGCCTTGAAGGGGTGTGGTTTGTGAACAGCAGGGAGTCCAAATGGAGGCAGCTCTGGCCCAAGGATAGCTGGCCGGCCGGCTGATGTAGGAAAGAGAATCAGCTTTGCTGGAGGAAAGGGGCAGAAAGCTATTGAGCCTTATTGTGTGTAAGATTGTGTGTGTGTGTGTGTGTGTGTGTGTGTGTGTGTGTGTGTGTGTGTGTGTATGTGTAAAAGAGAGAAAGACAGACAGACAGACAGACAGACAGACAGACAGACAGACAGACAGACATGGGAGCACAACAGTTTATAAAGACCCGGGTTAAACCTCGTTCTGCAGATTGCAGAGTTGGGGATTTTCAGTGCGGGGTGTTCAGCAGGACTCTGTTTCTGTAGCCTTTGCTGCCCTGTATCCATACTTCTCACACCACTGAGGTGAGCTTGAGATTCAGAGCATGGACTCTGGGTTCCTAAGCTACTCAGCTTCTGGGCCTCATTTCTTTTCTGTACAGTAAGGGTGAAGATGCTTTGGTGTCCGTGGGAGGTGGGATATCCCATGTGGCACTTGCTGAGGGGATGTGCAGGAGGCGAGGGTGGCGTGTGCAGTGTTTGAGTGCAGTTCTTGGTAAAGGTGTGTGAGTTTCAGTCAGGTACTTAAGGATGGGAGGCAGGGCGCCTTGGCAGCCTCCTCCCAGCCCGTCTTCCCATGTGCTCTCTCTTCAGCACGCTGCCTCGTTGGCAGACAGCCTCCAGAGACTCTCTCACCCCTACCTGTGAGCTGGCTGGCATGGCGCCAGGGAAAGTCCCTGAGTCTACTCAGTGCCCATCTCTCAACAGCCCGAACACCAAGGATGTGGCTCGGAGAAGACACAAGAGGAGAAGCCGACAGCACCAGCGGTTCATGGCCCGCAAGGCCTTGCTTCAGGAGCAGGAGCTGTTGAGCATGGCACCAGGGCCAGGACTCTGCCCTCTGCCCTCCCCATCACAGGTGGCAGCAGGCACAGAGGCTTCAGGCAACAGGAGGCAACGTCCCAAGGCTAGGTCTGGCAGCAATGACTTGTGCAGCAAAAAGCCTGTCCCCAGAGAAGCCCCAAGGCCTGGGCCCAGCAAGTGTGTGGCCATTGACTGTGAGATGGTGGGTACAGGCCCCCGAGGGCGGGTGAGTGAGCTAGCCCGCTGCTCCGTGGTGAGTTACAGTGGTGATGTTCTCTATGACAAGTACATCCGGCCTGAAATGCCCATTGTGGACTATCGCACCCGCTGGAGCGGCATTACTCGCCAGCACATGCACAAGGCTATCCCCTTTCAGGTGGCCCAGAAGGAGGTAAGGACCCTGGGCCTTATTTGGCTAGAATGACAGGTTAGGGAGAGACGCCCTGGTGTGAGGCATCACT
The DNA here is from genome assembly GCA_028551405.1 of Uromys caudimaculatus. NCBI lineage: Eukaryota > Metazoa > Chordata > Mammalia > Rodentia > Muridae > Uromys > Uromys caudimaculatus. Next base: position 111,814,028 of record CM052703.1, on the reverse strand, counting down.
TTGCGACTGGGGAGTGAGGGGCCTTTAGAAGTCACTTTACTTCTCCAAACATGCAGTTTCGTTTTTTAGAGAATGGATTAACATAAATCCAGGTGCTGCCACTCGGGGGGGGGGGGGGGGTTTGCCAGGCTGGTAGGCAAGGGCTGCTTGTAGAAAGGTTATATGGCAGGCAAGGGCATAACTTACAGAATGTTCAGAATCTATAAACTTGGCTCACACTCTTGTCCCATCTCCTTACAGTTCTTCGGTGCTTAAAAAAACGGTTAGTGGTTGGGATTTCCCTATATCTTAGGAATCTGCAGAGGCGTTTGGCATAGGACACAATGAGAGCCTTATAAATGGATTAGAAGCCTTGCCCAGGGTCTTCCGTGAAGACTCTATTCCCCTAGATCTCTAGGGCTCTGCCATGGTTGTCTAAAAATCATGGTTAAGCAAGCTTGTCCTATAAATAGGCTTCAAGTTTAATTAATCACCTGTTGGGTAAGATCAACAGAACCATGCCTGGTGCTGGTAAGAGGAACTCTTAAAGGCTTGCAGTCAGTCCCTGTCTTCAGGATTCCGCTCCCTGCTCATCTGTATACTGGCCCCTGGCCCTCCACATCTGCTCTATGACACGGGGCTTTTTATAAGGAAATGGTGTTTAGGCACAGCACTCAAGAGACTTGGAGAGAGAGACCTAATGAAAACTGGCACTCCAACTTTGCCTGTGGTTAGGAAGTGCAGTGGGTACAGTAGCCAGAGCCATGATTAGGAAAGGCCTGAGATGGCTTGTGGAAGGAAGGGCGGGAAGACGCCGCTGCAGCCGTGTGAAGTGGGGTAGAGTTTCTGCGCCTGACACTGTATTAGACTGGTGTGGCTCAGCGCCCAGGCAAACAAAACAATTGCTGGCAGATGGTGGAGATGTGTAGTGTTGTGTGCTCCTGGTTCTGTTCAGCTGGCAGCAGTTTCCTGCATTCGTGTCATGTTTATTCAGCTGTAAAATTATGCAGAAACAAAGGTGAAATTCACATTCTGACGTTGTGTCCTGTCACAGTTGTATTGGAACAAATTCACTTTCTCAGAACAAGCATTAGAACGGGACGTTTTAATATCGCTGGGTTATTGGGATCAGGAAGGTTTGGGAATACTGATAAACCTCACCCTGCGATCTTTGTCATAGTGTGCTGGTAGACATAAGCCAAAGTCATTTAGGAAGCAGGAATAAAGTAGAGAAAATGTCCCCACCAGACTGGCCTGTTAGTAAGTCTTGGGTGAATTTTTGATGTAGAAGGGCCCAGATGACTGGGCAGTGCTACCCCCAGGCTTATCCTGGGTGCTACAAGAAAGCAGGCTGAGCAAGCCAGTAAGCAGTATTCTTCCATGGCCTCTGCATCAGCTTCTGCCTCCAGCTTCCTGCCCTGTTTGAGTTCCTTCCCTGAATTCCCTCAGTGATGGAGCTGAAAGGTGAAATAAGCCCCTTCCTCACCTATGGTCACGGTGTCCTACCACAGCAGTGGAAACCCCAACTAGGACACGTACCATGATTTGACCATGAATAGAAGCAGTAGGAAGGTAAGCCTGTGGTGAGCCCTCCAGTTCTGCTCCCCCCATCCATGCCCTGGGGCAGGCTCCTTTTCTTTCTGCTCACTTAGGCTAGTGTGGAGGAGGTTTGACCTCTTCCCCCCTTGATGGCAGGCGGGTTGTGAGACCAAGGTGATCCATCAGAAGTCTACGTGCACCTTATTCAGACTACAAAAACTGGGTCCCATGCTGATACAGGTAGGCTGCAGAAAGCCAGGCATTAGCTGGCCCTAGCCCTGTTTCCCTGGGTATGAGGAAGGTGCTGGACAGGGAGGAACAGGATGTGCCCAGACAGCTGCAGAGCAGGTTTAGAGGGAAGGAAGGAAGGAGGAGCCAGTGCACCCAGGAGCAAGGAACCGCTTCCTTTAGTGCCAACAAGGGCTTCTCCTTAACTAGTGCCAGGCATGGTTCTGTTGGTTTTGATCAGCAGGTCTTTATTGGTCAGAAAATCAGTTGGTTGGGAGGCTGAGGTAGGAGGATTGATTTAAGTTCTAACGTGGATTACAGAGGGAGCCTTGTCTCAAAAGAGCCAGCCCAACAACCAAAAGCAGATCTGTAAATGCTGTGCCCTGGCTGAGCAGCACTGGTCAAGTCAAATGGAGCGTGTGGTGCAGGGAGGGTAGATGGTCCAAGGGCTAAATGTGTAACGTGTATAAAAGCCAAATCCATACTTAGAAAGGACTGACGGACGGATGACTCGAAAGAGGGACCAGGGCTCCTAGGTGGATGAGGTCATGGGAGTCTTCCAGGGAAGGCTGATGAGCTGAGACCTGGGTGGCAGTGGGACTGAGAAGGTCTTGCAGCTAGGAAGTGTCTGTGCCAGCGCAAAGCTGATTAGACCTCTCAACTCAAGACCTGGGTGGCATGCATGCATGCATGCATGCATACCATACCGTATGTGCATCTTTGACCCGCACAGTTGTTCCCTGGAATGGTGCAGGTAGTATTCCTTTTGCAGCTGCTAAGAAGAGTTTGTATTTAAACTTGGAGCATCATGTTTGCCTGGGCTCATAGACTCTCCCCTCCCTTTCCCACTGCTGTCTCCCTTGGGGGGGGGTCCATGCTGCACTGGTAAGGGAGCTCAGGTGTGTTCCTGCCTGACAGTAGGGTCTTCCCGCCTCCCCTCCCCACTCAGATCCTTAAGCTGTTGAAGGGCAAGGTGGTGGTGGGACACGCGCTGCACAATGACTTCCAGGCCCTGAAGTACGTCCACCCCCGGAGCCTGACCCGGGACACCACTTACGTCCCAAACCTGCTCAAGCAGCCCAGCTCCCTCACCCGGGCTCGGGTCTCTCTGAAGGACCTGGCCCTGAACCTGTTGCACAAGAAGATCCAGGTATGTGGTACAGAATCTCTTGGGAGGGAGGGAGCTCATCTGACTCCCATAACTGCTGAGGTGTGGACAGTACTGAAGCCTGCTGCTTGCACAGAGGCAGTACGGGCGCAGCCACCTCATTTCATTCCCTGTGAGAGTCAAGTTCTTCTAGGCTACCTCGTTAGGTCTTTGCCCACCTAACTCCTGCCCAGATCCTGTATCCCCATAGGATGGATTCAGACTCACTAGCTCTAGAGGCTCAGATCAAGGGGTCTGCGACTCTTGCTCTGCTCTGTTTTGGTATCCGTCTTCTAACCTCTGGAGCAGTGATTTTATTTTTAGGCCAGACTGGACTCCACCCCAGAAGTCTGCCTGCCTCTGCCTCCTGAGTTTTAGGATTAAAGACATGTGCTACCACTGCCCAGCTTCAGGAATGTTTTTTTTTTTTTTAAGTATGTGTAGGTGTGTGGCCTGCACATATGTCTGTACATCGCATGCCTGATGCGTTCCTAGGGACCAGAAGAGGGCGTCGGATCCTCTGGGACTGGGTTACAGACAATTTGTGAGCTACCATGTGGGTCCTGGGAATTGAGGCTGGGTCCTGGGGAAGAGCAGCCAGTGCTCTTAACCACAGTGCGCTCTTTCCAGCCCAACATAAAGGAAGGAGTATTTTCCTTCATGGTTTGTGCTTAGGCTGAACATTGTGGTAGAAGCATATGGAACTATATACCCCATAGTGAAAATGAACAGACAAAAGAACAGAGACAGAATATTCCCAAGGATCTTTCCTGGCAGTGTGCTTCCTTAGACCGAGTCCCCCCTCAGTTGAGTACTTTTCAAGCTAGCACTGTCAGCTGGGGGACAAGCAAAGCCCACAACACATGGGCCTTTGGGGTGTATGCTTTGTATCTAAATCATAACAGCCTCCATTCAGAGATAAGTGGTCTTGACCCTTGGAGGCTGGCTTTACTTCTGGGCCATTTCATCACGTAGTGATGTTTTTGCTCCTGTCTACAGGTAGGCCACCAGGGACACTCATCTGTGGAAGACGCCATGTCAGCCATGGAGCTGTACCAGCTGGTGGAGGTGCAGTGGGAACAGCAAGTGGCCAGCTCTGCCAAGGCCCATCCTGAGGACAGGGGGCCTGACAGCAGCACTGACGTGGAGCAGTACATGGACGACCAGTACTGGCCTGAGGACCTGGCCCAGAGCACCAGGGGGGACACAAGGGGGTACCAGGATAGACGGGAGGGAGAGGAAGGGCAGGGTGCCAGGAGTGCTCCTCCCTAGTCACAAGAGTAGGAGGTAACCACCTGGTAACCAGGGTCAGAGTTCTAAGGCAATGTTTCTCAAAACCTGAGGGTCAGGACTCCTTTGTGGGTTGAATAACCCTTTCACAGGGGCCGCCTAAGATCATTGGAAGACACAGGTGTTTACGATTCATAACTAGCAAAATTTACAGTTATGAAGTAGCAACAGAAATAATTTCATTTTGGCGGGGGTCTCCACAGCATGAACTGAACTAAAGGGTCACAGCATTAGAAAGATTTGAGAATCACTGGTTCTGGATAACTTTAGGGCACACCATCCTCTGACAGTCTCATTCCTGCCACTTAGCGTGGAGACATTAGCAAGCCTGTGACTTCCCCATTAAGCCTGTTTGCCCATTGTAAAGTGGGGAGAGTGGCAGAGCCTACCTCAGGGGTGTCTAGGCAGTTCGTGTGTATCCTAGTGATGAGCAGTGCATGGACTCTCTTCAGGCCTGATTTCTGAGCAGCTATGGCTCAGGCAGGACTCTCCCTTGGCGTTTCCATCAGATGAGGTGGGGGCCAGGGCAAGGATATTTTGGGGGAGTTGAGAGGTCTCTGTAGGTCTTGGCTGCCAGCTTCTGTCTCCACATCAGCCTCCTGACGCTGCATTTGGGAAAGTGACAACAGTAATCCAGACAGGGTCAGAAAACAAGGGACATTACTGAGACCACACTGCCCACTGTCCACTGACTGCAGAAAGTGTTAGTCACAGATTGTTTGATTACTGGCTCCTCCCTGCCAGGGGAAGAGGGAGCTGGCCAAATCGTCACCACCACTTCTGGCCTCGTGCCAGGGGTGAGCTCTTGTTTACTTAAAAAGCAGCAGCTCGTGCCAGCCTTGATACTGGGCAGTAGCATTTGTGGGTTGAAGGGTGGAGGAACTGTTAGCTGGAAGAAGTGTACTGTGAGGAATCAGCTTGCCCGTGGTATCAGACCGTTCGCACAGGAATAAAGTGCAACTGGGAAAGTGGGTGAACTGGTCCTTTTTGGGTGCTCAGGCTGGGCTGAAGGGTGTGAGGGCCGGGAAGGCCTAGGGCTTTGAGCTTTGCTGGATGCTGACCCTGAGATGCCTTTCAAGATGGTGCACGTTAGCTCTACAGCAGTCTCTGACCTCAGTTGGAGTTGGCTGTTTAGTACAGTTTGATTTGGTCTCTCCCCAAGCTCTGCTTTCACATCTGAAATTGGGGATTTTTGTTTGCTGTTGGAACACAATCTCATGACAGAGTCCAGCTGCTTGTAAGTCCTTATGGAGCTCCTTCAGGCTCCTGCCTTCGCCCACTCGGTGCTGGCACTGTGAGCACACATTGCCACTCCTATTAGGGGTGAGAATCCGTGTGTGTATATAATGTTAGTCACATGTCCTTGCAAACATTCCCTCAGGTCACTTCCTCTCCTGGCTATTGTGAATAAAGTAGCCATAAATATGGTATGCAGATATCTCTGTTTTTAGAGAGATTCCCAGGAGGGGAATTGCTGGGCCAGGGAGGTGTGGTGTCATCTGGAGCAGGAGACTGACAGGATCTGAGGTAACGCAGGGTAGCTAGCTGGTGCGTATTGACTAGAAGGCTACACCTACTGTGTTCACATAGTAGCTTAAGCACAGCTAATGTAGAAAGCAGATGTAATGATTCCAAGAGGTTATGATTTTTTCACAGGTTGTTTTAAACCCACTTTAGCCCTGTTTTTCAACATCCAGAATGAAAGAAGTAGTCAACTTTATTACTGTATTTTTCTTTGACACAAAAGCAGTAAGTTCAGCAAGCATGTAAGTCCCTGTTTTCTAAGGTTTAGCAACCACACCAGGTGCCCCTTTACATTTCCTCCTGCATGCTCTCAGCCTCTGTGGTCAGAGGTGTCAGACATCGAGTCCTGAGAAACAAACCCATAAGAGCAATTCTAATTTCTCAAGGGGCATGATGCAGTGTCTGTGCGAGGAAGCATCATAAGCATTGAGCGGATTGCACGCCTGTGCCTCAGCCTTACAGTATGGGCTGTTCTCATGCGCTCCCCAAAGGGAGAGTCCTGAGACCTTACTCTTCTATTATGCTGTACCATCTTAATTTCTTCAATGTATGCTCCTGTATATATATATATATATGGCAGAGGGGGAACAAGCCAGTCTAACTTCTTAACAGAAGGTGCTCCTCGTGGGGTATTCCAGATCTTGCCATTCATCCTGTGAGTCGTGTTCCCAGAGAATTGTGGGAACTCTTCTGTACTTCCTAACTGAACTCTTGCCCTCAACTGCCAAGGCCTCAGACTCTGGGTCTGGGCCCATTGTTTCTCTGGATTGTGTGTTCTCATTCTCAGGGCTGGCTGTAAGAGGCTGAGAGTTCCTGGAACCTTCTTTGTTGGTGCAAACAAGGGCACAGAGGAGATGCTGTGCAGGAGTAGACCGAGCTATGCTCTATGGTTCCACTGCAGGAGTTATGCTATATCGTTCCACTTGGCAGTTTTTCCAAAGAATGCTTTTGTTTAGAGACTGCCATTCACACATTCGCATTCTCTACCAAAGCCCATCCAGAATTCCCCACAGGAAAAAGCATAAGGAACCTCCACAACACAGAGTCCTCAAAGACCAAAGTAGAAGGATGCTGGAGAACTGGTCCACTCTGTCAGTGGATGCTGGAACTTGTCAAGCAGTAGTGGTCACCATGCCGACCACGCCAAGCGACTGTCACTTTCCCACAGTAGCTGAGGTTACAGTCTCATCAACAGTTCACAAGGATTTTGGTTGTTTTACTTTTAGGAAGAAGGGTCACACACACACCATTGGACCTAGGTTGGCTTGGAATCTGTGGTGATGCTCCTGCCTTGGCCTCCGCTTCAGACAGTTGAGCTTGTAGGGCAGGTTGTCTCTAGGGAGAAGTGCCTGTGATGCAGTTAATTGTTTAAGCCTGTTTTGTATTCTATAACAACACCTGAGGCTGGTGCTCGATTAAGACTGACATAAATCACAGCCATGGCGATGGGAAAGCGGTGCTGGTCTGCAGGGCTCTGCTGGGGGCCGCTGTGGTGGATGATATGACAGGGGAAGCACAGGTAGAAAGGACCACGTGGCAAGGCAGGAACTGGGAGGCTTGGATGGTGAAGCCACTGTAAGCCACTTGCACAATGCTAAATACAGCTAATTAATGTTCACAAAGGAGTAGAACTCCCAAGAGACAGTACCGACCCACTCAGGAAGGTAGTGTGTGTATCATTCGCTCCCACATTCCCCCCACCAGGTCCCACTTTGATTCAACCACACTGGGAACTGGGCCCCTAGACCATTACCGTTGGAAAACACAAAGCCACACCAGAGCCATAGCATGAATTATGCATTCAGTGCATGATTGGGCTCAGTGGGGATCAGAACAAGCCGTCCAGTAGCGGCCTCCTGTCGGCTATAGGCATGATGGGTGAGCAGCTGATGGGATGTGTCTTGGAAGGCTGCTAAGTTTCCCCTGAGTGACTCTCCTGCTGTCACCTGATCAAGGCCTGTGGACTTGGCTTGCTATTTGATGCTGTCAGGTGAAGCTGGAAACGGGCCCCGCTAACTGGGGTCAGGGCTTCCTCCTTCAGAGCTGTTAATCACCAGTACCTGGGTCCAGCAGAACGCACTGTACACTTGGGCAAAGGTTCAGCATAATTCAGGCAGGGTTCTGGGAGCCGAGGCCCAGCTCTGGGGAACCACAGAGTGCAAATGGAATGCACAGTATGACTGCTTGCTGTATAGAAAAAGATAGGGCTGGAGACTGCCTTATCAATTAATTAATTGGACAGGAGGTGCACTTGCACAGAGAGGCCTGGAGGGGGAGCTGCCAGGCAGATGATGATGGGGAGTTTTCCAGAATGTCAGGCAGGTGTAGACTCCTGTCCTTAAAACAAAATCGTTTCTATCTGTATGGATCAGCTGTGCCTGTTTAAATTATGCTGGTTGACTATTGAGAGCCCCTCCCAGGGGGAGTGGCTGGGAGGGTTTCTGGGCCCTCATCTGAGATTTCAGCTGCTCCCTCAACCATGTGTATGCAATTTTGCCCTAACTGCATGGGATCTGGGGTCTCAGGCAATGGAAAGTATGTAAGCAGGAGAAGCTTCCCACTAAGCAGCTCCAGGGATGCTACCATCCACACTGCATGAAGACTAACTTGTGTGTTTGTTTTGTAAGTAGCCCCTCACGTATGCTCCATAAGTATGCCCAATAAATTCATTGGTTCCCCAAGTTGTAATCTGGTGGAATTGTTCTTTGGTTTGTGGACTTTGTAAGGAGAAGGTAAACTTTTTTTTTTTTTTTTTTTTTTAACTTCTCCCTAAAAAGCAATTCTTGAAACAGGGCAGCAAATGCCAAACCCTGAGACACAAATGTGGGAAGGTATCCTTGTAGTACTCGAGAGTCAAAACCTAACTGGTTCCTCTAGTCTAGTGGTTCTCAGCCTGTGGGGCATGACCCCTTTGGGGGTCAGATGACCCTTTCACAGGGGTCACATATCAGACATTTACATTACAGTCATAGCAGTAGCAAAAATATAGTTATGAAGTAGCAACAAAAATAATTTTATGGTTGGGAGTCACCACAACATGAGGAACTGTATTAAAGGGTTGTGGCTTTAGGAAGGTTAAGAACCACTAGAGTGGGGGCTGGAGAGATGGCTCAGCGGTTAAGAGCACTGACTGTTCTTCCAGAGGTCCTGAGTTCAATTCCCAGCAACCACATGGTGGCTCACAACCATCTGTAATGGCATCTGATGCCCTCTTCTGGTGTGTCTGAAGACAGCTACAGTGTACTCACATAAAATAAATAAATTTGAAAAAAAAAACAAAAACCCACTAGAGTCTAGTCACTGGTTCTGGCACTGGGGAAATGGTTAACATCCTCTGAAGGAGGCTGTTGAGACCTGTGGGTCTGGGAAGAGTCACCAAATAAAGCCCCAGAACAAGGCCAGAGCTTGAATTTAAACGAAAAGAAGCCATAGTTCAGAGAGGGTGTGAAAGGGACTGGAAGGAAGGGGCAGTGGGACAGATAAAAACTGCCTGGGAGTTGCTTTTATTCTTAAGACATGGTCTCAAAGTAATCCAGGTTGGTTTTGAACTTGGTGTGTGACTAAGGATGACTTTAAACTCTTGTTCTTCCCATCCCCATCAGCTGGTGTCAGGGTTACATGCTAAGCCACCACATCTGGTTAGTGCAGTGCTGGACATGGAGCGTGGGGCTATTGCATGCTAAGCAAACACTCTACCAAGCTGAACTACACCCTCAATCCATACATTTGATTTTTGAAGTCTGTTAAAGTCAGACATCTGGGAAGTTCTTATCCAAGCCACAAGTCTTTGTTATGTCTCACCGGGTTGAGGACTGTTATTCTATATAGATCTGAGCATATATAGACTATATATGTGGGCAGTGGACCTCCCACCAGACAGAAAACCTGGTAAAGTCAAACAGACTCAGGAACCCCAGCAATTCTTATAACTGAGACCAGTAGGCATTTAAATCTACTCCCGACTGACCATGACACTCCATTGAAAGGACTGACAGTCAGTCACGAGGGACAACTGCTGAAGTCCTTCCACGTGCAGATGAGACATCCCGTACAGCCTCCATGAATAAACAGTTTGAACAAGCAATGACGGTTTCCTTCAAGGACTGCCCCCCAAGGCAAGCCTTTGTCCTACAGAACCGTGGCTAAGTCTCCTGCAGAAGGTCTGGAGCTAAGCCGGAAGCCATTCCCGTGCCCAGGAGTTTGAGAACTACAGGTTCTGACTAGGAAAAAATGGGCTGGGACCCCTATCTTAGGTTTCATTTCCTCTCCCCTTGTTTATTAGAAGAATATTGAACGTTCCCTGCATGATAGGTGTAAGCAGTGGTTCAGGGAGGAGTTTTGTAGCTATGAGAGACCAGCCAGGGGCATCCAGAAGAGTTCAGAGCAGAGAGGGAAAGAAGACTGCCCATGGTCAGGGCCATCTCTCAGGAGCAGAAAAAATAGGAGGGAGGGGCTAGAGAGGAGAATTGCAAGAGAAGCAGGGGCTGGGACTGGGGGTATTGCTGGTTCTAAAGAAAGGGGGTGGGGGTGGGGGTGGGGGTGAGGTGGAACAGCCTGGGAGCTAGCATAGCGGAGGAGTCGGGGAGGTAAGAAGGGTCAGGAGGCTAGTGCAGCCCAGGTACCTATGAATAGGCACTGACGAGTCTGGAGGCTAGCATGGGCTGTCATAAGTAACCACAGAACTCTTCTGACAGGTTTCTGAGGAACGCTGTGTGAGAACGTGGATCTATACACCAGAAATCCTATAGTCCAGCTTGAGCTGAGCCCAGACTATCATTTTGGACAAAGTCAGTGGACCTGCCCTTTTCTGGGGGGTTCTTGGGATTTTTTCCTTTTGGACCTAATAATAGGTATCACTCTAAGGATTCTAAGTTCCAACCCAGGAGACTATAACCCAGTAGGAAGAACAGCCTGGCTTGAGGCCCTCTCAAGATCTGCTGCTGTTTGTCAAACTCTCCCAGGTAGAGAGAGTCTCAGCCCAATGAGGCACTAAACTAGTAGAAGCCACCGAGGACTAGACCCCCCTCCTACCCAACCCCCCTCCTGCCCTTCCCAGTTAATGATACCAGTGTCTCAAGAACAGCTTGCTCTGTCCTTAGAAAACCTCACAGACAGCAGGTCCCAGAAGTTGTGGGACATTCCCCAGGCTCCAATCCCGGAGATGTTTATTCTCTGGGTGGAGGGTAAAAAAGCAAAGAAAGATGTTGCAATCCACTCCGTCCACGTCAGACACGTCATCCGAAAGGGAGGAGGGCAGGGCCAAAGGCGGGACAGCCTGACCCAGCCTGCCCTGACTCAACCTGCCAGCCCCCTTACCTGCCAGCCTTGAGATGGAACCGCCCAGCCTACAAGACCTGCCCCCACTCCCCAACTTCCCTTGATAATGAACTAGAAACTGAAACTAAAACAGGCTCCAGTTAGAGATGAGTCACTTCCCAAAGTGACTGAAGTAGCCGAGAAGTGGCAACAGAGAGGCAGAAGAGAACCCAGGGCACTGAGACAGGTGAGAACAGGTACCAACATAGCCACCCAAACTGGGAGGCAGTGGGAGGGGGCTTCTTAGTGGGACAGCCAGGCAGGACCAGCAGGCTCTGGGACCTATTTGCACAGAGAAGCTGAAGGCTGGCAAGAGGCCAGCTTCTCCTGTTGCCAGGTGGCATTGGAGATAATGGGCAGGGCTCAGGGTGTAGTTTGGCAGGGTGGTGACCCAGGATGCCTGGAGGGTTGCTGGTTCTTGACTGATACCCTGATTCTCCCTCACCCCCACCTCCCCATCCTCCAGGACTTTCTGGGAGTCACCAAGAAGCATGGCAGGTAGCCCAGAGGTGGTAGCCATGGACTGTGAGATGGTGGGGCTTGGGCCTCAAAAAGTGAGTGGACTCGCCCGCTGCAGCATTGTGAACTTCCATGGCGCAGTCCTGTATGACAAGTACATCCAGCCTGAGGGAGAGATCTCCGATTATAGAACCCAAGTCAGCGGGATCACTCCTCAGCACATGGTGAGGGCCACGCCATTTGGTGAAGCCAGGCTAGAGGTAAGTGAAGGACCAGGAGTCAAGTCAGTAAAGGTGTCCTTCCTCCTCAGCTCCACCCTAGGGTCTGTGGTCTGTGACTCTCCCATGAGAAATTCCTCACATATTTGAGGGAAGGGCTCTTGAGGCTCCCTATCACAGCCCTCAACTAGATAGGTTCCCCCCAACAGAGAACCTTAGGCTCCCATCTGAAGCTGCTTTTGGTGCATCTATTCAGTCCAACCTTCCGGTCTTATGATGGGGACACTGAGTCCCACCTGATGTTCCTTTTCTTCTGTATCTCACTGCTCTGGTGAGCCTTCGAAATGAGGTTCTGAGGCTTAGCTTGTTCTGACTCAGAGGCCAGAGGCTCCTGGGCTGAAGGAGATCGTGTTCCCATACTATGTGCTCTGGGCCACTGAAGCCCAGGGTTCTTACCCTTTAGCCTTGTGTCTATGTCTTCCAGACATGTAGGACATGGGGCTGAGTACTCTAAGGGCTGTCCATCCTCCCACTGGGCTGCCAGATGCCTGGATCAGGCTTGCTCATCAGCTGTGTGGCAAGCAGCCAGGCTCTGCCACTCCCCCCTGTGTGGAAATCCCAGTACCCTGATGATACTTAACAAAACACCCCCCAAATTGCCCAAACACTAGGGCATCTGCGGTCTGGCAGGGATGAGTAGAGGGGCAGTGTGTCAGGGCCAGTGGGCAGGAGTTATGTGCAAGTTTATTTGCCTACTGTATGGGATTGTCTAGGCTTATCTCTGTGTATGACTTTCCTTCAGGGGTTCCCCAGCCATGGGGGTTCCATTCCCCATCCTTTGTTTGCTTGCTGTTAAGATAGGGTCCCATGTAGTTCAGGCTGGCTTTGATCCTCCTGCCTCCATCTACCCCGAATTCTGGGGTTACAGGCACGTGCCATCATGCCTGGTTTATATGGAATAGAACCTAGGTCCTTGAGTGCTAGGCAAGCACTCTGCCAGTTGACCCACACTCCAACCTTCGTTGTTAATCTTTAAAGAGAACTATGAAGGACTTTGCAAATATCTAAAATGATCAGAGATGCTTTGGGCAAAATCATTCGCTCCTGTGTGTCTCCATTGCTCTCTTTTGTAGAATCCTGGTAAGTCCACTGCCTTCCTAACTAGTTCTTGTAGCCACTGAACAGACCCACCCACTTACTGTGGATTTATTATCTTAATGTTCATCATTTCAAAAGTCCGACCTGGGCCTACTGGGACTAAAGTTAAGGAATCTGCAAGGCTGGCTCCTCGGGCTCCTTCCCAGCTTCTGGAGGCCCTGGAGCCCCCTGGCCTTCATCCCTCCTCCATATTCAGAATGGCCAACAGCCCACAACTTCTCCTCATGAAGAACCCCTAGCCTTCAAATATAAGGGTCCTGTGATAATGGGGATCTGATCTGGCGCTTTCTCGTCCTCTCTGTGCAGTGTTAGGAACTGGATCTTATAACGTTCCCGATGAGCTACAATCCCAGCAGAAAATTCCCCTTTTAAAATATCATCATCTGGCTAACAATGTAAGCTCCACATGCACCTTAGCCCCACCCCCACCCCAGCCCTGATCCAGGGACGTGGTCACAGATTCTCCTCAGAGGGGTCTGGTAACATTTGGGACGTCATTACTTGCCCTGCCACAGCAGAGTTGTCAAGATGAAAGGACATAGTCAATGTGCTGTTTATCCCTGCAGGCCCATCCCGTGAGCCATGGGAGCAGTCCAGGGTAGGGATCCTTGCAGACTAAGACTGCTTTGAGAAGGGCTTTGGACCTTGCTTCCCTCCAGTGAGGGAGGGAGGATGGTTTGCCCAAGGTCCATTAGCAACCCCAGGGTAGACCTGTGTGAGGCCACCTGTCTCCCTGGACAGATCCTGCAGCTTCTGAAAGGCAAGCTGGTGGTGGGCCATGACCTGAAGCACGACTTCAATGCCCTGAAGGAGGATATGAGCAAATACACCATCTATGACACGTCCGCAGACATGCTACTGTGGCACGAGGCCAAGCTGCACTGCTACAACCGCGTGTCCCTGAGGCTGCTGTGTAAGCGTCTGCTACACAAGAGCATCCAGGTGAGGAGCCCCCGGGCCCTCATGACCCTTCTCGTCTCTCTCTTCTTCCTCCTCCCTTTTTCCTCTCCCTCATCCCCACGCTCCCATTCCTCCCAAGGGCAGAGCAGTCCCGCCTGCCTAAGCTGACTCCAGGTAAGGAGCCTCTGCAGCTTGCTGGGTCTAGGCCTCATCCATCCCCCAGGACTCCACAGCAACACTTGAGGAGCCCTAGTGCACACGTGTGACCCCAAGACTCTTCCCTGCACTCTGGAGAGCCTGGATGCTTGTATGTGTGATGTGACTTTGCCTTCAGGCGACCAGAGTCCAGGAAAGGAGTTCAGAAAGCCTTTTTGTGAGGTGGTCCCAGGAGTTCCCCGGAAGGAAGGAGAGGGGAAAGCCACTGGTTCAGGCTTTTTGGTTTAAACCCTGTGCACCACAAGGCTTATGCCATGACAGCCGCCCTCCACACAGGGAAGTGGTGGAGGCCTTCCCTATGGGCCATAGTGGGACCTGACAGCTGGGGGTTCCTGTCCTGGATCGGTCAGTGCCGCTCCTAGTTGCTGCCTCCTCAGTATGTGGCATGGGACTCACCCTCACCCAAGCAGGAGGAGCTAACAGCCAAACACCATACAAGGGCCCTCCTAGTCAGCAAGTTTCCTTTGTTTTGGTTTTCAAGACCAGGTTTCTCTGTGTAGCCCTGGCTGTCCTGGCACTCTCTCTGTAGATCAAGCTGGCCTTGAACTCACAGAGATCTGCCTGCCTCTGCCTCCTGAGAGCTGGGATTAAGGTGTGTGCCAGCACTGCTCAGCTGTTTTTGGTTTTTTGTTTTGTTTTTTAAATTTTTTTCAGCACTGACTTTGAACATAACATGCAGAGCAAGTACCCTACTGTGAGCTATGTCCCTAGTCAGCCTTTGTTCTCTTACAGTAGGCTCTGGCTTATGCGGCCATGAATTCATAATCCTTCTCCTTCGGCCTTCTGAATGCTGGTATTGCAGGCACATGAGCAGCTTCAGTAGCTCTGCATCAGACACTGGAGATGAGCATGACATGCGCCTGTCTAGGAGCTCTTGGTTGAATGGGAGGTAGCCCAGGAGCAGGCCACCAGCACTGTCCAATAGAAGGGAGGGGAGGGGAGTGGGAGCTCTAACTCAGTTGGCACAGTACTTTCCTGACATGGACCAAGCCCCATGCTCCATCCCCAGCACCACACAAACCAAGCACTGCATGTGCCTGAATTCCAGCACTTGGGAGGTAGAACAGGAAGATCAGAAGTTTCCAGTCACCCTCAGCCACAGAGCTAACCTTAAAGTATGGGGGTGGGGGATAGTATCCTGGGCATGGGGTAAATGATGGTCTGCAGGATAGGAGAGTAAATCCCAGCACTTTTCAGGACCAAAGTTACAGAGGTCTAGAAAGAGAAAGGAGAGAGTCCAGGGGCCAGGGCCTGGAGTGTGGGATAACTTGGCTGGGTAAGTGGCTAGTGGCATGAAGCTCCATCCCACATTTGTGGGAATTGTGTTGGAAGCAGGAGTGGGCCTGAACCTGGCTGGCCTGTCAGTCTCCTGACCCAGGATAATGATAATGGTCCTGGCTTCTCTGTAACCTGGGGGCTTGTGGTGATCTGGTGTGCCTGGTGAGTCTGGGGCCTTACAAGGATATTTGCATACCTGTCCCTCACTACCCTCTGTAGCTCTCAGCTTAGGCCTTGTCCTGGGAAATCCTGGCTTGCAGGCCTCTTAGGCTCTGTTCCTCATCTGTGTTAGTTATCTGGTTCACTCTTCTCACCAGCGGCCATCTCACTGATGTCCTCAGAACCTGCCCTCCGGCTCCTGCCTGAGGGAAACCGCCCTGAGGGAAACCACCCTGCTGATCACCTCAATAAGAGCTGGACCAGGCTTGTCACAGTCAGGTGTTGATGCCTCCCTTCAAGGGCATGAGGCCCACAGGGAGGGAAAGGCCTTCTGTACTCAGCCCTTGGGCATGTTGGGAACTGGTGTACTTTCACGCTGAGGCATGTGTACCCAAGTAATTTTACAGAAGAGGAAACAGGCACAGAGAGGTTGGAGACTCATCTGAGGCCCTAGGAGGGGACTAAAACTGGGATCAAGGCCAGAACTACCCACTTCTCATGGCTGACATCCCCCACCCCACACAGAGGATGCTCCAGTCACCTGCAACATCCATCTCAGATAGCAAATCAGTAGACTTCAGAAACCTGTCCTTAGTTTCCTTGCTTGGTGACCTGGCAAATCTTTGGAGACACCTTGGGATGTAGGAGACACCACAGCCATCTGCTTATTAACAATGTAGGCTGGGATTAACAATGCAGCCTACCTGAGCTAGGCCTCCCTGAGGATGTCCCTAACACCTAGTCTGGAGGGTGGTGGGAAAGGAGCCCTTGGGAAGAAAAGCAGGCCACTTTAGCAGCTGGACATCAGAGAAACAGGCCTGAACAGGCTGCTGATCCTTCTGCATCCAGTTGAGGCAAGTCTTCAGCCAGGCCTGGAAAGCACAGGAGTTAGCCTGGCTCGGGGACATAGCCCTCACTCCGTACCATTTGCAGGGTTTGAGCCTGTTTCACCATTACTAAAACTGAGGACGACCAGATGATGTAGCCTTTGGAGTATGGGGAGGCTCCATGGGGCAAGTGATTATTAGCACAGCCGGGGCAGGTGGCAGGTGGTAGTCATTTCTTCCTGAATGGAAAGTATACAGAACCCAGTTCCGCCCCATGCTCTGCCCTGCCTTCTTTAGTGCCTTGCTCTTCTCATGTTTCCCAGGCACTGGCAGCCTCTTGGGGAAAGGAGGATGCCAGACACTGACATCCTCCATCTTACTTGGGGACGATCAGAATTGCTGGTCTCCACTTGCTGATGCCTTTTCCACCTCTGAGCTGTCCTGCTTGCCCACTGCTCACTGCAGTGGCATGCTTCCTCTTGCATGCTGCTATTCCTGCCCTGTCCAGCTCTAGCCACCTGCTGACACCCCTCCCAAACCTGAGTCATGGATCTCAGGGACACTCGGACAGACTAAGCGGCTCCAGGACTGGGGAGGCAGTCCCTCAGTTCCGCTCTCCCTGTGTCTGCAGAACAACTGGCGGGGCCACTGCTCTGTGGAAGATGCCAGGGCCACAATGGAGCTCTACAAAATCTCTCAGCGACTCAGAGCCCAGCGAGGGCTGTCCTGACTGGGGACGTCAGACTGAACTTCATCCTTGTCCAGAATCAGAAGCTTGCACTCCAGAAGGACGGCGGTTTTCCACAAATGAGACCTGTTTCTAACAACAGAAACAACCACCACCACCACCACCACAAAATGTAAAACCAAGAACACTCCCTTGTTACAGCAATTCTCTTGTCTTGGGGCAAACAACAATAACAACAACAACAAAACAAAAACAAAAACAAAACCTTTGGTAATAAATGGCTTTGATTTGTCTAATCAACCACCAGGACCTCTTGTCTTTTGCCCAGGAAATGGGCAAGTGCCTCTTCCGTCACCCCTTTGTCCCCCACCCCTCTCATTTTTCCCTCCCTCCCTTTTCTCTTTCCCTCCCTACCCCAGGTTTATCTCGTACTTGTCATAAAGAGGGCACAGGGCGTGGCAGTAATAGGAAAACTTGCCTTTTCTTATTCTTCTTGAGCCCAGGCCCATCTAAGTGCTTGCATTACAGGTGTGTATTACCACAGCCAGCTTAGGTACATAGAGACTTTTGCTGTCGTCTTCTTTCTTCTGGAGATTGAACCTAGGGCCTTATGGATGCTAGGCAAGAGCTCTACCACTGAGCCACATCTCCAGCCCTCCCTCCCCCCTCCTTCCCTTCCTTCTCCACTTTTGCCATTAATTTCTTTTTTTTTTTTAATTTCAAAATTTATTTAAAAAGTTGCAAAAATAGAATCACACACCCAAATCAACCAGATTCAAAAAACTCAATGAATGTCTATTCAATTAGAGTAGCCATTTGGAACAAAAGCTGCCGAGTATCACGTTAGATTTTATACATTCATGATATATTTTTATGCACTGTCCACCACACCAGAACAAAAAACCATGGCGGACAGAGTTAGAACTAGAAAAACAATTAGCTTTATATCCTCCTTCCCGACATGTTCCAGCCAGTACGCAACCCTTCCTCATTCTGTCGGGTCGCCTTTCTCCTCCTCTTGTTTGCCCTCCTTTCTTTTATCCTCTCTTTTCTCTCTCCTCACTCTCTCTCTACTACCTCCCTCCTTCTCTGCCTCCCTCCCTCCCTTCTTCCCATGTTCAGGGACATGCATGCCCATGCCATGGCCAGTGTGCATGGAGCTCAGAGCGCAACCCTTGGGAGTCAGTTCTCTGCTCCTACCACATGGGTCTCAAGGACCAAGCCCAGGTCAAGTGTAATGACAAGTACCTAGATCCATCTTGTCCTACCCTGTCTCCCTTCCTCCCTTCTTCCCTACTCTTTTCCAGTACTGAGCTTGAACCCAGGACCTTGTGTGCATTAGGTAAGTACCATCACCGGGCTACACCTACCTCACCCTTCTTTGTGTATTTTTTTTCTTTTTACTTGTATAAGAATCCTCACTAGATTGCCCAGGTTGGCCTTGCCTTTGCAATCCCTCTGCCTCACCCTAGCTACTAGCTGGGATTGTAGGCCTATGCCTCTGGCCTTTCTTAGCATCCTGAATCCTGTACATTCAAGGAAGCCACTTTGGAATCTGAGTAACACAAGTCTTAAGCTTCTACCACCCTGTTCCTGTTGCATTTACAGGGAGCACTGTTTCCTGTGCTCCCTGCTCGGGGGTCCTCCCACCTCCCTGTGAGATGTGTGCTTTGAAGCAGAGGCACTGGAGCTGTAGTGGAACCACTGCCTTCCCTTATTTGTAAAGTGAAAAAGTCTGGAGTCTGAGGGAACTAGGTTAGGAGGCCAGCATTGCCCTTTAGTAGGTGTGTGACAAACAGCAAGCAACCCAACTTTCCGGTGCTATACTCTCTCTCCCAACTACTAGCACCATGTGTTCTTGGAAGCAAATGCCAAGTGTCAGTAACTGTCATCATTCCTTGGGTTGTTACCCAATGGACTCCCATCTCTAGCCCTTGCGATTTCCAGTAGAAGAATTCAGATATGAACCACAAAGTGCTGGGAAGAAGACAGAATTGGTTGCAAAGCAAGCACCATCAAGGGGGACAGCAGACGATGGCCAAAGTGGTGTGTGACTGGACCTACACACCAGGCAGGCATGATGTCACTTCTACAATCTCAAGAACAAAACCCTGGCATTCCTTGGGGGGATTTGTTCTGTTCCATGGTGGTTCTCTCTGGCCCGGCTTGCTCTAACTTCCAGGAGGAGGCTCGGTGGTGTGTGTCCGGAATAATGTGTTTTTTGTTTCTTACTAGAAGCCTCTCCTTTTCATGAACTTCAGAACTCTATGGATCCCATTTCAAACAGGTACTTCAGGCTGTCCAGGGGGTCACTTTTCCTCTCACAGCAAGAAAAACGAATCTGGTCCTAACCTTGCAACTACCAATACCCAGAAGTCCCTGTCCTTTGTTTTATAGGCTGTAGACTATGAAGCCTTCCAAGCCTGTTAGACCGGCAGAACGGAAAGCTACTGGGGACCGTCAGTACCTGATGTATACTGAGTGTGAGCACACTGTACTCAAGTCCCAGGGTCCCTCAGAAAGCACCTCATGGCTTCAAATTGCAGAGGATCAGAATCACACACAGAGCTTGAAAAAACAGGCACTCGGTGCAACCCTACTGCAGGAGTTGGGTCCTAGTTTAGTAGATAGATCTGCAGTGGGACGCACAGGTGAGAACAGTAAGCTGCCCTTGACTTTTATAGGCAGAGACCTTCTCACCACACACTCAGCTTTTCCCCTTAGGCAACTGGACCATCGAAAGGGGTCCTGGCTTTGACAAAATACTGCTTGAGTAACAGGCAAGTACAATATGCAGTCACAGTTGACAGCTGGCCTAAGCAAGGGCTTGGTCACCTTTCTAGCCTCTTCTGCCCGGAGTGCTCCTGCAGAGGGAGGTCTGAGGCCCTACAGCTTGGGTCCTAAGTAGTCTTGCTTCGAAGATGAGGGGCTCATGGAAAGAGAGCTGAGGATGTGGCTAGTTTGTTAAGAGTATTCACTTGGCCAGGCAGTGGTGGCGCATGCCTTTAATCCCAGCACTTGGGAGGCAGAGGCAGGTGAATTTCTGAGTTCAAGGCCAGCCTGGTCTACAGAGTGAGTTCCAGGACAGCCAGGGCTACACAGAGAAACCCTGTCTTGAAAAACCAAAAAAATAAAAATAAAAATAAAAAAAATAAAAGAGTATTCACTTGGCATGAGCAAGGCCCTGGGATTGGTCCCCAGGACCACAGAAACCAGGCATGGTACTGTATATCTAGAATCTCAGCACTCAGGAGCTGAGTCAGGAAGATCAGAAGTTCAAGGTCACCCTTGGCCATGCAGCAAATGTGAAATTAGCTTAGCCCACTTCATACCTGTTGGGGTCCAGGAGTCACTCACAAACCATATGAACGCTGGTCTCAGTCAGTCAGGGCTAGTTCATTGAGCACCCCCTCCAGGACTGATCAGCCAGGGGCACAGACCAGACTCAGGAGCTGGCTGCAGCCAGAAGCCAGGATCCTACAGATCTTTTAAGCCTCGAAATCTGCAAATGTCTGTGCCAAGTTATTCCACCAATCAGGATTTAGGGATAGGGGATTTCCTTAGGAGCATGTTTTTGTCGTACATTTATCCTGTTGTCATTGATTGGGGTATTCAACTGTGGCAGGGGACTTGCCTCGCCTAACATTCATGTCTAACTCACCAATCAGGATGTCAGTTACCCATATACAGGTCTCTTTCTGCCCAGTAGGATGTCAGTTCCCAGGGAGGTCTTGGGAACTTAAACTTTATTTGACCCCTTCTCAAAATGGAAGTTTCTCACATCGGTGCAGGTGTCTCTCTTATGTTAGGGTCCATCCCAGGGGCAACTTATAAAGGTAAGAAATCATAAAGGTTTACACATAGGTGTAGGAAGTGCTATCTGGTGGTTGGTTCAGGTCCAAGCTTATTGTGGCTAACTATGCAAAGCCATTCTAGCTGACTTCTGTTGCGACTGGTTTCCAAGAACACCAAAAGAACAGAACAGAACAGAATCTGCAAACAACTAGAGCATGAGAAAGTTTCCTAGTAACAGCACAATAGAAAGTTTCCTTATACCATTAGTAACAGCACAAAATGGCAGGCTAGACAGGTAAAAGATACCTAGGTATTAACAATTCCCTGTCTTAACACAACACAAAACACAATACAACAGATAAAGTTAGGGTCTGGTCCTATCTCACCACAAACCTGAGGTGCTTTATTTACAGTGGCGATGCTGCCATCTGTGATACTGAACTCAGGGAACTCTGGGACTTCCTCCCGGGATTGGAGAGTGCAGTTTTTATTTTCTGGGTGTGCTCCCCACCCCCATGTTTACTGCTCTATTGTTTTCTACGAATTTCCAAAACCCTGGGGTTCACTTACCCTATCTGGCAGCCAGTGACCACTTGGTGGCAGTCATGGACCATCAGCCTAACAAGGCTACCCTGAAGGCAGGAAGATGAGATTAGTGAGAAAAACTTTTAAAAGCTTGGGTGCTGGTCAGGGACTGCTAGTCTTAGTCTCAGAAAGGGGCTGAGACATGGTCCAGGTCCAAGATGGCTCCGGGCCCTCCGACTCACCATTCTTCCTGACTTCAAGTTCTTTTGAAAGGCAGGACAAACCTGGATTCTTAAAGGAATGCTCTAACTCAACCTCCTGCCTCAGGCTGGGATGCTTAGATGTTCTGACTCCTAGCTGTTACCCAGGGGTACAAAGCCTATGGGAAGAGCCTGCATCTTGCAAGGCACCAGCTCCTTATTCCCAGCTGTCCTGAGGGAACTCTCAGGGCAAGACTGAGGAAGGAGAAGGATTCCAAGTCAGCATCTGCTCTGAGGGCCCAGATGGAAATGTCCCAGGAGCAAGTCCAGCCATGGAGAACTGGGTGAGCAATAGCCATTTATCCCTGGCAGGTTGTGGCTGCAAAGAAAGTCTGGCTAATGGGTGCAACGTCAGGTCTGCCTCTGGTCTATAAGGCGACCCACTCTTCCTGCCAGCTGGCTCTGGCCTCCACTCACCTGGAGTTGTCTATCCTGGGACTGGAGGGGTCTGACAACAGGTGGACCCCTAGGTTACATAGAAGGGATGAGCTCAAGCTCAAGACCCAGTGACATATCTCGTCTTCAGATTATTTTCTGTCTCACTCTTCTGCCCCAAGTCCTTGACTTTCTAGACTGTGTCTGATACTTTTTAAAAATGTTTTTTGCTCCGATCCCCTGACCAGTCCAACATCCTGTATCCTACACCAAGCCCACTTGCCCCACCTTCCTCAGACCCCACACATAGTAGGCTCTTTAACCAATGGGGTAAATTGGGGTAACAATTTGGACCCAGCCCAGCCCAGCCCAGGAAAGAGAGGTGTCTTCTATATCTCTAGGGCTGGTGGAAGGATATTTGGCATCAAAGATGAGTCACCCACTGCCACCTAACCCTAAAGCACAGAGGAAAATTTGGGGAAGCATTGGAAATAACAAGCTAGAAATGACCCTGCCTGGTTGAACACACACCTGAGTCACCTCTGATTCAGACCCAGACTGCAGGTCGCCTGCCTCTGGCAAACCCCTGCTTCTTTGCTCCTCCAGCCCAGCAGCTGAAAGGGAAGAGTGCCCCCTTCTCATCCATCTAAGAGACCTTCAGCATCCCCCTAGAACCCCGCTCTGAAAACATCAATGACCTAGGCACCACAGTCCAGCACCCCTGCACTATCCCGCCCTCTTGGAGGATGTCAGCCAACTCAGCCCAGTCTGGCTTCCAAGAGTGGGAGCCAGTGCTGCCCAGCTTCCTGCCCAGTGGGCTGTGGGCTGTGCCAACTTCATGGCCAAGAGTCTTACTCACCCTCGGAACAATTTCTCCTCTATATGGAAAGAACATATGCTTTTCCTGCTGTGGGATGAGAAAGTTGGAGGGAAAGGCAGGGCGCTGGCCCAGCCCCAGCACTCTCCTTTCAAGCCACATGTGTTTCGTGGCAGAACCTGGAGGCCTCTGCTCCAGGGAGGCCTCAGGAACAAAGTCTAACCCATGACTGTAGGCTGGAGGTCCCAGCCTCTTCTGCTATCCCAGTCTCTATATCTGGAGTTAGACTCCGTCTCTGCTCTGGGGCCTGGAACAGGTCTGTTTGTCTGACCCCAAACCTATGTCTTGTAGATCTGGGGTAGAGCAGGAGTCCTGGGTGAGGGAGGGGCAGATTTAAAATAAGCATTCTTTCTATGGAGTTAGCATCTTTGCTGCACCGGACATGGAATGGCTGGAATTGTACAGTACAGACTGGCATGCCTCTGAAACCTTGTAAGTCTGGCTCAGAATGCAGCAGAGGAAATGGCAGAATCTGCCAGGCGGCAAGCACACAGCCTGGCTTTGGCTGCTTTGTTTTTTGGCTGGGTGACTCTGAACAGAATCAGACTCCTCTCCGGTTCTTAAGCTGGTGGATGAAAGTGACATCCTCTGACAGCTAACATGAGGGTCAGAGACAGCCTTGTACATGCTTGATTCCACAGCCTCCCTCTGAGCAAACATGCAGCAAAGCTTTGAGTGGGACCCTAGCTGCTGCAGGGAAGGAGCACCATCCGATGACATCAGCTGGTCCTCTGAGACAGTCACAGCCTGTGCCATCCGCTCCTTAGTTTCTGGTTATAATACTCGTGTAATTGCACGAGTGAGTTTTTATCTTAGAAAAACAAAAGTGCATGTTTGCACCAAAAGCCTGAACACAAGTGTTTCTAGCAGCCCTCCTTAAAACACTCCCCAGGGCAGGCAACCTGGGTGTTCATGGTTGAATGAATGTTTAGCTAGACTATACTGTGCCCATAGCATGTAGCTAGTGACACGCTCCACAACGTGGGTTGCTCTCCAGAGAATTATGTCAAGTACAGAATCAGTCCCAGCAGGTAGAGCCTGTGTGGTTCCATTTACTGATATGTCTTGAAATGACATAGCTCCCAAAATGAGATTAGTTTTGGGCTAAGCCCAGGGTAATGCGAAGGGTAGCATTCTGAGAAGGGAGCCCTCTCATAACTGTAGGATTGATTCTCCATGCTGTACCCACAGAATGTGTCTGTCATCTCTTGTCCCTCTCTGAGGAAGCCAAGCCAATGGCAATGACCTACAGATATTGCTGAGTAGGACCCCTGCTGTACTTTAGAATCTTAAGTTCTCCCAAAGGCTCCGTATTGAAGGTTTGGTCCCCAGCCTGTGATGCTACTGGAAGGGGCTAGAAACATTAGGAAACAGGGCCTGATGGAGGAAGTTACTTCACTAGCTAGGTCACGCCCCTGAAGGAGACGTTGGAGACCTTGGCCCCTTTCTTCTCTCTCTCTCCTTTTCAGCCACCATGAAGTAAGCAGCACCAGTTGACCACACAGTCCCCAGGATGGTCCTCTGCATCATCACAGGCTCTGAGTGACAGGGCCAAGCACTCATGAACTGAGGCCTCTGAAGTTGTTAGCTATCTTAGTCAGGGTTTCTATTCCTGCACAAACATCATGACCAAGATGCAAGTTGGGGAGGAAAGGGTTTATTCAGCTTACACTTCCATGCTGCTGTTCATCACGAAAGGAAGTCAGGACTGGAACTCAGGCAGGTCAGGAAGCAGGAGCTGATGCAGAGGGATGTTTCTTACTGGAGGGATGCTGCTTACTGGCTTGCTCGCTTCCCATGGCTTGCTCAGCCTGCTTTCTTATAGAGCCCAAGACTACCAGCTCAGGGATGGCACCATCCACAAGGGGCCCTCCCCCCTTGATCACTAATTGAGAAAGTGCCTTACCGCTGGATCTCATGGCTCTTTCTCTGTGATAACTCCAGCTTGTGTCAAGTTGACACACAAAACTAGCCAGTACATTAGCCCAGATGAGGCTTTCCTTTGCATGTGCCCCACAGCAGAGGCAAAGCAGCTAAACCACTGCCCAGTACCCAGCTGTGCTTCTGTTCCCTGGCTCAGCCAGGCCGGAGTCAAGGCCACCACAGCATGAAGGGTGCTCAAGCTCACTTGCAGTGCATCGGTCTTCAACGTGAGTGGCCAGCAAAGGATGTGAGAGGCCCATAGCAGACAGACAGAAGGGGAGAATAGAGAAAGAACAGATAGGATGAGGGAAGCAAACTCATAGAGAAAAGGGGAGAAAAAAAGAAACTATAACTAATTATACTCAGAAAATCAAGGTTTTGCTCCCCCAAATAACAGTTTTAAAAGAAATATTTTAAGAATAAAAATGTTCTTTACAATTAAAAATATAGCATAAGCTTTAAATTCTGTACCAAAAGGTATCAAGCCATTTAAATATTCCAGAAGCTGGAGAGAGAGAGAGAGAGAGAGAGAGAGAGAGAGAGAGAGAGAGAGAGAGAACAGATGAGAAAGTTAAAGGATCCAGGTAGGAATTCAGTATCTGAGAGAAAATGAAGACAACACAAAAACACACCTCTTGCCTCAAAGGGGATAAAAGATAGTTTATTCTAGAGCCAAATACGAATGGCCACAGCCCTTGGAACACAGATTCAGGTTACCCCAAGGTCCATTTTCTAATATGGTGGCAGTTTCTTGAAGTTTTTATAGCAACAAAACAAAGAAAGCCATAAAGAACTTTCCAGACATCAGGCAGGCACATTCATAGCCTTCTGAATGATGAAAGCTAGTGGTCTGCTGATACACACCAAGTTTTTACCTAATGCTCACAAGTGTTAGGTCTCCTCCAGTTGTGGGCAACAATGCCTTCTAAGGGAGCCAGATGGCCCAAGTTAAGTTGCAATTGGGCTCTGGACCTTCAACCTCGGCATCCCAATCTCCCTACAGTGGATGAAGATCTAATTTCCTTATCCTTGAAGAACTTCAGTGTAACATGAGGTTCTTGTTGGGAACTTTCTCATTCATAGAGAGGAAGAAAACTTCCCGGAGCTGGACACAGTTCACAAAGAGTAGACATAGGGCTTGAGAACCACTCAGTAAGATGGCTGAACAAAGGCTTACACTACGTCACACCATTGTGGGAGTTAGATTACTGTGGATTAAGAAAAAACTCTAGAGTCTTCAGAGGGGAATATCAGGGTGCACCCATGGACTAAGCATTTGAAGGGCATCAGATGTCTCGGGACCAGAAACTTGAAGAGTGTAATGCCTTGCTACCCTGAAGTAGTGTTTTCAAGCCTGCAGTTCTAACCTGCCACAACTACAGGTCACTTATGAAGTCATGATGAAGGCATACATTTTAAGACATCTGAGGTGGTTTGTGCTTGCTGGTTTTATGTCAACTTGACACAGCTAGAGTTATCTGAAAGAAGGAAACCGTAAGATCCAGCTGTAAGACATTTTCTTAATTAGTGATTGATATGGGAGGGCCCAGCCCATTGTGGGTGCTGCTGTCCCTGGGCTGGTGGTCCTGGTTCTGTAAGAAAGCAGGCCGAGCAAGTCAGGGGAAGCAAGCCAGTAAGCAGTACCCTTCCATGGCCTCTGCATCAGCTACTGCCCTCCGGGTTTCTGCCATGTTTGAGTGCCTGTCCTGACTCCTTTCAATGATGAACAGCAATATGGAAGTGTAAGCCAAATAAACCTTTTCCTCCTCAACTTGCTTTTGGGTCATGGTGTTTTATCACACCAATAGTAACCCTAACTAAGACATGATTCATGCTTATAATCCCAGCATTTCAGAGGCTAAGGCAGGAGAATGGCTCTGAGTTCAAGGCGAGCCTATGCCTTATATTGAGTATCAGGCCAACCAATACAAAAAAAGAAATCTGTACTTCCAAATACTTATTTTTCAGATTCCTTTTTAAAGATGCTATTGTCGGGGGTGTGCTTCACACAAACAAAGAAGGAAAATGAAAAATGTCGCTGATGAGAGACAGGTGAAAGATGTTCCCAGGAGAAAGAGAAGGGGCTGCCTCCAGATACAAGCTGTATGTGTGGACTGCAGAGAGAGGCCAGCACAGAGAGCAGGAAAGCTGTCCAGAGGCCTGGATCTCATTAAACAGAGAGGGAATCATTCCAAAAGGAGAGGATTGGTTGGTTGGAGCCACTTTAATTATAAGCACATTGAAAACCCAGCTAAAACAAGACAATTATTCAAACCAAGGAACAGAAATAGTAAGTAGTTATTTAAATGTAATAATACCACAAATATTGAATATTGGTTAATGACCCTTAACCCCAAATGATGTAACTATTTTGGGAAGATGGAGAGAATGTGCACATGTGCACCATGACCTTCACACTTCACCTCAGGGATATTCCAAACAGGAAATAATCAACAGGTAGGTGCTATTTAGAAAGTAGAGGTAACCACCAAAAGAAAGAGTTATGTACACTGAACATTCTCACCCTTGAGCAATCTTTACTGTAGATGACGGGAACTAGGCCGAGAGCCACTCTTTGATCTGATAAGATTTGTTATATTGTTTAGTTTCTTTTAAAAATTGTTAAGATGTTAACTTTATAGAAAAATAAAATTCAGCATGCTGTCATGGCAGGTGCTTGAATAGAGTTATGGAGTCTCACGAGGGTAATTTCAACAGTAATAATGTATTATCTCTCAGGTGACAAACATTATTTCTGTGCATCTCAAATATATAATTGAGACTTTTGTTACATTCATTTATTTGTTTATGTGTGGGCATATATGTGCAGGAACACGTATGTAGAGGTCAGAGTCTTGGGAGGTGGTTCTCTCCTTCTACTACATGCCTCCTGGGGAATGGGACTTAGGACATCAAGTTTGGCTGCAGGGGCCTGTCCTGCTGTGCCACCTCACTGGCCCTCAGATGCAGTTTTTATGTAGCAACTGAGAAGCCATGCCGTTGTGAGTGGGCAACTGAAGTTCAAGACCAGAGTGTAGAAGACGGGGCAGATGCTGATGTGGGATGGGAAAAGGAAGATGTCCCGACTCCACCAAGTGAGTAGTGAGATGCTGTGGAGACGCAGATACTTTCCTGGTGGTCCTGGAACTCACTCTGTAGACCAGGGTGGCCTCAAACTCAGAGATTCACCTGCTTCTGCCTCCCGAGTGCTGGGATTAAAGGAATGTACCACCATCACCCAACTGGAAATGTTTCTTTTTCAACAACTCTGATGGGGTCAGTTTTATATCAAATTTCTTTAAATCTTTAAATGTCTGTGTGTGCATGTGTGTATTTCTGTGTGTATGCATAAAGGTACCCATGACAAAGTATTGGATACTCTAGAGCTGGTGTTAACAGGCAGTTGTGAGCCATCCGACCCGGATGCTGGGAACTGAACTCCAGGCCTCTGCAAGAACAGCAAGTATTCTTAACCACTAAGCCATCTCTTCAACCCTCTAATGTCTTTTTATTTACTGTGACTACTTTATCATTTTGAGTAGCAAGAAAATTGAAATACTTCCTTAAAAAGTATGTGGATGTGGGCTGGAGATATGGCTCAGTGGTTAAGAGTACTGACTGCTCTTCCACAGGACTCAAGTTCAATTCTCAGCATCCACGTGGCAGCTCACAGTTGTCTATAACTCCAAGATCTGACACTCTCACACAGACATACGCGCAGGCAAAACACCAATGCACATAAAATAAAATAAAATAAAATAAAATAAAATAAAATAAAAATGTGTAGATATTAGTTATTTCCATAATTTAGTGCAGGAGTACTTTGGAGCAGTTGGGAAGCAGCTGTAGAAGGATCAGTGAAAGTTTGAGGCCAGCCTGGTCTATACAGCAAGTTCTGGGTTAGCCAGGGATACATTGCAAGACTCTGTCTTAAAAAAAAAAAAAAAAAAAAAGACATTTTGGATGCACTAGGAAACAAGCTAACAGCAATATAGAGAAAGATATTTCGGTCAAGATTAAAGCAAATAAAGGCTAGGTTACAAGTTGAAATTCTGACCAACATAATTCTAGGTAGCAAATCTAAGCAATTTATAAGTTGATGAAGGAAACAGAGCAAGAGGAAATGATAGATATGAACATGAACACACCTAAACACTTGGCTAAATAAAGCAAGGCACTCCCAATAAGCCTCGGGAACCTTGACAGCAAAAAGAACATTATTATTTTCTCAGTTCACAAAAAGTGACCACGAACAACATACGGTCATTGAAAACTTGGAATCTCAGCAATAAACAAAGAGAAAAGTACTTGGGGGATATGTGATCCATTCCTCACAGAAATGAATTGATGAAGAAAGTGAGAGTGAACCAGGGTTGGTAATGCATGCCTGACATGCCTGTAGGTGGGAGGTGGAGGCAGAAAGATCAGAGGTTCAAGCCCAGCCTCGGGTATATAGTGAGTTTTGGACTAGCCTGGGCTACATGAGACCTCATCTCAACAACAATATAAATAAATAAATAAATAAATAAATAAATAAATAAATAAATAAATAAATAAATAAATAAGAAAGACCCCCCCAAGATCAAGAATGATAGCTATGAGCTGGTAGCAAAGGATTTTGTTGTAATTACTTTTTGTTGTTGTTGTTTTTATTTGGCTTCCTGTTTTGACCTAGAAGAGTTGGACTACGTACACAGGTTGATAACAGACACGTTCCACTATTTACGCAGCAGACTCAACCTGCTATCACCATGATTCATGGTTGATCATGTCTCAGGCATTAATGCCGGGTCCCGCATGGCTGTGTGAGGGGAGGTGGGACATAGTTCCTGCCCACGGAACATCGCCAAGGCATTGCTCCCCATGATCCCCACAAGTGCTGATGGCTGTTGTGGCCCCGACGCTGATCTGCTGTCTTTACTACTCTACTTTCCATCTTTCGTTCTGGGGAATACACTTCCTCCATTACTCAGAGCTAATCACGCCCATAGTAACTGAAACAGATGCAGTCCTCGGAAGGAGGAGTGGAGGTGGTCATGAGGCTCAGGCAGAGGATGAGGAACAGGCCCTCCGCTGGGCCTTTAGGGCCACAGGAAAGGATCTAGACAGCACAACCACAGAGGCCATAAAAGCCTACATGGTCCTTTGTAGACGTAGTTCACTGCCAGACTGGCCTTGAATGTGGAATCATGAGGAGATACATGTACCCTCCGGTCCAGTGACTGCTGCATTAATTAGCCAGGGTGAACTTGGGAACATCAAGGGTAGAGAGTTAAAGTGGGCTCAGGAAAAGGTATAGATAGAAAAAAAAGAAATCTATAAAATACAAGTGAATGATAGACAGGTTTATTTTATAGAAGAAAGATTTATAAATGATCTAGAAACAAATAGTATTAGAAGGAAAGCATCTGAGGCCATGGGATTGCTAGGATGAAGAAACAAAGACTAGAGAATTAAAAGATGATGTATCATCTAAGTACAGAAAAAGTTAGTACTTTGTTCTCCTAGTTACTTGAAGGATTGGAGATCGCAATGCCTAGAGAGGTATTAGAGAGAGCTAGCTGCTTTTCTTGCATAAATTTTAATGTAAGAAACCATTTTAACCCAGGAGTCTGTCACCTTTCTGTTCTTACACAAAAGTAGTTACTAAAGACTGCAGGAGACCATGAGAGCTGTGCCCAGTTCCCCGTGAAGAACAGGCTGTGTAAACCTATGAGGAAATGCGCTTTTGCGTCGTGTTTAGTTTCTGCTCTAAGGAAGCAGGGGTTGGAATTTAGTCCAAGATTCATAGAATTTATGTAAAGTTGAGAATTCCCAAAAATATTACTAATAATGATCAAAGCACTGATGATGTAATTTTAGTAAATAAAAGACTAGGTTAAGGTTCTCTGGTTGGAAGAAGGCAAAAGAATGAGAGGCAAGAAGGCAAAAGAATGAGGAAGGAAGAAAGGAGAGGAAGGAAGAATGAGAGTCCTTGGGCAAAGAGAGAGCACTTGAACAGACAGCTTGCATCCACTACTGACCCCAAGTCATTATTGAATTTGCACCTCTGGTTTTTGCCTTTCTCAGGACCCTTCACACTCTGAGGCAGGACCTCAGCATATTAAAAGGCATTTTTATCTTTGGAACCTTGGGTCAGTATTTGGATGTCCTGTTGAAATGAAGTCTCCAAACAGTAGGTGCCACACCGTTCAGTGTTCATCTGTTTGGTGAGCCTGGGCTTCTCTCCAGCCATGGCTGCCTCTCTCCTTCCTCTTGAAGCCACTGGGTAGCATGAGGTCATTGTATTCTTTCCCTTTCCCTCCCCAGCGCCGCCGTCTGTTCTCAGCATCTGTCTTCATGTTTCTTCTATTGCTATGATAAAACCCATGACCAAAAGTAACATGGGAAGAAAAGGGATTATCTCAGCCTAAAGCTTCCCATCACCCGCGTAAGTCAGGGCAGGAACTCAAAGCAGGAACCTGGAGGCAGGAACTGAAGCAGTGGCCATAGAGGAATATGGTTTACTAGTTTGCTTCTTATGACTTGCCCAGCCTACTTCTTTAGCTTCCAGAACCATTAGCCCAAGGATGGCACCACCCACAGCGAGCTGGGCCCTCCGTCATCAATCACAAAAAGGCACCATAAGCTGCCCACAAGTCCATCTGGTGCAGGTGTGTCTTCAACTGAGGTTCCTTCCTCCCTAATGATTCTAGCTTGTGTCAAGTTGGCATACGACTGGCCATCACAGTGCCTCAGTGAAACCACCCTCACCAAGGCTCTCCCACAACCTTCCAGAGGCCAGGTGAAGTGGTCATTCTCCAGTGTTGATTCTAAAGGAGGTGTCTGCAGCACGGAGCAGGATCATACGCTCCGGTGGCTCCCTTCCCCTGCTCTTGCTCATGTTATTACTTCTGCTTCAAGCCTTCCAATTCACCATCTATGTGGATTGCTCTTCCGGTTGCCACTTGAACATCAGGATTTCCACTGAGATTCCTTCTCAGCCATTTAAGACCCATTTAGCTGCTTCAGTGAATCCTGTTCTCCTGAATGATCAATTTCCTTAGGCTGTTCAATCTCAACTTGGCCCATGATTCGCTCAGCACCACTGTCAATACCTTTCCTTTGTGCATTTCTGCCTCGGTTTGGGGGCTCCCTCATCTATCCCTTCATACACCGGAAACTAGAACTTTCCTTGGCTCTCCTACCTTTGTCTGCTTCATTCATTGCTCTCCATGTCCTAAAGATTCCTCTGCAGTCTCCTCATCTTCCCCGCTTTAGCTCTTTACATGAGATGGCTCTCCTGGAATTTTAAAGGTTTCTCGCCTGGCCCTAGACCTGGTCTTGCTTTCTTTGAGTCTTTACTTTGTGCTGCTCTTTTAAAAGTCAAACATTTAGACCAAGAGGGTTAGCTCAGTAGGCAAAATTCTTGCCTCACAGGTATAAGGACCTGAGTTTGATCCACAGAACCCATTTAAAAATGGCAGACATGGTGGTTCCCTCTTGTAATCCTAGCTAGCATTGGTGAGGAAGAGACAAACAGATCCCCCAGGGTTTGCTGGCCAGCCAGCCTTGCCCAAGCAGTGAATACCAGGTCAGCAAGAGACCCTCTTTAAGAAAGCAAATAAACAAACATGCACTCCCTCTCTACACATACACACACACACTCTTTAATGAAGGACTGGAGAGATGGGTCAGAAGTAAAGAGCATTGGCTGCTCTTTCAGAGGACCTGGATTTGGTTTCCAACATCCACATTGGCAGCTCACAGCCATTTGCCACTCCAGTCCCAGTGGGTCTGATTCCTTCTTCTGGTCTCTAAGAGTACAAGGAATGCATGTGGTGCATAGATATACATTCAAAGAAAACAACCATATTCATAAAATAAATTTAAGTTAAAAAGAAAAACCTAAAGAGATACCCACTGCATCATCACGCCAGACCACTAGGCTATCAGGAGGAGCCAAGGAAATGGTGTATGACCCAAGGACTGCCGAACTTCTCCCCAGTGCAGAGAGGGCATATTCATGAATCAGCAGCACTTGCACCTCAGGCTGCGAGCCTGAGTTATAGTTACCCAACAAACATGTATTAAACTCCCGCTAGGTTGCATGGTAGACTCTCTTCCCAGGTCTAGGAATACATCAGAGATGAAGCAGACAAGATCTGGGCTATGGAGCATCTAATATTTGTCACACATTTGGCTTGGAGGTGAGTTTCCATGTTTGCATTTTGTTCCACGTGGGGCCAGGGCAACATACCTACCATACCGGGCCTAGTGCAAAAGCAATTGCTCCTTATACAGCAAGGGTAACACAGCTGCTCTCCTTCGTTTGCTTAAGTGGTGTATTTCAGTTGAGTGCATTTTGGGTTTGAATGACAAACTGAGTCAGTGATGGAGAGAAGGGAGAGCCTAGGCAATCAGGGCAAACGATGGGAGACGATGAAGGGACCTGGGTCCTGTCAGCCTCTGCCATGGTCCAGACACAGAATGCTCTAAAAGTCTCTCCCTCCGCCTGACACATCAGAAAGAATCATACTGCCTTTCTTTCTTTTTTTTTTATTTTTATTTACTTTTGAGACGAGTTCTCCTACAGCTCAGGCTGTCCTTGAACTCACGTGTTGTAGAGGGTGAGTCACCTCTACTCCCTGAGTGCTGGGATTAAAGATGTCTGCCACTGTGCCCAGTGCTGAGGAAGAAACCCAGAGCTTTGTGAATCCGAGGCAAGCACTCTGAGCTACACCCTCAGCCCAAACACTTTCTTTAAAGAGCGCCCATGGAAAGCAACCCCAGACTGACAGTGGCTGTGCTACTGGTGGCCACAGCTCCTTACTGGTGGGTCACAGGCTCCTGGCACAGCATGTGCTTGACCACTGTGGTCATCAGGCAGGCTGGAGGATGGCCTGCGGCTGGCAGCTGTGCCAACCAGGAGCCAGAGGGGCAGCCACCACAGAGAGTACAAAAGGAAGCAGCCTCCCTCCAGGAGGTGCAGAGAGGTGGCAATGGCCTTAGGGATTGAAGGCCTAGATGCAGAGTAGGCAGGAAGCCCAGGGGACCTGTCCATCCCACATGGGTAGCTCGGAGGGTTTTGTTGCTTCAGGCATAGATTAAAGACATTTCTGAAAACCTGATGCTGGTTAGAGATGGGGAAGGGGGGTGCAGCTCTTCATCCTGAGGAGAAAGTTTGGATGGCGCTTCCCACCCGTCCCTGCTCTGGTCAGAAATAGACCCTGAAAAGACCGGGGTGAACCAGGCCTCCTGGAACAGAAGAGGACCCGCGGGCTAGTGTTAACACTGCTGTAAATGCCACTGTACCTCCCAGCAGCCCTGGGTACCATGTACTAATGGTCCCTATTTTCACAGCGGTAAAGAGTGTAAGTAACTTGACCAAGATCACATAGCTTGCTAGACTCTGAACCAGGGCAGTTGGCTTCAGAATCTTAACCCTCACTTGGTGCTAACCTTGTACTTTTACCCTAGAGGCAGAGGCTAATCAATCTCTCTCTCTCTCTCTCTCTCTCTCTCTCTCTCTCTCTCTCTCTCTCTCTCTCCCTCAGCACCAGCTGACTGACTAGATGATTTGTCAACCTCTGTGCCATCTTATCTTCAGGATGTCATTATTACCATCCCATTTCATAGATGATGAAACTGAGGCTCAGACCTTATGTCATGCTGCATAACCAACATCACATGGCTCAGGGCAGAGTCTGGAATTTATTTATTAATTTGTGTATATGATGTTTAAGTACTTTGTGTGTGTGTGTGTGTGTGTGTGTGTGTGTGTGTGTGTGTGTGTGTAGAGGTAGAAATTGAGTGTCCTCAACTGTTCGCCACCTTATTTTTTGAGGTAGGGTCTTTCCCTAAAGCTGAAGCTCACCAGTTCAGCTAGATTCCCTGGAAGCCTCAGGGATACTTCTGTCTCTGCCTCCTCAGCGCTGGGATTACAGGAACTTCCCACTATGCCTGGGTTTTGCTTTTTTTAGTATTAAGTTTTCATTCAAAAATTACACTTAGTGTGTGTGTGTGTGTATATGTGCATGTGTGGACATGTATGTCAGGGTATATGTGTAGAGGTCAGAGGACAATGTGGGCAGTCAGTACTCTCCTACGTAGACTTAGGGACTGAACTCAGGTCATCATCTTGCTTTGTGCCTTTGCTCAGTCAGATCCCAGGGATCCCCCCCCCCCCCCCCGCCTTTTTTGTGTGAGCTGCAAATGGAATTCAGGCCCCTTTGCTTGTTTGTACAGAAGGAGGAACTTTACAGACTAAGCCAGTTCCACCCCCACCCCTACCCCCAGCCCCTAGAGCCTTGTTTTTTAGGTGGTTCTGTGCACTGTAATGGTTGGCAGGTAAGAGTACCTCAGTGGACACTGAATTCTCCCCTGCTGTCTGAGACCAGGGGCATGTGTCCTGATCTGCCTGTAGGGCCCGGTTTAGGGAACTTAGGGATTTTGCAGGTCTGCCCCTCACCTCAGCCAGACACCTCCCAAAGTGTGAGGCAGCCAGAAAAAGCCCCTTCAGACAGGGGCCAACTGAAACCTGTATTGCCCTTTCTTAGTCACCGCCTCTCTGTAGGGACTTCGGCCAACAGCCAGCAGTGCAGACAAGGGCGGCATGGACCTGCAGCCTGTGGCTGGCCCTCGAGGGCGGGTAGCCAGATGCCCGCAGCCGCAGGAGAGAAGGGCCCCTCTTCTCTTCACTCAAAGGTGGATTGAGGAAGGCTGGCTCTGAGATTTTTTTTCAAGAAGCTCGTCGGGAGTGGGAGAATATGAACATCTGTGCCCTGGGATCTGCTCTGGACTCGGCTCAGGCCACAGTCTGGAGCTGGCGTCGGCTGGAAACAGGCCTGCATCCTGCTGGCGGGTAGGTGGGGCTGCTTCTGGCCTGCTGGTTGAGGAAAGCAGCCACTAGCCTCCACCCTCCGGAGCCCAGGAGGGTGGCGGGCATGGGAGGGCACACGGAGCTCTCAGGGCTGGGGCACCAAGGTCGCCTCCATGCGCTGTGTATACAGAAGGGCTGGGACAGGTTCTGGAGTCTCGGCAGGTACACTCCACAGGGAAAGGAACCCCAGGCCTTTCCCTCCCACCTCTGCCTTTGGTGACAGGCATTTGTGGACGTTACTGGTGTTCTCTACCCTTTATTCCAAATCCCAGCTGTTCATCAGGGCCACAAGACAGACAATCCAGAAATTGTCTAGTCAACTGGTTTTCCCCCGCCTTTTTTTTTTTTTTTTTTTTTAATTTATTGTTTTTTTTTTTTTTTATTTAAATTCTAACTTGAAAAGGTAGTGTATTATGCTGGGGATACAGCTCAGTCGGCAGAGTGCTTGCCTAGCATGCACCACTAGGCCTTGGATTTGAGCCCCAACAGCACCCAAGCTAGGCATGTTGGTGTAAGTCAATAATCCCCATACTCTGGAAGTTCAAGATCATCCTCAACTACCTATCCAGCTCAAAACCAGTCTAAAAGAAAATAGTATATTTACATGGTTAACATTTTTAAATGCTATAAAATGGTATCAATCTATATCTATATCTATATATCTATATTATCTATATCTACATCATCTATATCCATCTTCATCTCCATCTCTCTCTTTGTCATCTATCTATATATCTCACACTCACCTGGATTTCATCTGCCCTTCTTTTTCCCCACCCCTTCCCACCTCATAGCACACAGTAAGATATGTTCTAGCTTCAGGTGTACCCCTTCGTGGCCAGGTTTGCTTGGTGACACACACCCTTTAATTTCAGTACTCAGAGGCAGAAGAAGACAGATCTTGTGAATTTGAGGTCAGCCTGGTCTACATAGAAAGTTCTAGGCTAGCCAAGACTACATAATGAGACCCTGTTTCTAACAAACAAATCCTTATAGAGTTTTGATATGAAAATGGGAATATGCCAATATGTTTGCTTTTATTTTATTCCTTTATTTTACTACGTAATAAATTGCATACAATATATTTTTCTATGTTTTTGTTTTGTGGATAAACATTATTAGCACTAAGAAAGCATCTTGATTTCTCTCTTTTTTCCCTTCAGACATTGGGAATTTATTAAAGCACAAATAAAATGCTCAATATATATTGATCAGACAATTATAATTCTTTTAGCATCTTCATTTTCCCAATTGTATAATAGTTCCTTTGTGGCTATAATATCGTGTGTTAAGTAGACTGTAAAGAGGAATATCTGGGTTGTTTCAGTCTTCCTGTGTGAAGGCTTCATTCATGCTAGCTTGTCCAGCCAGAGAAGACTTAAGTAACTGAGCTTGCAAACTTGACCATCCATGCCAGGCCTTGGAAGAAGTACACAAAAAATTTAGGAGCCCATAAGATACAGCTTGTAGACCACAATTTCACCCCATCTGATCATTTCATAGGTAAGAAGCTAAGGTCTTAGATTAGGGCCAAGGCTGGTTGGAGGTCACAGGGACTGTAGAACAGATCTGACTCTGCTCACCACCCCATCTGCAGTAACAGCACAAGGCCCAGACCAAGACTCTGAGACCACTTGTCTAGAAGGACAGATAGGGTTACTATAGCCACAGGGATAGGGCATCTGGCCATCAACCACAGATCTAGACACAAGCCTATCCACGGAGCCAGCTGTACTCAGACTAGAGCTTCTCTGAACCAACCATGGCCACAGGCACAGCCCCAGCCATGGCACACAGCCATAGCTGCAGCATAGGTTAGCTGTGGGCCCCATTCTGGATCTGGCCCTGGACACAGCTAAGGAACCAGCCACAGACTGATCCCTGGATTCAGTTCCAGTTCCACCCATAGACCTAGACTTGAATCAAGCTGTGAATCCAGCCATAACCATTCTATGACATGGATTCAGTCATGGACCATCCATAATTCCAGCCCCAATCCAGCCATAGAGTGAGCCACACACTCAGACATGGACTCAGCCCTAGACCTGCCATAGACCCAGGCACTGACCTGCCATAGACCAGGTCATGGACTTGCTCATAGATCAACCCCTGCACCCAATCCTAGATCCAACCTCTGGTCTCAGATCTGCCTCTTGCTTGCTCTGGGGTTTTGTTCCCCATTTCTCCCTTCAGGAAGGGCTTTGAGTTTGTTGGAAAGTCACTCAAAGTAAAGGAGAGAATCAGAGCTGCTGAGATGGATCGTAAGAAATGGAAAGTCTAGAAGGTATGTGAACAAGGAGGGAGGCCTCAGTCTTTAGAGGCATGTGTGAGCAACCTGTAGTATGGAAAAGAAGTGCTGGAGAGGTTTGGTAACCAATAAGTGACTCGGAATTACATTTTGTGGAAGAGAAATGTTTATGAAAAACCAAAGTTAGCATGGAGGGCTGGTCTGTCTAATTTGGAAGGATTTAACTCCAGCAGTTAGGGAGATAGGCAGATGAGGCAGGCAGAAGGGAAGGACAGCCAAGGTATATCTAAAAGGTAAGGTCTCTCAGATTGGTGCGCAGGGAGCTCTATCACCACCTACTCCCATGTCATTCATAGAGACCTGACTCACTCAGCCGTTGACCTCCTTGAGGATAACACAGAAGATTTGATCCACCTGGGTTGGGTGTGACATAGCTGTGGCCTGAGGATGCTAGTCAGTAGGGCGCGCCAGTGAAAATATCGATGTTTGAGGAAGTGGGAGAGCTTTGGTGCATTATTGGATAAACACATGGTGGCTCTAGACAAGCGATCCTCATCTTTGGGGTCTAGCTTTACTCCCTATATGACAAGAGGGTTGGGATAAATGGGGATTTAGTGAAAGGACTGGACCTTGGCTTTGGAGTTATGACACATAACCTGTAATTGCCACCATGCAGGGAGGGTGTGGAGCTGCGGTCGCCATGAATCACGTCATAGGCTTGGACAATGAGTGCTTTACAGGCACCCAAACTGAGCCTATTTCTCAGCATTCTTGTGCTAAAGCAGAGGGGAAAGTCTGAGATGGAATTTCTCACCAGCCTTCAAAGTCAGCGAAACAGGCACCTAGGGTTGCTTCAGTGTGACTTAGGAAAATAGAAAGACATAGGGTTTTTGTGAAATAAATGCATACCAACACCATGAGATGTGTCTGGGATGGAGCCATTACCTGGGAGCTTCCTGACATGAGCCTGGTGGCTCCCGGAGATCCATGAGGAATGAATGTGTGCCACTTGTGGGCCTCTCCTTGATTCCCTGCTTATCTGGCTCCTAGAGCCTAGCTGGAAAAGGTCCTGTTGTCTTGTAGCTGGGACTCAGACAGAAAAATTTGGTTTATAATCTCCCAACCATTGGAAACCATAAAGGACCTCAGCCTTGTGCCACACAGGCACAGATATGCAAGGCCTTAAAGAAGGTTCACAGGCATTGACAGCACTCCGTCAGGAGCCAAGAATATTCTGGGAAGGAGCTAACTACTTTGTTCTCAAGGCTAAGGCTGTGGCCCTAGAGGAAAGCACACTCAGTGCCTGGGGTGAATGTCAGTGTGAGTGAAGATTGATGTGTGTCAGAGTGTTTAGGGCCGAACATCTGCTTGGCAGCTTCTGAGCTCTAGGTGGCTCTAGAGTAATCTGAATCCTATGGTTTGGCATCAGTGACCCTACCTAGCACCCTTAGTTTTTCATGGACTTGTCTTATCCCACATCTCAATCTGGGTATGGTCTGGCTTTGGATCATAAACAAAAATTGACTTCTTTATGCTACACCGTTATACTGGGGACACAGTAGAGCTAAGTCCTTATCTATAACTACAAAACTCCAAGACTTCGAAAATTGAAAGCTATAAAGAATTAACTGAGCAACACTTAAAATATAGTAAATAAACATTTTTACCTCAAGAAATTCACCTTAGTTTTCTAGGATGGCATCAACAAATTACCACAAAGTCAGTGACTTAGAAACCTCAGAAACTTCTGGCTGTAGTGGACCATTTCTTATGCCAGTAATGGGAAGGCTGAGGCAGGAGGACCAAATGCGTTGGTAATGAGATACTCTTAAGAACGTATGAGGGACCGGGGAGATCATTCAGTGAACTGCTTGCAATGCAAGTACAAGGACCTGAGTTCAAGCCCCAGGACCTATGTAAAGCAGCTGGGCATGGTGATACATGCCTACAGTCCCAGCACTGAGGAGGCAGAGGCAGGCCAGTACTTGGGGCTCACTGACCAATGGGCCTAAGCTCACTGGTGAGAAGTTCAGTCTCAGAAAACAAGGTGGGTAGCACCTGACATACAACATCTGAGGCTGACCTCTGGCTTCCACAGATATGCTGACACATGCATGTGAATGCATATGCACACACACATGTGCATATCAGCACACATGTACACATACACACACAGAGAGAGAGAGAGAGAGAGAGAGAGAGAGAGAGAGAGAGATGCACATACGATCTGAAATCAAAGTGTGGGTAGGCTGTGCTGTCTCTGGAACCTCCAATTCTTCCTTTGGAGCTTCTGGAGACTTTGTTTGTTTGTTTGTTTTTTGTTTTGTTTGTTTTTTACTTGTAGCCACAGCATGGCAATCTCTGCTTTCACACACACACACACACACACACACACACACACACACACACACACACACACACCATCCTTCCATCTGTCTGCAAAGACCTTAGTTTCCCAATTAGGGTCACATCCCGAGTTCCAGTGGCCATGAGCTCAGGGAATTATTATTCAGCGCCTGCAGTTCTCTTTCCCACCCTCCCCCCAATCCTCTCCTTCATGGTGCCTGTTCTAACATGGTGGGCAGCATTCTGAGTATTTGCTCCTAGCTCTTGCAA
Source organism: Uromys caudimaculatus (assembly GCA_028551405.1). NCBI lineage: Eukaryota > Metazoa > Chordata > Mammalia > Rodentia > Muridae > Uromys > Uromys caudimaculatus. The sequence continues at coordinate 111,773,622 of CM052703.1, read as the reverse complement.
ACCAGTACCCCTCTGGTTGGTGTCCTAGTGATTCTGTCTTCTCTCTCCTCACAGTGAGTTGTTTCCTTGTGGGTTTATCAGTCTTCAAAAACCAGCTCTGGTTGGCAGGACTCCTTTGTCTTGTGGAAATCCCTTGTCACCTAGGTTTGGAAGCATCTGTTCAGGATAAATGTGCAGGAGCTCCTCTATGGGCCTCGCAGGGCATGACACTAATTTGGGCAATTCGTGTGGCTAATTCCTCAAGCAATGATTTTGAGACCTTAGAGGCCATGAACACTTGGCTCAAACCCCATGTGAAGGACAAGCTTAGGACTTGCTTTCTCCTAGGGGGTTTCTTTTTAGTGTGAGAATGTTGAGTGAGGTAGTACCTTGTATGCAGCTTAAGATGGATGGGAGATCATTGTGTAGCCTACAATAGCCCCAAACTCCTCCTTGCCTCGGTCTTCTGAAAGTTGGGATTACAAGTATGTAACACGTTTTGGATTCTGTTATCCAAATCTCACATGGGTGGAGACAGACTGAAGCCCTGCTATTTCTTCTTGCCACTAGCTGTGTCCTCTGGCCTTGTGTGTCCTGGCTTTATTTAGGTGTCTTGGTGGCAGCCTATGAGCTTGTGTCCTCCTAAGCTTCATCACCTAGCCCGGGTGAGCAGAAAGACCTTGGGCTACAAGATGCTAGGCTCAGTTCTGCCTTGCCGCATCTCACCCACCAGCGTCCCCTCTCACCTATGATCCACAAGCTCCGTGAGCAGATCACTTTAGCTGAACACCTCACCTTTGCCTTACTAGCACTAACTTCTCCCCTAAGACTCGACTCCACCATCACCTCTTCCGGGAAACCCTCCCAGATTTCGCAGTGCCATCACACAGGGCTTCTGAGTCTTTCCCTGCTACAAAGCATCATGGCCTGGGCCTGATCTCACACGTTTCATAGATTTCACATAGCACACTGAGTCAGGTGGGCAATGAGGGGGCAGCAGATGGGACACAGCTCGAGAGCCTGGATGCTGGGCAGGAAGGCACACATCAGCTATTAAGGACCAGGCTTCATTGAAGCTGTCTAAGGAACAGCTCCACGGAGTGACCAGTGGGCGACTAGAAGAAAAATGCAAAGGATACTATCAGAGAAGACAGGCCATTGGTTTGGGGGCTTTTCACAGGCCAGAGGTGCACTGATGGGGAATATTTATGAATGTTTAAGGCATCAAGTCTTAGTAATAAGGGAAATAAAAGAACTCCAGGCCTTTGGACCACCTTAGTACAGAAATAGCTTTCCTTGTCTCTCTGGCCCCTTAGATATCTTCTGAGGCCCTGGTAACTGCTTCTTATCTGCACACACCCACCTCCCCTGTACCCTGAGAACTCAACAATGACCACTTTGGGAAGGAAGTGGCAGAGGATACCCAAGCCTGAGTCCAAGTTCAGAGCCGTAAACTTGGTTCCTGTCATCTGCCATCTCCTCAAAAACCTTCCCAAGTAGCTGTCTTCATCCCTCTGTCCCTGCTCCATCCTCTTCCATCACCTGTGCCTGGGTATGCGGTTCAACATGGGCTGGATTTTTTTTTTTATTTAATATAAAATTCTGTGGCAGGAGAGCCAACTCCAATGAATGACCACACAGTCAAAAGTGACAAGGACCCTTTTCACAGTCCTGCTGCATAGAGCTGGCCAGGCGGCTGAAGGACGCCCTTGGTGAGTCAGCCTATGTTAGAGGGTCAGTCGTTCCAAGCCTTCCTCTGCCCTGGGAGTCTGAACACAGACAGCTACAGTCAGATGATCTATGCTGTCCTGAGTGAAAATATGTTCTTACCTGTGATTCCTGGATTGAGTTGTTCATTTATCCAAATACCCTGTGTCTGGTCTCGGATGCTGCTCTAGCCCAGGAATCCAGTGATGACAGATGCTGGGTGCTAGGCGATAAGATCTTTACCTATGAGATAATAGGGGACAGTTAATACAATAAAGACATGAAAAGCAGGTCAGGGCCATGGAATGGAGAATGACTGGGTAATCTCCTCCGTAGAGGTGGCCTTTTGTCTGAGCACTGTGGAGGAGAAAGAAGTGGCAAGGGTCCTGGTTGAAGGAACGACCTATGTAAAGACCTTGGGGTGGGAACGAAGTGCTTAACAGGGCATGGGTAACAAGGTTATTGGATGTGGAGAGTGAACGGTCTTCCAGGAAGCATGAACACTTGAGATTGGATGTCATAGATAACTCATGAGCCAGCACACATGGCTGCGTGGCTCACTGGTGAAGTCTAAAATATGAGAGCAAGACTGAAGTATGAAGTAAAGGGCAGCTTAATCCACCTTTGTGCCAAACAGCCATGCACTGTATCAGGCGCTAGAGTGCAAGCCATGTTCTGTCCTGCTCTTGAGGAGCACCTAACTGAAGGCCCAGAGGCGCAGTCCGGAGGGTGAGGGAGAGGAAGATGGGGCAGAGACAACTTCCCAAGAGAATCTTCAGCAGGACTGAGATGTAGGAGGCATTTGTTCTGCCCTCCTCAGACATCTGGAGCAGGGAGGCTATGAGTTGAGGATGGAGAGCTTCCTGGAAAGGAGATGGGTTAGAGTGGACGGCACTGCTGGAGCCTTCCCATGTAACATCGCTCCTCACAGAGGACAGGCTGCCGCCAGTCCCCAAAAGTGCTCCAAGGAGCACCCTTCCCTCAAGATGCTTCAGGAAGAAAGGGTTCTCTGACCTTATCGGTTAAGAAAACACTCTCCTACATCCGCCTTCAGACAGTTTTATAATATATGTGATATTCTTAAGGTTTTAAGGAGCCTGAGAATGCAGCTAATGGTAGAGATTTGTCTAGCATGCATGAGACCCTAGCTTTGATTCACAATGACAAAAAATAAATAAATAAATAAATAAATAAATAAATAAATAAATAAATAAAAAATCACGTGAAGTCCTGTGATAAACCCTCACTCCCTTTACTGAAAATAGATTTTAGCTGGGCAGTGGTAGAGCAAGCTTTTAATCCCAGCACTTGGGGGGCAGAGGCAGGAGATTCTCTTGCGTTCAAGGCCAGCCTGGTCTACAGTTCGAGTTCCAGGACAGCCAAGGCTACATAGAAACCCTGTCTTGAAAAAAAAAGAAAATGAAAATATGTTTCACATAATATATCTTGATTATGGTTTTCCCTCCCTCTGTTCTTTCCAGTTCCTCTTTACGTCTCCTCCCATGCAGATCCACCCCCTTTCTGTCTGTCAGAAAACACGCAGGCTTTTCAGGGATAATAGTAAAACAAAATATAATAAGATAAAACAAAAACTAACATTGGAATTGGACTAAATGAACAAACAGAAGGAAAGGGTCCAAGAGAAGGCCCAAGAATCAGAGACCCGCTTACTCATGAGTCACACTCCGGAATCCCATAAAGACGCTAAACTGGAAGCCATAACATATACACACAGGACCTGGTGCAGACCCACGCAGGCCCTGTGCTTGCTGCCGCAGTCTCAGTGAGTTCATATGAGCTCTGAGCAGGTTGGTTTAGAGGCCTTGCTCTCCTGGTGTCCTCTACCCCCTCTGGCTCTTACACCCTTTCTACCTGGCCTACTTTTAAAGCCAAGGTTTCCTCTCAAAGTATTACTATTCGGCGATGGAACTTCATTAAAGTGCAATGCGTGCTATTACTGTATGGGATTTGTGTAGAGCAGAGATTTCCAAACTATCACAAAGCCTCCCTTACCCAATCTCTTATAAACCCGTATCTCCTTTAAAACGAAATAAAATCAATGGGGCTGAGAATGAGACATGGCTCAGCACTTAAAAGCGCCAGCTGCTTTTCCAGGAGACCCAGGTTTGATTGCCAGCACACCCACATGGTGTCTCATAACCATCCGTAACTCCAGTTTTAGGGGACCCAACACTTTCTTCTGGCCTCCCTGGGCTCCAGACACACTTGTGCGGCACAGACATCCATGCAGGCAAAATTCCCATACACATAAAATAGTAAGATATAAAATAAAAATTTTATAAGTGAAATAAAAATGAAGCCAGATGTGGTGTCACACCGGTAATCCTAGCCCTTAAGAAGCAGAAGCCCTTGTAAGTGAGGATTTAGGACCTCAAAAGTCTAGATAGGAGCTAGGGAGGTCGCCCAGTATGCAAACTTGCAGCCAGCCTGGTTATATAGCAAAGTTCTGTCTTTTAAATAAAATCCCAGAAAATTAAAGGCATGAAATGAAAATGAAAATAAAATGCGAATTCATATTTGTAAGAGTAGAGTCAATGAACAGAAAAGTTACATTTCAAAAGAAAAAAACAAACAGATCAAAAATAAGGTATGAACAAAGCAAATTATCACCACACTGTACCTTTATCCTTTGCAAAAATGTATTTTGCTATTAACTATGGGAAATTGTTATTGTAGTCGTGGACTTCTGTCATTCTATTATTCGAATTGAATCCCACCGGCTAGGATTCATATTTACAAGGTCAACTGATTTCCAACTATGTTTTCAATGAGTAAAGAGACAACTTTTTCAAGTTCTTGGGCCTCTCATCCACTGGGCATGAGAGTGGGAGAGGTTGCCTCGCACCTCACAGGCTGCAGCACTCTGGAAATCAGCCTGAACCTCGCCTGGGCAGCACAGTAGAGCTGGCTCTGGTGGTGTAGACTTGGGTGAGCCTACCCTGAGGATGTGAGTTCAGGAGAGATGACCCACTCTTTGTCTGAGTGATTCAGGAGCGTTGGCCCTAGTGGCTGGGGCGCAGAAGAGCTGGCAGGGCTGAACAACCCAGCTATGACTGAGGTCCACATCCAGGGCTTTGAGTTGGACCACTCCTACATCTACCCCTTCGATAAACTACTAGAGTCTTGATGGGGCTGGTCCTACAGACCCAAAGCCGCAGGATCTCCATGACACAGGGCAACAACAGGATGTCTCAGAGGAGTCCCAGTAAAGATCCAGTATTAATGGTATAGCAGAAGCACACCAATGGCTCGTTGCAATGGACATTTGCAAGTAGAGACGTTGGGCAGAAGGTTGGGGCACACTGCAGCTTCCACAAGACCTGTTGGGTTTTGTTTGTTTGGTTTGCTGTTGCTGTTTTAATTAACTTATTTGTTTCTTTTATTTTTTGTTTTCTTTTGGGGGGTTGCAAGGTCTGAGGGTGGATCTGGAGGAACATGGAGATGAGTAGGATCAGGTGATGGTGTGTGAAATTCCCAAAGAACCAATACAAGGTTTTAAAAAAGAAGTTCTTGTGACAACTGGAAATCCCACACAACAAAAAACAAACGGTGACTTCTATCCCATATCCTATGTACAAGTAGTTCAAGACGGCTCAGACATGTCAAAATAGCAAAGCCTGGGCCAGTGAGATGGCTCAGTGGGTCGGGATGACTGCTGCCGAGCCTGAGGACCTGAGTTTGATCCCTGGGACCCACATAATAGAGGCATAAAGCAGCCCTTGGAAATTGGTCTTTGACCTCCACGAGCACACTGTAGCACATATGGGACCCCCAGAATTTCCTAAAATAAATACATAGAAATGTAATGAAACCAACCAAATATATTTAGAAAGATTTTCAATATTTAAAAGCTTTCAGAAGAAATACAAGAGATTAGTCATGATTTAGTTCACGAGGAA
>CM052703.1:111709700-111767916 GCA_028551405.1 Uromys caudimaculatus | reverse complement strand
AAAAAAAAAAAAAAAAAAAAAAAAAAAAAAAAAAAAAAAAAAAAAAAAAAAAAAAAAAAAAAAAAAAAAAAAAAAAAAAAAAAAAAAAAAAAAAAAAATAATAATAATAATAATAATAATTAAAGGCATCTGTTCACAAAAATGATGGAGAAAATGAGAGGCACACATTGGAGACAAGCGCCTGCAAAATTTGCATCTTAGATGTGGGCATGGAAAGTCTTGGGTGCTCAGAGTTCACCCTTGTGGTGCCCCCCTAGTGCAGAAGTCCCCACTGTACAAAAGAGTACTCGTGGGCTACAGTCTTGAGTCGGAGAAATGATGTCCCACATTCATCCCATGGCCTTCTTTTCTTTATTTGTCACAGGTAGAACGGAGCACACCATCATAGGAGCCAAGAGAAGGTACCCGGGGAAGCTCTGGGGAAGGAAGACACTGTTGAACCAGGAGTTACTGGGGCCCAGTTGTTGGAACAATTGTAAGAGGCAAAGGATGGGGAGAAGTGACTGTCAGAGAGAGGGGGAGGGTGGGAGAAAGAGAGGGGGAGAGAGAGGAAGGGAAAGGGGAGGGGAGGTAGGGAGAGGGTGTGTCCAACAGAAAGGAGGTATTCTCAGCCTATATTGCATGAAGCATTTGTAGTGGGAGATTATGTGGATTCATGATCAGAAAAGTAATGACAACAGAGAAGCATCTAGAATAGTGGGACCCAAACTTCCTAATGCTGTGGCCCTTTAATACAGTTTCTTATGTTGTGGGGACTGCCAACCATAATTATTTTTGTTGCTACTTCCTAACTGTAATTTTGCTACTGTTATAAACCATACTGTAAATATCTCATATGCCGTCCCTGTAAAAAGGACATTTGGCTCACAAAGGGGTCATGACCCACAGGTTGAGAACCACTGATTTAGGAGCTTCTCCTAGTATCTGATAGCGGCAGCTACCCAGTCAGAGGTGTTCCAGAAAATAACAGCATGCCTGAGCTACAGCAGTCGCTGTAATCCAGTCATGTATCTCCTCTCTCTCGGTACCTGTTAAATAAGGACAACCCATGTTAATGTCACAATGGCTGTGAGGAGAGATGGGGACCATGAATCCTGTAGAAGGGCTCTGGGAGACACTGTGTGTGTGTGTGTGTGTGTGTGTGTGTGTGTGTGTGTGTGTGTGTGTGTGTGTGTGTGTGTGTTACAGGCGTAGAAATAGATGTGGAACCATTGGCCCATTGGCCACCTTGGGATGCAAATAGCTTACGGTTTGATGTATAGAGAGAGCATGAAGGACCACTGGACTCATCAGGTCACTCACTTGAGCCAGGGCCCAGGAACTCCACTCTCTTGATAAATTCTGAGAGTGAGAAGGGGAAGGGGACTGATTGTTGTGTGGGGTTCCAGGGAACGGAAGGGTGCATGCCTCCCAGAGCTCACCGGCAGCCCAGCCAGAGAAGGGATGATAGTCAGACTGCATGGGCTGGGACCTGGGGAGTCTTGGTCGGACAAAGATAAGTGGTGAAGACTGTAGTCACTCAAAGGCAGATGGTCCTCCAAACCATCCAGAGAACGGACATGAAGCTGTGGTGTGTAGGCTCACATCTCTCGGCAGCCATGCACAGCACTATCAAAGACAGAGACTATCTTGGAGGTCTCCGATTGTGCCTTAGTCCACTTTCTGGTGCTAGAACAGAAGAGTAGACTGGTAATTAATAATGAAAAGGAAGTCGTTTAGCTCACAGTTTTAAAGACTGAGTTGGGTGGCCACAAAGGCTGAAGTCATTTTCGTTGTCATTGTTGTCATTGTTGAGGGTACATTGCAGAGTCCTGAGATGGCACAGTGAATTAACCACATGGCCTAAGTGTCTCTTTATTTCTCTTAGTCCCTTTCTCTTTATTTACAAAGTAGGACAATTAAAATAATTCTCACCTTGTTCAAAGAATTGTTCTAAATATTAAATGAGGTATTGCACTTAAGTAGCTTTCCATTGATAAATTTGCCCTTAATATTAGTCATCATCCATGTGGTGGTTTAAACATACTTGGCCCAGGGAGTGGCACTATTAGGATGTGTGGCCTTGTTGAAGTAGGTGTGGCTTTGTTGAAGGAAGGGTGTCACTGTGTGGGTGGGCTTTGAGAGCCTTCTCCTAGCCACGTGGGAGCCAATCTTGTCCTAGTGGCCTTCAGATGAAAATGTAGATGCACCATGCCTGCCTAGATGGTGCCATGCTCCCACCTTGATAATACCTGCAAGCCAGCCCCAATTAGACATTGTTCTTGTAAGAGTTGCCTTGGTCATTGTGTCTATTTACAGCAGTAAAACCCTAAGTAAGACAGTCACCAGCAGCAGCAGCAGCAGCAGCACCATCATATTGCAAGAGACACTGTTTTCCTGTCTATAGGTTCCCTGATGGTTGCTTGTGGGATCCCGAGTCTTTCCTCCACCCACCCTGATTTCATGACCACTAGTGATTGGGTCACACCCGCGGGATATGGAACCTCCTTTAGGATCTGCAGGAGAAAAAAACCAACACACCCTGCTACAAGGGAGCTGATGTCAGGCGTATGTTGAGATATGTGTTGAGAATGTGGCTATCGTGATACCCAAGAACGTGTGAAAAGTTAACACACCCCTCTGAAGACAGCGTGGGGAGCATGAACACTTGCGGATGATACAAGTAACCAGCTTAGACCAGGGGAATTTAGTGCTAGGTAGAGCGCTCCCTCTTTATATGCATCAAGATCTGAATAACAAATAAAGCAGGTCACGAATTTTCATGGTAGAAAATTCACACCCAGGGAAGACTGCCTAGGAGCTCAGAAATGACGAGCTTGTGGGTCCATGGACATGTCCCTCCAGAGTGAAATGTCACCCTCACCACCTTGCACTAAGTCTGCCTTAGTTACTTTTTCCATTGCTACGATGAAATTTTCTGACAAAAGTGGCTTTAGGGGAAAGGGTTTATTTGGTTCCACAGGTCAAAGGTGCAGTCCATTGTGGTATTGATATCATGGTGGCAAGAGCTCAGAGGAGGCCGGGCAGTGGTGGCACACACCTTTAATCCCAGCACTTGGAAGGCAGAGACAGGCGGATTTCTGAGTTCGAGGCCAGCCTGGTCTACAGAGTGAGTTCCAGGACAGCCAGGGCTACACAGAGAAACCCTGTCTCGAAAAACCAAAAAAAAAGAAGAGCTCAGAGGATCTGGTCATATTGCCCTCATGGTCAGGAAGCAGAGGGAGGTGAATGCTGTCATCTAGCTGGCTTTCTCCTTTATAGATATCGCAGGACCCAAGTCTAGGTACCATCTACTTTAAGCATGGATCTTCCCACCTCAACTAACCTACCCAAAATAATTCCTCACACAGATGCTGCTTGTGTTAGGAAGAGGCTAACCCAGCCAAGGTAATTCCTCACAGGCATGCTCAGAAGTTAACCAAATCAAGATACCCTCTCAGGTTGTCTGGAGGCCTGTCTCCTGGGTGATCCTGTTATTGGCAATCAATATCTACCATCATAGAGTCAAACTTTCCTTCTAAACAGGATCTCACATAGCCTTGCCTGGCCTCCAATGCCCTAAGACCTTGAATCTCTGAGCCTTGTGCCTCGGGGGCACTGGGATTACAGACATGTGGTACTATACCTGGTTAATGCAGTGCTGGAGATCAAACCCAGGGCTCCCTGAATCCTAGGTAAGCCCTCCATCAACATTCCCAGCTCCAGAGCCCACCTTTTTATTCCTTGGGCTGCCCAGAATACCACACACCCTTAGGATAGCCCTTGTAGACACTGTAGAGCTGGTCTGGCCTCCAGGACCAAAGCATGGCATAAAGGATTCATGCCAGACTTATTACTCAAATAAACTGCCAACAGCAGTAATTATTTAGGTATTCTTAGAACTTTGAAATTTTCTTTCTCCTGCTTCGTCTGTACTAATCTTTTCCTCTGGGCTTCTGAGCAGACTTGCAATTGTACGGCACAGCCTCTCTCTCAGCTCCACCCCTTTTCCCTGTCACACACCACAGGGACATGAGGAAAGAAACCCAGGCAGAGACGTTCTCTGTGGGTTCTTAGAGAGCCTAGGGTTCTGGGGAGTTTGAGTCGTTCCTCTGAGATATATGCTCTATGTGGTTGATTCCAACTTCCCTGCAAAGTGTAGCTGGTGGAGGAGGCAGTATGGGGCAGTGTTGGGGATTAGGCTGAGAGAACTGGTTCTTCTTCTAGTGGTTTAAGTCCTCTGAAAGGTGGCTAGTGAGTTTGGCCAATTTGATCACAGTGAATCCACCCAGAGGTACCCTGTACCCTCACATTGCAGTAGGTAGTATCCTATGTCTGTATCCAATAAGGTAGAGAGACTCCCACCATCACCTCTTGAACGACTCCAGTCACTTCCTGAGCTGCGTATACTGGTGCCTCTCCTGGAGTAGTGCCCCCCCCATCACTTTCCACCTCCCATCCCCCCCCCCCCCCCGCCCATCATCAGTTGCTTCAGCCCAACATTTTCCTTCCATGCTAATGGCTCCCGGAAGGTAGGCTTCGGTGGCAACTGTCTTTCTGTCCAGTGGCTTTTACTTTTTTTTTTTTTTTTTTTTTTTACCAGAGGTTCCCTGTGACATCACCTCCTCCCTCTGACTTACCTCTCTTCCATTCTCAGCACCCAATAGTATGAGAGCTAATTCAAACAAGACTTAGATTTTCATATTAAAGTAGCCTTCAGCAGAAAGGCGACAACCGTTTCTGGAAAATGTTAACACTTTCCTGTTGGCCGCCAAGACCTCTTGGAACCCAGGTTCAAACGAAACTTCCTCTGTAATGTGAGGGGTTGGCTGGTCCCTTGGAGCCCTTCTGGCTCTGACAGCTCATGGTACTATGAAAAGAAAGCCCCACCCCCATCCTCAGGGGCAAGGCACAAGTCAAGGGGGGAGCTGACGGCCACTTCTGGTTGGCACTGGTGTTGTCCCAAATAAAGTGGCTGTGAACCAGTTTTTTATTTTAGACATTGCAGCTGACAGATTAATTTCTATTTTATGGGATGCACTCTGAATAATTCCAGGAAAAATCACCCCGTCAGCACTTCACTGACGTCACCAGCCACCACTTAGGAGGCTCCAGCACCTCACACCTTGGCCTAGTGGCTGTCTTTGGGCAGGCTTGCCCCAGGTGGGAAGGAGGGTGTTATGTTTGGGGCCCTCTGTTGTCATGGAAACCATGAGTCTCCCTTTCATCCACTTTCAGGAGGTTTGAGCTTCAGAAGGCTCTCACCTGCCCATCCTCAGGCTTGAACCCCATGTAAGCCAGTTCTTGGGTCAGGCAAGTCCATTGTTTCTAAGGATACCTTGAATGTAGGTAGAGCTCCGCTTCTGGACAGACAGACAGACAGACTCAGTGTGGGGGAGTTTGGCCTTTACTGTTTTATAATCTGGCCTTGAGGGACGTAACTGTGCATTTATTTATTATGAGATTTCTTTATTTGGATAGTCTTCTCCCGAGCTCTTTGTGAAAAAATTCAGATCCCTCTTCTCTGACTTCCTTCTCTCCTCTGCCCTCTCGCCCTTCCCCCCTCACAGACAGAGAGGAGCGAGGCTTGCAGTCATTTCAGTTGGGAAGCCAAAACCACTGATCAGAAAAATATGTTTAGAGGAGAACCGCCAGGAATGAGAGGAACCACAGCGAAGACCCGCGGCAGCTTCTAGGTCCACAAAACAGGGCACCCTTCCCACCACAGGGCTGCTCTATAAGAATCCTGGGACCCCCAAGGCAGAGAAGTGGCCTTATCTGACCAGGAGGTCAATGTTAGTGGCTTTCCTTCAGAGCCTGAGGGGTCCATCCATTCCTTAATCCGCTGGGCAATCAATCCCATGCTCCAATAACTCACTTGAAAACCTTATATCCTTGGGACGATCACATCCACCAACAGCAGGTCTGTCCTCACGTAGGGGAAAATGCCAAGTCTGAGTGAGTGTAGACGGAAGTATTCACAGCAATAGCCACATGGTCCTCTTTTGGCAAATAATACCCTTGATTCTCTTCAGCATTCATGATGTTTCCAGATCCTCCACCATCCTGGATACTTGCCTCTGGTCACTTTCCAGACTCTCTTTAATGCGGTGGCAGAACCCCAGACATGATTCTTCAGGGAGCCGAGTAGATGGGCTGGCAGATGTCAGGACAAGCCCCAACCCAGAGCTGCAAAAATCCACATGTGCCACCAGACATTGGCCATGGGGACACATCATTTCCTGTCACTGAAGACAATTTTTAAGGGGCTGGTGGATGCTGCGGTATGTAGTATACTGTAGAACCTCATACTATTTATCCTTCCATGTGTCTCTAGAGAATCTCAATATAATCGGAAGTGATTTTGTTTTCATTCAGTGGCCCCTTAGTGGTAATTTCTCAAGATCCCATCACTGATCAGGAGGAATAGCTGTGACAAGTAGGGACTTAATCACTACCCTTGAGGATCTTAAAGTGGGTAATCTGTAAAGACCTACCTGGCAGCTTTGAAAGCAAAAAGCCTAGTCATAGATGATCTATGGTGGGAGGAGTTTGCAAGAGTCTGACTCCGTGTTTCTGGTTTGTAAATGGGCAGCTGTCATTCATCTAACTAATCCTTCATGAAGCCATGCCTTCAACAAGTATACTTACAGAGCAGTGCTGCGTACCAGCTACGTTCAAGAAGAACCCAGTGTGAACAGCAACAGAAGATGGCAGGAGGCAAGGAGCTTGCTGAGGTGGGGATGAGGGTATCCAGCTGAAGCATCCAGCCGGGATAACTCAGGTGCTCAGTGCGGAAGGAAGCAGACACCAGGTGGAACACAGTAGAGAGCTCTTTCTGTGACACCACTCAGCAGCACAGCATGACCACTTCCATCGAGGTGACCACACAGATGGATCATGTAGAACCAACTGCTGAGATCCACAAAGTATGAACTGCAATGAAAACCCATTCCTCCTTATCTTCCAGAGCACAACCAACTCTTCATTAGATCCTTCCATCATGACTGCCCAGAGACTGTCTCTGGTCTCCCACATTTCTGTCTTGATATCCTTCAGAGCACATCCAGTTTTCTTCCCTATATACTTCAAATAACTGAAGTCACGGTCACCATGTTGAGCATAAGCCAGAAACAAAAAGACAAATTCCCTCAGGTCTCATTTGTATATAGACTTTAAGAAAGCTAATTTCAGGCTGCCTGGCTCAGTTGGTAGTGCGTGATCCCATGCTTGAGGCTCTGGATCCATTTCCAGCATCATCATGGGAACACCGGGATATAATCTAAGAACTCATAGGTGGAGAATTAGAAGTTTGAGTCATCCTCAGCTATATAGTCCATTTGTGGTCAGTTTGGACTATATGAGATCCTGTCTCACAAAAGAAACGTGCTGATCTTCTAGAAGCAGAGAGTAATTATCATGGGAGGCTGGGGAGGGTGGGGATGGAGGGTTGTCAGGTGACAGGTATCAAAAAGCAGCTGGAGGAGAGGGCTAGGCTCTAGCATGTTACAATAGTAAGGTGTCTCTAGGTCACTGCAATTTATTGTATATTTTTTTGTGGAAAAAAAAATACAAGAAAGATTTGAAATTCTCCAACACAGAGAACTAATGGGTATTTTGCTTGTTATTTTTTTGGTTTGGGTTTTGTTTTTTCCAGACAGGGTTTTGCTGTGTAGCCGTGGCTGTTCTGGAATATACCCTGTAGACCAGGCTGGCCCTGTTCTCAGAGATACACCCACCTCTGCCTCCCAAGTGCTGGAATTAAAGGCATGCGCCACCACCACCTGGCTCTTACAGGTGTTTACAGAGATGAAAATACTACTCACCCTGCTATGAGCATTGCACACTGTTTACATGTATTGAACATCACACTGTACCCCAGCAAGAGTTACAACTAGTATGTGCTAATTAAAATAAAAAGAAAAGAAAAAGCAGAAAGTCTTCCTTCTTCGGTTCCAAGGAGAAATGAAGCTGTATGTATAATTTAAGCTGTCCCTCTTGAGCTTCCTAACTCTGTCCTCATCTTACCTGTCTCTGCAGTGACCTTCTTTTGAGGAGTGACCCCTTCATAGAACCTCCCGCTGTCATCTCCATGACGTTTCATTTTCATTTTCAAACTACATGCCCACAGGACAAGGGTCCTTCTCCCAAGCTCCAGATGCAAGCCATGCATTTCCACATGGCTCTCCTCCCATTGCTTCAAACCCAAGTGTCTTCTTTTTCATCACATAGACCCAGCTAGCATCCTCCCTTCTAGACCTGGTTTTATTTATTTATTTATTTATTTATTTAGATTTTTTAACCTACTTCTATTTTTGACACCAGGCAAAAACATTGAGATGAAATTTGTTCATGTTAGTCATGAGGAAAATCTTTATGAATTTCTCACTCTACTCAGCTTAATTTTATCCATCCATCTATCCATTCATGAATGAACCCACCCATGATGGTTAGTTTTAGGTGTCACCTTGACACCTAGAATGACTTGGGAAGAATCTTCATGAGGACTTGTTTACATCATTCTAGACTGCGGGCATGTCTGTGGGAGAGTGTCTTGATTGCACTGGGATTGGAGGGCCCACCCATTGTGGGCAGCATCATTCCCTGGGTTTGCCCATTGTAGGCAGCGTCATTCCCTAGGTTTGGGTCCTAAATTGTTTAAGAGCAGATAAAGCTAGTTGAGCACTAAGCATGTGCACTTCTCCTGGCTCTTGCCCATGGATGTGAATGTGATTAACTTCTTCAAACACTCCCCACATTTGACTTCTCTACAATTACGTACTGAAGCCTGCAATCATGAGCTAAAGCAGGCCCTTAATCCTCTAAATTGACATTTTTTATCATTATATAGCACTGGAAGGCCTGGAACTAAAAAAGATCCACCTTCCTCTGCTTCCCAAGCAATGTGATCAAAGGTGTGAGTCACTAGGCCCTGGCCCTAATTGCTTTTTATAAGTGTATTTTATCACAGCAACAGGAGAAACAAAACAAAACAAAAACACTAGAATACATCCTTGAAGCCTTCCTTCAATATTAGGATAAGTCAATCATGCTCTGGAGAAGCAGCACATGTTCCTTGAGCTCAGAGTGATGTCACAGGATGTAACAGGAAAAGAAAAAAAAAAACAAAAAACCTTCCCTCTTATAGACACAGAGACTCCAGGGCAGTGGATGCTCTGGGCCTTCCTAGTCGTTCAGGCTAGGGCCCAAGCTCAGCAAGCGAGCCCAGGCAGGCCATGTGAACATCGGGTCCTGGGGTGGGGGGTGGGGGTGTAAGGATCTGGCCAAACAGCAGGGGCTGGTGCAGATTGGGAACAGTAGCAAGTAGAAAGAGAGGCAGCCATGCTTGGCCCAGGAGCCTGGCACCGGTGAGAACCAGATTTGAACTCCATGTTCCCTACAGGGGTCAGATTGTCCAGAAAGCCAGAGAATTTTTAGGAAGGGCCCCTTCCCAGTCTCTTGGACTGCTGTGAGGATGCCTGGCTAAGATTCAGCCCCTTGAGTGGCGCCAAGGCTGGTAGAAGCTTGGATACCCTGTCTGTGTGCCCCAGCCTCATGCTCATTTTCAGGTGGGCTGCCCTTGGCCAAGAGCCATCCGGGCTTCAGAAAGTCCAAATACCTCTGTGTGTGTGTGTGTGTGTGTGTGTGTGTGTGTGTGTGTGTGTGTGTGTGTGTGTGTGTGTGTGTGTGTGTGTCTCTATCTCCCTCTGTCCATCTCTCTCTTCCCTCCCTCTGTCTCCCTGTCTTTCTCTTCCCCCCCCACACACACACCCCACACACCCCACAGAAGCACAACCATACAGTTTATAAAATAAGCATAAGGATTACCTAAATATCAATTCAGAGGCCTGCAGGTGATGGAGCCCAGGAATGAACATGAATTTGAAGTTGTGTCTAGATATGAAGCCTCTCCAAGAGCAGCATCGCAAGTCTCTAGATCAGCGGTTCTCAACCTGTGGAGTCTCAACCCCTTTGGGGGACTAACTACCCTTTCACAGGGTTTTCCCAAGACCATCAGAAAACCCAGATATTTATATTACGATTCCTAATAGTAGCAAAGTTACAGTTATGCAGTAGCAATGAAATAATTTTATGGTTGGGGTCAGCACAACATGAGGAACTGTATGAAAGGGCCACAGCATTAGGAGGGTTGAGAAGCACTGGTCCTTTGAGAATGCTAAAGCCAGGCCAACTGGCTTCCTGTGTTCAAACCACTCCCTGAGCTGGCTCCATCCACTGGTTAGATAGCTCAGAAACTCTACCTGAAAGCAAACAGGGACCCCTCAGGGAACAAGTGTGAGACCCCCCCCCACACACACACCACCACCAACATTTAATGCCAGACCCAGCATCTCGGGAGAGCCAGATAAGCAGGCTGCCCCCAAAGACAGTGCAGGAGCAGGGCTGCCTGTTGATCACACAGAGCTGCCTGAGTGGGGCCTTTCGACTTCAAGCTGCCTGGGTGGGAGACACGATGCCTCTGTGTCACACAGAGCCCACCCCACGCAGTAGTGCAAAGCACTGCTCACTCTGAAAATTAGAAAACATTCTGTCCCAGACCACACAATAGAGCTCTGTCACAACGCAGCACCAAAAGTGGCCTCCTCTACCCACCTGGTCCAGGAATGGCCCTTGCTCTGGTTTTGTTGAGACTCAAGGTCCACCTGGCCCAGCCCGATCCTGTCTGTCCTCTTGCAGATGGCCTGGCAGGTACAGTGAGTTCGTGAGTAGGTATAAGGAGAGTCTAGCGATATCCTAGGAAAGGAATTGTCTTGCCAATGCAAACCTTTAGGGTTTTTATTTTTGTTTTTATATTCTTTCCTTTCCTTTTCACTCCCCTCTTCCCTCCCTCCCTCCTTTCTTCCCTTCCTCCCTTCTTTCCTGTTTTTTCCTTCCTTTCTTTCTGTATTGATGATTGAGCCAGGACATGTAGCATGCTAGACAAACTGTCTACCACTGAGTCACAACCTCAGTGGTAAGACAGGAACCTGGTACTCATTACGCATCAGGCAGGCCAGGGTGCCCAGGGAGGACACTCCATGTGATCAATTGAGGGTAGGGGCACCCACCAAGGCTAACTTTGAGACTCAGGTCAAAGCGCACAGCAGAATGAGCTTCTTTTGCTCTTGTACCCACTCTCTCCCTCAATTCTAAACCCTGCTTGCTTTTAAGAGGGTTCTGTCACCTTATGACAAAGGATACCCCCACTGTCTGTCACAGACTAAATCACCTGGGACTCCTAGTATACTTTACTGCTTCAAATGGTTCATTTCCTGCTCTCTGGAGCTCCCAGCCTCACCTCTGACATATATCTTATTCTCTTTAATATAGTGGGGAACCAAAATAATCAATAGATAACATTCAGGATCACTCTGGACCAAACACCTCTGTGAATTCAAGCATCACCTCCAACAGGAAGCCTTCTCTGACTTCACTCCGCACAATAACCGTCTGCCAGTGTTTTCTCTTCCAGATTGGATGAGAGCCCAGAGAAGGCTTGTCTCTGATCTGTTGGTCTTAGGATACTTTCCTAGGAGTAACCTCAAGGGTTAGGTAGGTGGAGACAGCCACCTCTCTCTTACCCAGAAACTTAGAGAAAACCTTAAACTAGAAAAAGCCCCAAGCCTCAGAGTATGACTCTGAGACCCAGTGTCTTACAATGAAGCCTGGGTAATTCTTCCCTCCACAAAAGTTCTGCTTTTTAGTTGCTTTTCTTTGTTACTGGCATTGGCTTGGTAATTGATTTCAGGTGTTATCTCCTGTAACTTAGAAGAGGTTAATTATAGCCTGTAGTTCAAGGCATGTGGTTACCATTAACTCCTGCAGTTTCTTCTTGTATTTCAGTTGTTTTTAGAGCTTTAATTGACACACTGCAAACTGCAACTACTTCAAGTGTGTAATTTGGACCAGATGTAATGGTGCACACCTGTAATCCCTGTACTTGATGGAGAATCAGAAGTTCAAGGCCAGTATTGACAACATAATGAGTTCAAAGCCAGCCTGAGATACAAGAAGCCTTGTCTCAAAAACAAACAAACAAACAAACAAAACCAAAAACAAAACAACAAAAAACCATCAATAAAGCATCAATTTAATAAATTTAGGTAGGCGTATCTATCATACCATAATGATGGGGGTGAGCTTCTTCATCACCCCAAAGTGTTCTCCTGTCCAGCAAAGAGGCTTTCTGTCTTTGTGGATTAGTTTACATTCCACAGGTGCTTATGTAGCAGAATCCTCTCACACAGCAGACTTCCTCTGCAGCACCATGCAGTTGTCAACACAGCTGCTTACTTCTTGCATGGCTCCCCTCTGTGGTTAAGGGGCATGGCGGTACATGGCGGCACACTGCTACTGGAGCATTATTTCACCTGTTCATCTGTTGAGAAGCATACGAGTCATCTGTCACTTTTCATTATTGGAAACAGAACTGACATAGACACCTGTGTACAAACCATTCCTCTCTCAGAGTAGAGAGACTGGGTCATATTCTGTTTTGTCCCCGACGTTCACTACACCCACTTAGGTATTTCTTGCTTGCCTTGGATGTGTGAATATACTCCTGTGCAGACCTGTACAGAATTGCTGTGTGAGACTTCACTTACCTCCGTGGTACTTGGGCTACATGTCTGTTTCTTTCCTATTTGTTTCATGTGACTTTAAAAAAAAATCTACAAATGTATGTATTGGAAGTGTGTTGCTTTGAAGCATTGAACAGCTTTCTGTAATACGTCTCCACTCCATTTTACAGAGCTTTGCTTTCAGCTCCGGGCTCCCATCAATAATGCCACTGTGAAGGTGTCTTACTTTCCCTGTTGCTGAGCTGCATAGGCAACAGGAGATGGAACTCTGGGTCCCAAGATGTGACCTTACATTGCGTCATTTGAGACTGCTGGCACAACCCCACCCGAATCCAGTCTGTTGTGTGATCCCTAAACCATTCGTCTTCCCCAGTCCTACCTCCCTGACCATCACAGGGCACCCTCAGCTTGTTGACCTGATGCTGTGAAGGGGTTTCTTATGGTGTGTAAGTATCTCATTACAATGAGAGTCAGCATCTTTCCAAATGTCCTTAGGATTTTCCTCTCTGTCAGTCACCAGTATGGGTCCCAGGTCCAGGAGACACTCAGATTTCCCCTCTTCTTCTATCATACTGACCAGGACTCTGGTATGAGCTGGGTGGGGTCCAGGTACTGCAGTGTGGAGCTTGACCCATTTCCAGCAACATAAACCTGTGTAGCAACCATGCAGGCAGAGATCTGCAGGTCATGGCTCCCATGGGTTCTGTGCTATTCACTCAGGACCCTTGCAAGGTCAGTGCTATTCTGGACTCTGCTACCATGGATCAAGTCCTCTCTGAAGTCTCACAGAAATATAAACATTCAGTGTGTTCCCTTTTATGTCTTGTTTCTTTCATTCAAAATTGTGAGATTTGTCTAAGATGGTTCTGGGTTCCTCCTTTGTATTGCTGTATGGTATTCCGTTACACCACAATAGCTCTGCCTCTTTCTAATTTTAACACACACACACACACACACACACACACACACACACACACACACACGGTCTGCATATGAGAGAAAATGTGAAGTGCATTCGTCTTTCTATAAACAAAGCAACACTGACCGTTTTAACTATAGCCATTCTTTTGGGGTTCCTAGATCTTTGAATATTCTAAGGTTTTTGTCTCTCCTGAATTTTACAAAAATCAGTTTCCGTTTCACCCACAATTGGAACCTACAATGCATAGCTGTCTTCTTGCTTGTCAAGTGGGCATGACATGGCCTAACAGATGAGTTTTAGTACAAGGACCAGAGACCTGTTTCACAACCTGGCGATCAGTAGGCACGCACTTCAAGCCTATCAATTCATATGTCTCTTGAATGATAGCTTGGGTGTTCTCCCATGATAGGGACTGAGCCTCCATTTATTCTGTTCTCAGGGCCAGTACAGAGACTGTAAGAAGTGTTCAGTTTGGTTTGGTTTGGTCTGGTTTGAGTAAAAGTTGTTAACTGGCTAGTTGATAGAGCAGCCAGTCTCATCTATTCTGTCCTCTGTGATTTCTGAGCAGTCATGGAGGAATGAGAGCAACGGGGGAAGGAGAGAGAGAGAGAGAGAGAGAGAGAGAGAGAGAGAGAGAGAGAGAGAGAGAGAGAGAAGTGATGATTCTGGGTAGTGAAACAGATAGAAGAAGCCCCCTCATTGGAGTGGGACCCCTTCGACAAGGGTGAGGCTGAAGGGTTGACTGTGGTTTCTGTAGCTGTCTGTCCTTCATCCCATCTCTTTTTGCCCAGCCTCTCTCCCCAGAGGAGCAGAACAGCATCAGCCACATCCAGTCTCATTTCCTGGGTGGTGCTGCTGACCTACAGAGTCACCACCGGCAGAAGAATGGAGGAGCCTGGCCATGTGGCTGGTGTGGAATCCTGCATCCCCTGCTGCCACTCCAGTGCCTGAGACATGTGGGCGTCACCCTCGTTGGCACACAAAACCTCTACCTAAGGAGTTCACAGGTCTGACTGAGCCCCCACAGACTCTCAGGCAACCGGGGCTTAGTCCACTGAAGCCCAAGGACCAGAGAGAGGGAGCCACTGGTCCGAAGACTCAAACCCAGTGCTCTCTGGCTTTCTTTGCCCTCTGTCTGACGTTCCTATACCTCTAGCCCTCCCCTCCTCCAGGTCTGCAGATTTGTTTCCCTCTCTGCTCACTGGACTCCATCCTGTGTGTCACCGGGAAGTTCACACCCACCCCAAGGGTCTCTCACCTCTCCTCTGTTCCCCCTTCCTTTCATTCTGCATCCAGCACCCAACGTCATCTTTACAGCACATGTCTGCAACCCCAAGCTGCCCTGCTTCATGATGCTCGGGGGCTCCCAGATTACTGGGGACACATGCAAATGGCTGAAGGTAGCCTGAGTTAGTTCTCTGCTTCCACTCCCCTTCGGGCACGCTCTCTTCCATCCTGCCAAGTTCATTTCCATCCCAGGGGCTTTGAGCCTCCTATTCCCTCTTCCTCAAACACTCTTTCTCATGAGCCCTTAGCTGGAGGGGTGTGGGGGGTGCACACACTAGACTGGATTTCAGTAGAGTTGTTTCCAGTGTAACCCTCTGGGAAATACTTTTATATACATAATTGCAATTGCATCATCCAGGGAAGGAACTATAGACATCACCCCTTGATCCTAAGATTGTACTGTTGAAGAACGTAGGGTTCTCAAGACATTTGCATGGCTGGGGCCTACCTATTCAGGCTCTAGCCAGACGTGGTCTCAGGGAGACCTGTGTTAGTGGAAAATGGTCCCTCCCAGTCACTGCCTTGCACAGTGGTTCTCTGAGTATGGTACCCAGCCTGCAATATTAACACTATCCAGGAACTCTTTCAGAAAACATCACCTTAGGACCCAATCCAGATCTTCTTGGGTTGGAACCCAGATTTTTCTTTAACAATCACGACGGGTGATTCCAAACATGGAGTCTCCAATTGGAAAAGCCCTACTAGCCTAGCATCTTCTCTCTTTGTCATCACAATTGTCACTTCCCAGAGGGAAACCTAATAACCTAAGCAGAGGAAGGACAGTGAGGTTAAAGGCTGTGACCTGACACTTGAGGCCTACAGAGGCCCACAGAGACCAGGATCTTTGGAGGAGCTGAGTTCAGCATGGAGCTTGGTGCTTGAACAGCCTGCTGTTGTTGTCTTTCAACTGTTGGTTTGGTCAGTATGGAGCTAAGAAGAAGAACTTCCACTGTCTGTCTGGCCTTCCTTATGTGGCAGGACAGAAGTTGGCACTCCTCTGGGGGCTCGTTTTCCGAGTCCGAACAGTGACCAATGTCCCTCAGGTCTCCTTTGGAGTAGCCATAGTTGTTTCTAACTAAGACCAGCCTGGTGCTCTAGTCTCTGCTCATTTGCCCACAGGGAGCTTCTGTGCAACACCAAGGTCCTTCCATCCTCAGCTCTTTTCCATGAATTCTTTAGGAGAATGCTCCCACCCAGTTCCAGAGAATCACTTGATGCTGCCTGGAGACTGGCGAGGCAGTAGGTGTGACGGAGCTGGAGCTGTGGACCAGGAGCCAAGGTCCTGTCTGTAGTGGCCACTAGTCTCTGGCCTCCATGTAATTCCCAGCTCTTGGGAGTAACCCAGAGACTTATTTGGCTTTCCTAAATCTGATGATAGAATATTGGATATCAATGGACCGCAGGCAAGCTATTTTCATCTGTGACTTCAGATAGGAGCACGAGGCCAAGCTGCTGGCTTTCCTGCCTCGCCACTCAGAATGAGCTCACTCTGCTCTGCTAGCCCAGGGGCACTGGCTGTGGCTAGACAGTCTGGGTAAGACCTCCCAGGGAAAGTTCTAGGAAGTGAGGATGTCAGCAATTACAGCCATGTGCCTGGACCAGAGCTGGCCAGTAGCAGAGTGAGGAGAGCTGGGCACTGTGCCAGGTTGGCCTCTCTAGCTAAAGAACACTGGGAAGATGACTCAAGCAGTGTATGCCTCAGTTTCCTTGCTTGCCAAGAGGAGCCTGAAACAGATGATGAGACTGCACTAGATTCTGCAATGAGACTGGAGCATTGCTCACCAGGTCTCAGTTTAGAGCCTGGGTAACTGTGTAGTATGCTCAAGGTGAGAACCACCAGCGAGGGGACATTTAGGGGTCCGGAGTGTGGTTCAGACTTCCCTATTTAATGACTTTGTCTACATACCTAGACTTGAGACTGGAGTCATCTCCTCAGTGTGGAGGGACCTTGTAGATATATCTGCACTCTGAAGAATGGGAGAGCAAGCATCAGCTGAGGCAGAACAGTGGCCAGATGCTGTGAGACTTCCCTGTCTTCTCACTCCCTGGCATCCATTACCATGACCGCTCTGCGCTGCTGTGCTACCCCTCCCTCCACCAGGCTCTGAGATTAACAGCAGAGATAGGATGCTATCTATGGCCTGTGAGTGGCCAAAACCCCATGGCTGCCCAGTGAACGTTCATGGAACAAATGAACAAGTGAGAGAATGAATGGACAGAGGATGACTGATGGGTGGATGGGTGTGTGGACAAAAGCAGAAGGAAACCCAGTGAGACATGCTTGCTTGCTCAATACCACGAGGCTCTGTGTTATTGTTGCTAGGTGGGGGAAAGGACAGGATTAGTCCCAGCTAAGAGGGGGCTGGTGATTGCCAGGAAACCTCCTGCTCATTGTGGTGTGCAGTCTCTAGAGCAGGGGTAACCTTGGAATCAGAACATTCACTCTAAGGGAAACCCTATCCCTTAAGCCACACCGCTCCTCCAAGGTGAAGTAAAAGGTGGGCAGGCTCAGCTCCGGCCCCCATCCATCATGGGAATGATTGATTTTCTCAGAGAGAGAGAGAGAGAGAGAGAGAGAGAGAGAGAGAGAGAGAGAAGAGAGAGAGACGGGAGAGAGAGAGAGAAGAGAGAGAGAGAGAGAAAGAGAGACGAGAGAAGAGAGAGAGAGAGAAGAGAGAGAGAGAGAGAGAGAGAGAGAGAGAGAGAGAGAGAGAGAGAGAATATCTCTCTTGCAGGGCAGGGGGCACAGAATATAGTTGATAGAAAATAGACAAATAAGAGCAAGCCTGTGTCTCCCAGGCCCACCCAGCTCAGCACAGTGAAGGGAGCTTGCTGAGCCCTTGGGTGGCAACTCACTCTCCTGGACCAGGCCACAGCATTATGTAACGAGGCCATCGGCTCCAGGAATCACCTCTGCTGGCCTCTGCTCATCCCAGAGCGGTTTCCAGCTATTTCCTATGGAGGGAGGTTTTGCTGAGCACAGGATTTTCTACATTTTCCACTCCTTTGCAATTAAAGAAAAGCAGGAGACAAAATATAAAACCCTTCCCTTTGACTTCCAGAAACCTTCCAGCCACGAAGACAGAGGCAGAGCTGAAGCTCCGGGCTGCAAGTCCCCAGAGTCTTTAGGCTTCTGGGTCTCAGAGCAGGAACCAATCCCAAGGGGAATTCCGCTCCTCTAACTGACTGTTCCCCTAGGGTAGGGCTGGGATGGAATGCTGAGCCTTCAGGATGGAGCCAAGCCTTGGTGACTCCAGTAGAAAAAGGGAGGGAACAAGGCCAGCAAGAGAGCTAACTCTGCAGGTCAGCTGTAGGGAGAAGAGCTAAGGTTGTTTATGGGCAGGGGTGGATTTGAGACAAGATCCCATTAATTCTCTTTCTTAACTAATTAACTAATTTTGACATTGCACTGCCAATGAGCAGAGCTCCACCCCCGTCTCTCTTAATGCAGCAATATAAGAATGGAGAGGGAAGCCCTGTGGTGTGAGCACGCTGGGGAGCCTGTGAATCCCAGGCAGTTTGGAGGGGATCAAGGATAGGTCAGAAAGTCAGGAGGCCAGGTCAGAGCCATCTACGGCACGGGCTGCCTTGTCAGCTCTCGTGGCATTTGTCTGGGTACCAACCTGGGCAATACCGTAGAGTTATGACATTACCTGTCACAGTAGACAGGCACAGAGATGAGTTGAGAGAGACTACAGCCTCAGGCACAGTAGCCCTTCAACAAACTTGGATGCATTTCTTGCACACATCCTGACCGCCAGACAGGCAGCAGAGCTCCAACATAGCAGAGGCAACTATACACAAATAATTTTGGAGAAGAAAAGTGGCATTTTGATAATTTTGTTGGACACACTTGTTTACACTGGTTCGGTGCAGTTTTCACGCTGATTTATATACGTGGCATTTTCTTTTAGGTCCGTAAGAACCTCAAGGATTCCACCCTACACTGTGTCTCTTATTAGGGGTGTGTGTGTGGCAGGGTATTGTTTCTGTGTATGGCCATCGCTTGGTATCTGAGGGGGATAAAGTACAGCCTCCTACCTAGGTTACCAAACTCTATAGATGTCCAAGTTCCTTCTCTGTAGTGGTATAGCATTTGTGTAGAACCTACATATACCTATTGTATACGTTAACTGTATCTTTAACTACTTACAATATCATGGAAACACTGAATTTATTATTGATTTAATGTATACTTTATGAACAAGTAACAAGAAAAGTGGTGTGTTCAGTAGAGATGAGACATTGTAAATGTATTTTCAGTTTACAGTAGGTTGCTTTGAAGATGAAGAACCTGAGGGTGTGGAAGGGTGACTGTACACACACTCACACACACACACACACACACACACGCACATCAAAAGCACAATAGCTACACAGATCATTTCTGAAGAGAAAAACTGATGACTAAGGACATGAAGTCAAAGCTAGGCTTGGGTTCTGGCCAACTGCTTAACCAAGTGAAGGCTAGAACAAACTCTTCTACTCTGAACCTGTGAACCTTTTGCCTCTTCTTATGACAAATCTCTGACCTACTTGGTATTTGAAGAATTGTTGTGCGCAGACATTGATCTAGATGCCTAGAATATAACAGGGCACAAAATGAGCTCTGTACCACATGTGCATCCAGAGAAATATGCTCAGCAATGGACGTCATCAGTGAGGAAAGCCTGGGGTGGGTGAGAGAGAAACGGGAGCCAGAAGAAAGGAAAAGGCAGTCAAGGATGAGGAGACTGGGCAGGGCACTGACGTGAAGGCTGATGCAACAAAAGTCTGACACTAGCCAGACATGGTGGTGGCATTCGTCTGTAATCCCAGCATCCAGGAAGCTACTGCAGGAGGATCATAAATTTGTGGTCAACCTGGGCAACATGGAGAAACCCTGTCTCAAGACCAACTGGCCTGACATGATGATTCCGAGCGTGGATTCTTTAGTCAGATATATGTGCAAATCCCATCTCAAATTAACTATGTGACTTTGGGAAAATGGACTCCACTTGTGCCTCCACATCTGTCAAATGAGGACGATAAAGGAGCAGTTGCTTCCTGCAGGAGCACTAAAAGAATTAAATAAGGTGACATACCCAAAGTCCTTGTGACAGCCTTGACACCCAAGGAAACCTCTGTAAGTGTGTCATAAGAACAGTATGAAGTAATGCCTGATCATCAGCTACCATAAGAACCCATTCAAGCCGGGCTGGTGGGGCACACATTTAATCCCGGCACTCAGGAAGCAGAGGCAGGCGGATCTCGGTGAGCTCAAGCTTGGTCTACAAATCGAGTTTTAGGACAGCCAAGGCTGTTACACAGAGAAAGCATGTCTCAAAAAAACCAAACCAAAACAAACCAAAACAAAAGAACCCATGTATGTAAACAGGACTCCAGGAGTGTGGTCACCGTGACCATCATTTGTGTGTCCCCTCAGTTTATGGGTGAGCAAAGGGAGGCAAGGTGTTCCCCGGAGCATCTGGAACCTTCTTCCTGAATCTGCAGTACAGGGAAGAGCAGTTCTGAAGAGGGTGTTCTGGACCCAAGTTCCATTTTTTTTTAACCAACTATGGACTTGCTTTTTAACCTTGGACAAATCATATGATCCCAGAAAGCCTCAGTTCTTCACCTCTAAAGTGGAAAGAATTAATTGAATGACCTGCTAGGACCAGCCCATGTTCAAACCAGTTAGCAAAGTTTCACCCATTTAATCCTCATGACCCTGTGGTTTGGATCTTTGGCTCACATCTTTTGAAGGTGAAGAAACCAAGTTACAGTCAAGTGAGAAGCCCATTCTCCACCACGTGTTTCTCCTATGGTGCCACCCAATCCAAGACTGATGGACACGGACACACACACACACATGCACACCCATACACCACACACATACTCACATACAAATACACACTCACACCACACATTCACACAATGCACACTCACATACACCGCACATACATACACGTACGCACTCACAAACAAGCGCACACCTACGCACTTGTGCACACGGGCACACACACACACACACACACACACACACACACACACACTGAGATCACTCACCACTAACTCTGACATCTTCAGTGTCCTCCTTACAAATGTCTAGATAGCAGGTGACTGGGCCCAGGGTCACCATATTCTTGTTTGCGCCTTCAAAGGTTCTTCCCTAGCTATGAGAGCAAAGGACCATGGGATGACCCCTACTTCACCTGCTTTCTTCCACTTCAAAATCCTGGTTCTTTGTGACTGTGTGACATCAGAACAATTTAGTTTTAAACTCCCCAAATGGACCCAACTCAACCCTCTGAGAGGAGCTTGGCCAAACTATGCCTCAGAAAGGAGGAGGGGTGGGGATTAATAAATGAGGTTGTTTATTTGTTTTAATGAAAAAATTCAGAAAGACAAAAGTGACTTAGGATAGGAGGGTTATTCTGGGTCAACAGAGAAGTGGAGTCACTTGGAGACAATCCCTGGGGCCTTGGGGACAATCAGAAATAAACGTGGCCGTGCTTATTCCGGTGTGTGGGTCTTTAAATAGAGTTCTGTAAATGTGGGACAAGGTGTCCCTTCCACTGGCTGTTTACAGCCTCCATGGATCTGGCCTTCAATGCTCACTCTGTTGTGTGTGCTTGCAAGACCACAGCCGCATCCCACAATGAATGGCGCCAGTGCTTGCACTCTCGGCCGCTTAAACAAAGTTCACAAGCAATGGTCAGCCAGGAGCGAGACTTGTGCCAGAGTAGATGAGGCCAAGACTGTGGCACCAGGAGTGCTGCGATACTGCCCAACAAGGAGGAGCAAGTGACCACCTACCTGGGTCTCCACTGAGCTCCAATGGCCCCAAAGACAGCATCGTCGTCTTTGGTCTTGCACAGATCTCTGGACTAAGGGCTTGGTTTGCTCCTCAACCTCTATCTGCACTTTCCGTGCAGGGTGATGGTCCTCAGGGCACCACAGAAGTTACAAGGGGTGCATCCCTGCCAGCCAGGAGGCAGGCACATTTCTGTTTGTTTAAACTCTTCTTTGTCCGTTTGGTCCCCAAGCTCCCTATCTCCCTGTGTGGCAGCTGTCTCAATGGCTGAATCTGTTAGGTAACAACTGGTTCCAGGCCACATGCTGAACCAACTCTTCATGAGTGTCATTTCTTTCATGTCCTCAAAATAGCTTTGGATGCTATGAGCCCCTCTGCCTATTGTATAGATGAAAAAAATAGAGACCCTGGGAAGCCCCAGGGGAGAACAAATGGAGCCTCTATTCTGGTGTGGTGGTTAACACTGATTAGCACCGTTATGAGCTCTAGACTTACCTAGGAGACAAGTCCCTGGGCATGCCTGTAACGGATTATCTAATTAGGTTAGCCTCTGGGAATTCCTCAAGTTGTCTAGATTAAGCTACCTTAACTGTGGGTGTCATTATCTCATGGGCTGGGGACCTCGAGGGAATAAAATGGACAAAATGAACGGAGGGGCAGAATTCATCTCTCTGCTTCCTGACTGCAGAAACAACTGACCAGCTGTTCAAGCTCCCTCAGACTCTGGCATGCTTTTCCCATGGACCCTGGAACTATGGGCCAAAATAATCCCTTAGCTCCTTACATTGCTTTCATCAGGTATTTTGGCCCAGCAACAAGGAACGAATTCAACCAGAATCAAGCAGGGCAGCCAGTGGGGTGAGAGGTGTTGAAGTCAGTTCACCCTAACATCCTCAGTCTTAAAATAAAAGACAGAGAAGAGGCAGATCTGCTCCTCAACTTAACTGGAAGTCTAGGGGAGTATGGTGTGTATTCATGCTCTGGCTGTTGACCCAACAAACAAAAGCTCTGGCTTGCCACCGGAGACCTATAAACCTTAAGGGCTTATGGAGGTCTTGCTGCTGGCAGCCAGCCTCCACTCTCCTTGATGCTTTAGTGACCCGACTGTATTTCCTGAAAACCTTTGCTAGTATACCCCTATGTGTCAATAGTCTCAAAGGTTTCCAAGACCATTGGGTCCTCTCAGGGGTAAAGAGCATCATTTATTTTGTAAATTGCCATGGTACACATCACATTGTCTAGAATTTAAAGATTCAGGATGGGACGGTTCCCGAAGGACAGTGCACCACAGCCATCCATTTGATTTACGACCGTGCACTTCAGTAGTCACTATACACCCCCTGCCAGGTACATGCTGTTTTCCAAAACCCATCGCCTGCCCTCAGCTACTGCCACGACTAACAAGCTCTTCTTTGTCATGAGTCAAACTCTGACACTGGGTTCTGGGATGTGTCATACCAGTTCCGTTAGAGGCCATACAGAACACTACATCTCCCTCCCAAAAATGTAGAAAAGGGCCTTGGACAGGGTCCCTCAGATATGGCAGAGCTGCCCATGGAGGTCTCTTCTCTCAGCCTTGCCCCGTGTCTGCCCAAAGATGTTAGAACAGCAAGCATCTGGTTTAGTCCTGGAAGGGAGCCACCATTTGCAAGGCCAGTGCCTCTGCTGCAGGAGCCAGCCCCGTGGATGCTTGCCCAGCCAGGTCTGAGGACTTGCTGTAGCCCAGAGCTATTCCCTCTAAAGCCCACGTCTTCAGCAGGTTGCCATCCCTCAACTCTGTTCCTAAGCTGGTGAGGATTGAGGGAACAGCAAAATGTCCTTACTGTCCCCAATTGTAGTCCAATCTGCCAACATAGGCTCTCTCCCGGGGCAAGCGCTCCTGACTCACCAGTCCCGCCCTGGGTAAATGTCTCCATGCTGGAAGACCACGGTCTGTCTGAGAGTACATTTCCACGAGGCCCAGGTATGATTCCCAAAACAGCAATAATGGCAGGAACCTCAGCACCACCCTTGCTCACGTGTGTTGATGTAGGACTTGGTGGCAAAGAGTGAGCTAGGAGTGGCTGGAAGGGCAGGGGACATGGTCCCTGAATTGGTCTTCAGCTGGGACAAAGTCAGCATTGTCCATTTGCCCTTCCTGACTGTCCATGTGTGGGACCTGGGCTGCACTTGTGCCCACTCTCCTCACTTCCCTCCCAGGAATGGTCTGACCCCAGGAAAACAGTTCTGGCTTAAGCCGAGAGGGGGATGGGAAAGAAAACCCTGCCCGCCCCACCCCCCACCCCCACCCCACCCTCCTCCATGTTCCCAGTCTCTCCTCCCTATACCCAGCTTCTCAGCCTCAGCATCTGGAATCTTCCAGCCCTCCTGCCCCCTTGGCTAGTCATATTTGTCTTGGCCACCTTCGCCCGGGCTTTTTAAAGGCAGATTTTCCTTTCCCCTGCCTCCCCCAGCAGCTGGCCTCCTCCGTCCAGCACACAGAGTGAGGCTTGTTTGGGATGAGTGACAAAACCTTGTTCCAGGCAGCAGCCCACCGTGTCTGACTCCACCACACCAGTTCACTCCTGGGGCTCACAGAGAACAGCCAAGACAGGCTGATGGCAGGAGTCAGAACCTAGAAGCAGGGGTAGGAAACTCTATTAAACAGCAGCCTACAGCTACCACATACATTCTGAGACAAACATGAAGGAAAACAGCATGGAGAGTCTAGTCCCAAAAAGGAGGGAGAAGATGGGGAGCAGGGGAAGACCAGCAGGACGAGCCTCATCCGAAGTACCTGCAACCAAGCCTATCTTTGCTGTAGGGTCCTGGTGTCTCCTAATCTCTAACACGGGGTGATAATAATATTTGGCTTGTTTCTTGTTAAGGAACTGGGACATTTTGAGCTACTTTCCAATTTAAAAATCTATGACTTCATAGTTGTTTTTTTAAAAAACACCAATAAAAGGTTATTTGTGTGAAAACATAACATTGACTTACAAAGGTGTGCCAGGATTGGGGTGGTAGTGGGGGAGCAGAACACTCCCTGGTGATTTCTAGATCCAAAGTAAGGATCATCTCCTTTTAACTCACAGTGGCTCTTCCTTGGGAGGGAGTGGCCCGATTGCAGATTAAAGGTCCCCCTTGCAGAACCCTTCCAGGAACACAAAGAAAGAGCAAAGGCAACTTATAGGTCCCTAGCCTTGTGCTGGCATTCTGACCTCCATGTAGCTCTGCATAGGTACCCCAGCCCCTGATTTGCCTGGTCATATAGTTCATGAGCCAAGCTGGGTGGCCAGCCCTGTTCTTCTCTGCTCTGAGAGCGATACAAGTTCATACTTCCCCAAGAACTCAGACTCAGGAAGCTTTGTGCTAAGGAGAGGTGGATGTCTCCCACACAGCAGAGGAAGGGAACTGCCCCTCCACCTCAAGGCTCAGCTGCCTACTACACCCTGAGGACCATGGTTAAGGTTTCCTCCCAAGCACATTCTAGCTCACATCCCTGCTGGACCACAAGTTTTCATCTCTCATTGAATATCTGGGATCTCAGCTCTTTCTTTGCATAGGTCCCTTCTGCTGGCTGTGGCCTCTGATTGACTGCACAGACATCCCAGCTTTGGTCCCTGCAGTCTGGCTGGTGTTAACTCTGATTGGAACCAAAACATCCCCGCTCTTTGCCCTCACTGTTAGGACCCTGTATTCTATCTCATGCTGCCCCTCTTTCACCACTTGAAACACAACCATGACTCTGTCTGTGTTCATGATAGTTACAGTCTATAAAGTTGCCATGAAAACTGGATTAGTAAATATGAAACTACTACTCCTAGGGGAAATATGCAATTAGTTCATTGTGAGTCGTTGGTCATATTTTTTCAACTGATACTAGTATGTGCCCTGGGTGATATGTTATTGTTTAAAGACTATAATAGTTTAATATATAGTTAACCTTGAACTCAGACCAATAGCATAAACACGTGCTGCCCAAAGCTTATCTGACACGCAGGGCTTCTTTTTTTCAGGACGGCCCATCCCGGCTGCCACGCACTAAGAGAGACTGAGCAGTCCTTCCGTTGCTCTGTCCTGAGACCATTTTTAACAGCAAACCCAGCAACATAAAGCACACAAAAAAATTCAACAGTGGGGCATTCAACAGGCCATAAGGCCTCCTGTCTGTCTGTCTGTCTGTCTGTCATATGAGATCTGAATAGAGGAGAGATAGAGCTGCTTGGCACAGCCTTAGAGAAAGTGTCTCGGGCCAGGCCAGTGTTTCATAGCTTTTCGCAGGCCCAGAAGCGGCTTCAAGAGTGCAAACTCAGGTTACAGATCTTATCAGTAGGCAAATTTGCAAGCATGGAATCTGAAATATTGAAAATCAAGTATGTGATCATTCCTCTTCCCCTTCTTTCTATCCTCCATCAAACCCATCCGAGTCCCCCCTTTCCCCCCCTTCTGTCCACTTGATCTTAATCTGTTCACATAACTGTGCCCACTGAGCATCAAGTGCATGGCAGACACTGTGCTTATCATGCAGAGCAGTGTTGACATGCAGTTTCCATGCTGTGGAACACACATTCTCCACCATAACTACTTAACTCTACCACTGTGTCGCAAAAACAGCGAGACAGCCATGAGTGGTGTCTCATGACCATGGTCCCAGAACTCAGGAGGCTATGGCCAGGGCATATCCAATTTGAATACATCCTGGGCTACATAACAAAACCCTATCTCATAGAAAATTTTATACACACACACACACACACACACACACACAAACACACACACACACACATCAGCGCTCCGTGTCCATGGCTGCATAGCATAACCCCACACAATTCCACGGCTGTATTTAAAGACAGGCACCTCTGGGGCCCTGTGTGCAAGCAACTTCTAAGTCGCAGTCACTTCTTTGGGGATAGACTTTGTGCTTGGAGGATTCAGAAGCATCATGGACGTACATCTTACACAATAAAAGGGAATTGCTTCTTGTTTCTCCCGCCATCTCTCTCTACTCGGCCCCTCAACTTCTCTCTCTTCAGGAAAAATAAGATGGTGGAAGGTTCTTAAAGGTTGCCTCTCTCAGCTAGAGCTTTTGGGTACACAGCAGTAAAGGCCCTTGCTCATCTCCTCACTCATGACAGATACGCAGTGAGCAGCATAGTCCCTTGATTTCGCTGGAGATGATCCCCGAAGGTTGTACCTACCACCGCCTCCCAGGCCCAAAGAAAGATTTATATTCAGAGGGTAAGAAATCCAGTGGATCCCACCACAAAGACAAAGCGATGATAACCCAGGGGAGGAAATACCAGGTAGTGGGCCAAGTGAGTCAAGAAGAAAGTAAATTCCCACCCCCGCTAAATGATGCCAAGATTTGATTTTGCAGTTAGAGACCACCCCAGCCTACAATCCCATGGCTCTGACCCCTAGAAGCGTGTGTGCAGACATGCACGTACCAAGAAGGCCTCGTGCTCAGCGCATCTCAGGCCTGTTTAAGGTTTCTTCTCAATGTGTCTCTTCTATCTGTAAAGTCTGCAAAGGGAAAATCTGAGAAAACCCAGGAATCTGGGGTTGAGAGGGAACTAACTGCAGGTTGGTGTGAAGATGAGTCACCTCTCACACTTGCTCATGAGTTTTCAGAAGGTGGCACTCTTCAAGGCTGAGCCTACAAAGGGAAACTGCAAGGAGACTGACCCAATTTTATGCAGAGGGAGAACCAGGATGGTCATGATGGGAGAGTAACTCAACGGCAGAAGCCCAGCTCTGCATCTGCTCCTAAGGGAGGCTCCGTGTGGATGCAGCTTCCGAGTCTAGAGCAAATAGGAAGGATCCACAAAGGTGCCACACATTGCTCCAGACTATGAGAAGAAAAGGTGAAATCATTCAAAGACCAGGAAAACACTGAAGTCTACAAGAGTCAAGTCTTATTTAAAAACAAAGCATTGGAGAGGCCTCACAAGGTCTGATAGAAAACAAACAAAACCAGCCAAACAAACAACAAGGAAGACTACAGGCAGCCCTGAGAAAGGGAGATGTAACTATGTTACCAAGTTCCAGTGTAATTAACTAGATACAATTTTGTGTTAAGATCTACATATAGTTTTCAAAACCTTATTAACAACAATGCTGAATGGTAGAATTCTTTTGCCCTGGATGTAGGGGGTAGATAAATATCTTTTTCATTTTCAAGTTGTCATGTTGGCAGCAACCTTTCCTGACAGCTACAAATGTCTTATCTCTAACATGAAATGGTTCAGCCAATCAGGTCCTTAAGATTGTTTATAGAGCTCTGATTTAGGGCCAGGAGTTTACACATTCCAATATTTCATAAAATATAGATCATAGTCTTGGAAAAGTCTGTTTCTCTGAGGCCACACAAAGCACAAATGGGACAAGACACCAACATGTAGACAAGTCTCATTACTCTGACTTTTTCCCTAGATAATACTCCCTCCCTTCCTCACCTCACAACAATGCAACTGTGCCAGCACAAGAACAGTTCCTCGCCCCCCTGCCCCCACCCCATCCCTTACCAGGGCTGGGAAGGCAGCTAAGTTGGTAAAATGCTGGCTGTGCAAACATGGGGAGATAAGTTCAGATGCCCAACACCCACATCAAATTGATGAGGTGTAGCATGTGTTCAAATTCCTAGCATCAGGGAGGGGGAGACATGAGGATCCCTGCAGGTCCCAGTCCAGCTAATCTTGTTGGGTAGGTGAGCTTCAGGTTAAGCAAGAGACCCTATCTCACAAACAAACAATCTAAGGTCAATAGTGGTGGAGAAAGACACCTTACATCAACCTCTGGCCTCTACACAGGCACACACATGAACACACACACACACACGCATGCGCGCGCGCACGCGCACACACACACACACACACCACTCCTCCAATGGTGACTCCCTCACTTTTTCCAACATCCATTAGTTTTTCTCCATGTAACTGGAACAAAATGGCACCCGTGCCTCGTGTCTCTGTCTTCCTTTCCTTAGTAATTTTGAGACACCCCCATTTTATTGGTTCTTATAGAATGCTGTACAATCTATTTTAATCATATCCACTCCTCCCTTTTCTTCCAGATATATTCCCCTCTATCAATAATTCACTCTTGTTACTGAGTAGTATTTTATCATATGAATGTACTAAACTTTGTTTATTCATTTCCAAACATTTGAGTTGTTTGAAGTTTAGGGATAGCAGACGTAAATCTGCATGATTGACAACACCATCCCACCCCCTGCTATTCAATAGACAAACTGTCTTGCAGTAGATGATACTGATGTAATTGATTGTTTACTCAGAACAAAACTTTTCTGTTTGTATTTGTCAGGGCTCTCTAGGGGAATAGTATTTATAGAATGAACATCATATATATATATGTGTGTGTGTGTGTGTGTGTGTGTGTGTGTGTATGTATATATACACACATTATATGTGCTCTATCTATATATGTATACATATATATGTGTGTATATACACACACTCACATATATGTGTGTATATATACATAAAGACATATACATACATACATATACACATATATATAGAGGGAGGATTTATTAGACTGGATTGCAGACTGTGGTCCACCTGGTCCAACAATGCTGTCACCGAAGTCCTTCATAAAAGACATCACTAAGAATGTGAATAGAGAGCTAGAGAGATGGCTCAGTGGTTAAGAGAACTCCTGCACTTGCAGAAGACCCAACCTCAGTTCCCAGCACCCATGTAAGGTGACTCACAGCTGCCTGACGCTCCAGCTCCAAGGGGATCTGACACCTCTGATATCCACGGGAACCAGCATTCATGAGCACATACCAATAGACACACAGAAAGACACATGATAACAACAATGGCAGTAGGTAAGCCAAACACTAGGAAATGTTTTTAATACATGTAGCTGACACGGTAGTCCTAAATATATTTTTGTCCTAAATATATTTGCTCCAAAAAGGCAATAAGAGAGAAGTAACTCAATTAAAATTTTAATATGACCTTAATAAGGGAGAGCCAAATGCTTTCTATCATATTTAACTTTAGGTGTCAATTTGACATACCTAGAGACACCTCGGGAAGGGGACACTCAAGTGAAGATTTGCTCTAATCAGTTTGCCCTCTGGCATGACTGTGAGGCATTTCCTTAATTGCTAATTAATGTAGGAGGTCCCAGCTCATTTTCAGTGATTTCACCCCTAGGCTGGAGGGTCGAGGCTGTGTGAAAAAGGCAACTGAACAAAGCAGAGATAGTAAGTAGAAGTTTCTACTCCAAGCTCAGGAGTTGAGTTCCTGTTTTGACTTCATTCAATAATAAATTATAACCCGTAAGATAAAATTAACCCTTCCCTCCATAAGTTATTATGGGTTATGGTTTTATTACAGCAGCAGAAACCAAATTGGAACTGCTAGTAAGACAACTAATATTCAACATTATTAATCATCAACGAGAAAATGTATATTGAAAGTATAAGGAGCCATTAGCACAGACCCAACAGAAAGACTGTGAGTAAATGGCTGACAATAGCAAAGCTTATCTCTGATGAGAGAAAGGGAAAGTTGGTTGAATCACATTTTATAAGCAGCAGAAAGGAAGTGGCTATTAAAACGGTGTGGACACAAATACCAATAGCAGCTTTACTCAAGGTATGTGACATACTTTAATTCAGATAAAATGTAATCGCCTAAGATTTCAGCCAGAGATGAAAAGGAGAACCAGTATGTTCAAAGGGTTGCATGCTTTAGTTCAAGAGAGAAACTGTTGATGAACCGAAGAAGCAAGTGAGACCTGGGTGGGCACTGTCCATCAGTGAACCTGGAAGTGAGACCTGGGTGGGTACTGTCCATCAATGAACCTGGAAGTGAGACCTGGGTGGGCACTGTCCATCAATGAACCTGGAAGTGAGACCTGGGTGGGCACTGTTGTCTATCAACGAACCTGATGGCTTCTGTCTATCAACGAACCTGGAAGTGAAGGTGGAACTTCCAGATCTAAGCTTGTGGAGTCAAGTGGTGCTCCATTGGAGAATGAGAACAATAGCCCACTAACTGTGCTTTGGAAATACCTCCTGAGTGCATAAACTCTGTGTGTGTGTGTGTGTGTGTGTGTGTGTGTGTGTGTGTGTGTGTGTGTGTGTGTCTCTGTGTGTCTGTGTGTGTGTGTGTCTGTGTGTGTGTGTGTGTGTGTGTGTGTGTGTGTGTGTGTAGTGTTGGACTGAAAAAGGCTCACTGGTCTCAAACCATAATGGAGCTGGTTCTACTTCTAGAGAGCTTGACCTCTGCGTGACCTCCTCCCTGGCCTTTGTGCTCAGCTTTTCCTCACATACAGTACCAGTGAAGGATGGTGTTTGTGGAATTCTGGAAGCTCCTGGGTGGGAGGCATCCTTTCCACCCACATGGGCTGTGTACCTTACACTGCATGCCTACCATGACATATTTTTCTAAAAGCAGCAACAGCCTCATTCAAACACAGAACGAAAGGAATGTCGGAGAAGAGACCAACAAACATGGTCCAGGGCCCTGTGGTTAAGCACCCACAAGGCCTGGACATAGATGGAGGGATCCAGGGTGCTGTGGTAAAACGCCCACGGGGCCATAGATGGAGGCTGGTATCGATGAGTGGCACAAAGTATTCATAAGATCCTACCTCAACCACACAAAGCTGATTAAACTACTCCTGGTGGTATGGAGAGAACCCAGAGAACTCTGTCATTTTTAATAGGAAGAAGTATAGAGAATATCAGGGGGAAAATAAAATGGGTTACTGTTTTACAAGTAAACAGTCCACAGGAAGCCACAAAACTATTTTAAAATTCCTATTGAAAGCCCAGGAAAGATATAAACTACAGTTCCAAAGAAGGAGCTCCTAAAAACTAAACCTGCCGGGCTCAGCTACTGAAACTACAAACTGTTGTAGAAGGAAAAAGACACATATTTACAGACTGGGGGATTCACTCAAGCAAACACAGGAACCCAAAGTCCCTGCAGTAAAACTGGTAGACCTTCCAGTTCTGCTGTAAGCACTGTTGGGTGGGATCACCCCCTCCCTCCCAGCACAAGTGGACCACAGCCTGTCCCATCATCTCCCCTACATTTTCCTCCTGTATGCATCCTAAGATGGAATATTTCTCATAGAAGCACTGTCTTTTTTCAGCCACGTGCTGTCCTATTATGGCCTGTCTTGATAACATTCATAGACCAAAACCACAGTCCCCTCCCAAGACACTTGGAAACCATGGCCCTAACCCTGTGTTGAGATTGAGTCTTGGGGAACACGAGACAGGCTGACAGGAAACCTAAATTTACAGCTTAGGTGTATCACACTCTAGTGTAATAAAAGCTTAGAGGGAGAGACGGCAGGGAGCTGTGGGAACATCAGAAAATGTTTGCAGGGACCTAATGCCTGAGCTGGGGCTTGGTTCAGGAGGAGAAGAAAAAGGAGGAGGAAGAGGAAGAAGAAGAGGAGGAAGAAGAGGAAGAGGAGGAGAAGGAAGTGGAGGAAGAGGAGGAAAAGGAAGAGGAAGAAGAGGAAGAGGAGGAGGAAGAAGAGGAAGAGGAGGAAGAGGAAGAGGAAGAAGAGGAAGAGGAGGAGGAAGAAGAGGAAGAGGAGGAAGAGGAGGAGGAAGAAGAGGAAGAGGAGGAGGAAGAAGAGGAAGAGGAGGAGAAAGAAGAGGAAGAGGAGGAGAAAGAGGAGGAGAAAGAAGAGGAAGAGGAGGAAGAGGAGGAGGAGGAGGTGGAAGGTGGTGGGAGTGGTTCCAAGTGGAAAAGCCTCCTCCCCCAACAGAAGCACAGAAAGGTGAGACATTAGCCGATGGCCAGGAGCCTGGAGAAGGGAGAAGTAGGGGAGTGAGGAAAGCCAGAGCAGGAGACAGTTGCCAGGTCCTTAGGAGACTTGGTTGACATGCTCCTGGCCATTGGAATTTCCTATCTAGAGTCATATCTAGATATGCATGGACAAGTGGCCACATGGTTCTTAAGGTGACGTGATTTGTCTCTCACTCACTAGTGATAAGGGCTTGATTACACTACACTAAGGAGCAGTCTAGGAAAGGATAGTTGCACACGTCAGAACACAGAGGGATTGGCCCTGAACACAGATTCAAAGGCTTGTCTCATTCATTTTCTAAGGCAAGGAAAAAGAAAATACTCTCAGCTCGGCATCATGGGAAATATGGAGAAGATTGGGATTGTAAGACAGTGGAAACAGGAAGTAGTCTCAAGGCAAGGATGTTGAGGGGGATGTCAGGAAGCATTTACTTTACTCAGGAAACAGCAAACATCTGGAACTAATCCACATCGGAGACAGTAGGGAGGTAAGCAGAGAGTTAAAGGGGGTCAGAGAGAGCCATGGTGATCCTTAGGGGAGCAAAGACGCTGGGATTTGTGCCTAACCATTTGAGGGCCAAATCGTACAGAACATGCCTTCCCAGCAAGCCTAGAGACAGAGTGGACCAAGGATTGAGTGGACTGACCACTCACTAAAGCCAGCCTCACACCACTTGAGCTTCTCACACCTGGGTGATCAGTTCTGATAATGACAGGGAAGCCGGACTCACAGCAGGGACCTGTGAAGCCCATGTCCCCCACCTGCCAAAATGTCCCTTTCCTACTGTAGGAAGAACTGCCAACCAATCTAGTATCAAGGAAGGTCTGTGATGCCTTGCCCCCGAACTTTGAGCAATAATTTTTCATGCAGTTCTCCTTGTCTTGTTTTTAACATGGATATCATTTTTAGGGCAGTGCCCATATATGAGGATTCTATGCCCAATGGCAGGGATAAAGGCATGGAAGTAGTTAAGAAAAAAAAAATCTAACGATATTGATGGGGACCAGGAGAAAACTGAGGACCAAGAACAAAGATATAGCAATAGTAATATTGATACTAGTGATGGTGTTTGCAATTGTGGGGTTGATATGTAAGATTAAGCCATGGAGGAGAAGGCAGCAAAGGCAGAAGCACAGATGATAATGAAGATAGTGACTATGATGATGATGATAGTGATGGTGGTGATGATGATGATGATGATGATGAAGAAGAAGAAAGCGAGGATGATGGATGGGCGTGGTCACAGAAACAGTGGAGAAATATCAGTGTAGGTGATGAAGATGGCTGAAATAGGATGGGAGAGGATGGTGGTGGTGGTAGAAAGAGTGACAGTGAAGATAGTGGAGCACTGTCATGAGGGGAGTAGGAGTAGTGAACCAGTGGTGACCAGTTTGATTGAACCACTTAATGGTAAAGCCAAGAAGGAGGTGATGGCGGCGGGGTGCACACAAGATGAGCAATGGAGCTACCATGGTTGAGGGAGGGAAGGAGGCATTGGAGGTGCTGGTCGAGGTCAAGGGATGATGGCGGTTGCCACAGGGGTGAGGAAGACAGAAGAAGGAAGTGGTGAAGCAGATAGACAGGGAGGGGTGCAGTGGAGTGTAAGTCCTGAACCAGAACGCGCCAGTGAGTACAAAACTCACGCAGAGAAGACGAGCTAATAAATGTCGGAGAGAATCAGCTGGTGTAGATGATAACTGAGCTATTTATTAAATGTTGATTACTCAACGGAGACTGTATGTGCACATTAAATAACCTAATCACACGCAAGTAACTTGTATATGTGAATACTATATATTAATATAAATGCTCTTTAATTATCAGAACCATTTGAAAGAGACATCGCTAAGCTCCACATTAAAGGAAAAAGCGAAGATTAAAAAAGAAAAGAAAAATCCAAGTGTAATCATTGCATGTAGAAACCGTACCCCAGAGGACTTATGTTCAGATGGCAGAAGAGATTAAAGCCTGGAAAATTTTGACACTGACTCTATGAAGGTAGAAAGCTAGAGATGTTTTATAGTGGAAAAATGTTTTATGTTAGAGGTATGGAAAATTTCAGACTATCTTCATCCAAAAGTTCTCAATGAACAGGTGGCAGGGACTAATGAAAGTATTAGTCACTCAGCAAGTCGTTAAAACTGTTAAACAGAATGTCAGTTCTTCTCTCTCACACCCTACTTCCTTTCTTCCTCAGAGGATAACATTGTGTCCCGTCTCCGACTTTTTTTTTTTTTTTTTTTCCCATTTAACGGAGTATCTAAGATTCCTTGTATGATCTGTGTATCTGGGAAACTAGTGTTTTCCAGAAAACTAATATGCCAAGATGAAAACTATAAAACAAAACAAATAAACAAAAACAGTGAAGTCCATCCTGGAACTCACTGCGCATGTGTTCACCGGGGCCTCCCTTGGCTTTTGCCCTTTTTCTTCTCAATTTCCAAGATGCACAGAAAGCATTTCTTCATACTGTGTCACTTGTGACTCTGTGGACCATATGTTCTGTGACAGACTTATTCTTGGAGGAAGGAGGAAAGTCTGCGGTAAAAAGCACCCAGTGTTTTCTGAGGAGCTCAGGCTACCTCTCTCCTTCCCCAGGTCAAGAAAACAACCCAAATGAGAAAAGAGTTCTTCTTTTTAATGGTTGCTTTAAAAAAATTTTCTTCTCTCATATATTACATCCCAACTGCAGTTCCCCTCCCCCCTCTCCTCCCAGTCTTCCCCCGATTCACCCCCCCCAACACATCCCCTCTCCTGCCCCATTCACTCCTCCTCCGTTTCTCTTCAGAAAAAGGCAGGCCTCCCATGGATATCAACAAAACATGGCGTATCAAACTGGGGTAAGACTAGGCACCCTTGTATTAAGGCTGAACAAGGTAGCCCAGTAGGGGTAAAGGGTCCCAAAAGCAGATAAAAAAAAGTCAGAGACAGCCCCTTCTCCCAGGGTTAGGAGTCCAGCAGAAAGACCAAGCAGTACAACTGTAACATATATGCAGAGGGTCTACATGAGACTCATGCAGGCTTCCCAGTTGTTGAGTCAGTCTCTAAGAGCCCTTATTAGTCCAGGTTAGTTGATTCTGGGGGGGTGTTTTTGTGTGTGTGCTGTCCTTGACTCCTCTGGCTCTGACAATCCTTTGTCTTTCTCTTCCTCAGGATTCCTCAAGCTCTGCCTAATATTTGGCTGTGGGTTCTTTCTTCCTGTTTTTTTTTTTTTTTTTTTTTTTTTTTTTTTTTTGTTTGTTGATACATGGTTTCTCTGTGTAGCCCTGGCTGTCCTAGAACTCACTGTAGACCAGGCTGGCCTTGACTCAGAGATCCACCTGCCTCTTGCCTTCCGAGTACTAAGATTAAAGGCGAGCACTGCCACCGCCATCATTACCACCACCGCTACTCAGCTGAGAGAACAGTTCTTGAGCTGGGAAGCAAACAGTCCATTTGAGAAGAGCCAGGGGCAGAGTTCCTGAACCAGGGAGCTACAGAAAGCACATGGTTCTGGCTTCCACATCTCTCCTCAGCCAGAACTCAGAAGGTCCGTTCTAGGGAGGACAGAGAAGGCCTGCAGGGACAGACAGGTCAGGTCAGTCTGCAGACCAGATTGTTTAGCAAATTCTCCTGCCATGGTCCTGGACTCTCAGTGAGCAGAGAACTCCAGACTCCATCAGGAAGGAGACACAAGGAATAGCAGTCATAGCCAGGGAGAGTTAGCTGATCCCTCTAGGGTGACTCCTCTAACTCCCTGAAGCGGTGGACCTTCCTCTACTTATTAGGGGGGAAATAATCCAGGGATCCCAACCCTAACACTGGGAGTGGGGATTGGAGCCACTAGCCACTTAGTGAACTCTGAGCTTGTGCAAAAACATGAAAGCCAGCATCCACACAGTTTGCATGGCAACTGTTGCTATGCACGGGCACTTACAGGCTCCATAGTTGAACCACAGGGAAATTCACTGTTTTGTTTGTTTGTTTGTTTGTTTGTTTGTTTGTTTGTTTTGAGACTGTCTCATCTAGCTCCAAACTTGCTATGTAGCTAAAGCTAGCCTTGAACTAACCTTCTACCTCCACCTCCCCAGTGCCAAGCTTATAGGTATGTGGCACCGCCACAATGAAAACTTACTCTCCTTTATTTGGGGGCGGGGGACAAAACACATCGAATACTAGCAAATTCACTCACCCCCTCTCCGATGTCCCTGAAATGATCAAGTGCTTGCTGGTAACCCAGATTCATCTAGTGCTCACAGTCACTCTACGAGAGGGTCACCCCATCCGAGGAAAGCAAGGCTCAGAGACAAGAAGCTCTGCTTCAGCTCCTTCCTCCTCTCTCCTTTGATTGGCTGGCCTCAGGCTCTCCACTAAGGATTCACAGAGGCCAGGAAATGACTCAGAGAAGAGAAAGGCAGGTCAATATCTGATGAGTAGCTACTCTGCCTGATACATTACAGTCTTTATCCTCTTGGGTTCTTGCTATGGTCTGAATGTTTAGGTGCTTCCCAAATCTGTATGGGGAATCTTAACCTCTGGTGCTATGGTATGGTGTGGCAGGGTCGTGAGGAGAAAATTAGGTCATAATGGTGGAGCTCTTGTGAAGGAAGTTACAGTGCCTTTTTGAGAGAGGATCTCTTTTCTCAGGGGCAAGGGAGGATATAGAGAAGACCACCCTCTAGCAAGCAAGAAGAAGACCTCCTCAGATCCTTGTGTGCCTGTGTCTCAGCTTTGCCCTTCTAAGCCTCCAGATGACTATCAGCCCCTCAGTCACCGATACCCTATCATTACAGCCCTAATTGACAAAGACCTCTCTTAAGAATGCTGCCGAAGCGCAGTGGAGCTGACCCCTGATGCTGAACTGGCGAAGACGTGGGTGAGCCAGCCATCCCTGAGGGTGTGAGAGCCGGAGAGCTGGCCCAACCCCTCACAGCTGCAGCACTTGGGAAAATGCCCCCTACCCTGCGTCTTGACTGGGTAGCATGGTGGAGGTGGCTCTGGAGGCATGGGTGCTTATGAACCGTCTCCAAGGCAGGAGAGTGGGAGAGCTGGCCCTGCCTCCTTCCAATGGCAACACTGGGTGACCTAACCAGCACAGTGCTGGTGACCTTGCCCTGGCAGCGAGGGAGCAGGTAAGCTAATGGGTTGACCGGTTCAGATACCACCTAGGTCCAGATCCAAGTCTTGGAATTGGCCCACTCTAAAATCTCTATCATCTGTGAACTGTTGGGGCATGTGAAAGGGCCCGTCCTGTTGATCCAAAGCTGCAGGATCTCCATGACACAAGACAACAGCAGGATAACTGGGAGGATCCAGTATTGATGGTGTCACAGAAGCCAGAGACCTCAAACCAGACCAGTGACTCATTGCAATGAACATTGGCTTCTGAAGATGTGTGGACAGAGGGTATACTATAGGACACCCTGTGGCACACTACAGCTTCCATGACGAGATGTTTTCTATGCTTTGTTTTGTTTGTGTGTTTTTGTAAGCGCAGAGGACAGATTTGAGAGAACGGGGAGATGAGTGGGACTAGGGTGCATCACGTGAAACAAAGAATCAATAAAAAGTTGGAAAAAAAATAAAACAACACACACACACACACACACACACACACACACACATACACACATCTGCCAAATTAACCCCACTTCAGAGGACAGGAAAAAAAAGCCCAGGCCTTAGGGAACTTGCCTGTGGCTGCTCAGCAAGAACTGGAAAGCCAGAATACAAACCCGACTGCCTCGACCAACTGGTCGCTCCAACACTCCACAGACTTCCCCTCAGGAGGCCAGGCACTCCATCCAACCGCAGTGCCATAGCCCACATGTCCTTTTTGGAAACTCTCTCCAGAGCCAGGAAAAGCAGTCTCATTGCTACGTGGCTGTGTTTGCTGGTTAGCCTCGTGTCTTCTCTCCTTCTTCCTAGAGAAGCAATGTTAAACAAATAGGCTGGGCTTGGACTAGCAGGGCTTGGATGTGCTTAACTGCTGTGTGAGCTTGGGAGAGTTGCTTAAGCTCTCCCTGCCTCAGTTTCCATCTGTGTCCAATTTAGGCAAAGGGTATGCCTGTTGTATTTCCCTTGATAGGAACAAATAATAAATCAAGATAATTAACCAAGTAACGTGCTGGTTGAATACTACCCAGAGGGCCTAGTTAATATTGTCAATTTCCACTTTCTAGAATTCCTAGTTGAGCACTATTTCCTCGCCTTTCTGTTCCCCAGAATCCCAAGGGTGTCTACTGTACACTGGTGCCCAGCATGACATACCTGCAGATCACCTTAGCCCACCATGAGGCCTTCTAGAACATTCTTCTCCACAATTCCTTGTGGACTGGAGCCGTGGCTCAGTTGGCACAGTGCGTGCTCTGCATGTAAGAAGTCTTGGACACCAGCCCAACATAAAAGTGGGTACAACCTGTGATCCCAGCACTTGGGTAGCAGAGGCAGGAGAATCAGGTCATCCTCAGCTACATAGAGAACTTGAACCAGCCTGGGTCACATGAGCCTCCGTCTCAGACAGGTCCAAATAAAGTAAAAACATAATAATGTCTGGCTCATCTTTGGCAAAGGAACTCCAGATAGCAAGCAGCGATTTTGAATTTCAAAGCAACAACCATTCCCACCATGGAATTTCAAGACCCGTTTGCACAGGAGCTGGGGTGGGTCCTCCAGTGTGGCTTCCCAACTCTGTGAGTATCCAGGCTCCCCCAGGGAGCAAGATTTGCATGCATAAATTTTGATCTGTGGCTTTTCAAATCAGTGCTTCTTTGTGTGCCCCCACAGTGCCCTGCACACAGTAGGAGCTCAATAAATAGGTG
This sequence comes from Uromys caudimaculatus, assembly GCA_028551405.1. NCBI lineage: Eukaryota > Metazoa > Chordata > Mammalia > Rodentia > Muridae > Uromys > Uromys caudimaculatus. Next base: position 111,728,760 of record CM052703.1, on the reverse strand, counting down.
TTTATTTATTGAAGTACTCCAGAGCCCCTGGGTTCACAAACAGAAACCAGAACCCAAGTCTCCTCCCTTACAGGCCAGGCTTTGGTCCATCTGGGCACACAGATGTCCATTCACTGGCCCATCCCTCTGGGAATAGTGTCCTGGCTCTAAGCGGGGTTGCTTGAAAGGGGCCCATTATCTCCTCTGAGTGGGGCCTCAGACTCTGCACAGGGAGGATTTCTTTCTCAACTGCCTCACTTGACCTTTGGGGCTAACAGACAGTGGGCAAAACCCAGCAAAGGCCTGCAACAAATGGCCTTCTTCCACCTCAGCTCTGTTGGAATTCCTGGGATCTCCAGAAAGCCTGGAAGACAGTAACCTTTTGCTCCTGCCGATTGTTTAGGGGATTCGTGTCTACAAGGCACTGGGACAAGAACATTCGTGAACACAGTATCTGGGTCAGCATCCTTAATACTCTCCCCATCATGGCTGAAGCCATAGCCAATTCTGTTAGCTTGTAGCAAAAGTGTTGACAGATCAATATGAGTACTTGAGAGAGGCAGGCAAGCACAACAGCAGCAGTTTTCCTGAACCACATTCAACCTCTGCAGACTGGGGCATCTGGGAAGTGAAGGGGTGACTGTCACTGACCCAGAACCTTGCAGCTCATCAAGTGGCAAGAGTGGCGGAGGTGAGGAATGATGAAGCAGGGTGAAGATGGAGAAGAGACCTAACAGGAAAGGCTGGGGATTCCTGAGGCTTCCAGACCAACTGGTCTCAAGAACTGCTTTTCCTATCTCTTCTCAAATCTCAAACATCTTCTCAAAGTCATTTAATAGAGAACACACCGTTCTCAGGGCCGTGATCCTACTAAAGATGTTATAACAGTCAAGGATTTAGATTCATGGTCAGCATCCAGCAGTTACTGGCTGTCATGGTACATGCTAAGAGAGAGGAACGCACAGTTGTCATGGGGCACCACTAAGGGTGTGTGAGCAGCAGAGAAATGTGAACACACTCAGTACCAGAGAACAAGATGGGAGTGGAGTTTGCGATACAGAGGATTCTGTCTATGGTTTTATGTTTAGATAGCCCCAATCCCAGAGCCTCTGATCCTGCCCTCCCCACCCCCACCGGCTCCCAGCCTACTAGGCAAACAGTGTCCACCTTGCCGACCCGGATTCTGCAGCCTTGATGTGAATGTGGAATCTTGTCTGAACATGCTGAGCAAAAATAACAAGACTCAGCGAGAAATGGCAGGTCTGCCTTGGTTTCCAGTGGGGTCTGGTTTGCCACATTGCTTCGCTCGTTCCTTGGGTCCTTTTTTTTTTTTTTAAATCTCTTCAGCACTTGGTCCCTTCCCATTAAGGAGCTCCTTGGTGAGCTGCACACATTCAACCTTCTCAGAGCACCTGTTCTGTTTAATCTGTAGGCAAGAAACACTGGGCACTCAGTAAATAGAGACTAAGGGTAGATGTGAGTAGATGGACGAATTCAGCCTGCATCCCAAGCAGGTGGGTGGTAGCGTATAAGGTAAGATGGAGACTTCAGCAGTGCTTACTTCCTGTCTTTGGCAAGAGGCTTCTCAAGACACGGTGTGTATGGGCTGGGGGGGTTATAAGTAGCAATAGAAAAGACTACTAGGTAAGGCTGTTGCCAGGGTAACATCCATCCCCACTTCACCACCACCCACACACATACCGGCAGACTCCAGGCACAAACAGCCAGTTAGAGAGTCTGGCCAAGGTGTCCTGGGGTTGCCTAGTCTGGTACTGCAAGAAATCTGATGAGGGCAGAGCACCTGTTTTCACCTCTGCCCATCCCTGCACCCTGACCTACTGCAGAGGTGACTATGACCAGTCACCTTTACCACCTCTGCGAATGGCAGTCCCCCCGCCCCCGACTCAGACTCATGCTCAGCATGCTGCATCTTTTCTGTCCAGACCCAACACCTCTGTGAGAGGGACTGCGACAGACTGCGACTGTTCTTAAGAGCAGATTCCAGCAGAGCTGGAAGCGCCTACTCCAGGGGAAGGCTGAATCCGCGGCAGGCAGCACGTCCCCTAATGGGCGTGGTCGGGACACCCGGCTCCACAACCGGAGCCTTCAGGACCCTGGGAGGTCTGAGCTCAGGGCAGCATCAGAGGAGCGAGGAGCTGGACAAGGGCAGGCTTTGTGCGCAGCGGCGGGACCGCGAGTCCCCTGACAGGGTCCTAGCCCTGCCCTGCAGATTCCTGCGGTGCATCCTGGCAGCGGTGGCTTCACCGCAGCCCGCGTCCGCCCCCTTTCTCCTGGAGCAGACGAAAAACCGAGATGGGAGAGAAAGAAGCGCGCTGACCTCGCCATGATTTGAGCATACTCTTGCTTCCTGAGAAGACAAAAGTAGGGACCCATTTTCCTGTCATCTCACACACAAGGGAACTGGGGATGCTACAGAGCTTCTTCCTTCTGGTCTCAGCCCAGTTTCCAATGGCTCTCTTGAGTGAGGGTCCACATAGCTGACACATCTGAGTGCCTCTAAAGCTAAGCCAGTGGGGATTCTAAGTGCTGAGCTCGCCACAGGAATGAGGGGACGGAGAAGGGTCTCTAAGTTCCTCATTCTAGGACCCTGGTTTCACTCCACATCTACCAGCGCTCAGGAGCGCATGGCTAAATCCAACCACACCCACTGCCTGGCTCTCCACAACACACCACATGACTCCATGTGAACTTGGGAAGCGAGCAGCTACACTGTTGCCTGGGATGTCTCACTTTGAAGGAAAATATCCATAGTAGAGCTTGTGAGTTGCCAGGATGGCAATTTGGAGACACGTGGTAAGGTCTTCCGTTCTTATTCCCCTTTCAACCAGTCATTTCAAGGAATTTATCCTTAAAAGTCAAGTATTAATGTTCACAAAAAATAATTCCCTACATTATTAGTTACACCAGAACGACTCAGAGCCTGGCAGCTGACCCCGGTGTAGACTTACAAACAGTAGGCACAGGAAAGGTGTCAGATATCTCAAGATGTGGGGAAGTGTAAGACAACACTGAATGTTGCCTGTTGTAGATCTCGTGCTGATGCCAGTAGAGACAGTTATCCAGCAAGCTGATGATAAGAGCTAAACCGGAGAGGCCGGGTTCCCTGGCCTAATACACAACCGTGCCGAATAACACAACCCCCGCGTTTTCTTAATGATGGAAGAAATAGTGCTAGTTGGCATACAAAGTATGACTTAGAGAAGTTTTGGTTTGGTTTGGTTTGGTTTGGTTTTCTAGAAAAGAAGGAACAAGAAAACAGAAAGCAGAAGAAGGAAGAACAGCTGTGTAAGGCAAACACAAGTGCCACCTTGCTTTCCAGAAGGACAAATTAAAAATATAAGATAAGACCAAGAGATGGTCAAATAGCAGTAGCTGCTCTTCCAGAGGACCTGAGTTTGGTTTCCAGCACCCAAGCCTGGCTGCTTACAGCTGCCTATAACACCAATTCCAGTGACTCTGATGCGGTTCTCTAGTCTCCAATGGCACCTGCACACACGCCATATATCCCTCCTACACACACACACACACACACACACACACACACACACACACACACACACACACATTAGTAAAAGAAACCTTCTAAAAACAAGGTAGATCAAAAGCACGTGATGAGCGTCAGTAACTATTCTAGGTCTAAACTCAACATTTAAAAGGTTTCCAAGATTTGGCTTTCAAAGTAGGTACTTGAAACAAAAAGCAATGGAATTATAAGAAATAAACATTCACAACTGGGAGGTGAGATATTTAAAATAGAAATTGAAAAAAAAACAGTGAAAGAGACAGGCTGGGAATAAAGGACTGAAAGAGAAATTCTTCCAAACACTAGCCAGGAGAAGGGCTGGTGAGAGAGGGTGCAGGGAGGGTGGACATGATCCAAGCACGGTGTGTGCACATGTGGAAATGTTATTAGGTATATTTGTATTTATAATTTGTGTACACCAATAACAGCAACACAATAAAGGAATACTAACCAAAACAACTCTGTGCCTATCGAAAAGTTGAAGATAAAAAGCACATTCAGAATATGCAGAACTACATAATTATAAATGAAACTCAATCGGAAGCTACAAGAGTTGCAAACATATATACATATAATAACTTCAGTATCCAAACTTATAAAACAAAAAGTCATGAGCCAAATGACATAGCTCAAAGAGAAAGCACTCCCAGCATGTATGAGGTCATGGGTTTGATCCATAGCACAAAAAAGAAAGTTTAAAAAAAAAAAAAAAAAGGTGGTAATGAGAGACTTCTTCATATTATTATCCCTGCCTCAGTAATTGAGATATCATATAAAAAAGTTAGTATGGACATAGAGTGTTTGAGGAACAATATTAGGGGGCACAGATAGAAAATGTTGAGCCCCCAATTTAGGGAAATACTTTGCAAGTACATATAAAATTTTTGCAAATATTGTTATTTATTAGATGCCAAGGAAATCACAATAAAAAACAGAATTAGTGTCATATAAACCGCACATCTAAATTCGGGGCAGTTAAGATAGAAATGGGGAATTATAATAAAGGGTCTGTGGAGCTGGCTCAGCAGTTAAGAGCTCAGTTCCCAGAACCCATCAGGAGGCTCACAAGTGCCTGAAACCTCAGCGCCAGGGCATCCCATGCCCTCTTCTGGCCTCCAATGGCAGCCGTGCTCAGTGTGGGCAATCCTTCCCCTCCACACTGATACATAACTTCATGATTTAAAGAAATAAACCTAGAAAGGAACTGCATGAATGTAACACCATACATTTGGTAAATTTTATAACAAGCTGCTGTATAATTCATAGGCTCAAGTAAAACCAGCATTCAAGGAAAACCAGAAAATGTTTAGACAGACCTGAATGAGGTTGAAAATCCCATGTATCAAAATGTATCGTATGTCTCTCCCTCTTTGTTCCCACCCTTCCTCCTCCTTTTGTTCTGACGTTCATTCCTGATTCAGCTAGACTGGCTAGCCAACAGATTTTGAGATCCTCCTGCGTCATCCTAGCCCTATCTGGGGGATTATACCTGCTCTCGCTCCATCGCACCTAGCTTTGTGCATGGGTGCAGGGGAGCTGTACTCAGACCTTCACACTTTACACTCCTATTCACTCACTAGCTGGGAAATCTCCCCAACTCCTACAGCTCTTTTTTTTCCCCTCTGAGATAAGTAAGCACTGTCAACTTTTTAATTAAGGTAGAAAGTGGAAATGAAGAAGTTTGAAATAACCAAGATACGAGGATATCACGCCATCCCACGGAGAGACCTACTGCTTTCTCTTAGCACGAGACACTATCAGCAAGTCTCCTGCAATTCTATCATATCTCTAATAAAAAGTTCACAGGTAAAGGAAGGAAGGAAGGAAGGAAGGAAGGAAGGAAGGAAGGAAGGGAGGGAGGGAGGGAGGGAGGGAGGGAGGGAGGGAGGGAGGGAGGGAGAGAGAGAGAGAGAGAGAGAGAGAGAGAGAGAGAGAGAGAGAGAAAGATCCCAAGAAAAACATACTTCTTTTTATCTGGGTGACGGAGATGCCCAATATAATTTAGCAGACTTGGCAACAATTATAAATTAAAGCTCTTCCTCAGTAGCCACATCCATCTTGAAGACTTTACTTGAAGACTAGATTTGTGATTATGGGGAGTTGGGATGTTATACCTCCAGAGCCAGAATTATCTCAGGCTACTTTTTGTCCTATTCACAGGTATCTGATACCCATCTTGTGCATCTGACCTAACATCACTTTTTCAGCTACCAGGGAAACCTTTGGAATGGCTGGGCTTAGCAGACCACTAGCTTCCACCAACCAGAGCTAAGAATCTCATCGGCTAACCCCCTTCCCCAGGATCTGTGACAGAGGTTCCAGGTTGCTGTAACCTGTCTGCCTCCTGTCCCAGCAATCAGAAAACACTTTAATTTATGACTTCCTTTTCTTCTGCAACTATGAAAGTCCATGGAAGTGCCTTCCCAATGAAACAAGCCATTTAGAGCAACCCGGATTGGTGTTCCTGGTCTGTGACCACTCATATTTGGCTCAGAATAAACTGAGCTATGCATTTTGTAGACACAATGGACTCTGACAACACCCAGCACAAATACTCCCTACAAACCACAGACACCCCAACCATTGCCCCCATCAATAATCTACTGAGCCAGTGAATTATTCATTGGCTAAAATGTTTATTAAAAGCTTCATTTGAATGTGATCTTTGACTTCTTGGCTTTACTTTATGCTGTGGACTGACATTTCTGTGTTTTTACAGCCAGATTACATTTAGAATCTGACCACCTTCAGAAAATAGTTTTTTGTGAATCTAAAAACTCTCACGCTCTTCGTTTCAATGACTGGAAATGACATTTCTCTAAATGGTTTCTTTAAATGCAAATATAAATCAGTCTTACTCACTGGCGACAGAAATACTTAAGCAACTAACAGATTAAAAGTTATTTGCAGATTGTAGCATGCTAAATTTACCCTTAGAATCCAGTCTCATCGCCAAATATGGGCTTCTCTATAGTACTGAAAAATAGTTATTTTTAACTTTAATGTAACCCAAATGTCAATGGTCCCTTCTCCTCGCCTCATCCCTCCCATGGCCTCTTTAGCCATGACCAGGAAATAAGATTACTTTGTGTAGTTGCACTCATATTGTATAAAATTTGGAAAACAAATGGGAAAAGTTACCCAAAAAAATAAGCATTTTTGTGGCGTTCGCCCTTTTTTTCTCTTCATTCTTTTTGCTGTTCATGTGGCTGCCGGTTTGCAAACTTTCAGGCTGTCCATCCCAACAGTACCAGTTCCCAAAGGCCTTTTAGACTAAACATATACTGCTTCAAATACCAGTGGTTTTTGACAACTTGGCTGTTTTACTGAAGATTAAAACGCTTTTCTTTGGGGGAGGTCTTTTAATTTTGATTACATTTTATTTATCTATTTAATATTTATATGCACATGCACATGTGTCTGGAGGTCAGAGGATAATTTTCAGAGCGGATTCTCTCCTTCCACCCTGTAAGGCCTAGGCATCAAATGCAGATGGTTTTTGGTTAGGGTGCCGTGAGCCATCTGCCTGGCTCTAAAATAAGTTTTCTTAAGACCGTTCTTCAGCCATGCTAACAAGGCACCACACCCTCCTTGGAACTTGTGCCCCACCTCAGGGTCAGCTGCAGGGAAGTCAGTGTCACCCAACAAGTAGTTTTAATTCCGAAAGTCAGACAGTCAGAGACAGTTTCATGTTATTTCAGCCAATCAGCAACAGCCACGCTCTGGTAACCATGCCTACACCAGTCAAGGGCAACCAATTCCCAAATATCCTATGTCCAAAAGTCCATTTATCTATAACTCCAAGACTTTTGCTTTGTTCTTTAATTTTTTTTGCTTTGTTCAGAACACCTGGAGAGAGAAACAAAGGGGGGGAGGAAGGAAAGAGGGAAGGAGGGGGAGGGAGGGGGAGAGAGGGAGGGGGAGGGGGAAACCAAGACCTCTTTTTCTAACATCCTCACAGTTTCATGCTCTGAGGTTTACTCTAAGAACGGAGCTGGGGATATGTACAAAGATCAAGCATCACTAGGACATGCTGGAGAAGCTACATGGGAAGTCTGGATTCCCATCAAATAGTAAGTGCTGACTCGTGATGACAGGCACCTAGGAACAGGTTGACCTGGAAAAAAAAAACATTCAAGATATGCTGTGTAGAAAATGGCAGATTTTCCTTGTGGTAATCACATCGTGGTTCCAGTCTGCTAAGACACTGAAGTATGTGTGTAGAGGGAAAGGCCTAGACAGATACAGAAGACATTAGAGATTGTCACCATAGGAGCCGAGGTTCTAGAAAATTCCCCTTGTTCAGCTTCTGTGCTTTCTTAATCTGCTGCAAGAAATGCTCACTAATTCTATAATTCCAGAGCAAAGGCTCTTGGTTTTAAAGAACTGTCCAGAGTAGGGCACAGCCTACTGATGAGTGTCTAGTGCAGACAATAGTCCCAAGGGGACGATGCAGTTGCAGCTCTGCCAGAACATCTGGAGTTCAAGGTTAATTACACAGTCCCTGTCCTTTCTTCAAAATATGCTGAGCTGTAACATCAGTTGCCATGTGCCACTGCACGGACGGTCCTCTCTCTCACACATATACAGAAGCTCAGATTGCTTCTTCCCCCGCCCTGCCCCACCCCTTCCCCCATCTCCTTTGGTCCCAATCCTGTGTCCTTTGAGGATACAGACCCCACCTTCCCTACTACACCCTGCTCCCTGCCAGCCCTCTACATGCTTTCTCAGAACTCCTGGTGGGTTTGCCCACCTCTGCCAACACTCTGATTCAACTTCTCCTACATGCTAAAACCTCTTAGCCGGGCAACCCGAGAACCAAACCTCACCCACACAGCAGTTCACACGGCCCCCATACCACAGAATTATAGGCCAGCACTTGTCATTTGAAGCCAAGCTTGGTGGTACAGGTCTGCAATCTCAGCTAGTGAGGAGGCTAATGCAGAAGGATTGTGAGTTCAAGGGCAGCCCAGGGAAACTTAGGGAGATCCTCTCTCAAAATAAGTGTGCTAGGAGTGTTACCTCAGCAGCACAATGATTGCCTAGTAAGCCTTTTAAGTCCTTGGGTTGGACCTTTGGCTCATAGAAGAATAAGTTACTGTTACAGTGTGTGTGTGTGTGTGTGTGTGTGTGTGTGTGTGAGAGAGAGAGAGAGAGAGGGGGAGAGAGAGAGAGAGAGAGAGAGAGAGAGAGAGAGAGAGAGAGAGAGAGAGAGAGTGCTGTCAATAGCCATAGTCATCTTGGGATACACACAGCCCATAGGTCACAGGTTAGATGCATCTGCCACTCTAAAGTTTGGTTTGTAGGTGTGGAGAAAGTATGGCAATATGTATGTATTTCATACTGTCAGAGGAGAAAAATTCACAAAAAAATCTTTCGTTGGAGAGATATCTGCTGGGTTAGCATCAGATGTCTTTTTCCATCTCTTTCCACCTAATTTCTCAAGATAGGATCTTTCGCTGAATCCAGAGCTAGCTGACTCCTGTGGAGCAGCTGGTCAGTGGCTCCAGGCATCTAAGTGCTTGTCTCCACCTTGCCAGTGCTGGGATTGCAGGTGGACATTACTGTACACTGATTGTCTTTATGAGAGTCCTAAGACTAGAACTCAAGTCCTCCCCATGCTGGTGTGTCGGGTCCTTTATGGACTGCACCATTTCCCCAGCCTTCCTGTTGGGTTTTGAATTTCACTTACCGGCTTTGAGTGACACAACCTTAAAAAACCATGGTGTGTCTTAATCAAATCAAGAGTTAGGTGTCCCTTAAATCTAAACCAGATAACAGAATTTTTATCATGTTGTGACCTCTAGAGTGGTTGCGTTATGGACTTATGCCTACAGGGCAGGCAGGAGACCTAAGAAGATACTTTGAATTTATGCCCTATCTATTCTCCTCTCAGTAAACTCCTGCAAAATAAACGTGTCATGCTCGGCTTAGACAGTTCTGTTCCAACCCAGTCCTCTCCTTGAGAGGGGTGTAAATATCACACACCCCCAACACCAACTGCAGAAATATTGACTAGAGGTCCCTGAGGAAGAGAGCAAAGTCATGGTGTATTCAACCCCATATAATAATATTCTCTCCTTTTTTTGTTTGTTTGTTTCTTTCTTTAGACAAAGTCTCACTATGTGGCACAGGCTGGCTTCAAATTCACGGTCCCTCTGCCTCAGCCTCCTGAATGTGAAGATTATAAGTGTGTACACTTACATCATCTTCTCAATTTCTTTCTACTCATGTTTTTTCCTCTCTCACTTCCTTTGCAGGGCTGCCTAGCACCCCTTTTGTTCCCTCCCCCATAAACTGGTTTCTGCACCCCAACCCCTCTGAACCGGTTTCTGTACCCCAACCCCTCTTATCTTTTGGATCCTGCCCTTAGCCTTCCTCAGACTGGCTGCACCTTGTATATCTTGGGGCACCTCTAAAGCAAATCAGCGCCGGATTTCACCAGTTGCTGGCCCAGTCCTTTCTGGAAAGATCTGAGACCTCTCCAGGAGCTTCTGATCAGAAGCTGGAAGCAGTGTTCTCTATGACTTCAGTGGAACGTCCTAACTTTTGGGGATATGCATTCTCTCTCTCCTGCTACCTCTGAAGAAAGCCACAGAGAGGTTCTCTCCTGTCACACTGAAAAGCTTGCATCCAGCTGGCATGCTCAGAGCCTTGTCGTTCTAAAAGGTTAAGAATTCATCCCATGAGAGGCCAATTTTTAAAAATTTACCTCTGCCACAGTAAGTCCAATATAAGAAATACCACAAATGAAGGGTAAGGCTAAATTATAAGGACCATTCACAATTTATAACAATAAAAATATATGGTCTATCAATACACTCGGTTACATGAATCGTATCACAATTCTATGACAGATTAAAGTACTTTATAAGTGTAAGATATTGGGTGTATTTTGTGAAAGGAACGACCATAATGATTTCGCCTGACTTTTTATTTAGAAACACTTCAAGCAGAGAGAAAAGTTGAATCATGCCATGAATACCAATACACCCCCTGCCTAGCTCCCTTGTTGGTATTTGCCGTGTGCGTTCTCGCCCCTCTGTTATGCTCACACCGGGGTGTACGTTTTGCCCAACAGCAAACAACTCGTTTCCTAGCAACTGGCACCTACGTGACTCACAGCATCATCGTCACACCCAGGACCTTGGTACTGCTCCCATCGTAAGGTCACACACATGGTTATTCAATTGTCTCCCACTGTCTGCGCAACTTTGGGTTTGTTTTTGAAATCCAGCATCCCATCAAGGACCATACGCTTGTCTCTCACCTGGACCAGTCCTACACACCCGCGTTACTCTGGAGTGTGTATTTCATGATTAAGCTGAGGATACACATTTTCACAAGTACTGGGCAGTGGTATACCCTTTGTCTTGTCAGCAGGTACATCGTGTCAAGTTGTCCTGTTGTTGGTAGAGGTGAAATGTCGGATGACAACTCTTTCTGTTGCCACTGTTGCTGTTCTTGAGAGAAAAACCCCAACTTTTCATACCATAGATTTTGATCATGATTTTCTCCTTCTGAGAAATCTCCTTCAGATCCTCCCCACCTCTCTACCCACCCGACTTTATGTCCCCCCTCCCTCTCTTTCAAACAAATAAAAAGTAAAAACAAGCCAGGGCCAGGGCCCAGACCCAGGGGTAACTGCACAACACAGAATGAACTCAATGGCATTTTGGTGGCGTTTTGGTTTCATTTCACTTTGTTTGGCTTTGTTGGTTGGTTGGTTTGTTTGGTTTTGGTCTTGTTTGTTTGATTTGATTTTGTTTTTGTGGAGTGTGTGTGTGTGTGTGTGTGTGTGTGTGTGTGTGTGTGTGTGTGTGTTTTCATGGGTGTTTCCAGACTTCTCTAACATAGAAACACTTGAACCCTATGCAGTTAACAAGCAGGCTACAGGCAGCACTTCAGAAGGGTATGGGTATCCTTTCCCCCAGAAACTTCTTGCCTAATACATTGATCGAGGATCCCTATCTGACTGACTGAGAAATGCCCCATAGCACCATGAAGCAAAACTTGAGTGTGGTGGTGTCTGTAACCCTAATACCAGGGAATTGGACAGACACAACTGAAACCCTGGAGCTCACAGGCCGACTAGTCTAGCCCATCAGTGAGCTCTGGGTTAATTAGAGATCCTGTTTCAACAAGAAGGTGAAAAATAATAGAAGAAAACCCTGATGTGCACCTCTGGCCTTCGCAAGCATGATCACATACACTTGTGCACCTGGACACACTTGTATACACACACACACACACACACACACACACACACACACGGATATAACACAGGGCCTCACTCTAGAGGTTTGGATGAGAAGGTTCCCCCATCGACTGTTATTTGAACACACAATTCCCAGTTTGTGGCACTGTTTGGAGAGATTTACAAAGTATGGCCTTCTTGGAGGAAGTGTATCGCTGGGGTGGGTGCTGAGTGCTTAAGGCCTCTCCCTCATTGAAGCTTGTTCTCTCTGCTTTGTGCTTGAAGTTCAGGATGTGAGCTCAGCATCCTGCTTCAGCCACTACGTCCATCTGCTGCCCCTGCTCTACCATTACAAGCTCTAACCTGAAAGCCAGAACTGTAAGTCAAAATAAACTCTGTCTTCTATAAGTTGCCTTGATCATGGTGTTTTATCACAGCAACAGAAAATAACTACTACTACTACTACTACACACACACACACACACACACACACGCACACACACACACAATTAAATTTAAAAAAAAAACAAAGTTGGGTGATGGAAGCTCATGTCTTTAATCCCAGCACTCAGGAAGCAGAGACAGGTGGATTTCTGAGTTCAAAGCCTGCCTGGTCTACAGAGCAAGTTCCAGGACAGCCACGGCTACACGGAAAAACTCAGTCTCAGAAAAACCCAACCAACCAACCAACCAACAACTACAAAAAGCATAAAGCCTTATGCTATTTGACCTTGACTGATGAAGCGTAGGACCTGATTTCTAACAGCCAGTAAAATCTGACCATGAAATTTTTCTTTCATGGTAACACTGTGACAATCCTTATAGCCATGATGATCCCACACTAATAGCCAGTCCTCTCTGACTCTTTAAAGTATCAATAGAGCACAAAGAACCAGGGATCTCAAGGTGAGATCTAAGGAAATGTTTCAACATCCTGACCAGTTCTAATTTCATAGTCCCGAGTTCACACAGGTAATCTAGAGTTCAATGGGAGTATTTCAGAGAGAACAGTGCAGGCTGGAGCAGGGGCATTGCTGGGAAAGGGCAGTTGGCCCTATGAGCCTGGGTCAGCACCCAAGGATGCTTTCCAGCAGCACACAGATCTTCAGAGCTGAGGAGACAGGAGCAACTCACGAAAGGACAAATTAGAACTTTCTAGATAAAGTCCATCCTTTTCCTCCAAGTCTCTCTAGTTAGGAGAGCCTTCGATCTATACAGACAAGGTGAAACTGGAACACTCCTGGAAGGCAGGGTGTTGACCAAAGACTCCAGAGTCAGTCTTTGGGTACTGTCTTTACCTGTTTTCTATTGTGGTAACAAGATATCCGAGAGCAGGGAATTTATAAAGAAGAAAGGTTTCGTGCATAGCTCTAGAAGCTGGGAAGCATAAACATGGGGTGCCAGCATCTGCTCAGCATCTAGTGAGAGTATCATGCTGAATGACAGGAGCTCTCACATAGTGAGACACGGAGCTGGAGAAAGCTCCGTGTTACAACAACCCCCTCCTGCAATGACCTGCAAATCTTTTATCCTCAAATGGCAAATCTGCCTGTGAAGACAGTCCTGTGAAAGACTCGAATCAGTACCGATGCTCAGGCACTGGATCCCCAGCACTTGAAACTTGGGGGAGACATTTAAACCAAAGCAGCTTCTGGTGCCAAAAGCTCTTGGGAGTGAGGAGGAGAAGCTGTGACTCGGGGGATATGTGTACCCCACATGCGTGTCCCCCGGCATTTATAACAGGCTACACATGTCCTAGCGAATAAAGTTGGCCAAGGTCTCAAATGCCTCTGAGAAAGGAGACAAATGGTCTTATTTCTTACTCGTATCAGTTTAAATGCTAAGCTCTGGCATGCAGGACACTAGGAAGTGTCAGCTCATGGAATGCTAGCCACCAGTTAGCACAGTCATGATGGGTGTGCCTCTGAGAGCTTTTTCACCAGACTTTCAAGGCCCCCGAAGGATCCTGCATCAGTCCCCTAGGGAGCATTCTCACCAGCCCTAGACAACCGCTGACTCTATACCCTGCCTCAGTTTACCTTGGATGTCAAAACTGGTCTTTACCGTGGAAGTTAGCAGGGAGGGTTGCTTATTTTAGGTGCTAAGAGTGGAACCCAGGACCTCATGCATGCTCCAAAAGCACTTGACCAGCCTTGTTGCTTGCATTTTCAGGGACACGAGTTAGAGCCCAGAGGAGTGAGGTGAATTGCCAGGGCTCATCATCACTGAGTTTGCTCTGTCAGGCCCTGGCTTTTAGGACCAGGGAGGTAAGTAAACTGTCAGGAGAGAGGCCATCAAAAGATTCAAAAGAGGTGGTCTACTGAGCCCCTTAGAGCACCTTTGCAGGAGGAGGGGAGCTGGAAGAAGGCAGGGCCTCCTTGGGAAGAGATCACATGACAGGTGATGCTGAACTCCTCCATTCTTCCCTATGCACCTCTGAGCCCCAGCCTAAGAAGCCAGAGGGGAGCTCAGGGGTTGCTGGGTGGCCACATTGTGGCGTCTTTAATGCATTGCCTGTTTGCTCTACTAAGATTTCTGCTTTGAGAGCACAAATCAATTCGACTTTCTATTCTGACTACCTCATCATTCATCCAAATGCTGAAGAATCTGAAGTGATGGGCCCCCAGAGAGACTTTGTTTCCCATGCCAAACCGCAAAGGCTGTTACAGGACTAGATGTAAGTGGCAGCTTTAATCTGGTGACAGTCATCAGAGATACATGCGGTCAATTTGCACTAAACCTCCACAGTACCAGGACACCATTTGAAGCCTCAGTCAGATTTGATGCATCTCCCTGCAGGGAGTTTCCAAGGCTCTTGCTGAGCCGTGGGGCCCCACCAATACCAACAAGAATAGTTCCTACTATCCAGACCTTTGCTGGGTACCAGTTGCTGTTCCTTATAATCCCCATACATTTATGATTCAACCCTTATTATAACTCCATAAAGTTGTTAATATCACCATTACATATGAAGAAAGTGATACACGGAAGGGCTGGTAACTTACACAGCAGGTGTGAAGTAGAACTGACATGCAAACTCAAGAATTCTGGCTCCCAGCTGGTTTACTCTGATACACAATTTATAGTTATTACAATTAAGGTGCCTTTAAACATGTATTAGAAAGTAACAGTATTGCTGATGATCTAAGGTAATAATTTTAATAATTAACTCTGGGGATTTCTGTTCTTTGAATCTTTGTCATTATTTTTTAAAATCTTTGTGTTTGTTGCCTGTGTGGAAGTAGAATGAGTCAGAACAAAGAATCTTGGTTTGGCTTCCGAGAGGAACCAAAGCGAGGGAAGAGGAATGGTTTGGAGGTACGCAGACTGTGGGAAGCTGGCGAAGGAACAGTGGTGACAGGTGGGGGATATGAAGAGACCAGTATTTTCAAAGGGCAGCCTGTTTTTGTTCCCAAGTCTGCTCAGGATTGACATGACAAAAAACCCTAACATGTTTACTAACTCAACAAGGAGTAGGTCAGAGGGATGGCTCATCAGGCCAAGATGTTTGCTGCTAAGCCTGATAACCTGAGGTCA
Source organism: Uromys caudimaculatus (assembly GCA_028551405.1). Classification (NCBI taxonomy): domain Eukaryota; kingdom Metazoa; phylum Chordata; class Mammalia; order Rodentia; family Muridae; genus Uromys; species Uromys caudimaculatus. Next base: position 111,713,503 of record CM052703.1, on the reverse strand, counting down.
GTTTTCAGGGCCCACATGATAGAACAAAAGAACCAGCTTCCACTAGCTGTTCTCAGACCTCAGCATACACGCTGTGACAACTGTGCTGCCTGCACATATATACAGCATACAAAATAGATAAACATACGAAAATTAAATCTACAACCCCGAGAAGGAGGAGTACGACTCCAAACAGGAACAACTGAGTGAAGTATTCAGGTATGTGTCACCTTCAGGAGTCAAAAGGCAGGAAAGAACCTGGGTGGGCAGAGGTTGCTCTGAGGTCAGGGACAAGAACCCAACCCAAGAAAGGCCACTTTATACAAGGACCACACTGAAGAGACACACAACCCCACCCCAGCCCTGCGGCAGAACCACAGAAGCTGGAAGAACACAGGCTTGCCTGGGAGACAGAAAAGTCACAGAAAGCAAAGTCACTCTCTTCTTTTCTCCCTTTACGCCCTGGGATTTGTGTCCTATGCCCACTTGGAGCAGCTTGATTTTGAGAATATGAAATACATTGCTCCCAGGCCAGGGAAGAGGTGACTATGCCATCGTAGGCAGAACCTGTGATGCCAGCACTCCAAAGACAGAGGCAGGAGGATCAGGAATTTAAAAACATCTTCAGCTTTCTACAAAGTTTGAGTCTAGCCTGGGCTACATGAGAGCCTATCTTTTAAAAAAAAAAAAAAAAGAAGATTGCTAACTGAGTTCTGTAAATTCCTAGAAACTTGGCTAAAACTAATTGCCCGTTGAACCCTGACCTCAGTGTGCTCCTGTTTGCTTTCCCCCAACAGACCATCTCCTTGCTGGGGTTCACTTTGTGGAGTCCTCTCTGCCATTTTCACTGTTTTTGTGTCTTAGTTAATGCTTCTACTGATGTGATGAAACACCATGACCAAACCAGCTCGGGGAGAGAGGGGCTTATTTGTTTTACACTTCCACATTATTGTTCATCTTCAGAGGAAGTTAGGATAGATACTCAAACAGGTCAGGATCCTGGAAGCCAGAGCTGATGCAGAGGCCATAGAGGGATGCTGCTTACTGGCTTGCTCGCATGGCTTGCTCGGCCTGCTTTCTTATAGAACCCAGGACCACTGGACCAGGATGATACCACCTACAGTGGGCTGGGCCCTTGCCCGTCAGTCACTAAGAAAATACCCTACAGATTTGCCTACAGTGAATCTTTTTTTTTTTTTTTTTTAAGATTTATTTTATGTACATGAGTACATTGTAGCTGTCTTCAGACACACCAGAAGAGAGCATCAGATCCCATTACAGATGGTTGTGAGCCACCATGTGGTTGCTGGGAATTGAACTCCAGACCTCTGGAAGAGCAGTCAGTGCTCTTAACCACTGAGCCATCTCTCCAGCCCCCTACAGTGAATCTTATGGAGGTATTGTCTCAACTGAGGCTCCCTCCTCTCTGATGACTCTAGCTTGTGTCAAGTTGACATAAGACTAACCAGCACATGGCTCCAGATGTCCGCATCCGTTATGTATCATTGGGGGTCCAGGGCTCAGAATATTTCTTGAAATTTGATGTAGCTGGTGCTTTCATACCCACCCCAACCCTATTGCTTCCACCAGCCCTTCCTCGACTGTCATCCATGAGTCCACAGGAAGTAGCTGCAGCTTTGTTTGTGGTCTTATCTAGAGGGTTGTCTCTGGGGCCTTTACCTACAGGAAGCTTCTGTGTTGACCCTCCAACTTGCAAGGCAGTTGCAAGGCAGGGGGCCAATTCTCCTATCTAGAGGTGGTCAGCACAGAAATGATGGAGAAACAGATCTATGTAAACACATACCATAAAGTTCAAGGGTTCCAACTATGGCCAACATGGTGTGAAATTTAAAAAGTCAATTTAAAGACAAATATGTCTCCTCTCTTAAGACCACCACTCTCAACTTCTTGTATTCTAGAAATTATCTTGTATTTTTGTGTAAGACTTTTGTGTCCACCAAAAGAAGACAGACCATGAGAACTGGAGGGGGTTGCAGGGGAGCTGTAGGCTGGGGACCTCGATGTCTCCTGAACTGAAAGCATCATGGAAAAGCCTAGAGGAGTCAGGAGTCAGCTGCTAGGGCTTTGATGCCCTGAAGGTCAACCCACTGACCTATTTTATTGTCCAAGTCCAAGAAGATCTGGAGTAGAGAATCTTGCCAGAAAGAAGTCTGCTATAAAAAGCAAGGAGCCAAGGGTCAAAGTGTGGGGATTTGGTTGGTTGGTTGGTTGGTTGGGTAGGTGGGTGGGTGGGTGGTTTGATTCAGTTTGTTTTTTTATACAGGCTAGCTTAGAAGCCTCTATATAGCCCAGGCTGGTTGGACTCACAACAATTCTCCTATCTTCCTGTCTGTTACACGTGCACACACACACACACACACACACACAGAGAGAGAGAGAGAGAGAGAGAGAGAGAGAGAGAGCACTACACCTTCATAAATCTGTCTCTGTCTCTTTTGAAGGCCTGGACCTAGATTGCTTTCGATAAAAGAAATGTAATCTCCTTACTCTTCCTAGCACCTAACAGACACCTTTGGATCCTTCTTTGTCTCCTTCTTTCTTTGTTTCTATCATCTACCTATTTATCTATCTATCCATCTATCTATCTATGTATCTATATATCCATCACTTATCAATCTATATATCTATTCATCATTCATCTATCTAGCTATCTATCAACCATCTATCCATCTATCTATCATCTATCTCTTCTATCTATCTATCTATCCATCAACCAATCATCTATCTATCCTTCCATCTCTCTTTCTACCTACCCACCTACAGTGCTGGGGTTAGGGGCTTGCACTTGCTAGCAAGCAGCACTCTATCACTGACTTGTATCCTCATCACACCTTCTACTTTTTTTTGTTGTTGTTGTTAAGCACAAACTCTTATTAACCCTCCCAGCCTAGCTTTGAACTTTCTATCACTCTGCTTCAAGACCCGTGACTTGCTGGGATTACAGGCCTGTGCCGGCAGCTCTGATTACATGTTTCAAGTTTTCAAGGAAACAATGGGGAGCACTGTTGGCCATTACAGAGGGGCTGATGTTTTGGCACGTGTTTCAGGAAGCAGATTTGGAATAAGGTAACAACTCTGCTAGAAAGGCCATCCGCGGGAGAAGGGGAGTCCTGCTGTGGATGACAGACAGTAGCAGTAGAGATAAAAGCATTGAGTTGGCATTAGATAGGTCAAAAGGAAATATAAACGGAACCTGCCTGTGGTCAATGCCAGTGGCTCTAGGTTGACCAACAAATTCCCATGTCACTCATGGAATCAACTTACCTGAGGACTGGAGGTAAGAGAGTTACATTGTATGTATGTTATTGGGCATGCAGAGGAAGGGGAGAAAGGTCAGGGAGAGAAGAGAGCTCATGCTGGATGAATCGTGTTGGGATACTAGATAGCAAGAGAGTCAACAGTATTCATCATCTGTGTTCTACATCACGATACTCCATATGACAAGCTTCCCCCAAATTCTTTTTTTTAGATTTATTTATTTATTTATTTATTTATTTTTGATACTTTATTTACATTTCCAATGTTTCCCCTTTTCTGGGTCTCCTCTTTGGAAACCCCCTATACCCTCCCCCTCCCCGCCTCTGTGAGGGAATTCCTCCTCCCACCTACCCGCCCACCCATCCCCATATTCCCACCTTGACATTCCCCTTTACTGGGGCCTCTAGCGCCCTCAGGCCCAAGGGCCTCTCCTTTCTCCCTGATGGCCATGGAGGTCATCCTCTGCCACATATGTAGTCCGAACCAGGGGTCAATAGATGTGTATTCTTTGGTTGGTGGTTTGAACTCCAGGACGACGGGGGGGG
>CM052703.1:111694042-111709200 GCA_028551405.1 Uromys caudimaculatus | reverse complement strand
CTCTGTTCCCCATTTTTTGATGGGGTTATTTGGTTTTTTGGAGTCTAACTTCTTGAGTTCTTTGTATATATTGGATATTAGCCCTCTATCGGACATAGGATTGGTTAAGATCTTTTCCCAATCTGTTGGTTGCCGTTTTGTCCTATTGGGCTTCCCCCAAATTCAATCACTTGCATCCTTAGTTCTTTGCTTCCATTCATGAGCTTGTAGGTCCACCGGAGAGTGACTGATCCTGACCCACTTCTTCCACAAATTTTAGCAGGATCTTCAGATAAACGGGCATTGAGGGTGTGTCCTTCCTGCGGAAATGAAAGAGTATAAGAGGGCAGGTTCAGCTCTACAAGCATACCTTGAAACTCGGGTAACACCCATTGTCCAAAGACAATCATACAGGTGAGGCCAGTGTGGTCAGGCAAGAGCAGAGGAGGAAGGTATGCAATTGCCAAACAACAATCAAGTCCAGGGTCAGCAAGCCACAGTCTAAACCAAATCCAGGATGTTAACTCTATTTTAAATGAAGTTCCACTGGATTCCAGACATGGCCTCTGTTTATGTTGTCTATGATTGCTTTCTTGTTAAAGCAGCAGAACTGAATATTCAGGGTAGCCTTCAGGACTTCTGAAGATGAAAATATTGTAAATATTTTCTGACCCTTCGCTGAAAAGGTTCTCTGACTCCAGTTCCAGTGTACCAAGCCCAAGAACAGCCCCAGAGTCTCTGACAGGCCTCTGAGAGCATTTGGTGATGCAGCTCTTCTGAGATTTTTCTTAAGTGTCAGTGAAGAACAGTGGGGTCTGTACAGAAAGAAAAGGGACCGTGCATTCAGATGGTCTGAAGACCCTGACTTTGTTCCACAGATGGCCTTACTTCACCCAAGGCTGGCCCAGGTGGGGAACACACAAGGGGATTCGTGGACGGTAGGTGAACGTTCCGACTGAGTCACACCCGATGGTGCATTTTTTATCAACACCATCCATCCCTGCTCAAGGATTGATGACAGCCTTGAGTAGTCATTGGCTAAATAGCTGTGGCCTCCCACCAGCCTCGGGGCCCAGATTTGAGGATGCACAGGACATATTCTCAGAAGACAGAGGGCCTTTGAAAGAATGCACTGTGACAAGGAGTGCAAGATGATTCTAAGTCTCCTCTAACCCAATGACAACCAGGAAGCAAACAGCTCTTAAAATCGGCCAGGAGTTCAAGGTGGACATTTACTCTCAGTGTTGAGCATCAACCACCATGAAAAAGGCCCCCAACTGTATTTTCTCCTAGGACCTGGCCCTGAGTTTGCTGAGGTCATGCACTATACAGATCCCACTGTCTCCACAAACTGCTGAGGAATGCAATGCTGAACAAGCCAGCCTGGTCCTGTTATGGAAAGAGCTTCTGTACCTGTGAACATATATTTATTGAGGACCTACTATGGGCCAAATTCTAAACTAGGCATTAGTCACAAAGCAGTGGACAAGATGGACAGAGACATTTGTCCTCATGGTGTCTCTAATTCAGTGTGTGCAGGTAGAGGAGCCCAGAGGAGACTAACCAAGAAGAGGGGGTGGGCCAGGTGTGATTATATGCAGTGGAGAGAAACTCAGGATGAGGGTGGGAATGCCTGACTACAGGCTTAACACACAGGGAGTGAACTGAGAAAGCCCTGGAAGAACAGGGGTGGCTAGGGTGAAGGGGGTGAAGCACGCATGTGCTCAGTGGAAAAATGATCCCAGAAGAAGAGCCAGCAGCTACAGATTCTGAAGTGGTGTTGAGAAGAGACAGATTCATATCTCCAGAATCTAGTCCCAACCAGACCAGTTTTTTTTTAAAAACAATTTGGAGAGTGACTTGGGGGCTACAGAAGGGATTTTCTTGCCAACATTACATTATGGAAGTTTTTTAAAGATTTATTTATTTATTATATGTAAGTACACTGTAGCTGTCTTCAGACACTTTTTCTTCTCTCTCCGGCCCTGCTCGCTCTGGCCCTGCTTGCTATAGCTGTCTTCAGACACACCAGAAGAGGGCATCAGATCTCATTACGGATAGTTGTGAGCCACCATGTGGTTACTGGGATTTGAACTCAGGACCTTCGGTAGAGCAGTCAGTACTCTTAACCACTGAGCCATCTCTCCAGCCCCAGACCAGTTTTTAAACCAGATTGAGTATACAAAGTTTGTTTTTGCTTTATTTTTAATTGTTCTCCTTTAGTGACTTGTTTTTTTTATAGTTTCCAAAACAACTTATTTTTAATCGACAACCGTATTATTTCCTTATTTGTTCTGTTTCAAGTATCTAATAACTCGAATAAGTATGACTGACATACATACATATGGGAAACGAACACAGTTGATTCTTGCTCACTGCCAACAACAACAAAATCACATGAGGGCTGGGTGATGATATACTCCTATAATCCTAGCACTCGGGAGGCTGAGGCAGGAGGATTTAAAATTCAAGGTCAGCCTAGGTTACAGAGCATGACCCTGTCCTCAAAAGCCAAGGGCTGGAGATGTAACATGGGGTACATGTACTGGCTGGTTTTGTGTCAACTTGACACAAGCTGGAGTTATCACAGAGAAAGGAGCTTCAGGCAAGGAAATGCCTCCATGAGATCCAGCTGTAAGGCATTTTCTCAATTAGTGATCAAGGGGGAGGGCACAGCCCCTTGTGGGTGGTACCATCTCTGGGCTGGTAGTCTTGGGCTCTATAAGAAAGCAGGCTGAGCAAGCCAGGGTAAGTAAGCCAGTAAGCAGCATCCCTCCATGGCCTCTGCATCAGCTCCTGCTTCCTGCCCTGCTTGAGTTCCAGTCCTGACTTCCTTTGGTGATGAACAGCAGTGTGGAAGTGTAAGCTGAATAAACCCTTTCCTCCCCAACTTGCTTCTTGGTCATGATGTTTGTGCAGGAATAGAAACCCTGACTAAGACAGTACAGTACTTGCCTAGAATGTGTAAAGTCCTGAGTTATATCTACAGCAGGGTGGGGAGAGAAAAGAGACAGAAAGAGGGGAATCTAGGAGAATTGAGGGAAGGAAGCAGGGACAGAGAGGGGAGGGAGGGAGGGAGGGAGAGGGGAGGGAGAAGGGAGGGAGAATGTGATGGAGAGAATAGACTCATTAAGGAGTAATGCTGAGGCTTTCAGATCCAGAACATTGGGGCTGCAGTATATGTTTTAGAAGTAAGACAATCTTAAATGTCACCAGTGTGCTGTAAGGGTTTCCTCATGACTAGTCCAACAGCAGCCTGTCTCCAATGCCCAGTCTTGGCTACTTCACTCATTGCTGTGACAATATACCTGACAAAAACCATCTGCAGACAGGTTTATACGAAGTCACACTCGGAGGGCACAGTACATTGTGGCAGGGAAGTCACAGCATCAGGAACACATGGTGGCTGGTCACATCAAGTCCACACTCAGGAAGCATCGGTGTTCAGCTCCTGTTTCTCTTTTTTTTTTTTTTTTTTTTTTTTTTTTTCAGCCCAGGACCTCAGCACATGGGATGGCAACACATTTCCCACTTCAATTCACCCAACCTGGAACCTCCTTCACACACATACCCGGAGATTGGTCTCCTGGGTGATTTTAGGTCCTGTAAACCTGAAATGAAGAGTAGCCATCACTTACCTGATGCTGCTTCTATCAGTGCGTCCCTCTTCCTTGTTCCTGCTGCACCTGGTGCTCCAGCCCCTTGGTTACTGAGGGTTTCACTCTCAGGATCTTCAATATAACCTATTTGTCATATATAGGTACATTGTGTTCATGCTTTCTAAGAACTGGCAGCATGGTGACATTGAACATCCCAGTTGTCCCTGTTTAAAAGTTTTTCTACCCTTTCTCCCTGGTCTCGTCCTTTGATTGGGCTTCTAAAGGCAAACTATGGTCTAAGTTCTGAAGCCTAGCAGTAAAGCCAAGAAGTTGTTTTTAATGAGCAATTCCCTTCTTCAGACTGATGGCTGGCCCCTTCCCATGGCTGGCTGGCTGGCTGCGTGTCATGAGAAGCCTCCTTCTTAACCCTAAGCCCACTCCATCCATGCTGGCCAGAGTCCCCTGCCAGTACTTGCCCTAATCCACTAGTGGAAGTCACTGTTTTGGGAGCATCCTCACTTTGACCTGAGTTGAACCAAATGGCATTGTTTTGGGTAATGCTCACACCAGAGCTAAGGCCCCAACCCAGATGCCAGTAAGCACCACAAAAGATAGGATACCAGTTCCAACAACCAAGCCTCAGCCCGAACAAGTTAGGGTGACTGGGAAGGGATCTAGCCTGTGAAGATAGGCCTTGCTTCCTGTGATGGTTAATGCTGACTCAGATTTACAGGCTCTGGAATCACCTAGGAAACGTGCTTGGAGGATGTCTGTGGAGGAGGTTCTAAGCAAGCAAACTGAGGTAGAAAGATCTAAACAGCCCGTGGGTAGCACCATCTCAAGGACTGAGGTTGTGGACTAGATCGAAAAGAAAAAGCAACTTGGGTATCTCATCCGTGTCTCTGTGCTCCCTGCTGGGTTATCGAGTGTGACCAGCTGCCTCTAGGTCCTGCCACCAAGCGTTCCTCACCATGACAGACTATAGCCTCAAGTTGTAAGCCAGAATAAACCCTTTCTTCCTTTCTTAACTCATTTTTGTTGGGTATTCTGCCATAGCAACAAGAAAAGTAACTAATGCACTAATGTATTTCCAATCTTCCCTGCTCATCCCATTCCTTCATCCTTCCCAAACTTGCCTCATACCCATCCCCCACACAGCCTCTTCCCAATCACAGGGACTGCTTGATCACTTGTTCGAATTGCTAGAACAGTTCCTCTCACTCCTAAAAGTAGACGCTATGCCTGTCAGACTTCTGTCGCCTGAGTCTGTTTCTTCACTAAACAAGAGGCTGCTAGAGGCAAGAACTGGACTTGCCCCAGCCTCCCCGCTGTACCCAGACCAGTGCAGCTGTATGGCTGTGCAGCTCAACAAAGGTTTATGTATTGCACTGAAGCTGTTTCTGGTGAGAAGCAGCCTAAGCATGGCTGCTGGAGCCCTGAGGCGTTGCTTTTGAATCTCTTTTCACAGATTAAAGGCTGCAGGGTGACTGGGGGTGCAGTGGGCCCACTTCTCCATTGGCAACCTACTGAAGACTTACAGTTAGCAAGCCCAGAGCGCTGTGGGTGAGAAAGTGAGGCACTATTTTAGACAAGGAAGAGGCTGTCATAAGGCAAAGATTAAACATTTGTGTTTTTTCTCAAAACACGAGAAGTTGGCCATCTTCTATACCGGGACCAATCTGAGCTGTTCTCTGGCATTGGATGGGCTCAGCTCGGGAGAGACAGCATGTTTTACAACTGTTTATGGAGAGAAGGGGAAGCCCAAAGGAGTCAAAGAAAGATCTATTGTTGGGAACCAATGGACTGAGGTGTCCACAAGGAGAAAGGTCAGTGTCTCTGGTGTGCACACGCCAAGGTCACAGAAGGCAGCTTGTTCTTAGAGCAAACAGTGTTAGACATGTGGCAGTTAAGAGGCTCTTTTGCAATCAACACAATTTAGATGCTATAAGCAGGAGGACAGAGGACAGAGCACAGAAGGCCCAGTTGGCTCTGATCTCACATGCATAAATCACCTCACACGAGACTCGTGTGTGTGTGTGTGTGTGTGTGTGTGTGTGTGTGTGTGTGTGTGTGTCACATTTACAGCTTGGTGTTCTGGAGTCTCCTATTCTCTGCACCTTCAGGCCAAGGTTTCCAGTACTCTACACAGGAAAGACATCTGGGTAATGGCAAGCCAACTGGCACTCAGATCTTGATTATTAATTTCATTTTCACTAGAAGGGGCCTAAGATACTCAGAAAAAAAAAAGCTTGTCGCAGAGCCATATCAGGACTAGTATAAGATGAGCCTGGAATATCTTATTAAATTCAGAAGCTGTGGTATTGCACCATTAAAAATGTAGAACTTAGATGGTAGGTAACTAGGAGAATACAAACATAGATAGATAGATAGATAGATAGATAGATAGATAGATAGATAGATACATACATACATACATACATACATACATACATACATACATACATACATACATGATAAAGATAGATGATAGATACATACATAGATACATAGATGATAGATAAAGAAAGATAGATGATAGATAGATGATTGATAGATGATAGATAGATCGACAGATAGATGATAAAGATGCATAGATGCATAGACAGAAGATGGTTGGTTTTAATGTCAACTTGCCACAAATTAGTATTACCTAAGGAATTATCCTGATTGTCTTAACTGGTATGGGAAGACTCACCCCAAATGTTGAGGGACTTCTGGTAAAGGCTCTAATATAAAAGGCTATGGCACAAGGAAGAGTATTCACCTTTTGCTCTTGCTTGGCCTTCCTTCATGCCACTGAACTGATCTACCCATTGCTGCTGCTGCTGCTGCTGCTGCTGCTGCTGCTGCTGCTGCTGCTACCACCGCCGCCGCTGCTGCCGCCTTCATCAATAGCAGAATTAGCATTTCCAGGCTTCCAGGGGTAACTGAAGATCAGCAGTTCTCCAGGAAGCCTCCAGATTTTCAGTGCCAGGTTGAGACTGTGGAGGTCCCCAGACTCTCAGACTGCACAACTACCAGGCTCTCAGCCTTCGGGGTGGGGCAACTATTACTATGTTAACATAAGCTGATTTAATAAGTACTTTCATATATTTATTAAATATATTCTATATTGCTATTATATGATGTGTGTTATATATTAATATACCACTGTGAACATTATGACATAAAATATAAATATTTGAATATTTATTCTATCAATTCTGTTCCCCTAGAAAGCCCTGACAAATACAAATTGTGCTTCTGGAGAGAGAATTTCAGACATAAATCTCTCTAATTGGCTGGTGGTGTCTGGAAGTGGTTTTCCACCTTGATGAAACCTACAGTTACTAAAGACTCTCTGGTAGTGTCGAGAACATTGAAAGTCCATGGTAAAAACTATTTATAGAACCTATCAGGTAAAGGTATTTGGAACTCCTGAGCCACTTCTTGTGAGGCATAAGAAATTTATTGACTGTACACATTAAACCTATAAACACTGTGGAAAAATAATGATGCTGACCGGCTTCTTTCAACATTTTGGGGCAAAGTTAAAAAACAAACAAGCAAACAAACAAACACCCCAAAAACCATATGCTGAGTGGGAAATTTGACCAGCTTAAGAGTGAATAAACAACCCAAGAGTTGCTATGTGTGCCTGGAAGAAAATCTCTCTAGTAGCCACAGAGCTCAAGCTGTAGAAAACCAAAATCAAGCTGTCATATGATAAGCTGACTTACCACACAAATTTATCCCAGCCTTTTATGGTGGCAGCAGTTAAATGAGGGCCCTGAGTAGACAGGAACGGTATCTGTGACTTGGGGTGGAGATGTGTGGGAGGATCGTAGGAGGCTGAGTGCTAGTTATCACAGCGGGATGAACTTATTTACCTGCAGACATAGTATCCTCAGCCTATAACTACACTCAAGATCGTGCAAGAGACACACAGCATTCTCTGTGGTTTCTGCTTCAAGCTCCTGCCTTGGCTTCCCCCAATAATGGGCTATAACCCATGAGCTAAAATAACCCCTTTGTTCCAGGTTGCTTTTGATCAGAACATTTATCACAGCAACTGTAAACTAGAATAGTTATTTAGATGACAGAGAGAAAACAGATGGTAAATGGACGATAAATAGTGATAGAAGAGTTAAGACATAAATATAGATAGATGATAGATGGATGGATAGATAGATAGATAGATAGATAGATAGATAGATAGATAGATAGATAGATGATAGATAGATGATAGATGGATAGATAGATAGATAGATAGATAGATAGATAGATGAAGAAAAAGGAGGGAAGGGGAGAGGGAGGGAAATGATAAAGATGAGAAAACATTAATAGCAGGTAAACCTTACTAGATGGTTATATATATATTTGTAATTATATATATGTATGTAAAAATATATATTTAAAGATACATTTATAGTTTTACTTTTTAGTATTTTCTGTCAGTTTGAAATTCTTTCCAAATTAAAAAAATGAAACTGTGCTGTAATTTCTATAACCATGTTTTGAAAGTTGTTCATTTTTACCATAGCAGAATTCTTTAAACATGGAAGAGGCCATATCTCTGTCGCTCATTCCATTTCAGAATGCTTCATATTCCCTTCACATATGTGTGAGGAAGGAGACCCTCTAAGGAAGCCCAGTCCTCTCTCGGGCACCAGATGAAAGACCCGAGAATTTCCTGCTCCACCCAGATTTGGTACATTGTATACACCCACACTTAAGGCCCTCAAACTGATGCCGTTAGCCTAGAATCGTCATGTGTCACCAGGCACCTCCTTGCTAAGTTGTCCCCTTCTCCCTGTACTTTTCCCTGCGAGCTCTCCACTTCTTTTGCCCACCACTTGCAAGTGTATGTTGCCACGGCTTTGTCACTGTCCCAAGCTCCCGTGTGACCTTTGACCTTGGTCTCTACCGATCTCCTTGCTAGGTAGGAACCAGGCCCTGCCTCCCACACAGCTGACTTAGCCATCACTTCTTCCCATCTGTGTCAGCACTCAAGCACCCTCTGAGCTGTCCACACTCACCCTGGCATCCACTCTTTTCCAGGTACATCTCTACAACACTTATCACAGCTACTCCTGGGATACATTTTTTAAAACTTCAACAAGGTCTACAGGCCCTCACCTTGCTCCCCTCCCCCATCCCAGCCGCTGGTCTCAGTTCTCTTCATGGTCATCGTGCCCCACCATGGACCATGTTTTATTCCCTTGTGCAGGGCTTCCTCCTTGCTGCCCCAGTGTCTCTCCCAGTTTGAAATCTTCTCTTCACCTGACTTGCCCACCTAGCTAAACCATATTCACCCTTGAGCTCACGGCTGACTGGTCTTCCTGTGTGCTTGGTTGTCTCTCCTTGCTAACGAATTGATATAAGTTCTGTCGGTCATTGGAGCTGTTTCTAGTTTGTTGATTCAAAAACAGAAGAAAGTTTTGTGGGAAAGGACCTAGAAGTGGTGAAGTGACACAAGGACTATGGAGTAAGAGGATCCATGTTTAGCCACAATACCTGGGACACAAACTCATCTTTCCTCACACCAACCGCTTCTCAAACTCTAGTTGTGTCTCCTACCACTCCCTTAATTCAGTCCCTAATTTTCCCATATTCAGTCAGTACAGATGCCACAGGGAGATGGCTCGATCTCCCCAAGTCTTAACTCTCTCCCAGACACCAATTACAAGTGTCTCCTATAGCTCTGTTGACCAGTTAAAAATCAAGGGTTCTCATGACCTCCTTAAGCATGAAAATTTGATAAAAAATGGTTCATAATTGAGAGACACACCATCCTTTACTATACCAATTGTTGGTGGCAGAGTGGCTAGGGGATTAAAAATCATCACTACCAAGCCTGGAGATCCAGTGACTGGGAACCCATATGATAGGAGAGAAAAAGTTGTCCTCTGATCTCCACACATATGCCATGGCATGCACTGGGGTAGGTGTGTATACACACTAAATAGATAGATAGATAGATAGATAGATAGATAGATAGATAGATAGATAGATAGATAGATAAATTTTTAAATGGATACGCATTGTCAGGCATGTAAGAAAAGTTCTGAAGGATCCTGAGCACAAAAACTTCCGACCACGGATTCAAAGTAGATCCCTCTCTGTAAACATGGCTGTGCTAAATCTAGAAGCTCTCAAACCTCATTGTATGGAACTGTGTTTTCTTTTGAGGCCCAGTTTTGTCATGGTTTGTTTGTGGTTTACTGTTGCTGGAGCTGAAACGCAGAGTCTTGGGGATACCAGCATGTATGTTGTTACTGGGCTCCTACCATGGCCCAAAGATATGAGTTGAGGTTGTATTACAGACATAACTGATCAAATATAGCCCTTTCTAGGACAGAATACAATCTCCAGTCTGTCTTCCATTTCCAGAGATGAAGGAAGTGGGGCCAAAGTTCTCAACTAATCACATCCTGGACTTTCTAGCAACCAGTCCCAATTCTGAAACCTTTTTTGATATCCTTAGTCAGGCATCTCATTAGGATGCCAAGGGTTCTCATTATTTGGAGAGTTACCTGGGCATAGCTCTGAGCCATATCATGACTCTAGTGGTTACTTTTCTGTTGCTGTGACATGCTGTGACACCATGACTAAAGTGAGTTACAGAAGGAAGAGTTTATTTGGGCTCGCAGTTCCCGAGAGACAAGAATCCACCACCATCGTGGTTAGGCAGTGTGGCAGCTGGAGTAGCAAGTTGAGAGCTCACACCTTGAACCACAGGGAGAAGAGAGAGAAAGCACCGGGAACAGCACAAGGCCTTTTAACCTCAAAGCCCATTCCCAGTGACAGTGACATACTCCTTCAGCAAGGACACACATCTCTAGACCTCCCAAACTGTGCCACAAACAGGAAACCAAGCATTCAAATACATGAGCCTATAGGGAACATTCCCATTCAAGCCCCCATGATGAACATATGTATATTTCTTATCATAGCAGGCTAAGGAGAAATTGTCTCCTCTAAGCAGAGGTGAGATGGCCCTTTCAGTATGAAGTGGTCCAATCCTTTCCAAAACTTTCCAATCAACTCTCTCCTCAAAAGTTGAAGAATAACCAACTCCAGAGGACTTTAAAACGGAGGTAACATGCAAACTGTGGGTCCCAGACCAGTGGAATCCATGTCCTGGCTGGCTTGCTGTGACCATCCAGCTACTATATGGCAGGGGAGGAGCCAAATGAGAGGCAGCATGTGTTCCCTGAACACATTTGTTTCATGACCTGACATTCTACAAAAGATTGCCTAAGTCTCATGGAGTCATTTGAGGTCCAGGAAGATCCAGAGGCCTTTGGACATACCCTGAGTCAAAACTAGAACTCAGGTGACTTGGGTTCAGGTGATGGCTGTTCTACTGGCCACCTTACATGGGATGTACAGACTCCAGCAGAAGTGTCCGGCGGCTCTCCCATTTCTCTTCCCCTTCTCTCAGCTTCTTCTGTGGCCAGGGTCTCAATTTGGATCTCTTGTCTCCCTCATCCATGCCTTGCATCTTTTCTCTATGGGCAAGATGGCCACAGGGGAAAGGGCAGGGAGGAGAGGCAGGAGTGGGTGACAGCAGTTCCACTCTTTGTCATTGCCCAGCATAAGTAACACACACACACACACACACACACACACACACACACACACACACACACACCACGTACCTACATCACATGCACACACACGTACCACATGCACACCGCCCTCCTCCACAATCCACACTGGGTCTGCCTCCGGGAAGACTGCTCCCCACCTTGAACACTGCCTGTTGTTGGGTTCTTCCAGCTCTTCAATCCTCCTCCAACAACCTAGCTGGAAAAGGAACACAACCCTCCCTTGTCCCCTCCTGATATTTCCAGTAAAAGTACCTTGAACACAATCTTGCTGCCACAGCCCTAATTATGTGTGAAATCTTTTTTTTTTTAAGCTTTAAACCAAAGCAAACAAGCACATACAGAGAAGCCCATTCTCCGAGCCTGGGAGCAGCGGGGCCTGGCTGCTGCCAGGTTACCTCAGGCTACACAGAGGCCCAGCTGTTTCACAAGCTCCCTGCCTGCCCACTGAGGTGCCTCCCCTGCCCGACCAGTGAAGCCGCCCACCCCTCAGGTCTCAATGTGTGTCTTCCACACAAGCTTACCTGAGACTCTCACATGCCCTGTAAGTTATGAGGCCACAGAAAAGGACCACCTCAGAAACAGTAGGGGCTTCTGGGGAACAATTGGGACAGAGAACTTTTCTCCAGAGACAAACACCATTCTCAAACAAGCCAGACCCCTCTTCATCTGGGCTCTTCATCATTCTTTAAAACACAAAACAAAAATAAAACAAAAAATCTACTATTTTCTTTTTCTTTAAAAGAAATTATGGTGCTGCTTGCGTGAAGTCAGAAAACTATTAGGAGTCAGCTCTCTCCTTCCTCCATGTGGCTCTGAAGAACTAAACTCTGGTCATCAAGTTCGGCAGCGAGCACCTTCACCCACTGAGCCACCTGGCTGGCCCCTGAGAGCCTATTACTTGTTATTTAATTTGGAGGGTTTGTGTAACCATTCACATTACAGTTCATATATGACCACTCTCTCTTATTTCCATTTTTTTCTATTCCCCATATCTTATTGCCCTATCCAGCCGCAAGGGCATTCAAATGTCTCTTCGGCATTCTTTATATCTGTGTGTCTTTGACAAGACAATGTCGTGGTGGAGGGACTGGGAGGGTGGAGGGAAGGGAAACTGGTAGGGTTGTAATATAGGAGAGAAGAATTTAAGAGAAAAAGATAATGTTCTGGTGAGCACGTGGAATTTTAAGCTCCATAAGTAGCATTGCCAGGCAGTCTTTCTTTCTGTTCCTAACTCTTTAATCTAGGCATATTTGTTTGGAAGATGAATCTGTATTGTTACAGTCTTTCTTCAGTGCAGAGCTACAGCATATGCACTGGTGCTGAGGACCCAGTTGTCTCCAACTCCTGGACATCACAAATAATATAATAACAAGCATCTGTGTGAGGATTTTGGGTCTGTTTGCACAGGGCTTGGGTTGCTGACTTGCGAGATAGATGCTCACACTCATGTGGTCTTGCTGATAGACTGGGTTTTATGATGCCTATAACTTTCATCAGTAGGACACAAGGATCTGTCTTTTTCACCATTAACTGCACTTGGAATTCTCCAACTTCCTGATTAAGTTTAAAACGATGTGGTTTTTTGTTGGTTTGCTTAATTATATTAGTTTATTTCTCATAAGAACTAAGATATAATATCTCTTCAAAAAGTTCTTAACTACTGGGCATAGTGATATGTGCTTGTAATTCCAGCACTCAGGAGGCTGAGGTAGGTGGATCCTGAGTTCAGGGCCAGTTTAGTCTACATAGCGAGATCCTGTAACTTTAATTTTTTTCAAACCTTATTTTTAATGATGGTTCTTAAATGCTTTAACCTTCCTTGTAGCCCACCACCCACCGGGGTAGTGGAAAAGAAAGGATACGGGGGAAGTGGACCTGCTTAGAAAGGTTCTTTGGAGCAACTCTGGTCTGTGTTGTCTGGAAATCGGCAGTTCAGTTCACAGGTCAGCAGGCAACAGCAGCTCGATCCACTCCTGAACACCTCACGGATACACCAGCCGTCCAGTTCGGTAGAGTCGGGTTAGCAACAATGATGAGATGACACGACCTAACGGAGACAGCCAGGCCTCAGCCTCCACTTGAGTCAGCAGGAGGGACCAACAAGAACACCAAGAGAAGTTCTCAGCTGTGCCTCTCTTAAGGAAGCAAAGATCAGCGAAGGCTCAAGACCCACAAGTGTGGCACAGCTAGCTCTAAAAGCAAGCCAGGCTTAGCCTCCATTGCTGTCCATCAAGTCCTATTTATACCCTCTAAACATCATGTGTCCTCCACGTCTTGCTTCAGCTCAGCTCTTCCCTCAGCACAGGCCTTGCCTCAGGACAGATTTTGCCTCAGCACTTGCATCCAATCAGCCTAAGTCCTTGGGAGTGGCAAGAAACTGCAGCACACCATCAGAAGTTTTTTGGTGCGTTTCTCTCTATGGAGTCCAGACAAATGAAGCTCAAGATGGACCAATACATGCATGTTGTTAGCCAAGAGTCTTTCATCACGTGTCCTTTCATGTGCTTGCTTTAGCAAAACATCCTCTCTCCTGTGTCTGCTTCAGCAAAACATTCCTTCATAAGTCTGCCTTAGCCTTTCACACCTGTGTCCACTTTAACGAAATGTCTCTTCACATGTTTGCCCCAGCGAAACACCATCCAATCAACTTTCCAAAGAACTCTTAAGTTTCCACTTCAAGATCCTATATCAAGGAATTGAGGCCTATAAATACAGCTCAGTGATAAACCACTTGCCTACTATACAAAAGGCCTAGATTTATTTCTTAGCACCATGGCAAATAAAATAATTCTTAGCCTATCAGACATGATAAAAACATTCCTAGAATCTTTGCTGTTGTTGTTGTTGTTTTGTTTTGTTTTGTTTTAGCAAAAATAGGTTTGTTACACTCAAGTGTCTTGGAAAAGGGAAACAAGTCCACCATGCAGGCTCTAGCGGTGATCCACAATGGGCCAGCACCTGACTATGGTCAAGTAAAGGTTTGGAAATGCTGCCTCCTCACAAGACAGGGAGGTCTAGATTTGAGTTTGTTAGTGTGTATCTGAAGCTTCCACTTTGAATTCTTTGTAGCTTTAAGACTTGAAAGAGTCAATCTGTATACAAAAGATATCAAAACAACATAAGATACAGAAAATTAAGTTGATATTATTACATTATACCATTTAAATTGTTCTAACTTCATGGACTCACTTCAGGTATCACGTGCCTGTACTCTTAACAAGAACTAAAACAATGACAATTTTTCTCTTCCTTTTCTTATTATTCTACTTATTATTTGTTTTTCTTGTCTTATTAAATTGGCCATACCCCAAATGCTATATCAAATAAACATTTTCTTATTTCTAACTCTGTATGTGTATATGTTCATATGTGAGTATGTGTGTGTGTGTGTGTGTGTGTGTGTGTGTGTGTGTGTAGGTCAAAGGTCAACATTACATGTATTCTATCACCTCTCCACCCTATTTTTTGAGTCAGAGACTTGCGTATATCGTCTAGGCTGACTGGCCAGCCAGCTCAGGGGACCTTCCCATCTCTACCTCCCAGTACTGGGTTATGGATGAATGCCACAGGGCTCAGCTTTTACATGGGTTCTGGGGATCTAAATTCAGGCCCTCACACATGTGCAGTAAGGACTGTATCTACAGAACAAGCTTCCCAGTCCGTTCTTTGTAACATTAAAAAGAACATTGCTGTCCATCAAGTCCTATTTATACCCTCTAAACATCATGTGTCCTTTGTAACATTAAAAAGAACATTGCTTTATACTAGATGCGTAGTATAATCCAGGGCGTAGATGTTGGGTGGGCCAACTCAAAGCCCTGGATTTAGGCCTGGTTGGTAGTTGAGTTGGTCACCCTGTCAGCTTTTCTGCTCCAACACCCCCAGAGAAGGCTCTCCTGGCCAAACAAGAGGCAGGCTTATATCACTGAGCTGAGCCAGCTCAGTGCACCCCTCAGACGTCAACATGGTTTCAGGCTTCAGTATA
>CM052703.1:111651395-111693542 GCA_028551405.1 Uromys caudimaculatus | reverse complement strand
GTCAACTTGACACAAGCTGGAGTTATCACAGGGAAAGGAGTTTCAGCTGAGAAAATGCCTTGAGATCCAGCTGTAAGGCATTTTCTCAATTAGTGAGCAAGGGGGGAGGGCCCCTTGTGGGTGGTACCATCTGTGGGCTGGTAGTCTTGTATATAATATTTAGGAAATAGAGTGAATATAAATGAAATACAATTACACACATGTAAGAAAATGCCTTAATGAAATCTTGCTTGCAATCTCAACCAAGACCCTTGGGGGGCAGGGGAAAAAAGATGCAGAGTCAATGATGCAGACTCCAGGAGTCAGGCAAGTGGCAAAAGCAGACTCTTTTATTGCAGGAGCTGGGCAAACCTTTATACCTACCACCGCAGTATCTGGCTGGCTCTCAAGTAGCCAGATGTGATGCTGACTCTTTCTCATTGGCTCCCTCCATTGTCTGATCCAGCATCAGTGGTCTCTAGCCATGCCAGCAGATTCTAGGTTGGCTCAGGGAGGAAGTATCAGTGGCACATATGCCAACATTGTGCCTGGGCCTGCTTGGCGAATTTCCTCTTACAGAAACCCACTATTTTGTATGCTAACTAAAAACATCAATAAGAAGAAATTTTCATTGCTCTCATGTTAGGCATCAAATTACAGTTAACCTTTGAGAAACTACTCACTGGGGCTGGAGAGATGGTTCAGCAATTAGAGGCACTGACTGCTCTTCTAGAGGACCCAGGTTCAATTCTCAGTGCCCACATGGCAGCTCACAACTGTCTGTAACTCCAAGATCTGATGCTGTCACACTGACATACACAAACATACACAGACATATATACAGGCAAAACACCAATGCACAAAAACATGAAAATAAATTATTAGAAAAGAAACTACTTAATTTTTTAATGTACTATCAAAGAAAATATCTGCAGTTATCTAAAATGGCTATTAAAAGGGTTATCCTCTCTTTTATAATTACATAACATTACAAATATTTTTGTTAGAAGGCATAGTACTTACTTTGGTCTGTGAGGTGGCTCATCAGATAAAGGTGCTTGCCAACTTGAGTTGGATCCCCAGAACCCATGTGGTGGAAGGAAAGAATTGATCCCTAACCTCCACTGCCTCACAAAAATAAATGCATACATGTGATTTTTTTTTAAAAAAAGAAAATATAGTACTCATTGGCAAAAAAAATACGTTATTTACATTAAGAGGTAAAGGATCTAGCATTATGTTTAACGTAATGAATGAAAATTCATTCTCAGGTTTAGTTTCCGATGTGGTAATTGTAGCGGTAAATCGTTAAGCCGCTCTGAGCTCCAGGCGGGTAGACACTTGTCTCTGCACCCATCCAAGAGCTCTGGATTCATGAATGAAAGACGCACACATGCAACCTTTATATTTAATATGCCTTACTCAATGGCTAGGCCACTCCTGAACCTCTCCGTGGCTAGCACACATTCCTCTCCGGTATTCCTGAGTTAACACTTTCTAAATCTCTATTTTATCTCTGCTACCCCAGACCCAATCTCCTGGCTTCTTACATGTTGTTGAGCTCTGATCTCTTTGCTTCCCCATATGCCCCTCTCATAGCTGAATTCTGTCTTCTCTCCTCTGTGTTCCTTTCCTGGGAATTCTAAAAGTCCCGCCTCTGTCCCCTTGTCCAATCATTGGCTGCTGGCTCTTTATTGATTGATCAAAACCCAATTGGGAACAAGGACGCTCATCATCTGGACACTTAAATTACCATGTGATTTTGGGAGGCAAATTAAGACAAAGCATTGGAACCAACCCCCAACAGGTAATGTCAGTTGGTATAGCACATAGAAACAAAAGCTTTTAGGGAGACTTCAATTTCATTCCAGATAGTAATATACTTACATCCTAACCAAGTCTGAAGGAGATACATCTCACACAGTGGCATGAAGCTGCAATTGTCATGTTTATGCGGCACAAAAAGGTTCAAGGCCTTTTATTGCATTCATTTACAAAGGTGGTCTTTATGCTAAACAAGTACCACTGAGCTGCCTCCTCAGCCTCAGGCTATCAAAATTTTAAGAGCATCTTAAAACAGAAAGATCTGAGCACCACTTACTTAAATCTAGCCAGAATTCATTTTCTGGGATCAAATATGGATGGGTTCGGCCTCCCCTGAAGCACACAGCTGACGGCAAGCAAAGGAAAGGACACCTGAAAAATCCCCAGTGTTCTCTGAGGAAGGAGAGACGAGTCTCCGTAGGTACCAAACAGTCTGGTGTCACCACTGCAGAGTGAATTCTGACCTGAACTGAGGATTCCTGGAACCGTTCTGTCCAGCAAATGTTGCAGGAAGTCCATTTACACATTGTGGTAGGAGATTAGAGTAGGGAGCAGGGGTCCTTTCTCTTGAAGAACAGGGAGAGTTTGTGAGATGTGAGGTATTCACTCTGCAGACTTTATCGCTTCTTCTGCCCATGGGCAGCCACCCGCGGTGCAAGCCCTTCTCAGTGAAGCGAGCATTCCAGTCTCCTTACAATACATCCTCATTTCATTTCTCACATATTTTTAAATTGAAAAATCACTGCCACCAATTTAGCTCTCCTGCCTAAACATAGTCATACCACTTCCCTATCAGAAACTCTGAAAACTCCAGTCAGTGTACACACTGTGTCACGGCATTCTTGACACGCGCTTAGAGATCTCCCCACAGTAGCCTCCAGATTGTCTGCCTAGACTTCCAGATTAAGTTTGTCTAGGAGTTAAGAGAATGTGCTCTCAAGCCTGTTCGGATCTCTTTCTACAACGACCAGAACACTGGTCTTCTAGTGAATATTGAACAGCTGGTTCTCAGGGTGGGCTTAACGTCTTTATTTATAAATTTGCAATTTGCCAATTTCCACTTTGATCAGTTTCTTTTGTTCATAATATTTGTTATGAACTAGGCTAGCCTTGTAATCACAAAGAACTTCCTTTCTTTGACACCCATATGCTGGGAGGTGTAAACCACCACACTTGGTGGCCAATTTCCATTTTGAGAGGATCTTCCTGTATAGCTCAGGCTGTCCTTAAACTTGCTCTGTAGTCCAGAAGGCCTCAAATTCACAGGCTTGGCCTCTGAGTGCAGGATCACAGGTGCACACCACGACAGCCAGCTACCACAATGGTCACTTTTAAGCTACCCATGCTGTCACTAAACTCAGAGTTAGGAAGAGATGTTCACAACTGGCTTTCAAGATCCGAGGCAGGCTGGCTGCAGCGCCTGACTGGACTTTGAACGAGTTACTTAGCCTCCTAGAGACAGCTTCCTCCTCCTCTGGAAGGAATGCTTGTTAAGACAGATCACTGGGTCCTACTCCCAGCGTCCCAAGGTTTTCACTTACAACATTTCCTAGGCCATGACAGGTTAAGAATCTCTCATAGAAAGTCTATAAAAAGCCAAGCTCTGGCCAATACAAGCCGGGATGTATTCTCTGCCCACACCTATGGACAGCATATTACCTTCCTTAGTCCTACAGCATCTCTTCTCTCTGACTTGCCAGTCTTCCCACAGACATCTTAATTCCTCTTAAACACTTCTCCCCTGTTGTGTGACCCAATCACTGAGGAGAACATGAACAAATGTCTACTCAGCACAGACAGGGAACTAATAACAGGACAAAGGAAAGATTTCACCAAAGTCCAGTTAACTGAGCAGATGAGTTTTATTGGAGTTCCTTACAGGAATATGGATATGTGGTTATTTAGAAGCAAAACAAAAACAGAAACAAACAAACAAAAAAATGAGTCAAAACAAAAACAAAAACAAAAACAAAAAACTCTATCACCAAAGCCCACTTCAGCACAGGTGGTAGCTCATAGAAGGTGAGCACACTGCACAGCCTGCAGACATGACAGGCTGGAGAGTGACCTTTCTAGGCATCTCATCTAGCTAGTCAGAGAGTTTTCCAGGTATCTCAGCTTGTCTGAGAGTGTCCTTCGACAGTGCTTATTGCTCATATGGAAAGAAAGAACCTACTGACTGCTCAGTTTCAGGGACTTCCTGAAGCCTTTGAGTGTTTACTCCCTGAACTTATGGAGTTTCCCTGCTGGTGAGAATGTTTCACCTCCCCTTAGAACATCTTGTTGTTCCTCCTTTCTAACACCCTGTGTCTTTAGGAGCTTTCCTCCAAGATGGGAGATTTTAATCTCATATGATATGATTATACAATATCCCCCAAAGAACCTCTACACTGGTTATTCTTCATTGTCTACTTGACTAGATTTGGAATCCTGTGGGAGATGCTTCTCTAAGGGTGTTTTCAGAGGGATTTAACTGAGGAGGGGAAAGACTCAATATAGATGGTGGGGCCATCTCATGAGTTAGGGTCCTCAGGTAAATAAAATAAATGTGAAGAAGAGAAGAGCTAAGCAGCAGCCTGCGTCTGTCTTTCTGCTTCCAGCTACAGACACAACATGTTTTTCTACGTATTCTGTGGGCTGTCTTTTCACTGTATAGAAGTTTTCAATATCATGCAACCCTATTTGTCAGTCCTTGGGGTTATTTCTTGTGCTGTTGGAGTCCTGTCAGAAAGCTCTTATGCCTGAATTTTGAAGCATTTTTCTGATGTTTTTCTCTAGGAGTTTTAATGTTTCAGATCATATACTAAGATCTTTGATCCATTTTTAATGTATTTCTGTGCAGGGTGAGAGATGTGGGTCTTATATCATTATTCTGCATGTGGCTGTCCAGTTTTCCCAGCACCGCTGGGAAAGTTCCCCCAAAGTTTGTTTTGGACACTTTTGTCAAAATTAAGATGGTTATAACTATGAGTTTATTTCTTGACCCTCTACTCTATTCCTCCTTCTTCCCCTCCCCCTCGGTATCTCTCTGTGTGTGCTGCCTTTGTTACTATGGCTCTGTGGTATTGTTTGAAGTCAAGAATTATGATACCTCAAGCATTGTCCCTGTTTCTTAGAATTGTTTTGACTACCAGGCTGTTGTTGTTGTTTGCTTGTTTGTTTGTTTCCATATGAACCTTAAGATTGCTTTTTCTAATTCTGTGAAGAATCATTTGAAAATTAAAGGGAATTGTGTCGAATCTATAGTCTACTTTCAGCACCATAACCATCTTCACAATACTAATTCTGCCGAGCCATTCGCATATAAGGTTTCCCCACCTTTTAGTGTTTTCTTCAATTTCTATTCATTAATTCAATTATGTAAAGAGTTCTTAAAAGAAGAAACATGTGGCCAGTAAATATTAGAAAGAAAAAAAAATAAACATTCAACTTCCTTAGCAATCAAGAAAATACTAATTAAAACTGCTTTAAAATTTCATCTCAACCCCAGGTAAACAAACCAACAAACATGCCCAGGAAGACTGAGAGGAAAAGGAACAGCATCTGCTGTTACTGGGAGTATAAACTGGTCTTGCACTGTGGAAATCAGTATGAAGAATGCTAGAAAGTCTAAAAGTAGAACTGCCAGATTATCTCGCTGTACTGATTCCGGGTCTGGACCCAAAGGACTCAGAATCAACAGTAATAGGTTCACATTTGTGTTATCTGTTACATCATTCGCAATAACCAAGATAAGGAAAAAATTCTAGATATATGTCAACAGAGAAATAGCTTGAGAAAATGTGCCACGTGCGCGCAAAGGAATTTTATTCAGTTATAAGGAAACTGAATTCCTGGCATTGGCAGGGGAATAGATGAAATTCCAGGAATGGAAAATCATTGTTAGATGAAACAGGCCATACTCAGACAGACGCCAACTCTTTCCCCAGGTGGATCTTACATATAAAATAAAGGCCCCAGAAGTGAATCTTCAAAGATGATCGCATGCTTTTAAATTTTAATATCCAGCCAGGTGTGGTAGCACCCACCTTTAATCCCAGCACTCGGGGGGGCAGAGGCAGGTGGATCTCTGTAAGTCCAAGGCCAGCCTGGTCTACAAAGTGAGTCCAGGACACCCAAGGACACACACGGAGAAACCCTGTCTCGAAAAACAAAATTATTATCGGCATACAAAAGAATGGAGCTGGAGTTTACACCAAAATTAGCTCAAAAATTAGCTCAAAATAGATCAGAGACATGAAACTATAAAACTACAGAGGAACCTTTATGACCCTGAATTGGCAAGGATTCCCTAGATGTGACACCAAAGTGCTGACACCTGTTGCATGTATTTTCCTGCGGAGACTGTTTACCCCAGTTAGAAATTATTCTCTCCAGGTCTGTCCTGATGAACTAGTAATTAGTTCATTATGTTCTTGTCTTGTTTTGTTTTACAAAAAACACAGGCAATTCGAGGGTGGTCACCACTGGGAAGTCTCATACACAATTTATAGGCATGTATACCACAAAGAGGCTCTTCCCAACAGCTGTTTGCCACTTACATGACCTCAGGGTATAGAGAGGGCTTCATGAGTCCTATGAGTCTCTGGTATCTCCCCTCCTTCCATGAGGGTATCTTAACAAGCAGGTATTACAGTTGCCCCGATCCAAGGTGACAATGGTCATGTCCAGCCTGGAGGAGCAGCTGTACAGCAGCAGCAGAAATGAAGCAGACGAATTAGACACTTATCATTTCCGTGCACCAAAGGTCACAGCCAACAAAGGGAAAGCGCCATCTCCAGGATGAGAGAAAACATTTGCAAGCCACATACCCGGTAGATAAGAGATTAATATTTAGGGAATATAAAAAGCTCCTGCAATTCAGCAGTAGCCATGAAAAGAGAAGACCCGAGATTAAAAAAAAAAAAAAAAAAAACAAGAAAAAAAAACAAACAAACAAAACCATCAAACCACCAAGTAATCTACCAATCACTAGGGAAGTACAAATTCAAACTACGAGGATATTACCTCATTCCTAATTAGGAGAGTCGCTACAAAAATAGCCAGGGTTGGTAGGCTGTGGAGAATCTGACATCCTTGGGCACGGTTGCTGGGAATGCAGAAAGCCATAGCTGCTATGAAAAATGGGGTGATGGCATCTACAGTTCCTTCCCTCTGCTTCCGGACAGACATATGAAACCACTGCAAGCAGAACCACGGGAAGTCAGAGAGAGGCTTGTTGGTTGGTTTTCGACTTTAAGACAAAATGTTACATATCCCAAGCTAGTCCTGTAATGTAGTGGAGGATGACCTTGAACTTCTGATCCTCCTGGAACACAGAGGAAGAGCATAGAGAAGAAGGACCAAACGTTTCTGGTGTGGTGTGAAGGGAGGGACAGGCAATACCTCTAGAAAAAACCCAGACGATAAACAAACAAGGCAAAGTGGACCGAGACCAAGTAATGTCGATGGCTCAGTGGCCATGAAACACACTCAAGGAAAAGGGTCTTCTCTCTCTATGTCCAGAGACCAAAACTTTCCACTAGGGACAGAGGGTTTGGAGACAGTGTGACTTAGCCCTACCAAGACAACGCCAGAGAATCCAGGACTATAGGGACTGTAATCCTCAGGAAGGAGCCTCATACTTGGAGGGTTGTGACTGGGCCTTGTGAGGAGGCACTCCAGATACCCAAACCATAACAGCCACAGCATCCAGGACCACACAATCTACCACTCTCCCCACAAGGCTCCGTTACCCCCCATGTGTACCCCACACAAGAATGCAGTGTCTTCTTGATTCTCTAGTGCCACTTCCGGTCTATGCTCACTCGTGGCTCCTCACGGTTGAGTGAAATGATGTACTGAGCACATGAATGAAAAGACTCCACTGCTTTTAATCCGGAGACGTGTTCCCCTCAAAGTATGCTAGTCTGGGGACTTTATCCAGATCCAAAAGTGGAACCTTGCCTTTGGAGACATTCCTCACATTCCTCACTGAGAATCATGGACCCTGGGGCTGGAGAGACAGTTCCCCGTTAAAAGCAATTGCCACTCTTGCAAAAGATTTGGATGTGATTCCCAGCACCCACTTTGCAGCTCATGACCCACCCACTGTTACAGTTTCAGAGGATCTGATGCCTTCTTCCGATCTCCCAGGCATGCGCATGGTACACATTGATACATGCAGGCAAAACACTCATACACATAAAATAAAATAAACATCACTCATACACATAAAATAAAATAAACATATCTTTAAAAAAATTGCTGCCCTGCCAATCAAAGGTCCTCCTGTAATAGAGTCTTTATTCTTTTTTTTTGGGGGGTGTCACGGGGAGGGACAGACATGGGAGAGTTAAGAAATAAGTGTAGTCAGGGTGCATGATATGAGAGATTCCCAAATAATCCATTAAAAAGAGAAAATATATAAAGAGTAATGCCTTGGATTGAGGATGTAGTATGTATTTTGCCTAGTATAACCAAGTCTCTGGGTTCAATTCTGAGTAACACACACACACACACACACACACACACACACACACACACATACACAAATCCAAAGGGATATAAAATATCCATTAGCAGATGAGTCAATAAACAAACTGTGATAAATATATACAATGAAATATTGTTCCATCTGTGATAGTTTGAATAAAAATGGCCCCCATAGGCTCATAGGGAGTGGCACTACTAGGAGGTGTGGCCTCATTGGAGTAGGTGTGCCTTTGTTGGAGGACATGTGTAAGTAGGAGGAGGACTCTGAGGTCTCAGATGCTCAAGTCAGGTCAGTGGCTCAGTCTCTTCCTGCTGCCTGCAGATTCAGATATAGAACTCTCAGTTACCTCTCCAGCACCACGTCTGCGGGCATGCGGCCATGCTTCCTGACACGATGACAACGAACTAAACTTCTGAAACTGTAAGCCAGCCCCAAATAAATGTTTGCCTTTATAAGAACTGTGATGGTCATGGTGTCTGTTCACAGCAGTAAAACCCTAACTGAGACAGCATCTTAAGAATGAAGGAAAGTCGTATGAACTACACTATGGGTGAATCTTAGTGATAAAAAATGTGAAAAATGCCAATCACAAAAAAAAGAAAAAAGAAAAAAGCAATTAGTGTCCAGTTTCACTACCCAAGCCACACAGATCCGTCAGATTCATAGAGGCAGAAAACAGAGCACCAGCCCCCAGGGGCTACAGGAATGGAGAATTGCAGTTTAATTAGCATAGAGTTTCACTTTTACAAGTTGAAAAAAATTCTAAGGATAGATGAAAGGGTCGTATGCACAACAAAATTCAAGTGCTTATCATAAACAAGGTACAGTCTTAAAAGGGTTGAAATGCTACATTGTATGAGGTTTATCTTACCACGACTTTTAAAATATTTATTTATTTCTATTTTTTTGGAAATATACTTAAGGAAAGCTGAACAAGACCAATGTGCTGATCACTCCCTATTTACTCTGTTGGTAAAGGAAGGATTCTACCCTTCATGTACCCCAAAGAATATGAGACAGTTACACACAACACCCAACTCTGGGGCGATGTGATAGCAGAAGTTTAGTAGTTCTCACAGCACAAGGGGAAAGAATACCATGCTATTCAGGGCCAGCCGGGTGTCATACTTGAGGACAGAGATAACCAGCCAAGTTATGGACAACAGCCACTACATCATAGTAACAAGAGAGTGAGGTGTAATCGGCTTGCTTGAATTATGCTATAGTCTGGCTGCAAGGTGATATTTGATAGACTGAGGAGCTAGTAGATCAAAGATAACATGGAACCAGCCAAGTGGAGTCTTCTCTCTCTCTCTCTCTCTCTCTCATTTTGTGGGGAGTTTATTTGATGAGAGCAAAAGAGCTCATGCTTAGGACTTTGGGGCCCCACGAAGCTCAAAACTGTCAGGGTGTTGAAATGTAAGGTTCTACAATACAACCAAATCTCTATAAACCACAGAACGCTAACACTTCTGAGGCAAAGTTAACGCAGACCTAAACAGATGAGGAGAAGCTCCATATTCCCAGATGGGGAGAGGTGGCTATCACAAAAGTGCCAAGCTATCAATGGTTTCAACTCAGTCATCATGAAAGCTAAGACATTTTTCAAACTGTTGATTTGTTTTTCAAATTTATGTGGGTAAATGGCCTCAAGTAACCCAAGCACTTTTTAAATAGAGGCACTTGGGGTTGAAAAGTTAGCAGAGTGATGAAGAAGCCTTGGGGTGTGCAAGACCTTTGGGTCAATCCCTGGGGGGGGGGGGGACGAAGCCTTTAATTTCAAATCAAACTATAAAACTAAGACTGTATGAACAGACATTAGTATAGCAGAGCGGAGAAGACAGAAATAGGCCCACGTGTTGACATCTATAAAAAGTGCTGGTTCAGCACAGGGGTAGCAATCCAATCAACTATCTGTGGTAGCGGGGGATACAACTCATACCACACACACACACACACACACACACACAAGAAGCAACCCAAAACGACCCATTATACACATAAAAGTGTTTCTTTTGAAACGACAAAACATCTCAAAAAAAAAAAAAAAAGATGGACTGTCAAGATGTGTCCGTGGTAAAGGTAAGGTGAATGACACAGAGAAATGGTAAAATCAAGTATAGCAAGAGAAGTTGGTTTAAAACAACAATAATTTATTCTTTTGTAGTTTTTGGAGGCCAGAAATCCAAAACCAAGGTGTCACCAAGGCCACACTGCCCTGAAACTGGGAGAAAGCCTTTCCCATCTTTTGCCCAAGGCTGTGTGCCAATCACACCAGTGAGATTTGGCCTTCAGTATGGCACCCTGAGGATGGTTCTGCAGCTGCGATGCTGGCTGTGTAAGCCTGGCTACCTGAGCTCACTTCCTGGCGCTCACTTTAAGTGGAGGTGGAAAAGAGCCAACTCCACACAGCCAATAAGTAAACTTTTAAAAAGAAAGGGGTTTTTTGTTGTTGTTGTTGTTTGTTTGTTTGTTTGTTTTAGACACACGAGGACCACTCTGCTATAGAGAGCCATCATGGGAGGGGAGTCCTTTCTCCTGACCACTAGCCTCAGCTCCATCTACAACTCTAGTCAGACCCTTATGATCCCAGGTCTTAACATCTTTAACATGACTCTGTGGTCCTCTGCTGTTTTCTGATTCAGGTTTGTTATGAACTTATACTAACTTTCCACGTAGGCCCTGCCTGCCTTGTATTGGTACCTGAGGTGGAAGGATTTTCTTCTACAACCCCTAATCTCATCTCCATTTATCACCTCTGGCTCTAGACTCTGTTCTTGAACTTGCAGGAACAGACCCAGGTCAAGACCTGAGGAACTCTCTGGAGCAAGACTGAAGCAATCTCGAGCTTCTCAGACTCTGGTTCCAGCACAGCCACCCGCACTGAGACCACGTGTCTTACAGAAGAGAGAACTCTTGGACCCCTTAGCCTTCATTTTCTCTAGCATCCAGTTAGGGGCCAGCTTCTCCTCATCACTCCTCACTTGTCAAGTGAGAAAGAGTAGACTTACTGGCGCACAATGCACGACCAGAACCTGTGAGCTCTGGTTCTACCCGCTAAATAACGTGGTTCTACCCAGCAAAACATAACGTCCCATCAGCCAACCTTCAAAGGCCTTAACACGCTGCACTGGTTTCTTTTCTCAGTGTCCTGACATAAGCATCTTAAATAAAAAACAGTTTACGGGCTCACCACTGTAACTCCTCCTCATGGCCAGGGAGGTGTGGCAGCGAGGTAGCTGGACATGTGTGTGCGATCAGGAAGCAGAGGGGGGAAGATGCTGATGTTCCACTGGCTTCTTTTTATTTAGTCTGGGACTGCAGCTTACGGAATGGTATCATGCTCACTCAGGATAGGTCTTCTCAGTTAAACACCAAGCTGAGAAGACTAACCACTGCCATGGAAAGGACGTGATTATCTGTGGGTCACACCAACCAGCCTTCAGTGGTGTCTCCATCCTTTGGAGATCCCCCTCTGTGGATTCCAGATTTTACTTAAGGATCTAATAAAGGAATAAATGCACGGACTAAAGCCAGCTTCCCGGTGCTCAGAGGTGATGTGGAAAGCACCTTGACTCTTACTATCCCAAGGATTTCGACCCAGAACATAACTTAAGGTCCTGAAGGCCTTTCTGAGAAGGAACAACCATGGAGAGGTTGTTCTCTCCTCTCTTCCCTGAAGAATAGGTCTGAACCACAGGACACTAAATGGGAACCAAGCAGGTATCCAGGACACCATCAAGACGTGCCAGGCTCTTTTGACGGCAAGAACCTAGTGGCATCAGTACAACCTCTCTCATCCACTGTGTGATTCCGGTTCAGGTGAGGGTTGGGCTGCTACAGCCAGGAAAGCCCAGGATGGAATCTAAATAGTGACAAAGAGCTGTGAGGTGTGACATCAGGCTTGGGAGCGCTAGCCCTCCCTGCAAGGATTGACTGAAGACTGACTTCACCTTTCATGGCTTCTCATTGACCAGGGAGAATTTCTGTCTCTGGGGCATCACAGGTCAGTGAATTCTAGGAGGATTCAGTTCTCTGTTAACATTCTACTTTGCCCTCGTGGAGAACACATGGCTTCATGGTTCTGTCCTTGCTTAACTCCAACCCCACTTTTCTCCAGCTTCAGGTTCCAGCTTGCCCCTGTCCAGCCATCTTCTTGCCCACCATTTAAGCCACATCTCTGTCTGCCATCCCCAGACGGTCACAGATGATGGCCGTTGGTACCAACGTTTCCCCATCTACCCTGGGAGTCCCTACAAGTTCCCACTCCTGACTCACACTTTACAGCATTTTATAAAGCCCAGACTTGATCATTTCCATCAAATGGTCAGGAGGGCAAGGGGGAACAAGCACACATTTGTAAACACCTGTGAGCAGGGTGGGGAGGGGTCAAATACACAGGGAGCCATATTGTCTGGTACCAAGTCTCAGCTCAGCCTCTCATTAACCGAGTGATCTTGGGCAAAGTATTTGACCTCTCAATTTCCACAAACAAAAAAACAAAACAAAAAACCAGGGAATAATTTGTGACGTTTACAAGCCATGAAGTTACTATGGCTACCGAATGAGTTTCTAAACATAAACTGTTCAGCACAGCCTCTAGCTCACAGTCCTCAGTACATGTGGGCAATTATGATTCACCATGAGATTGCCTTGTACCAGACACCAGGGACACAAAACAGACAAATCCATCCATTCACTGTTTACTGGAAGATTGCATTTGTCTTACAGTCGGATGGGATCCAGGATACGTATTCCTGTTGCCGTGAAGCCCACTGTCTAGTAAGATAGAGGCAGACGTCAGTGGCAAACTGTGTTCTAAGCAAGGGAAGGAAAGGAGAAGGTGGCAGGACAGAACAGGGTAGAAGCAGAGGAGAGGAGGTCATAGAAGACTCATTATTTACAGTACAATGACATAGCCATGCCTGGCCACATTAAAGCAAGCATTACAGCAGCCCCCCGAGAGGCTGGGTGAACATGGGAAGCGAGGAGGAGAAGGAGAGCTTGGGTGTGTGTAAACAGAACAGCAACAAGATCTCACAGAATAATCTCCAATGGGGGATACTGCCGTTCCCCTTTAATGCAGAGCAAAGTGGGGCTGGAGGTCCAGTCACTGGTAAAGGACATTACTGGCTCCCCAGAGCAGCTCTTATAAGCCCTCAATTAAATATTTACAGCTCACTGTTTCTCGTTGCCCCCTGCCCTGAATGAGATGCAACAGCCTGAGCTGCACCTGGCAAACCTCTTGAAGCCCTTCACCTGCCCACAGGGGCCCAGAGCCGTGTGACATCACCCTCATCCCTGGGGATCGCCATGTGCAACCTTGTGCCCACCGAAAGCTTCTTTTCACTGGCTGTGCCAAGGAGCCCCCGTGCTCCCTACCCCTACTCATTCCTTCCCCCACAATACTGGGGTGACACCCAAACCAACAGCCACAGGTAAACGTGTCTCTCCCTGGCATGCAGAGTTAATTGCACAATCACAGAGATGTGACCTGGGTCCAGAATGGAAGGGACCAAGGTGCCAGGGATGACCAATCCCTCAAGAATCCCCCTGGAAGCTCCTCCCTGGAGACACCCTTCCCCAGAATAGGCAAAGAGGGCTAGAAACACCCATATAAACAGTGCATCCACAAAACCCCACTGTCCCCGGGCTTTCCTCCCTCAGCCCTTGCTATTTTTATCTGGAGAGTGAGAAGGGGGTTGCCAGGCAGGGCCACGCCGCTGTTTATGTCTGAAATTTGAAAAGATGCACAGTGTACTTGGGAGAAGGCGTTGCAGGGAAAGGAATTTCAGAGAATTTCAAACCTGGCAGGGTGAATAGGTGCCTTGTGTTCAAGCTTATAACTCTGAAAAAGCTAGTCAACCCATGGCACGAAGAGGGGCCATGGATGGGTGCAAATGCCCACGTGTGAGATTTGGGATGGATGGAGACTCAGTTCGCCTGGCTTGAGGAGATCAACTGATCTCAGACTGGAGGTGCTTTGTGAGGAAGTCCTTCTGCCCCCCACTTCTCTTTATGGCTCCCACATTGTCACTTGAGTATTTTTCCTTTCTTACCTCACCAACCCGTCAGTTCTTAGCATTCTCCACTTTGCTCTGTCACCTGTCTCTTTCCAATCAGTGAGATGCTTACTTAGTATTGGCTTCCTCGTAGACACACCTTTGGGGAGGGCTCTCAGTCAGTCTATCCATTTTCTGCCTCTTAATGGCATTGTAAGGTCCCTTACATAGTCATAAAACCTTAGTAACCCACACAAAACTTAGGTGCTGGCCGACCACTTCCTTCCATAAGTGCTATGCCATGACTATCTTAGCCTGGACTGCCCTCAAACTCACCGGGTAAAGGCTGGCCTTGAACTCTTGATCACTGTCTTTAACATCTCAGTGCTGGGATAACAGGTGTGGGCCAACCATACCTGGTTAATGTTCTTCATTCAATCATGGGAAATGGGAAGTGAGAGGATTGTCAGTAATGGGATCAAACACAGCCTAGCTGAATGAATACCATGTCTGCTTTCTTCTTTTGCTCTTCAGAGGTTAAAGGGGCTTTGGCATAGCTCTGTAGGTCCTAGGTCAGGCTGTATGTGGCTCTTGCTAGGTGGAGAGGTTCTCAGAAAGGTTGAAGTCAGTGCCAAGGGATACTTTTACCTTGCTGTGACATTTAAAGCACATCAGATTACAGTTGTATCTTGTTTCCTTGGGTCAGGGGCACGGGTAGATGGCAGGAATCTTTAGCTCCATCAGCATCTATGGCTGCAAACCTCAGCAGCTCGAAAACACCTCAGCAACAAAAGAAGTCATCCATGTAATGGGATAGAACCCCAGGTCTAACTCAGGTTTGCCTCTTTACAGGACCC
This sequence comes from Uromys caudimaculatus, assembly GCA_028551405.1. Lineage (NCBI taxonomy): Eukaryota > Metazoa > Chordata > Mammalia > Rodentia > Muridae > Uromys > Uromys caudimaculatus. The sequence goes on along the minus strand of CM052703.1, from coordinate 111,678,405 downwards.
GTATTTCCTATTGTGCTGGCTAGTTTTATGTCAACTTGAAACAAGCCAGGACCATCAGAGAGGAGGGCACCTCAACTGAGACAATGTTTCCATAAGGTTGTGCTGTAGGCAGCTTGTAGAGCATTCTCTTAGTCAGTGATTGATGGGAGAGGGCCCAGCCCATTGTGGTTGGGCCCTCCCTGGGCTGGTGGTCCTGGTTTCTATAAGAAAGCAGGCTGAGCAAGCCATGGGGAGCAAGCCAGTAAGCAGCACCCCTTCAAGGTCTCTGCATGAGCTCCTGCCTCCAGGTTCCTGCCCTGTTTGAGTTCTTGTTCTGACTTCCTTTGATAATGAACAGGGCTGTGGAAGAGTGAGCCAATTAGACCCTCCCTCTCCATGCTGCCTTTGGTCACATCACAACAATAATAACCCAAACTAAGACAGAGCTCAATTCCTTGACTATGAGAGGACCTGTGATGTTTGCTCTTCATATTTCTAAGATTCATATTTTCTCCATCCGTCCCTTCTTTTCCCTCTCTCCATCCTTACAATCTGGTCAACCATTTCTCTTTACCTGTCTTTTCTGCCTCTTCCATATTCTCCCTTCATTCCTGTGTTCGGTCAGAACGTAGCTCCACATTTGCGCAGCAGAAATCAATGTCCTCTGGCCATGTTTCAGGCTGACTGTCTCCCAGGTTCCGAACTCCCACATCTCTGCCTGCTCAGGGTCTTCTACTCACCCTCTGCTTCTGAAACCCACCTTGTCTACAATGGAACTTGCTGCCTCTAAGTCAAAGCCAGTCACCCCTCCTGGTCACCCTTGTTGCTAATCTGATCTCCCAGTCACCCAGGTTCAGACGCTCGAAGCTACCCTCCACTCCTGTCTCTTCCTGTCTATTGTCTCCGCCATCACCCCAGTGGTACCTAGGTGGGTGCTGCTCATCCTTCAGTGTGCCGACAACATAGTTAAACATTTGATTAGTCATCATCTGAGCTTATCTAAAAGTCCCAATCTTTGCTTTCTCATAGAAAGAGAACCCAGGTAGCCTCTGCTTCTACAGAAACTGTGTAGTATGATGACAGTGAGCCTGAGGTCCTGAATGGTGGTGGCTTTAGTGAGAGCTGTGTCATGGGGTTCCCTTTGGGTGGCAGGTTTCACTCTTCTGTTTGCCTCCAGTCTTAGTAAAAGGACTATGGTGATCTCTACACACAGGGCAGTATTAGAAAAGGAAAGGAAGGGGGCTGGTACAGTGCCTAGCTTGTTACTGGGCGTATAGTAAGTACTCAATAAATAGTCAATACTAAAATTGTTAGCTGAGGAGCTGGGTTTAGTAGTGAATTCCTTTCACTTTATCAATCAGAAAACTAAACCAGGAGGATAGTGAGTTCAAGGCTAGCCTGGGCTACATAGCAAAACTGTGTGTGTGTGTGTGTGTGTGTGTGTGTGTGTGTGTGTGTGTGTGTGCGCGCGCGCGTGCGCGCGCGCAAGAGTGCGTGAGAGAAAGAAAGAGAGAGACAGAGAGACAGAGACAGAGACAGAGACAGAGGGGGGGAGGGAGGGAGAGAGGTGGGAAGGCAAGCAGACAAACTAACGCTAATGAGTCAATATCCTAAGAATAAAAGATAATCCTATTTAACACTGCCATTTTTCCTTTTTTTTTTTTTTCTCCCTTTAAAGGAACACACAGGAAAAATCTGAATGCAGCAGCAACAACAACTAAAATGTGGAGAAACCGTAAGAGGAGATAAATGCCAAGTTTTGTAAGGACAAAAAGCATTCGCAGGTCTGCACATTAGCGGATCACTGCAGCCATGGTTGCATTCTGTTTCGGGTATTTGTTATTGCTATTGCTGTTAAGACAGGATCTCATGTAGCCTACAGTGGCCTTGAACTCCTGCTCCTCCTGCTCCAGCCCCCAAGTATCGAGATTACAGACGTGTGCCACCATGAGCCATTAGCAGACAGTTTTTATACGGCTGAATTGCTGCCTATGCTTCCTGTAGGTGGAAGTGCACATTGATACCGTTTCATGTCTTTCAGTGTGTATTCTGTATCTACGTTAATGTAGGTGAAAATCTGTAATGAGTTTTCAGAATAATTCAATGTTCATTGCTGAAAGAAGATAAAAGTCCCAATATGACAAGGGACCCAGGAGACTCTGAGGAGTACAATCAGGAAATACTAGGGCAGAGCCAGCTTAGGCCTCAGCTGTGGGAGGCAGCCCTTAGGTTCGAGGGCAGAGGAAGCAGGCTCTCAGGATCCATGGGGGTTGCCTATGAAGTGAACAACTTGAGATGACTGAGCCCCGGTCCTCCTCCGCTAGACCTGATTGGGAAATGACGATGGTGAAGATGATGACATTGTTGTTGTTGATGATGGTGGTGATGATGGTGGTGGTGGTGGTGATGGTGATGATGATTGGGGGAGGCTGATGGCGGCGCTACATAAACCAGGACAGCTGTGCCCTACTCAGCCCCTCCCTCTGTGTGGATTCTCAATGGAAAATTGAGGGCTACAGAACTTCAATCCTCCTCCCCTAGACATGCCTGGAAAGTGTTGATGTTGGGGGTGGCAATGGTGATGCTACATAAACCAAGACAGCAGCATCCCACTCAGCCCCTCCCTGTGTGCGGATTCTCAATAGTAAACACACAGAGGAGGCATGAGCAGAACACCGGCTGTGGTTTCCATTTATAAACGGCAGGGTTTTGCTGAAATGCCAACCTAATATGAATTAGGGAGAAAGTGCAAACTAGAGCTCCTGAAAACACCCGTTCCCCCAAACGCACCCTTGCAGGTCTGTGTTATAAGTGACACAATGCTTTCCTGTCCCCACGTGTCATCATGTCACACAGACATATGGGGACATGTTTCATTAAGTTACCCCACGTCTTTTCTTATTAGACCATTTCCCTCTTCAGTTGTCTCTTGTTAAAGCAATACAGTGGCACTTTTCAAATTTGCCACTGGGAACCAGGAGGATCCATTTTCTGGCACTATTCTGGCCTGAAGAGGGTTTTCTTTATTCTATTCCATGGCCCTTCCCCTCCAGAAAGATGGCAAACCCATCTCCCATCCCCAAGCCCACTTCTCATTACAGTCAATGTTTATCATTACTGTGCTCTTATGTTTAGCTTCTTTCACAAATGCAGAAAGCAGCGCATGCCCACATGCGCGCGTGTACACACACACACACACACACACACACACACACACACACACACACACAGCTACTGGAAGGGGTTTATAAGGAGCTAGGAGAGGGAGGAAATGGACCACTCTGCACCCAGACCCCTCTCCAGGCACAGGTGCCCACTTACTTTAATTCTCACAATTCTCTGGGGTGACTTCCTTTCCAGGTTGAAAACAAAGACCCAGCAGGTTAAGAAGCTTGCCCAAAGTCTCTATACCAAACTAAAATTTGCATCCCAGGCTGTCAGACATGTAAGGAATTGCCCTGTCTTTAACTATATTGTGGCCTATGTGAAAATTGTTTGATTTATTTTATTTTATTTGTATGTAGGTATGGTATATATGGGTGATGTGTATGGGGCTGTGTGGAGAGGAGTTAGATTAGATGTCCGTCATCCCCCAAACATCATCCTCCTTGTCCTTTTGAGCGGGGGTCTTTCACTGGCCTGGAGCCCTCCAAGTAGGAAAGGTTATGGTGAGCTCCAGGGATGCCCCTGTCTCTACCCACACCAGCCCTGGAACTGCAAGCATGTGCTACAGGCTTGGGTTGTATCGATGGATTCCTGAGATCGGACTCAGGTCCTGATGCTTGCCCCCCCCACACACTTTACCAGCAGTCTCCCCAGCCCCAATAGTCTGATTTTAATCATCTCCAAGTAGCCATGTCAACCAAAAGGTGTGGCACAGCAAGAGGAGCTGAATGTTCAAGTGGTAAGAAGAAAGAGCCACTATTGCTCCTCCCTGGCCAGTCCACACCTACCGTCAGCAGCCAGCCCTGGAAACTTTACTTTAGAGAAGCAGCCACAAGTAAGCATTGCCCAAGACCACGGATCATGAAGCAAATCTCCTTGAGAAAATGGATGAGGACCTAGCATCCTTAAGCCGTGAAGAGGGGCACAGAGAGCTCTAACAATAGCCCGGTACACCTCACTAAGGACACCTGTCCTGTAGACACTGGGACAGAGAGTGTTGCTCCAAAGAGCCGAACTGGACTACTTGCTTACACTGAGAACCTGGCGGATCCATCCACGGAATTCTCAGTTAGTGGCTCAGAACCACACTTAGCAAGGCAAGTGTTCCAATGGTGGCACAGTTCAGTGCCCTAGGAGTTTGCCTGTATTCTAAGAGTCAATGGAGAGCACAGGAGAGCTACCAACATGCCTCCAGCCATCTTTAATCCTGTGACACTATTACCTACACTAGTTCAGGAGTGGCCTTTGGGACAAATCCAATACAGTAGAGGTGACAGGCGTGACTCCCAAACCTAAAAAGGATACAGAAGTATTCCATTCCTGTCTGGCCTATGCCTCATTCACCATGGTGGGAATTAGCCACTATGTCATGAGGACACTCAGCAACTACACAAAGGAGACCCCTATGAAGAAGAACTGTGACTGCTAACCAACAGCCCCAACCTGCCAATCAATCACGTGAGCAAGCCGCCTTAGCTGTGGGTCCCCAAGCCTCTGGAAAGCTATCAGCTCACTGCACTTGTACTGACATCCAAGTATAACCTCATGAGACAATCCAAGCCAGAAGTACCCAGCCGAGTTTCTCCCAAATTCCTGCCTGTAGAAACCACAAGTGATGGAGAATGATTACTGCTGTTTTAAGCCACTAAATATGGGGCAGGTTTGTTACACCACCATAACAACTAGAATGTGGAGCTGTGCCATCCTGGGAGGGCTGCCTCTAGGGACTCTCTAGGCTTCGACCCTAGGCACTATCCTGGTTGGAGCTGAACTCTAGTGTGGTATGCTGGTGAGCTTCATTAAAATGTCTGCTACTGAGAGCTATAGCATCAAGGTTCTCTGGAGAGGTGAGCTGGATATATGAGGGTAATCAACAGCAAAGATGAAGTCCCACCCATCCATCATACCAGGACACACTAGAGGAGGCACAGGATCATAGTGGGACAGGGGAAAAAGTGTCAGGCTCAGCCTATGGAAGATCCAAAGACGTAGGTTGCATGAACTAAAAGCACAGGATTCAGACAAAGGAGATGAGCCTTCCTTCTTCCCCTTGAGGGGAAGTTAACACATCAACAAGCATGAATTCCATTTTAAATCACTCTTTCATAGGCAGGGCAGACTCCCTTAGTGAAGATTTCTATGGACCAGTCAAGAGCTATCGGTTGAGACAAACAAGAAAGGATGGAAAAAAGCAAGGATGCCCGGCCCCAAAGAAGGAGCTGGTGAGAGAGAAAAGGATAGACTGATTTAAATATGGAGGGCGGAAATGGACCCATGGAGAGACTTGCCGTGTATCAGAGGGGATATCTCCTGAGCACTCTGTCAGAGCCCTTCCCTACACAGAGCACCTCCTTCTATGGTTCTGTGACTGCATGGGTGGCTGAGTGATGTCATCACAGTATCATTGCTCTAGCTAGTGTACAAAATGCCCCAGGGAACCTTGGGAAAGTAAAGATTTGAGTCAACAGCTCTGGGATGGGCCTGAGACTCTGTTTCTTCCAAGCTCCCAGCTGGCATGACAGTCTGTGGACCACATGTTACAGAGAGAGTAACACCAGTAACAGCAGGTGGAATCAGGTGGCTTGTCAAAGACACCAAGTGACTGCAAAGTAGTTTAGAAAATTAGAAAGTATTCCAGCAGAGAACAGTTGTACTGAACCAGAAAGACTGCCAGAGGAATGGGACTCCTGAAGAGGATGGGACAGGTATGTCTATGTGTCACTCGGGGCTCTCTGAAGTCGTGGCTTTAGTTTTCAGAATCAAGTCTTCAAAGTGTATGAACATTATCCTGGGCTCTGTGCATCCTCCAGAAGGCAGTGTGGTGTCATATCAATCTGTCCCCACAGCCATTCACCACCTGAGTGACTTAGATCTCCGTGTCTTAGTGTGGACCTGGGAATCCGTGGTGTCACGAAGCATCAGGCATATACAACATGGCTGCTGTCTGTTCATTAAAACTATTAAATGATCAGTAAACATCTGCTCCCTTCTTTACAAAGATGAATTAACTAATGAATATTTGTCCTTGAATTGCTCTTCATCAACCCAAGGCCCTCTGGGATATATGCAAATATGATCCCACTTTGCAGACAAGAACAGTCTGTTGTCACCCAGAGTGTGACCTGAGAAATGCTTTGGAATTTAAGAGACTCTTTTTTCCTAAGAAAACATTTTTTAATTTAATCTTTTAACAAAGAGACTGATGTTTCTAGAAAGTAACTCATAAGATTCCACTATATTCTTCTAAAAGTAAGCACACTAACCTCTGAGCAGTGCTGACTACCATTGAAACTTGCTGACTGTGACCCAGAGCCGCCAATGTACAGGTGGGAAAGAAGGCAGGCCACCCAACAGAACACCTGAGCCACAGCTCAGCTCTCAGACACTGAGGGAGGGCTGAGTACCACAGTCCACCCTAGGCTTCAACCCCTGTACAAGAAAAGAGCAGTCGCCGGGCGCACACCTTTAATCCCAGCACTTGGGAGGCAGAGGCAGGAAGATTTCTGAGTTCAAGGCCAGCCTGGTCTACAAAGTGAGTTCCAGGACAGCCAGGGCTACACAGAGAAACCCTGTCTCGAAAAACCAAAAAAAAAAAAGAAAGAAAGAAAAGAAAAGAAAAGAAAAGAAAAGAAAAGAAAAGAAAAGAAAAGAAAAGAAAAGAGCAGTCAGAGAATGCCTCGGGCCAGGGCCAGTCCCACATACCACTAGTCAGTGAGGTACGCACACAATTCCAGCCTAGTTAGCCTGGGGAAACTGAGGCACAGCGCTTCTGACCTTTCCATCAAGGAAAAACTTCGCCAGTTCTCTCTGTAGTCTGCAAAGAAACCACTTCTTGCCCAGTGAGAGATTCGGGAGATTTCCACTACACTGCCTGAGGCCACCGTGTTTTAATGAGAAGAACACCCGCTTCCTCTCAAGGCCGTCAGCGGTCTGAATCCCCAACCCCCAAACATACTGCAGCTTGACCAGCTGTTCCTGTGGCACAGAGGGGTGACCTTGACTTGAAGTTAGCCCCCAACTTGCTGGACAACTCCACCACTTTCTGAGCCCCGTGGTATGAGTGAGCATCGATGAGAGGTGAGAGGTGTTGTTGTTGTAATATTTAACTTATTGGACTCGTTAAAGAAATTAAAATCACTGTATGCTGAAACTAGCTTGTACAAGGTATCCAAAGACTCTTAGCTTTTCTTTTCCGGGAAACAAATTTATTAAAGAGGGCTGTAGAGGCCGTAGCGAATTCCTGCTTAAGATGTCCTTGGTCTATGTCGCGTTTTGAAGAACCCCCACCCCATCCTTGTGCCTTGTGCCTTTGTGGCTGCCTCATCTCCTCTTTCCGCCCTTGCGTCTCAGGATACCCCACCCCCAAAACTTTCCAACAGTGTTCCGTGAGTGTTCAAATCGCATTCCCAGAGTAGGGGGTCGTCCTGCGCGATCGCATCTTTCTGGGTCTCAACTGCAAATCGCCACCAGGCTCCAGGGGAATCCCTGGCCTGCCACCCTGACAGCATGAGCCTGGTGCTTTCGGCACTCTGCCGGCGCAGCCCTCCGGGGCCGCCTGGACTGCGGAGCTGCCGACCGCAATGCAGACGCGGGGCCCTCCAGCGCTGCCCGCACAGCTTTCCTCCGCGGCCCCAGGAGCTGCGGGGTCCGCGCTCCTCTCGTGCCCTGCGCTCCCGGCGCCTTCCTCAGCTGAGCGCGGTCCCCAGCCCGGGTCCAGCGCGCTCCGAACGTCTCTGCCTTCCCCTCCTCCTGCGGACCGGCCCCGGGGGTGGGGTTTCCCTGTGCGCTCGCCCCCACCCCTCGTGTGTGCCCTCCCCTCCCCCGCCCGCCCCTATGTATGTGTCACCGCACACCATTCCCGCCCACCTACCTCCCCGCGGTGCCAGAGGGGCTCACAGAGCTGAGGACGCGTGCAGTACCGCTCAAGGTCCCTCACTCTCTCTCCGCACCCTCGCCGGCTAGCATCTGACGCAGGTGCCGAGGGAGCTCGGGGCACCTTTCTGTGTCCCTTCCTTCCATCGACCCTGCTCCGAAACCCAGTCAGCCAGCTACCACTGCGGCCACCGCCCGAGGGGACTTGCGGAGAAGACGCCGGCGGGAGGAAGGGTTCGCAGGGCCCTCCCGCGTAGAACATCCCTGCTGCAGCGCAGCAAGACCCGGGGCTGGCAGCCCCCAGGAATCCCTAGCTGCTTCGCAGGGATAACAGACTGAAGTTCTTGGAGGAGCGAGTCCAACTCTTCAAGGTAACGAAAGGGCTCTTTCTCTCCAGAGGAGCTCTGTCCCAGGGCATCTGGGAATGCTGCTGAGGACATGCGCCTAGGTGCTGGGGGCGGCGTGCCTTGGTGCCCACATTGGGTATATGTGTTGGGATTCACGACCTCAGCTCCATGCACAAGGAAGTTGAGCAAACTCAACTGCTGCCCCGACTCAAAGTGAATGGGAACACGTGGAGGGGCTCCTGCTCCGAGTACACAGAATTAAGACCGGAGATTTTTCAAGTTTAAGGTATGGGGGCGCTAAACTGAAGTGTAGAGCGAGAAGCAGTTTTAAAGCCAAAGAAATGTGGGTTCAAATCCCACTCCCCCAACCCCAACCCCAACCCCAACCCCAACCCCGCTCCTCTGGGCACTCCATGAGGCTTTTATCGTCTCTTGGGAAGGCCAATTGACCAGAGAATCAACAAAATTACGTGGACAGCTGGTCAGATAGGCAGCAGATACCTGAGAAAGGATGAGAAAACTCGCACATTCCATTTGGCTTATAGCAGGGATCTCAGGACACTCAAAGAGATGGGAAAGAAGAGGGAAGACATTAGGTGAACCTGGGACAGGGCTACTACTCCCAGGGGAGATCAAGCGTTTGTCGAGGTGGAAAGAGGAGAGATGGGGATGCACGACTGTCCCGAAGTTTTTCCATTTCTGGGCTTCTCTGCAGCCCTTCCAATACGAGGGCTGGGTGGGAGGGTGACAGCGTGTCAGTAAGCTGTGGGTGTGGAGGGGTGTCTGCTTCAGGAGGAAGGATCCCGCCCAAATTTTTCGGACATGCTGCTGCCGGCAATCCGGAGCTAGGCTCTGGAGCGATCATTACTTAGTCTCACTAGGGAGCATCTGAGGTCCCGGAGGTTTGGTGGGCATGTTAATTCCAGTTCCAGGGGTGGGGAGTGGCAGCGTGAGGCAAAGGGAAGATCTTACGTGAGGTAGTTTACCTTGGTGCTTCTTTCTGCCTCTGGGTGTTGCAGTGGGCTGGCGTCTGCAACCCTAGAACCTGAAAAGCACCTATGGCGTGTGTCTCCCCTAGGGAAGGGAACCTAGAACAGTGCAATGACTTTTTACAGGTCATTGGTTTAGGGGCAGAGACAGGATTAGGGTCTAGATTTTTGAGGCTGAAGTCAGCTCCTCTGCTGGTTTAAGGGAAGGGAAGTTGCCACCCTAATCCTCTCTCTTCCTTGCCTCTCCAATTAGCATGACAAGAAGTCATCTAGTTGCCCATTTGTCCTGGCAAGGCTAGTTAGCGGGCTGTGAAGGTAGCTGGCCAGCCAGTCACCAAGCCTTAGGAGATTCTACCTACCTAAAGAAAATATTACAGAATGAAAAACCCCTCCAGCCCCATTTAAAACATTTTAGAAGAAGGAATTATCAAAGGGGGGAAATCTCTCTTAGAAATGCTGGAATTCCTGAAGTCCTGTTGAATTTAAATACAACTATGTGGTGTTTCTAGAGCCAAGACTGGTTTGTCCATTCGTTGTGTACTTTCTCCAGAGAACTATTCAGAGGGGGCCAGACTCTGGGCTCTGTGATGGCTCAACAGGCACCCAGTAAATGGCTGAGAAGACCCCAGCAAAGGGCCAGTATCCACCCACTACCCCACAAGTACTTGGGGAGTGTTTTTGATTCTTCATTTTAGTATGAAGTAATTGTGCTTTTCCTAAATTTTTCCATGAAGAGCATACTTAATCATGTTCACACTGGGACTCTTTTCTTTAATGTTTGAAAGCTATCATTACCCCTGAACACTCAGGGTACCCTGAATGCCTCCCCTTGCATTCCAGCATCACTCTACCCTGGCATGTAAAGGAGACCCATGCCCCAAACAACAAAAGGGGTTCCAAGAGGTAACTCACCTCCTGAGATGGTGAGGAGGCAGATTAGTGTCCAAACCCAGCCACTTAATGTTACATGAGTTGTTGAGGTCTTGAGCCGTCTAGGGGGCTCAGTTTTGTGTATCTAAAAAGGATAAGAAGGAGGGACCTGCAAGCAAAGATTTCTTCAAAGATTAAGAGACATACTGTGGGTGCCTTTTCAAACCCTCTACAGACCTTACTTAGTTCTTCCCCTTTACTGGGTCACAAATTATAAATTCTTGGTAGTGCCAGTTTTGACCATTCTTAGAGACTGCGTGTCTCGAGTTTTGGTGTGGATTTTTTAATGATACCTTTTAGAACTGGATCCTTCCCAGGCCCTGCTGGTTGGGCATCAGGGGTGCCTTGGCTGAGCCTAGGGAAGCCCACAGACTTTGGTTTGGAGTGCCATTGTGAGTCCATGACTGACTACAAGGTTTATCCAATCTAATGCTGTGACACCAGGTCAGTGGAGGCTTTAATGAAATAGTGGATAATATAGAGCTTCCCATGTAGTAAGAACAAGTATTATTTTTGGAAACATTTGTTTCTGTTATGCATTTTGCAGCATTCTAAGGGGTATGTATATTTATAATTACATATATGCAAGTGGACACACATCTTATATTTGCATTTATAATTACAAGTTATAGTCCACAAAACCTAGGAAGCTATCAGTTGCAGCCCACTGTGGTGGCACGCTGTAATCTCATCTGGAAATCTAAAGCCAGCCTGGGGTACATAGTATGTTAAAGGCAAGCCTGAGCTACACTGTGAGAATCTTTGTCAAAAGCTAGGGCTACAAATATAACTCAAAAACGAAAAGGAAAGGGGAGGAAAAAAGACCTCCTGACTCCAGGTGGCAGGCACTGGCATATCCTTGCTGCAACTGTACCAACACCTGGCCTGACTGGAGGCAGCTGGAGGTAGAACTGGGGGGAGAGAGAAGAACAGGCTTAATAAAGAGAAGACTCAGTGTCAGAGAGGAGCCAAGGCTGGAAGACAGCCCTGTGTATATGTATACAGGCATGTGCTGTCTTGAGAAGTGGGGTGCAGTGTAGACGCACATCTTAGATACAGGGGTGCTTCTTTCCTGCTGTCAGGGAGTCACAGAACTGGGCTTCTATGTGCCAGAATCATAGGAGCACAAACGATGTAGAGGTTCCTTTAAGGATGGCACCCTCCTTCCTGGAGACTGACTAACTGCCTGTTAGAAAGGTCTGGAGAAAGGGGGGGGGGGGTGGACTGGAGAGAGAGTGCAGGCAAGAAGAGGACTGGACCAAAGAGGAAATCTGTAGGGAAACTGGTAAAACGGTTCCTTTTTTTCAAAAAGTTGAATCCAGGGCAAGAACGGAAATGGTTGGGTTTACTTTGAAAAACTCAGAGCCTCCTTGTATGCAGCTCTGTGTGTGTGTGTGTGTGTGTGTGTGTGTGTGTGTGTGTGTGTGTGTGTGTGTGTGTGTATGTGTGTGTGTGTGTGTGTGTTGTTGGAGGGCGGGCTCTGTGGGCTGGCTGGAGTGTGTGAAGGCAGCTCTGCTCCCTCAAAGGCCTTACAGTGTATCCTAAAGAAGCTTTTTGTTAAACTCCTGAGTAGGTGGATTGGGGGGGGGGGGTGAGGCTGGACATCACAAATTGGCTATTTGCTTACCTTTGAGGCTCCCTGTTTTTCCTTTTAAGACATCCACCCAGAAAAGGAGTCATGTCTCTTGGTGGGGGGGTCCTCTATAGGGAAAGGGGGCTGCCTGTCTCTGTAATTGATTTGATTTGAGAAGCAAGAAGAGGAAAGAGACAGAGCTAGGTAGTTCTGCCGTGCCTAGCGAAAACCATCTTCAGCCTTCTGGCCTCTCTGGTTATCCACAGACCATGAACGCCCAGGGTCTTCAAGGCCTCTAATGATCCTCTTTTAAAAGATTGCCAAGAGGACTTAGAGAGGGGAAGGACCGAACCTGGGTCATCCCAGCCCAAACTTGTGAGGCTCTGTATAGGAACCAGAGCATCAGGATTTTATCTAGAACATTCCACAGCCCCAGCCACCATTCATTCATTCAGTGCTTGCTACATATTGGGCTCTGTATGTAGCTGATCCTGCCCCCTCTTCCTCATCTCTAATGGGAGCTGGAGTTGTTATCAACCTGACCCTGGCTCCTCACTTCTATAAAAGAGTGGTTCTCACCTAGAAGCTATGTTCCCCGTGCCTGAACATGCCTAAAGATATTTTCTGTTGTCACTATTTGAAAGGCTACCTGCATGCTGAAAAAAGGCCAACAAAATTGCCAAACACTTTTTTAATGTACAGAATGGCACCCCCAACACACACACACACACACACACACACACACACACACACACACACACACATACACACATGCAGCACAGAATCCAAAATGTCATTAGTGCCAAACCTGAGAGAAGAAAAAAAACTGGCTCCAGACCTTCATTCAGTCCCAGGGTCATGCTACAAACCAATGGATCAAGTCAACCAGAAGCAAGAAGGGGGCCTGGGTAGCAGCCAATAGCAGGCCACAAATGGGGGCTGAGGAGAAGGTAGGGTCTCAATGGCCCAATAGAAAGAGCAGGGCCCATATGAAAGTTGAAATCTTGTCTGTGTACCTGCAGAAATGTGCTTACCCCTGTGGGCCTGTTTCTGCATCTATGAAATGGGCCTGTGGGTCCAAGATAAAGCAAATAAAGATGCTGGTACAAGGTAGATCTTCAGTAAAATCTTAGACATTATTATCTTTGAGGTTTTTCAAGGTCCTGCTATGGGAAGGTGCAACAGCAGCAGGAGAGAATATGTGATCTCCAAGCCAAAGGAGGTTTCTGTTTGGAGCTAGTTGCCATAGCAATGTTTTCTGCTGGGGATGGGGAGGGTGTGGGGGGGTATCAGCACCTCCCTCACACGCAGCTCTCAGCAGAGAGTGAGGAGGCCACTATGGCTTGAAAGGAAGCCAGAGGTGTCCAGGGTTGGCAGTAGAAGCATTCCCAGACTTGGAGTCACCAGACACTAGCTCTGTGTGGCAGAAGTAGCTTCACCTCTCTGAGCCTTGTCTTACTTATCTGTGAAATGGAGACACATGAAGATCCCGAAAGAAGCCCCTTATAGAGTTGCCTGGGAGCCAAGGCAGGGATTTTATATGTCTGTATCTAACTCAGTTCGAGACACACATGATAGACTAGTTGACTGAATGAATTGAGGGGGTGAATGAATGGATGAGCACATGAGCAAATAGACTACTACACTTTAAAATTCTTTCTTGATAAAGAAAATTCCCGTAACACCCAGATGGGTTGACTTGCTCTGTTCCTCCTCTCCTTCTCCCTTACCCCTCCCTTACCCTCCACCCCCACCCCAGCAAAATGGCAGCTTCTGATATCCTATAAATTCTGTCTCTCTGCTTCTCCGGGAGGCAGCACCCTCTAGAGTCAGCATACAGAAGTTGGATCCCAGTGGGGGGAGTGAGCTGGTCAGGGAGGGAGGCACCAGAGCTGAGGCCAGCCCAGCTCTAGAGAAGAAAACTGGCAGGAACCAGGAACTCCTTGCAGACCTATCCAAGCCTCTACTTTGAGAAATAAAGTTACACTAAATTAAAGCCAACTGAAGGCTACTAGCCAAAGGGATGGATTTTCGTAGCTCACCCAGTGTCCTTGAACATACGTTTTATAGGGTCATAAGACATTAAAGCAGAAAGGTTTTAGCATTGACCATCTGTCCTTAAGTAAGCTGTCAGAGAGTTGGAGGGGGCACTTGGGGGAAGGGAAGCTGCTCTCAGCACCGCCTCAGCTTAAACAGCCTTCTGAGTCCTCTCGGGCCATTCCCAAGCCACCTGAAAGGCGGGGGGGGGGGGGGGGGGGATCATAGAAGCACTGTGTCATCCAATCAGAACTCAGCCATAGGGTGTGGTGTCACAGGTCTATAGTCCCAGTTCTCAAGACTCTAATCCCAAGAGGATCTTGAGTTTGAAGTCAGCCTGGACTAGATAGCAAGATCTTATCTTTTTAAAAACAATAGAGAGTACTTGCCTGGCATCACGGTGTCCTGGGTTCCACTGAGCATGGCAGTGTATACCTGCAATCCAAGCACGCAGGAGGTAGATGCAGGAGGGCCAGGAGTTAAAGATCTTCCCTCAGCTACATAGCAAATCCAAGAACAACTTGGGCTACATGAGCCCCTGACTCAGATAATCAAGGTGTAGGGAGAAGAACCTAACAGACAGTCCTGAGCCACCCACCACCCATCATCTACCCACGGATCACCTTCTGTCTCTGTCCTCCATATCCTACTTGGTTCCAGGGCCACACTTAGGAGTAAAGCCTTTTACGAGAGAAGTGTCCAAACGGGCCATCCCAGGCTCTTACCTGCCTTAGAGAGCATGTCTTCCTGGTCCGAGCCACCACCCCAGCCCTATGGAAGATGGTTTTCCCAGAGCCTGAACTCTTAGCCTGACACTCTCCATCGCATCACTCCACCTCCATCTTGATCTCCCAAGCCAGGGCTGCCTGACTTCCTGGCCTTCCTGCCTCCACCTCTATATCTAGATGGTTGAGGGGGAACAGCTAGACTTTAGGATGACTCTAAAACTTGCAGAATGTACAACTTGATCAGACACTGAAAGAGAACTGTTGTAGAGAGGAGGGTAACCTTCAGATTGGAAATTAGAGCATCTAAGAAACTAGAGAACACTGTAGATGGCAAGACAACCTCCTCTGTGGGATGAGGGATGGGGACAGGAATCTGATTTTCTGATGATTCTCTGAGCCTGAGCCTCTCCTTGAGAGGCTAGTGGCTGCTGCTGTATCTCTGCTCTGTAGGGGAAGAGGGGGTCGAGAACTGCTCCACCCCATGCCTGACACAGGACCTTGCTTCCAAAGCACAGCTGCTCTTGACCTTGGATTAAATGAGTACTGTTGTCCCTAGGGGCAAGACAAAGATTTCCCCCCCTCAAAAAAAAAAAAAAAAAAAAAAACAGCTTCTAAAAAACATACCTTCAAGAACAATAGACAGAGTGTTAAAAGGGGTGTCATCTCTTAGGGAGACTGAGGAGTTAAGCAAGTCCCTTTCCAGTGGACTGGAATCTCCTTCAAGTCTCCCAAGCAGAATATGGCCAGCTAGAAGCTCTTTCTTCCTATAGCAGACTGAGAGACTCAATCTAGAGAAATGCTGATCCAGCAGATCTGGGGAAGGAAAGGCTTCTGCACTGGAGCCCAGGGGCAGACCAGGGAAGAGGCGGGCCCAGCAAGTTGCCTAAAAATCCTGTCTCCTGCAGCTGAGAGTATAGCTCAGGTGGCGGAGTGCTTGTCTAGCAGGCATAAAGCCCTGGGTTTGAAAGGGCATGCTTGTAATCCCAGCCAATCAAAGGCGGAAGACCGGAACTTCAAGGTTGCCCTTGGTCACACAATGAGGTCAGCCAGGGCTACATAAGAAGACCCTCTCTCAAAAACAGAAACAAATAAAAATTCTCATCCTTCTTCCATCACTGGCCAGAAGTCCTTTCCACCCTCCTGTTGGCTGGGTCCAATCTCATTTTCACATCAGCCACCTTCTGTCTAAAGGTCTGTGTGACTACACTCTCCCCTTGGCTCTTTTGCTGCCATTGTTCACTGGACCAAAGGTAGGTTGGTTGTTGTTCATGGATGGACGGTGGTGTGGGAGCCTCGGGCCAGTCCTACTGCAGGACTGAACTCCCTCCAAGCCTCCTAACTGAGGCAGAACCCTGTGTGCTCCATCTCCCTCTCGGGTGGCACCAGAGGCATGTGTCTGTGGGTGGCACCTCAGGGAGGTGAGCAGTGTCTCTGGAGTCCAGTGAGGAGCTGTCCTGTCAGCACTTGCCTCTCACCCTCACCCAGGCCCACAGGGTCCAGCTAGGAGCTGCCACCACATCTTAAGGCATCTGTATCCTCCCCAGTAGCCCCACCCTGGGATGCTCACTCTGTTCCTCCAAATCAACCCACATTGGCTTCTGTAGTGAGTTTCCATATTTTAGCAGAGAGTCCTCCATTCATGCCTGGAGGGCCTGGCTGCTTTTTTGTTGGTTTTACCTCCATTCCTGGGGGTTGAGGGTGTTGATGCAGACTGGGGATATGACAATGGGGAGGGTTATAACCAAAGAAATGCTTGGCACTGGGTTATGGCCTGAGATTGGTAGAGCTTCCCTGAGCCCACTCTCCTCCTCTTGGGAGCTCCACCTACTGTCTCAGTTACGCAGGGGCTCCTGGTCTGTCAGAAGCCAACTAGGAAGATGTTCCTCTGACATCTAGATAAGGCTCTAGCATTGTGTAATGGTTGAGAAAGGATAACTGATGCTCTAAAAGCCCTATTGGAATGGTCTACCCTTAGATGTATGCGGCAATCAAACATCACAGCCATCTACACAGTCCTTTCTCAGCACTGCATTGCAGAAGCTCCCAAAAGACCCGAGAGTGCTCCTGTAATACATTCTGTCTTAGTTAGAGTCTTATTGCTGTGAAGAGACACCATGACCAAGGCAACTCTTATGAAGGAAAACATTTAATTGGGGCTGGCTTACAGTTTTCAGAGGTTCAGTCCATTATCATCATGGCAGGAAGCATGGCAGTGTGCAGGCAGACATGGTGCTGGAGGAGCTGAGAGTTTTACATCTTGATCCACAGGCATCCAGGAAGAGGTTCTCTTCCTCACTAGGTGGAGCTTGAGCATTAGGAGATCTCAAAGCCCACCCCCACAGCGACACACTTCCTCCAACAAGGCCACACCTACTGCAACAAGGCCACACCTCCTAATAGTGCCACTCCCTGTGGGCCAAGCATATTCAAACCACCATGAATGGTGTCAGACTAAATCCTCTTCTGCAGCCCACAGGCCCTAGGGAGCTGGTGTAGAGACATGCCTACTAGGTCTAGTTTCTCCATGGCCTCGGTGCTCCCACCTCTGTCCTCAGGGCTTTGCCCTTTCTGTTATGAAGCCTATACGCTCCGCCCACTTGGTTATTCAGGTTCACACGTTGCTTTCATTTTGTCCACCCCATTGAAAAAACACAGTATCCCCGCTCTCATATCCTAGCTACTTTTTTGTTGTGGATTTTGTAGTTGATCACTGTCCGCAAGTTTCTCTGATGACCCTATCCCCTTCCATATCCCTGTCATATGATGGACAGATGGGCTTAACCCAGTGCTCTTTAAACTGTGTTCCAGGGAATCTGTGGTGGGGGAGGCCTATGAGAGCCTCACATGAGTCACCGAGGTGCATGGAGAGGGATTGAGTCAATAATTTGGCGGATCCCTCTGTCAGACTCTATCAGGACCACCCCAGTTTTCTGTCTTTTGAAGCCCACCAATAAGATGTGTTCTAATCTTGTAATAGATAAGAAAACTAGAACCCAGAAAAGAATGTTTCCCCAGACTAGGCACAGGTCAGGGACTCTGCACAGTCACCTGGGCATGTTCTGCCATCAGTGGAGGGCACCAATGACCCAAAGAAAAGAGGGATGGCCACCTCCATACTCCAGAAGTCTTCTTCCCAGATCTCCTTAGCAGCTCCTACAGACTCAGCAACATGGAGACCAGCTGTTCTAAGGGAGCATTTGTTCTTTACATTGCCACCACCTTTGGGGCTCAGGCAACCCACACATGCCATGGATCATCTTTCCTCTGGTAGTTTTTACAGCCTTGTGAGTTCAGGGTCCCTGTGCCATGTGGACATGGCAGATAGGAAGCAGGTTGGGTCCTGAGACTAGGAAGGAGATACGACATGGCTCCCCAGCCCCTCCAAGTGAAGCACTGATAATTCCATAGATGCCAAAGAGCCTTGCTTTTCATGTCTTTACTGAGGCATGCTCCATGTTCCCTCCAGCTTCATCTGTAGCTATCTCCAAGCTCCACCCTGATTCCTCCTGGAGTCACAGCACCATCTTGTCATCTTTCGCTTGAGATAGACTCTAGTTTTGTTGGCAGCTCCCTTCCTGATGCGTTTACAAAAGAATCCTCAAGGTCACTGTCATCCAAACATGGAAGGCTAGAGGGGTCCCAAGCCCAGCATAGCCTCCACCAACCATGTTGACTCATCCGACCGTACCCGAAGCTCCTTATCTGTCTTGCTTGAGGCTTTGTTGATGTGAAGAGATACCATGACCACAGCAACTCCTATAAAGAAATGCATTCAATTGGGGCTGGCAGGAAGCATGGCAGCATGCAGGCAGACAAGGTGCTGGAGAAATAGTTGAGAATTCCACACTGGATCTGCAGGCAGCAGGAAGTAACAGACATTGGGCCAGCCTTGAGCTTCTGAGGCCTCAAAGCCCGCCCCCAGTGACACACCTCCTCCAACAAAGCCAAACCTACTTCAACAAGCCACACTTCCTAATAGTGCCACCCTCTATGGGCCTATGGGGGCCATTTTTATTCCAACCACCACATTATCTATGAAATGGATATAATCAGTTGCCCCCCTGAGGTTGGGTAGTAAAGTGAGGTGATGCAGCTAAGCCATGGTGCTCTACACAGTAGATATTCTCCAAGCACAAGCTGCTATTAACCCTGAAGAGCCCAGCTTCATGCCTGATCTCTCAGAACATGGCTGTCTTCAGTGGTCCAAGCTGAAACTGCTTTCCTGTCCACTCAGGCTCTTAAGACTGATGTTTAGCCATCTTAGAGTAAAAACAGAAGTGCTATTTGCATTCTACCAACCCAGAGCTAGCTGGGAACAATGTCAATGAAAAACAGTCTAGCTCCGTGATAGGCTAGTAAGTAACTGCAGCAGGTCTTGTACCCAGGCTCCCTACATCTCATAGTTCCAGAGGATTCCACTGCAGTCCGTGAGGACAGCAGCACCCGCAATGGCCCAGTGAACAACTTTTACAGCCTTCCTCCTCATCCCTGATGACCTTTCACCCCTTCAGCCACTCTCTTAGGAATGTGCTGCTGATGCTGCAAAAGATGGGCTTTGGAGAATTCCCGTGTAGGTGTTGTCATTGTGGTCAGCATGGCTGTGCCATCAGGAAGGGAAAAGTGAGTAGCAAGGGACTGGTATCATTCTGGAGTTGCCTCTGCCCCCCCCCCCCATCACTCCTTGTCTTTTTCCGTTCTCTTCTCCAGTGACTGGCTATTAGAGAATTCTAAATATCCCAGGAGAGCAGTTAATGACATGTATTAAGTTTGAGGCAGCTGAGCATAGCTTTGCCTCTAGCCAACACTATGCCCTATGTGAACCCCAGGGACAGGGGAGACTCTGAACCCAGATAAGACGGAAACCAGGACTTCGATTCTAAAGTTTTCCCTATAGGATCCGGGGTATCTTCCTCTCTGTTTCTACAGAGAGCCACAAGGAATTGGAAAGGTTTTATAAAAGCCCGAGAGTAAGGAAGCCCATCTAAGAAAG
This sequence comes from Uromys caudimaculatus, assembly GCA_028551405.1. Lineage (NCBI taxonomy): Eukaryota > Metazoa > Chordata > Mammalia > Rodentia > Muridae > Uromys > Uromys caudimaculatus. The sequence continues at coordinate 111,658,795 of CM052703.1, read as the reverse complement.
TTCCAAAGAGAGGATTCTACTAGCAGGACTGACATAAAGTTTCAGGAAGAACACCAAGAACATTCTCAAAACCAGAAAGTTTTGTCTCTCCTAAGAAAGACAATAGAGAGATTAGGTAAAATATAAGAAACACCATACCCCTCCCCCAATCTAAGTGATTCTAAGCTCAACTGCCAAGTGAGAGGGGGCTATCCCCTCATGAAGCAAGGTTTAAATTGGTCCCAGGAGTGTGATCAAAAGTTGTCCCTCCTGTTCAATCCCTAGAGTTGCATAACAGCGTGCCACAAAGCTTGACAATTTAAATGACAAAATTGTATCATCTCATAGTTCTGAGAACTAGGTGGCCTACGTCAAAGTCAAGAGTGGACATGCTCCTTCTGAGGAAAACCCCTCCAGTGCTCTTCCGAGCTCAGGGGCCCATGGCATGCCTTGTATCCCTGCTCGAGGCTCTGGCTCCAGTGTCTCGCCTGGTGTCACTCCAGTGTCTGGATCTCCTCCTCCTATGAGAACATCAATCGTATTGCATTAAGGCTGTATCCCAGTGGTCTCATCTGAACTTAATTACACCTTCAAAGGCACTGTTTTCTAATGAGCTCACATTCATAGTTACCAAGGAAGGGGAGTTCAATACACCTGTTTGGAGAGAGGGTACCAGTCAGTATATGATACTTTTGATTGGCTTACTACTGTGATTCAGACCTTTAAGCCTAGAGGGTTAGGGAAAACTTTGTAGGGGGACGGATCCCGTACTTTAATGCTAAAAGAAGATTGAACAAGGACAGAAATACCTTCGTATGTCCTGAACTGATATCCTCATGTGCATATTACCACCCATGAAGCAGGGGAACCTAGACGTGTAAGGCTAATTATCCCATTTTACAGATGGTGAGTCTGAGGCAGAGCTGGTAGGCAACAGGATCAGGATGTGAACTCTTGACCAACTGACCCCCAAAGTTCATGGTTACTCAGCATTCCACTCAAGGGAGATGATGAATTTCTCAGTCTCAAGCTGGTTCTCACACAACAGAAAGAAGCAGGGGCTTGCCCCCAGTCTGGGTCCCATCAGTCAGGGTGTTTGGGAAGCCCTTTAAGGTGGCCAAGAACTTTATATTCACGTGGGACAGAGTTAAAGTCCCTTCAGTAAACTAGGAAGGCCTTGGACCCAGAATCTGCTGGACTCTGATAATAAAGTTCTACTTCCCAGCAGATTTCCAGAAGGGGTGTGTGTGTGTGTGTGTGTGAGAGAGAGAGAGAGAGAGAGAGAGAGATTTCATGTGTGTACATGTCATCTGGATTCCAGAGGTCAACAGTAGGTGTCATTCTTCGGTTACCAGACAACTTGTTATTTGAGCAGGGTCTCTCATTGGCCTGGAGCTCACAGGTTCAGCTATCTGACTGGCTAATGAGCCCCGGGGTGTACCTGTACCCCACCCCCACCAGCACTGGAATTGGAAGCATGCACCACCACACCTGGCTTTTTTAGGTGGGTTTGGGGCTTGAACTCAAGTCATGATTCCTGTGAAACAAACGCTTTCCCCCATGAGCTAGCTCCCAGCCCAGATTCCCACGAGTTTTAAGCCATAAAGAGCATGCTTTCTTACCCACCAAGACACCCCTCCCACCACTGTCCCCAGCCTGCTGCCACCTTGGTCACTGAAAAGTCCATTGGCTTTGACACACAAACTGGAGTTCTCCTAACTGCCCTCAGGGCTAGAATTGATTTCCTCCTGTGATTACATTGGATGCAAATTTTTCAAAGGATTTAAAATTTTATTTCATTTTTTAGAAACTCTTTTCCCTGTCAAAACTAGTAAAGGATCAGGTAGAAAGTTTGGGGAAGATAAACACTGAAGTGAATATATATAATATATTTTATATATATATATTTTTCACCCCTGAGATAACCAATGTCACATTTCTGTCTGTTTCTTTCTTTCTCATGAATATGCATGAGAATAAAATGAGGTTATAGTCTACATATGAGCGCGCAGCTTGCTTCTTGTGGTTAACATGCAAGCATGGACAGGTCTCCATGCCACTTTCTATACTTGAGTCTTTTTCTATACCGAACTTCTTTCTGGTCACAGTAGAGGACACATTTGAGAGGAGTAGAGAGTTTTCCTTGTCCTCAAGGAGCCTGTGGTGCGGGTGAGAGACCATCCGCAGGGAATTCTCCTAGTCAGCACGGTGCAGAGAGTTCTAGCTCTTTGCCCGAGTCTTGCTGCTGATACTGCATTGGCCAGTGAATTTTTCCGCCAAGAAAAAAAAAAAAGATCACAGCTGCTCTCATCCAGTTAAATGGATCTGAGGCGCAGTTGAAGTACAGTTCGATGTCATTGAGCTCTGCGGAGCTCAACTTCTCTGTAAGCCAGAGACCCGAACTTGCTGCTTTGAATTGGCCCTGGCTCCTTGGTTCTCCTGTGAGCAACCAGTGCTGAATGATTTTAAGTACCACATGGCCCTTAAAATAAATCAACTAATTCACGTGCTGCTTAGATAAAGAATCGAAATGGAAGAGAGATGAGTCGTGACAGCACGGTGATGCCCAATATGGCACATGCTTGGGAGATTTCTGAAGGGAAAACTTTGATCAGCCTCCTTTCTGCCTTCTGTGGTGCTTTAGAACCAATGTTGACAAAGAAACAGCCCCTCTGTGAAATGCATGCAATGTCCCTTGCTATGGATGCTGTTGGCAGTGTAACACCTGAGAAGGCCCTGTTTGTGGAGGAGAGGGTTTCTCCCTTGGACATATGAAGGACTCTGGAAAGACATGACAGTTGTCCAATTTAGATAGGATTGGAGGAGATCTCGAAACTGTGTTGGGGAGCTATCAATGTTTCTCTGCAGGAGGAGAGGTAGGAGCCAAATTCACAGAGACAGAAAGTAAAGGGTGCCTGCCAGGAGCTGGGAGGAGGGAGAAATGTGGACTAGTTGTTTAATCAATACAGACTTTTAGCTCTGTGAGAAGAAAACAGTCCAGGAGATGGATGGAGCCAGTGGGAACTCAGCAGGACAGCTACTTGAGGCTGTTAACTTGTGTCCTTAAAGTGGACACAAAATAACTCATTTTCTAACCTGTGTATTTTAACACAATTCTGAGGGGGTGGTTTTTAAAATGGAGGGATATAGTTAGTGCTTGTCTAGCATTCAAAAAACCCTGGGTTCAATACCCCAGCACCACACAGGCCAGGTGTCGAGGTTCACACCAGTGTTCCCAGCACTGTCAGGCAGAGACAGGGAATTGGAAGTTCAAAGCCATTCTCAGCTACAGATTGAGGCCTAGGCCAACCTGAGTTACCTGAATCCCTGTCTCAAAAGGAAAAGAAAGGAAAGGAAAGGAAAGGAAAGGAAAGGAAAGGAAAGGAAAGGAAAGGAAAGGAAAGGAAAGGAAAGGAAAGGAAAGGAAAGGAAAGGAAAGGAAAGGAAAGGAAAGGAAAGGAAAGTCAGCTTTGTCTCTGAGCCCAACCTCAGGGATGAAACAGTTTGAGAAGAGGCAGCAGCAGCAGGGAGGAAAAGAGTGGCAGATTTGACATCCTGCTGACAGGTTCTCTTGGATGCTACAGTCCTGACAGCCTCTTTGAGGAAGGTCACGGGCCTAAGCAGACAGCCAGAGGATGGGGCAATGCTGGAGACAGCTGGACAGGGAAGATACAAAGAGGAGGAGACAGCTTGTGAGTGCTTGTGACTCTTTGCTCTCTGCTCTTCTTCAAGCCCTGATTCTGTGAGGGACTCAGGGATAAGCTCCTCCCCTTTAGGGGCACAGGCCTCCCTTACTCTCCATCTGAAGGTAACACTGTAGCAGGAACTCTGTGTGTCCCTTACCAGGTGGTTCCCCCACGCCACCCCCTTTGGTGATGTTAAGAACAGGCACACATTGTTAGAGTATTCTGCCCCTGGGCTATAGACTCGGCTCTTTAATCCATTGTTTTGTTTTCAATTCTTATTTTAATTCTGTGTGTTTGAGTGTTTTGCCTGCATGTATGTCTGCCCACCATGTGTGTGCCTGATGCCTGTGGAGGCTAGAAGAGGGCATCAGACCCCCTAAAACTGAAAATTACAGATGGTTGTGAGCCACAGAATTGTTGCTTGGGCACCACACCCAGGTCCTCTGGAAGAACAGCCATTGCTCTTAACTGCTGAGCCATCTCTTCAGTCTCCTCTACCTTTAGCCACAATTTAAACAAATGTGGGAAGTCTATGAGATAGCTCAGCTGGTAAAAATTGCTTGCCACCAAACCCGACAATCTGAGTTTAGTCCCTGGGACTCACATGATCAAAGGAGAGAACTGACGTTTGCAAGTTGTCCTCTGACCTCCACATCACTCTGTGGAAACCACACACACACACACACACACACACACACACACACACACACACACACACACACACACGGTCAGAGGCCCTTTAATGACTCCTCTTAAGCATCAGCATCTTTATCAGTAACCTCCTTGCACGTGTGGGAAGCAGGGAGCTGGTCATCGTGCTAATCTCTCTATGGAATCAGAGCCGTCTGACTGATACTCTGGCTCTTCCGCTCCTCAGCTGTGGGATGTCAGATCAATCACCTCTCCACACCTCTCTCTGTCCTCTTGATTCCAAAATAGAACTTCTGACAGTGAGCCTCTCTCGAGACTAATTTCTATTCAAGCACCATTGTAAAGGGTGGCTGCCAGGAGCCTGGGAGGAAGGAGAAATGTGGGCTGGTTGTTTAATCAATAGACTTTCAGCTCTGTGAGAGGATAACAGTCCAGGTGATGGAGGAAGCCAGTGGGAACTCAACAGGATGGCTACTTGAGGCTATTAACGTGTGTCCTTATAGTGGTTGAAATAACTCACTCTATAGTATGAGTGTTTTAACGGAACATGGGGTCCAGCCTCCATCTAGGAGCACTCTGAGAGCAGAGCTGGAGCTGTGACTTGGAGAAGGAATGGCCAAGCATGAGTGAGATCCAGTCCCTGTCCTCCGTGAAGTCTCCCTGCTGGGGCAAACATGCTCTGGGCAGCATGTGCTCCTGCTGGGACTAAGAACTTCGGTGAAGTTCTTTAGGAACTTCATGTAGGAGAAGATGGAACAGCAAAGATGGAGTCCTACCTGGCTGCGGTATCCTCCCTGCCCACAGCTAGGACTGGGTCATCCCCTAAACACTGAGCCTTCCCACCACCAATGCCATTAAACTCTCCAGGGAGGCTCTTCGGGGCCCAGCCCAGTGTGGTTTCTAACCTCACATCCTCCTATAGACTTATCTGTCTGCGGAGCCATTGGCCCCTGCACCAGAAACTTGCACAGGGTGGATGCCTAGTAAGGGGAAGAGAAAGGGAGGGAGCAAAGAAACCCAAGAAAGGCTAGGTACTTTCTGAATGAAAGGCAGCTATCCCTGATACATGATGGCCAGAAAACAGGCTCTGCCAAGAACAGAAAGCATCCTCACTGTGGGGGCCCTCACGGGATGTAGAGGTCCTGCCCACTGTCCACCATTGACCCGTCCTGGATGGGGCATGATGTAACCGATGCACCCAGGAAGAGTCCAGGATTTTTGTTGGGATTGGTCCTGTAGAAGTGGCTTACCTCTGTCTCCAGTCCCTCCAGAAGTCAAGTTGATAGTTCATGGCACAAAATCTCCAGCACAAATCCCCACTGTTAATATAGACTGCCCAGCCTGGCCCAAGGCCCCCAGATAAACAATTTCTTTTATCAGGCAGAGCATTCTAAGGGCTCAGAGCTCACCTCCTGGGAAGCTGGGAGCTGGGAGCAAGAACTAAACTTTGTCCTAGACATAGCCAGTTCTCTACTGCTCGAAGGGGTCACCCTGTATTACTTGATCAGCTACTCAAAATCCCATAAGCACAGGCACTAGATTCTGTAAGTTTGTCCATGTCCCAAACACTGAAGGAACTGGTTTGATTGGCCCTGATTTTCCTTTAGCTGCATCCCAGGCGCATGGCCTCTGCTTTTCCCAGGAGCTTGGTTGTTACCTGACACATCCAGTAGCAGCTTCTTTCAAGCAGGTATTTCTACCAAGACCCTTGGTTTTTATTAATCTTTATTAAACATCATTTTGAAAGTGTGGGCCCAACTGCCACTGAGAAAAGCCATCAAGAATGTTGTCACTCTGGGTCCCAGCCCCTCCCCCAACGCCTCCTAGTCTTGCCAGGTTGGCAATGAGCACTGAGTATCAGGAATTGAGTTCTTGGCCCAAGATGCCTGCTCCGGGAAAGGAGCTCGTTCCTGACGGAAAGTTTAGGCTGAAGGACACTCCTTTCCGAAGACCCAAGTCTCATATTTACACAAAGTCTGAAATTAATGCAGCAAAAACGTCCCAGTTCCCCAGGCTGGAGTGGAAGGCTGAGACAGGAAGAGGCGGGTTCCAAGTACTGGGGTCCTTTCCACAGACAGTACAGGACAGAGCTGAGTGACCCTGGGTGGGTAAGCCAGGGGCCAGAACGGTGCCCAGAGCTCCTCTAATTCCACAGGAAGTTCCTAGAACTCTGAAAGTAAGCAGAGGGAGGGAGGAACAGTAGAGAAAGGCTGATGAGTTGAGTCTGTGCCGACTTTCCTCCAGGCATTCACTAGGGAGTCATAAACGGCTATAGGTAAGTCTCCTCTGGTGCCCAGGCCTTGAGAAGTCCTGCCCAGTGCCTGGACATAGCCTCCCTCTTCTCAGAAAGGCAGCCCTAATTCAATGCTGCTTTGTAATCCCTGACCCACCCTGCCTGACTCCTAATCCTCTTTGAGCAGGGGAGGAGTAAGAGGGATCGTCCCCAGACCACGTGGATGTTCAAGGCTTCTTGATAGTCTTGCTTACGCTCTTAGAGGCTTTTGAAGCTCCCCCAAGGTAAGGGATACAGGTGACACTCAACAGTAACTACTGTCCTTAAGCTTAGCACTACTTCCGTTCTCAGAATGAGTCCAGAAGAGTCAGTCATTCATTTAACAACTACTGAATTCCGCTAGTGTGCCAAACATTGTTCTAGACGCTAGAAATAACACAGTCGGCAGAATAGACAAAAGTTCATAAAACATAATTCTAGTAAGAGAAATAGACAATTAAAAAAAAAACAAAGAAAAAACAACGATTTGAAGTGATGGTACCAATGAAGTATGCTTAAGATTCAAAGAGTTTCTGATCTCAGATTTTTTGTGGAATATTTGCATATGCATAATGAGGTATCTAGAAAATGGGTCTTAAATCTATACAGTAAATTCATTTATTTCTGCCTTATGCATAGCCTGAAGGTGATTCTGACACTCGGTGTCTTAGTCAGGGTTTCTATTCCTGCACAAACATCTTGACCAAGAAGCAAGTTGGGGAGGAAAGGGTTTATTGAGCTTACACTTCCACACTGCTGTTCATCACCAGAGGAAGTCAGGACTGGAACTCAAGCAGGTCAGGAAGCAGGAG